>CM065738.1:33325911-33360911 GCA_033310375.1 Conus canariensis | reverse complement strand
CGCACACACACACGCATACACACACACGCGTGCGCACTTATAAGCTTGCACACATACACCTAAAAGAGTACGGTTTCGCCGTACTGACATTACAGCCGATGAAACGCATCACAACTGGTTTGAATATCAGTAGCATGATATGAGTGGTCTAATAATCAATACCAGATTTCTACATGTGTGGATGGTGCAGGCATACACATACTGAGATAAAGAGGCAAGCTGAATCACATGCATGGAAGCTTATTACATTTGCAAAATGTCCTATACATGTCGTAGGTACCAGTTAGCTTACATGTACACAACAAATATTACACAGATTCGGGCTGCTTTCCCCAGGGACAGCGCGTCGCTGTAGCACAGCGCCACCCTTTTTTTTCCTGTATGCTTGTGGATATGTTTTCCTGCAGATGTGTGTTTTGCTACAGAATTTTGCCAGGTACAACTCTTCTTTGCCATGGGTTCTTTTACGTGCGTTGAGTGCATGTTGCACACAAGACCTCGGTTCATCGTCTCATTGAACTACTCATTATTTTGATCTGACTTTTTAAAAAGTTGACTTTTCTACTTCTATATGTCAATAGCAAAATGCAAAGAAATACACGTATGTAAAACTTCTCAAAGTACTATTGTGTTTCAAAGGCTTTATAGCTGCTATAGACATGAAACAGCTCTGCTGAGAGACAAAGCATCCAGTTTAAGAATAAGATTTCATTTGTGAAAATAATACAGTTAAAGCTATGGGTATATGAAATTATCAACGTTATCTGGGTAGCTTTCCTTTTGTTTTGCTTTTGTGAACATCAATGAAACTTTTGTAAATTTCAAAACTACCAAATATTTAAATAGATATAACTGATTCTATCTCTCTATATTTGGATTTTATAGCAGCACCGTAATCACATTGTTTGCAAGAGCAGGGTTGACCTCATAGCTGGTAATAAGTAGCTTTCATTGGCAGCTCAACAAACGCAGCCGTAGAAGAAAGAGAAGCGAAGTTTCAAACGATCTAGGACTAGGAGCCAATTACTATCAAATACTTTAAATCTGAACATGAAGTGCGAATATTTACTGTGCTAGACTTATGGGGCACCCTCTAGAAAATAATGAATATTCATTATGCATAATACTTCATAATGGTGGCCAAATTTTTTCTCTTAATTTTACTGCTGACCACTGTTATTATTATCAACACCCCCTATAGATACAGTAAAAACCAACAAGACATGAATCTGAAAGGAGTTATGGCAGCATTGTTGTTCACAATGTATACCCCATAATGATGCTCTTCATTTTTTCCGAAAAATACCTCACAACCTAACCTAGTGTGTGTGTGTGTGTGTGCGTGTGCGTGCGCGCGTGCGTGCGTGCGTGCGTGCGTGTGTGTGTGTGTGTGTGTGTGGGGCGCCGCGCATGCTTGTGTGTGTCTGTATGTGTGTATGCCTGAGCATGCGTGTTTCTATGAATATATGCATCTGAGTGTCTAGGTATGTATGCTTGTATGGAACTAGTTTTGTGGTGACGACAATACTGAAAGTGTTGCTTACGTTTTGTTTGCAGATGAAAATGGTGAGACACTCACCAAAGGAAATCTGAGAGGAGCAAGTATAGCCAGCACAACTTGGGAGCAGCACTGAAAGCCGACTCTGAGGGAATTCCCCTGGTTCGAGCCAGTAAAGAGTTTGGTGTTCCTGCACGTACTCTTCGGCGTCACAGGGACCGTCAAGTGACTGAACCTGGAACGCTGAATTTTGGAAGATATTGCAGTGGCCTGCCGTCTGACGCGGAGTCACAGCTGAAGACCCATGTTCTAGACATGCAGAGACGACTCACTGGTCTGAAGATGCGGGACATGCAACGTCTTGCCTTTTATGTCGCAGGAAGAGTGGGGATCAGCCACCCATTCCACAAGGAGTCACGAACGGCAGGACAAGACTGGGTGCAGGGTTTTCTCATGCGCCATGGACTAAGCATTCGGCAGCCTCAGGCAGCTAGCTTAGCTCGCGCTATAGGTTTCAACAAGCCTCAAGTGCATCAGTTTTTTTTTTTTTCAACTGTACAAGAGTGCTTGGCAAATCATGATTACACACCATCCTGAATTTGGAATATGGATGAGACTGGATTAAAAACCGTGTAAAAGCCAAGAAGATATTGGCCTCGAAAGGCATGTGGCAGGTCGGGAAAGCCACGAGTGCTGAACGTGGACTTTGATGACGGTCGTGTGTGCCTGCAGCGCAGCAGCCGTCTTTCTGCCACCTGTGTCTATTTTTCCTAGGAAGCGAATGGTGGACACACTCCTGAAAGACGCACCACCAGAAGCGGATGGACAGATTCTGAACTGTTCTTAAAATTGATCTATCATTTCGCCATGGCACTGGTTGCTCTCGCCATGACCCTCACCTCATTCTGCTGGACGGACACCATGGCCACAAGACTCTGGAAGCAATAGAGTTTTGTCGAGAGCATAGAATAGAACTGCTAACTCTGTCCCGTCACAGCAGGCACAAACTACAACCGTTCGACAGACCCTGTTTTCAAGCCTCTGAAGAGTGCTTTCAACGCTGAAGCTGACAGTTGGATGGTGTCAAATCCAGGTCGACGAATCTCGATCTATGACATGGCTGGTCTTTCTGGAAAGGCCTTCCTGAGGACAGCTTTGCCTGAAAGAGCCGTCCACGGCTTCAAGACCTGCGGTCTGTGGCCGTTTGATCCCAACGCCTTCACTGACGCCGACCACGAAGGGGCACTGGTAACAGATGAGCAAGAAGAGGAGCCCTCCTATCACAAATGGGCAGAAACAACAGCTGACGCCTCCAGTGAGAACATTTCCCTTTCCACCAGCCACCCAGTGCAGACTGTTCAACAGACGACTTTCCAGCAGAAAACGAAACCTCTACTAGACTGTTGCCAGATGAAGAACTACATGTGTGACCACTACAATGATTATGCCCACCATCAATGCTGATCTACCTGCATGACTGTGGTATTCCGCCTTGGAAAAAATGGATCACTGCCATGGCAGAGCCGTCCTCCCTGCCTGGGGAGTTGGAGATCATAGCAGCCAGCAAAGTTCTCAACAGGTCCGTTGTGGTGACAGATAACCAGCACCAGGTGGTACAACGGTATGAAAACTCCACAAACCAACCACTCGCACCACACCTGACCGTCCAGTTTACCCGCGTTGGCCACGATGTTGGCCACCACAATTGTGATCTGCCTCAAGTTAGAGAACCATCAATGCATACGGAAGAACCAAACACCCCGACTACGGCCGCATCTTACCTTCATTCTCCAGTCCAAAAGAGCAGCTCTCTGCCTCAGCAACCTCTGAGGGTATAAGGGAAACCATCCACGGCTTATCCCCTCTTAAAAGCTGCCAGTGAAGAGGCCAAGATCGAGAAAAACAGAGTCTGCAGCACTGCTGACTTCATCGCAATGCAAAGCTGCTCTGGCAGAAAAGCATGCAGAGAAGAAATCAGCCAAAAAAAAACAATCGTGGAAACAGATTAGCAAAGCCAAGACTGGACAGGAGAGAAAGAAAACGCCAGCGACAGCTGAGGAAAATATCAGTGAGGAAGAGGGACTGGCCCTGTATCATCTGTTGTGAACCACACAGTTACACCAGACCAGGAGAAGTGTGGGTCGAATGCCAGCCCTGCCGTCACTGGGCCCATGAGGAATGCACTGAAGGACTTCCTACATTCATCTGCCCCAACTGTTATTCAGATGACTGATCTGTCGGACATGATACTAACAGCTGAAGGACATGATAGCTGTACAAAACATGCATATCATTCCTTCAGCTATTTAGTGTTGGCAGTTTTTGATGGTTTCCCGTAAGTTTTAATTGTGGGGCACAACGCCTACACTCATGGGGCTAAACGCCTACAATGGGCGATTTGCCCCATGTGTTCGGGCGTTTTGCCCCGTGTGGGGCAAGAAGGCCAAAATTTTTTTTTTCATTTTTCACCTTCAACAAGGAAAGCTGCAGCGTTTTTTGTTTAAGGGGGGCGTTTTACCCCATGCTACCCTACTTAAACACACACGGCGGGCGCGCGCACAGAGAGAGGAGAGAGAGAGAGGAGCGTGTGTGTGTGTGTGTGTGTGTGTGCGCGCGCGCGCGAATGTGCGCGTGCGTGCGTGCGTGTATGTGTGTATATGTGTATCTGTGCGCCCGCGCCCGCACATGTGTATGTATGTATATGTGTGTGTAATATAAGAAAGCACACACTCTAAAACCGAGATATGTGCAAACCTTTGATCTGGCGAAGTTCAGATGATAATTCGCTCCCCTGTGTGTTACTGTTGTCCGGTTCTTTGACGCATACCAGTCTCTTGCTTTCAATGCAGGCGTGTGCGGCCTCCTCGGCTGCATGGTCTTCTGGGGCGAGATGACCCTTGTGCTGGACTACGTCAAACGGGACCTGAGCTGGGCCTTTGGCCTCAGCCTCGCGGGCAGTATCCTGGTGTTTCTCGCCGCCGTCGCCATCTACGTCAACAACAAGCGCGACCAGCCGGAGAGCACCATCGCCCCCGGCACCATCGTGCTTCATGGAGGCCAAGGTGCCGGAGTACCTGACCCCGGTCCACGTGGTCCTACCGCAGGGTCACGTGTTTCCCCCTCCTGAGCGGCGCTACCCCCAGCCTCGGATGAGTCACGTGGCTCCCCCTGGTTACGGCTGTGATCTGGAGAAGGCTGGCACCGTTCCTGTGTATGCTGTCGGGTACGTTCCAGCCACGGATCCCCCCAGTCCCCCACCGGAGTACGCTGAACCCTATGCCAACCAGGACTCCAACGACAGACTGGGAACCAGCGGTCGGGAGTAGACTTTGGGTTTCTCATGGTCGGGTCAATGTGAGGGTGGTGCCATGTCTACATGTGTACAATCATCAAATTTCTACGCGTTTGATTTTTAAATCTGGGCCTGACATCAACTACATCATGATGGCACAAACGTAAACAGTTTTGAGATGGGATTAAAACTTACAATCTATGATCGGGGGGAAAGCAATACATATACACACCGCTGTATATAGTTCTAGTATGGGTAGATTATCTTAGCGGTGCATACTTTAAAAGGCAGAAGAACCGTGCTTTTGTAGTCGCTGTTTATTGAAACAGGTTACCTCTCCTTTTCTTTCTTTATTTGGTTATTTATTACGAAATTCAGTTATGCATCAATGTTCACTGTACTGTGTGAACTTTGTTACATTGAAAAGGGGAAAAAATGAAACAAAAAAAAAAATGTGCAAAAGAAAATGAAGCAGCAACAACGAAATATAGAACTGAAGATTTTAGAGCAACAAATGTCCCAAATTATGAGAATAGGAAGAAAGACAGGTAGAAAGAAAAGAAAAAAAAAAGGGAGGTGGGGGGGGGGGGGGGGTAGAAGAATGAATGAATGAATGAATCTTTAATGGGTTGAGAATTAGGCTCATTGAAGGCCTTTTTACAATTTTGCCCAACAACAACTAAAATTTAAAGAAGTAAGGTAACATCGAACTACAAAATAACATCAATATAACGGTTTCATGCTTAAAATCTCTCTCTCTCTCTCTCTCTCTTTTCTCTCTCTCTCTCTCTCTCTCTCTCTCTCTCTCTCTCTCACACACACACACACACACACACACACACACACACACACACACACACAATCTCAATCAACTGCATCGTTTATCAGCAGTACACTTTTTTTTCTCCGGTAAGTATGTATAGTCAGGCTAATGTCTACGCATAGGTCAGTCATGAGTATCAAAAAGAAGTAACTTTACTTCATTTTTGAAAGCTGATAATTGGGAAATGTTTCTGTGTTTTGCTGGAAGTGTGTTCCATTCTTTACAGCCACAGAAGGAGAAACTTGTTTTGAATAAATCTAAATTAGCTTTAGGAATAATGAATCTGAGCGAATCATGATGGTGATGTAAATGTACTATTGATTTTAAAGAATCTGGGCATGCGTCATGAACAATTTTGTGCATAAGAATCAGAGTGTTGAATGTTATACATGAGTGAAGAGGCAGTATTCTATTGTACCTAAATACATCACGCATAGAAGGATCGGATTGTTTCTGACAGCTGATCATCTGAATGGCTCGTTTTTGCAATGAACAAAGTGGTTTTAAAGTAGATGGCGCACATTTACCCCAGATAATAGAGCAGTAGTCTAATCGAGCCTGAACAAAAGCAAAATAATACATTTTTCGTGAATGTTCGTTGAGAAAGTGTTTTATCTGTGACAGCTGGAACAGACAACACGAGACTTGTTTGATTAGGTTATGGATCTGATCGTGCCAGGAAAGATTTTCATCGATGACGATGCCTAATAATTTGTGCTTTGTAACTTGTTTTATTGTTTTATTTTTGTACATTATTTTTAATTTTGCTTCTTTTATGACTTGTCTTTTTTGACGTGCACATATTAACATAGACTCGGTTTTATGAGGATGAACAAGCATGTCATTTGAATCACACCAGTCTTCCACTGATTTCATGCTTGCATTTAAATGATAATTAATTTCATCGATGCTATGACTAGAGTATTGTAAAGATGTATCATCAGCGAACAAATCACACACTGCATTTTGAATTGATGAAGGGAAATCATTTATATAGAGGGAGAACAACAGGGGACCTAAGATTGATCCCTGTGGCACGCCTCTTGGCAACAGTCTTTTAGAAGAAATAACACCTCGTGAAAAAAACAGATTGCGTACGGTTCGACAAATAAGATCTAAAAAATGATTCCGTATTGTTGTCGACGCCGTAAACATTCAGCTTTTTTAGCAGTATATTGTGATTAATTAAATCAAAAGCCCTTGTTAAATCAATAAACACTACACCAACTGCTTTCCTGTTGTTGATATCTTTTAGTCACAAATTTGTGATCCGACACAATGCCGTTTCACATGAATGTAGTTTCCTAAATCCTGACTGATTGATATACAACAGTTTATGTTTCTCAATAAAAGATGATAGATGGTGATGGATATGACGTTTTAATGGTTTTGAGACGGATGATAGCAGCGAAATTGGTCTGTAGTTATTTGGATCATCTAAATTCCCTTTTTGTACAGAGGGATAATTTTTGCATGTTTAAATGCTTCTGGAAAGTAATGTTTAGATAAACATAGATTAAAGAGGTATGGAAGAGAATCTACAATATATGGTACAGATAGTTTTAATATCTTGGGACTGATTCCATCAAAGCTGCATGAACTTTTATTTTTCAAAGTTGATAGATATAAAAACACTTCATTAACAGATATTAGGTGGATAGAAAACTTTGCGTGTATATTTTTTGCATCACAAAATTTCTGTAAATTCGCAGTATCAAAAATGCTAGTTTTATCTTTCCCTATGTTTAGCTTGTTACCAATATTGGCAAAATGATCATTTAGTGTTTCTACTGGAATGGAACATTCCTGTCTTGATGAACACGGTCCGGTAAGTTTATTAATAGCTTTCCAAATAGAGGCTCCGTTGTTTTTATTTTGGACCAACTTTCTGAAAGAATCACATTTAGACTTTCTAATCATGTACTTCACAATGTTGCGTTTTCTCTTATACTCTTTGTCAGAGCCTACACTTTTTAAATCATCCCTCTCGTCCATGGCATTCAGAATATCCTGAGTGAGCCAGACAGGCAGGATATCTGATTTGACTCGCCTCTGGATCAATGGGATGTGTTTGTCGACAATATTCAGAAAGGTTCTCGTCCAAAAGGCAAGGGCATCATCTGGATCGGTGTAGCTATAGATGTTTGCAAAAGGCGAGGAAATGAGATCAGATTGAAAAGCGTGTAAGTTGAAGTTTTTGAATGAACGAAATGTGATTACCAAATGACTTGCTTTTGGAACTTTAAAACCCTTTTTGTTCCAAGTTACGCAAACAGCATTGTGGTCACTTGCACCAGTAGGCGGTACACATATTTCTGCAAGTGCAGCAATGTTCGATGAATATATGTGGTCTATAAGGGTATTAGATTTTGAAGTAACTCTAGTCGGTCAAGAAATGCACTGATGAAGATTATATGAATTAGCAATGTTGGACCATTGGGAACAAGACTGAAACAGATCTATATTGAAATCTCCCAATAATAGTATTTCTGTTTTCAAAAGCCATACTGTGTCCATCATCTCACAAAAATCGTTATACCAGCTGGACTTACTTTTAGGATGTCTGTATACAAATCCGACAAGAATTGACGCTAATGTCTTACTTTTTGACTGAATTTCAAGCCACGTTATTTCAATATTTTTGTGACAAAGATCATTACGAATTTTGTATGGGACATCTTTTTGGACGTAGACAGCAATACTTGTTTCAAGAATATTTTCAGGATTTCTCCGGACGATTGAGTATCCAGGAATGGATATTTAATTGTCACCAACGCGGCTGTTTGTCCATGCCTCAGAAAATCCAAAGACATGGAAAGGTTTATGATTATTATGAATTATTTTTTATACATCTGACATTTTGTTTATGAGATGACAAATATTTAGGTGACCTATGCGCAGACCGTCATTGACGGGCCAGTCTGATACATTCACATTGGTTGACATTAGTGAATGGAGGGAAGCAGCGCTACCTGGAGATATACAGAATTACCACGTGAAATAGAGAGGATACGGAAATGATCAGTTCAGAATAATTATAGTCCAACTAAGTGTCATTGGTCATCTCATGGCTCACAATATATACTCAAGTTGTAGGGACGTCCTGATGATTGCTAATGAGTGGAATAACATGCAATCCGAACCCCTACTAAATAAGAGAATTAATTTGGGGGTGGGGCTTCAGAGGGGGAAAGCAGTCTGCTGAGTAAGAGAGAGGCAGGCTAGAAAAGGGAGTTGGATGTCCGGGAAATAGGTCAACATTCATATTTTGGTGACCAAGACTTGAATCACAGAACTGATTTACTTGGTCTAAATTGTGACTGCCGTTTCTTCTGTTTGATGACCGCGAGTAGATGTTGTAATGCCGCCCCACACGGTAAGGGGACGTCTGTTGAAACACACGGTGAGCGGCGGCTACATGGTTGTCATGGTGAGCGGCAGCTGGACGATAGTCATGGCGAGGGGCGCCTGCATGGTGGTCACGGTGAGCGGCGCCTGCACCGTAGTCACGGTGAGCGGCGCCTGCAGGATAGTCACGGTGAGCGGCGCCTGCACCGTAGTCACGGTGAGCGGCGCCTGCAGGATAGTCACGGTGAGCGGCGCCTGCAGGATAGTCACGGTGAGCGGCGCTGCAGGGTAGTCACGGTGATCGGCGCCCTGCAGGGTAGTTACGGTGAGCGGCACCTGCAGGGTAGCTACGGTGAGCGGCGCCTGCAGGGTAGTTACGGTGAGCGGCGCCTGCAGGGTAGTTACGGTGAGTGGCGCCTGCAGGGTAGTTACGGTGAGCGGCGCCTGCAGGGTAGTTACGGTGCGCGGAGTCTGCACGGTAGTCATGGTGAGCGGCTGCTGCACGGTAGTCATGGTGAGCGGCGGCTGTACAGTAGTCATTGTGAGCGGAGGCTGCACGGTAGTCATGGTAAGTGGAGGCTGTAGGGTAGTCATGGTGAGCGGCGGCTGCAGGGTAGTTATGACGATCGGAGGCTGCAGGGTATTCAGGATGAGGGGCGGATGCATGATAGTCAGAATGAGGAGCGGATGCATGATAGTCAGGATGAGGGGCAGATGCATAGTAATCATGATGAATTGCGGATGCAGGATGATCAGGGTGAGGGGCGTTTAGTGGAAGGTCATGACAGGGTACGGTTGATGGGATTTCACTGTAAGACACGGTTTGTGGGAATGAGCGATGATGGAAGGATGGTAAACAGACAGAGTTTGAGTGACGATATGCTCCATTGTGTTGACTGGAAAGGTGGAAAGAAGTTGTGTTGTAACTGTCATTCTGAACATTTCTGTAATTTCTGAATGCTGATGACTTTCCAGAGCTTGCTGTGCTTTGAGAACGAGAGCTCTCTAATGAATGTTTTATATCAGCAGCTGTTTTGAGGTCCAGAACCAATTGTGCAGTTCCGGTTTTGTTTAAGTGAATATGGTCATGGTAGAGGTTCCGTTTTGAGGGGGGTCTGAATGATGGGAAATGATCAATGAAGAGGGTTTCACGGCGTTTGCACACAGCAGACAGATTTTTGTTAGAAGGAAGAATTGTGTTGTTGAGGTTATGATCATCGATCGCAAGAACTATGGAACTCATGTGTATACATGCTTCAGGGAAAGCACGTCGAACACTGGACAGAAGAGTGTCCCATGTATCTTCTGTAATGGCCCCTGACGGACAATCGTTCACACCCACATGAATGGTTACATGGTGAACTTTTTTGTTTTCTTTTAACGTATCAAGCCAGTGCAAAAGATCAGAAATTGTCATCCCAGGTACACAAATTTTATTCAGAAAGTTACCTGTGGTTGTCATTAGTCTGGGGTTTATGTATCTGATCAGTGAGTCCCCAATCAGCACGCTTGTTGCCTTGTCCAGGACTGAGAGGGTTGACAAAATGTCAGAAGGTGATGGTTCAGTATTGACGGCTTTATGAGGTGATCCAGAGGGACTAAGGACCATATCATCAGTATCAGGTTTGAATTTTTTTCTGTTCTTCACGATTTGGAAACGGGATTTACTGGGAGAAGCATTTCTTCAATCTTTTTGTCAATGCAGAAACGATTTGAAACAAAAGAGGTGGAGAAAAGAGATATGCTTCTGAATTTGTTTTTGACAGGTATGTGAACATCAACAATTGATTCATAGGGATTTATTCACGTAATACTTTGCACTATTTCAAGCTGCAAGTCTAGATTGTTTAACTGTTTTCTTGGTGTTTTCTGTTCACGGCTAATAAGTGTGAATTTAGCTGCTGGATGTGTTTTTAGTGATTAACAGTTTGTATTCTTGGTGGGTTTAATGTATTCTTAGTGGTTAATATTACGTATTCTTGGTGGTCAATATTATGTGTTCTTTGTGGTTAGTATTATGTTTTCTTGGTGGTGATATTATGTGTTCTTTGCGTTAAATATTATGCATTGTATGTCATTACGCATTCATAGTTCGGATGTATCTTTTTCTTCTACGCATCCCTGGTGGCTAACATTATGTTTTCTTGGTTATTAACATGCATTCTTAATGATTAACATTGTGTATTCATGGTGGTTATTAATATGTGGTTTTGGTGGTTAACATTAAGCATTCATTTTGATTAATATCACGTATTTGTAGTTGTTAATGTACATTCTCGGTGCTTGATATCTTTTTGATGGTTATAATATGTATTCGTGAGGGTCAATTTATACTCTTGATAGTCAATATGATGTTGTCAGGATATCTCATGTTTTGTGTGTCTGAAGTTAATGTTATCGCTGGTATGCTAGACACTATTTTTAGCAGTGATTGTTCACACTTGACGCAATAGCGAATTTATTTATCTATTTTTTAAATTTATCTATCTATTATTTTTATATCTATTTTATCTATTTACTTTATTGAATTATTGATTTGTTAGGCAATAGTTTGTTGTGCTGTTTTCAGGGGCAGATTTTTTCTTGAAACAGTATTCGATACTGTGTCTGTATGAGTAAACGAGAGGCAGATCACTTTCATTTGAATTAGAGAAAAATTGACCATATTCATTACGTAAGCCTTGATTAAATTGACCAGTTATTTCACGTTTTAAAGCTTGGATGCTTTGAAGATTTAAAATTCATGACTGAATTCAAAAGTTTTGAAGTATGTATGTATCTGTGTGTATTCATGTACCTGTGTGTATGTATGTATTTATGTATGATGCCTGTATGTATGTAACTTTTAATGTATGTATGCACACGTTTGTGTATTTACAGGTTTATTTATTAAAATTGATATCATATTTAAATTAAGTTCATTTCATGAAAACTTTTGCGTCGGATAGACTTGTATTTTATTCAGGCAGAACAAATGTCCGTATACATTTTGACTATGATTTGATTTCACATTGATTGTTGTTCAAATCAAAGTATTGGACTTCCTGTTCCAAACACGGCATTGCAAGTTCGACGTAAATCATGATTTTCATGCTGAATATTGTGAATCGACAAAATTCATTCTATTCTTTGCTTGTCTTGTTAAAAAGAAAAGTAGAAAAAAAAATTCTCTAGTACCACTGTCAGCAAAGTGTGCAGCCCTTTTCTGTTGCCGTTCAGAATTTTTCACATGGCACCATAGCTATAAATTGCACAAAATTACCTTACTCGCAAACGAAAATTGTATACCGACTCTTTGGTTATTTGAGTTTGCGTAAAATGTTCAAAAGTGGTGGTTATTTAACACCCCTGGAACGGCAGTATTTTTTCAAGATTAAGTTTAAATTGTTCCTTGACACACGATGCATACAATTGTCTGTTTGTTTGCTTGTATTCATGCATATCTTCAAACGCAGATACGGGTTTGTGGAGTAGTTACGAAAAAGAAGAATCTGCGTGGGGCCCTCGTCTGATAAGAGAGTGACATGACAGCGATGTCGACAGAAAATCGTAAACAGTACATTTGTATAGGTTAATTCAGTAAGGCTGATGCATTTATCTGAAGCTAATAGCAAAGCCAAAAACAACAACAACAACAACAACAAACAAACAAAAACACCAATAAAACAATATCACAACTGTGAGCCACGTTTGCAGTATCATTTAGTAGCTATCCAGGGTATTGCAGGGTAAGATGCCTATAAACATCGCAAAACTACCAATTTGGGAAGGAAAGGGTGGGTGTTGATTGGGATAAAGATGTTTCCAATCATAGTATGGGAACGGTTCTAGATTCTGCACATCCAGTTGATTCTGACTACCTCGGTTCCAAACCAGGGGAGCGAACTAAATCATGAAATACAGCGTACGCAAATAACATGAATCTAAAGATGACTCACCTGCAGCATCACGACAAAGAAAAGTTGCAAATGGAAAGAAAACAAAGATGAGGGTTTTTTGTTGTTGTTGTTGTTGTTGTTTTTTGTTTGTTTGTTTTTTTGTTTTGTTTTTAAATTTGATTTGAACTTTGGCATCGTTTTTTTTTTTGTTTTGTTTTTTTTCTTTTTTTCTTTTTTACTCCATGGAGACACGTAATGCTCATAAAAAGTTTGTCCTTCGTCGCTGAAAATAAGAACTGTTTGGTGAATTAGCCACAATGATGTACATTGCTGTATTCTCCATCACTCGTCATACGTTTTAAGAGGAGTATACTTTGAATTCAGAATACCTAAAGGGGCGTAGTTTGGAGCGATAATCACATTTGAAGACCGTTGGGGAATTTGGCCGTGGTGATCTCCTGCTACAGAAAAGTAACTCTTAGGCTGTTGGCTGTATTCAACAGATATGAGGTTGAAAATGAAGCAGTCTTTTCGTCTGGCCGGGTTGCTGTGAAAAAAAGGGGGTGGGTTAGGAATGGAGCGGGATTAACTGTGGAGAGGTAGGATGGGGGAGGGGGGGGGGGCGAGGAAAGAATTAGTAAATGGGGGTAGCAATCGATCCTATTTCGATTTCTTTAACTTAATGTTAAACGTAAAACAAAAAAAGTGTTTGATATACATTCTGTTTTGTGAATTTTGAATTTCCGCCTGCGGAAATAACATGTCACAGATGCTGATTGTGAGCAAATACGCCAGGTTTCCCAAAACAATAATATTTCTAATGTTGAAATCAGTTTGTGATTGGTTTTCGTGAAATGATCTAGTTTGAGCTTTATTTTGCTCTCCGAAGGCACGCGTACTTGCGGCTGGCTAAAATCATTGTGTATCCAACATTTACGGTCTTTCTCTTAGTTTTAATTAAGACCAAGCTCATTTAAAGTCAAACAAAAAAAGTATTTCAGGCTGACTTTTGTGCTGTCATGTCTGACCTTAAAAAGTAACGGTAAACTGACAGGATAAACAACTTGATCACGAACTTACAGAATAGCTGTTGTTGGGATTTCATCACCACATCTACTAACCATTAAGTTATCAAGAAATAATTGTACTTGCAACTAGCCTAGCGACTATACGATTGTACAAAGGAATGGTCGGTGAATACAGAACATTCCTTGTTTTCCAAGAACATCTTAAAAGAATACAGCAAAAGTTAAAATTTGTTGATAGGTTTCAGACATCTCTAGTTTGCAATTTGTTTGCATTCTTTGCGATTTATGCTCCAGTGCTACTTTTGTATGTATTTATCATTTTCTGTTTTTGATGAATATTGTCTGTATATAGTTCGTTGTTTGACTAATATCGGCATATGCATATATTTGGGAGGGGGCGGTGAGGGGTGGGGATTATGGTTCAGCAGCCCCTTTTCAACAATTTGTATGTGAATATCAAATTAAGAGTTTAGTATTTGTGTACATTAGGTCAAGTGGGAACAACGTGAATGATCTAAACAGTTTTATTTTGTATTTTCTCTGATAAAGATTACTAGAATCGTATTTTTTTCTCTAGAGCATGTCAATCATTCTTTTAGCAAAATTGGTTTTGAGGATTTCGATTTGATGTTTGTGGTGCAGAAACTCTTGTATCAAGATCCAGTGGCCTTGCTGAAACTGTCCTACAGGGAACTGCTAAAGGATAAAGAATGGGAAGACAGCAGAAAGGCAAAAAAACAAACAAAGCAAAGCAAAAAAAGAAATGATGGATTTACAACACCGCTGCACAGACACACAACTGTTGGCCGACTCAGGCCTTGGCACATAATGGACGCACCTGAGGAATCTGGCGAACCACCCCAATGACTCCCCAGATAATTAAGGGGAGAGGAGAAGAAGAAAAGGAGGAGGAGGAGACTGTGATGAGAAGTAGGATGATGATGACGACGATGAAAGAACGTGCACTAACCGTAATTTTTGTTGTTGTTTTCTTTTATCGAATTTATGTCACAAATGCATGCATATTTGAAGTACTAATGATGACGAAACACCTCCACCCCCACCACTCTACATGCCACGCTGCTTCTTCTTTTAATGGGTACCAACATTAAGGTACTGAATATACACATTTTGATAGAAATGATGAGAAAAAGAATCTCTCTCTAACATATATATATATATATATATTCAATTATAAACAAAGTTGCTCTTATGTCTTAGATTGAAGAAATAGGGGGAAATAAGCATTCATACCTGCAGTGGTAGATACTTCTGCCTAACTAACAGTATGTGCTTGAGTGGGTGAATGGGGAAAAATAAAATAAATGCTTCTCAAAATGGGCCTTCAGCAAGCTTATAGTCTCCAATGGGGAGAAACTCACTAACATACAACTGCTGGTCAGATAGCGATATTTCGAAATCTGATTGTTTCTCCTCAGTGACCGCGAAAAGTGGCAATTTGACTCCTCTGCCTTTTCGGTTTTAAGAAGAACGCTATCCCAGAAAAGGCTGGTGTGCAATACCGTAGTATGTTTGTTGAGTTTTCAGAAAACCAACCAAAGGTGCCACCTAAGAAGCAAAAGAAAATCATGAAAGAGCAAAACAAGCTACATTTACTTGTGAAAAGTAGAAAATATAAAAAGATAACCTCTTAACACACAAATGCTGAGGGCCAGTTCTTGGAATGAATCCGCAAGGGACTAAATTACAATAAACTAATAAATTCCAAGGATAAGTACCCCCTATTTCTTCAATCTAAGACATAAGAGCAAGCTTTGTTTATAATTGAATATTTCTTGCAGTCATTGCAACACCAAGCTGCTCTGTAAGTTGCTGGAATGGTGCTCGGTACTTATCCTTGGAATTTATTAGTTTATTGTATATATATATATATATATCCCTCTGTGTGTGCGTGTGTGTGTGTGTGTGTGTGTGTGTGTGTGTGTGTGTGTGTGTGTGTGACTGGCAACTGTAGCGGTAAACAGCTGACCAACAAAGATATTAACAAAGATATTCCACTTGTGCAAAGAATGTGCCACTACCAGCACTTTACTCAAACAGCGATTTATTTTGATGGGTTACTTCTCGTCTTGAATTCTAACAAATCATGCGTTTCTCAATCCCATCTCCAACTGCATTAAATGGTCCACTCCACACAAAAAATGTAACATAATTTGTCAGTACAACCATCCTTTAACGCGTCTTTCATAATTATGTGCGAAAAGCAGTCATTGTAAGTGACCTAAATTTCAAAGAAATGACAATTTTTGGCTACATTGAAATTATTGGTGAAAATGTTAACCTCATATTTACGGACGTTAAGAATCAGCTACATCGACATCAGTAGAATGACTGAGAAGCTCTTAATATTCATTATTATGCCAAGTTTTATAACTGTTATGCTCATATTTGCTTACATAATGCCAAAGTTAAAGCTTACCACGGACACAGACAGGCACGCGCGCACGCACGCTCGCAGAATCGAAAAACTTGTGATTAGACTCACTTGTTAACACACGCGAGTCGAAAATGCTTTTAGAACACACGTCAATGCTTCACTCGAGTGACAGCTTGTACAGACACATGGAAAACACCGTCAATAGATGGCCCCGCCTGGCAAAGTTGCATCAATTGAGGTGTCGTCTCTTGTAGCAGCGTAGGACAGCACAGTCGCAGAGGAAATTTTATTTTCAGAAGTCCAATTCCATCTCTCCCTTATTCCCAGTGCTCGCAGACCACTTTAACTAACATGCAGCAGAATCTTCCATACCTGCATCAGATTGATCAGCTACTGTCGGACACGGCGCACACTGTCCTCTTCAGTATAACGTCCTTGATCATCATTGACAAAACAACGACAGGAACCACAACATCGATACCAACAGTGAAGATCTCTTCTTCACGGAATAAGGACAGATTACAGCGTGGTAACACCGACACTAAAGTCACGACAAGACGGCAACAGATCCTCCCGGTTCAATTCTTCGTTGCCACTCTTCTGCCAGACCTTCGGTGGTTGAGTTCAAAGTCACGGGTCATACCTCGGGCCTTCAAGGTCTTGTTACAACGCACAAGGTCTAATACACACACACACACACACACACACACACACACACACACACACACACACACACACACAAGCACGCGCGTGCGCACACACACACGCACGCATGCATGCACTCACGCACGCACAGACACACAAACACGCGCGCGCGCGCGCGCGCGCATATTTGCAACACAATTAGTTCCTCTCAAGGAGAAAAAGAAATCCCCCCACAGTGCACGGTGAGCAACAATTTTGGTTCACATAATATATCAATTCATACAAAGAACGATAATTATTCTCCCATGAAGGATTACAACGTTCACAAGGTTTATTTCCCTTGACATGTGTGTCAACACAAACACCCCTCCCCCCAGCACCCTCACCCCAGCCCCTGCTCCCTCTTTTCGTTAAAACACTAAATCTATATAATCGCTCAAGTAATTATTCCTGCAAGATAGAAAAAAACAACATCATTTCTCGCCATTATCGTATTTCACACCTCACAAACTGTTACAGCAACTCAACCATGAAGGCCCAATAGATTTCCAGTCAGCTGCTCCATCTCCTACTGAACAATACGAATAGAGCCAAAGCAGAACATGATTGACTGACGAACTGAAACCAGTTGGATTAATAACTGGTTGTACTGACATTTAAAAGTATAACAAAAATATGGAGCATAATAGAGTGAACGACAAGGTATAGAATAATATAGTACAAGATGACAGCACAGTATGAAACCTGCACAGTAGAAATTGACACAGCACTGTATAATATGACACAACATTCTAATACAGTACAACATGCATTGCCACAGCATAACTTAATACAACATGATACAGGACAGGATACTACAGTACAACACGACGGAACACCTAAGAGTACAGTACAATACAACACAATACAATTTTTAAAAAAATATGACAAAGTACAGGATACTACAGTACACTATAACACAGTACAGCACTGGACAGTATAGTATGGCACAACACATTGAATATGGTACAACATGACACAGCACAGTACAACAGAGCATAAGATAAAACTGTATAGTATAATAAAGCATACCATTACACTGTACAGTATGATACAGTTCAACATGGCACATTATGATAGAGTACAACATGACACAGCACAGTATAAGATGGTACAACATGGCATAGTACAGTATGATAGAATATAACTCTATACACTGTGCAGTATGATACAGTACAACATACTTCATAATATAATACAGTACAACATGACAGTACAGTATGGTACAATACATCATGATAAAGCACAGTATAATACAATACAACATGACACAGCACTGTATTATACAGTACAGTATGACATAGTACAGTATAAAACAGCATAACATTACACTGTACATTATAATACAGCACAATATGACATAGTGCAGTATAATACAGTACAACATGACGCAGTACAGTACAATACAGTACAACATGACGCAGTGCAGTATAATACAGTACAACACGACAACACAGTACAGTACATTGCGGTATGACAAAGTAAAGTATAATACAGTACATATGACACAGAACAGTATGATACAGCACAACATGACACAGTAGATATCAAACCATAACACAATACAGTGTAATGCAGTACAACGCAACAGGATAGTGCAAGTATAGCGCAACATGATATAGCAGTTTAATATAGTGCAAAATGACATACTACGGTATAATACAGTATAACATTACACAACAGACTAATACCTTGCAACATATTACCATCTATAGAACAGTACAGCATTATGCAGTACAACAACATGCAACAGAATATCATAGAGTGCAACAAATTACAGTACGGGTCAATACTTTACATCATGACGCAATGCAGTAAATATAGTGTAGTATCTCTGAACACGTATTCTACAGCACAACATGGTATAATATGGTATAACATTGTACAACACAACACAGCACAGTTTTATCAAGTACAACATGACACAGCACAGAATGATACAACACAGCATGGCACAGCGCAGCATGATATTGTGAAGTATGACTCCGAGCTGTACACCACGGCACAACATGGTATAATGCAGTTTGATACTGTACAACACAACACAGCACAGTACAGTACAGTATAATACCGATCAACACACCACAGTATAGTAAGATACCATACAAGATGACACAATGCAATGTAACGGAGTACAGTATGGCACAGCTCAGTAAAAATACAGTTCAACACGACACAGCTCAGTAAAAATACAGTTCAACATGACACAGTGCAGTAGAATTGCAGACTTGAGTGAAGACTGCTTGAAGAAGGTGATAATTAATTCGAATCATTTCAGGGATCATGTCAATACCAGTAATTTACATGAAGAAGCGGTGGGGAAACTAGCCAGTGAGAAATCATCGTAAGGAGACAACCTGGGTGGGACATCAGTCATCTCAACAGTGACAGGTGGGCCTGTAAACATTGCCACCAACATCATCCACGAAATAATTCGAATTAATCAACGGCTTCCTTGGTTATGCCTCGTTTAATGTGATATTTTTTCACGTCTGCCAATTGTGGTCGGGCGCTTATCACGTGAAGTTTGAGTGACGAGGAACTCGAGAGAGTCGAGTACACTAAATCTCTTTTTCTGTATCTAAATGCTGTTGAGAGTCAACTCTGTGACTTTTGTTGCAACTCGTTGTAGCAGATGTGTGTGTACTCGTGCAGGAATTCAACACGTTAGCGATTCAGGGCTGGGGGGGGGGGGGGGGGGGGGGGGGGGGTGGCGGTTGTCGAGGTTTTCCGGAACATCTCCTTGCCCCTGTTAGCTTCAGGCTGCACACCAAAAAATTTAATGCGCCAAGGCCTTGCTTAAGGAGTCGTGTATTTATAGACTGGCGCAATTAGATTGTTTTGAGGGGTTTTTTTAATGTGTGTGAAAGTCGATTCTCTTCGTTTTCTGTCATAAAGCCATCAAGGTACAAGCCGGGTTGTTCCAAGCAGACAGACCGAAATTTAGGGGAGATCTCCTGGGACAAAGATAAGGTCACGGGTGCGTGCGAAAACCTGAAATGTCAAGTCAGGTAAGAGGAAGGTGACGTGTTTGAATATTGTAAATGAGGTCATCGGTGGAAATCCCCCAAAACAAGAGTAACGATTGGTGGTGGGGGGGGGGGGGGGGGTTCTTTTGATCAATCATCAGTTTTATATCAAATGCTGGCTCAAACTTATGCTGGGCCTCAAAACGCTTACATGGATGATATAGTGATTTGGTACAACATCGTAATTGTGGCGTGTGGCCTCACGTTCAATATTGACAAGCATGGAGCAGACTGTCAAAACAGAATGCCACAGTGAAGGTGAGGGGTTCTCGCCCTTGACCTCATGTCACGCCGAATCCTCCATGCCACCCTTGACTCTTCGTCTTTAACGTCCGAGCGTTTCAGTCCTCCATTACCCCTTCCCCCCCCCCCCACCATATCAACCCCCCTCCTTCCCCTCCCTCTCATCCTCCTTCCCTCGTTTCACATGCCCTTTACTCCCTGCGTTTCATTTTATCCACTTCTGACCTTTCCTTCCCTTTCCGTGAACTGAGTGTCGAATCATGTTCGTCCGTCGTTACCCCTTCATCGTTCTAATGAAGTGCGGAATGGACGAACCACCTTTTACTCTCACCCCATTCATTCCATGCTCTGCCATTTGTCATTCTCATTTTATTCTCTCAAGTTAGTTCTATCTTGTTTTTAGTATTTTCACCGGCTTTTGATGGGAACGAAAATTGGTTCGTCGCTCATTTTTTTTCTTTTTCAATCATCCGTTCCCAGTTTCTGTATTTACCAGTCCCCATCTTTAACATAGTCCAACGTCCTGCCCATGTCCCCACCGTTCTTGTCCACAGTTCTCCGTTGTCTTTCCACTGTCCCCCCTCATCACATTCTATCTTTTTAGACTAGCTCTTCTCTCCTCAAAACCGTAATCCTCCCCCCCCCCCCCCCCCCCCACTCCCCCACCCCCTTCTGCTATTTCCTTGTTTTATTTTCCTCTCTTTTGCTCACTTCTTCATCTGTTCTACCTCTTCACCTGCTTGCATTCCCCCTTCTTTTCAGTCTCCTGTCTCCCATGTTACCATTTTGTTTTCGGATTTTGCTGAGCCAGTCTTATTGACGCTATAATTTATGTGTTTTCTTCTGCCCTTTTCTCCTATTCTAGTTTCTAACTTTTATTGTTCTATTTCTACAATGTTCGATCCCGCTGATTTCCTCGCATTGACTGTTTTTTCCCAACCTTTCTCCTTCTAACGTATCCCTTTATTACGTGTAACTCTGTTGTTCACTTCCCAAAGCATCTTCCACAGTGAGTTCCTTAGACACTAACCACTACGCCTACTTGTTTCTATTGTTTCCAAGTTCAGACTCGATTATCATCGTGGCGGTTCATTTGTACTGTTATTCCTTCCACCTTGGTCACTTGCTATCTTCATATCCGTCTCGCTATCTATTCGACTCTCTGGTTACATTTCTTACCTCTCCTACATGGAGGGTAAAAATGTAACAGAGTACAGTAACTGTACCTCCACGACTTCATTTCTTGCCGTTTACTTTCAATGAGCGCGTAGCTTGCCATTCCAGCATCTGTTTATTCCTACTGGCTTCCATTTAACTCCGTTTACTGTTAATTTATTGGTGGTGGAGGTGGGGGAGGTGGATGACGAAATCTGACCACTTTCAAAACTGTAGGCGCCAGTGACATTCAAGGAAGAAGAAAGTTGTGATTCTGCTAACAAGAGAGAGTCGTTAAAGTAAAAGGCAGAAAAGTGTCCCTGTTTTCCAACTGTTGTAAAAAAAAAAATTTGAAAAAGAAGAGAAAACAGTTTCAGCAACTTTCGATGTCCTTGGAGCCATTGTACATCCAGTAGTTATGCAAACATACAACCGAAACTTATCGTTACTATCGAGGCTTGAACAAAATTTCTGGGCTTGCTGGGAACTGGTATGAAGTGAACTTCAACTTTCAGATCGATTGATGCTGTTTACAGTTATCAGTCACGAATTTCAGTGCTTATTGTAACGTGTCCATTTTGACAGAATGATATGCTGTGTTCTTGCTCAGTGTCATGAACTGTCTGTCTGGATGTGAGGGGATGGTCAGCAAAGGGAGGGAATACAAACAGAAATCTTACTGTCGCCGCCCACTCAACAGACAGCGAAGCAAAATCCACACTGACAGCACAAATTCCAAGAATAAGGTAAACCACTTACCGTTTTCAATCAAATCCACACTCTCAACTAGGAAGAGAATGACCTGAAAGAGGGTCACCATCTGGGGGACTCATGACATTAAATACCCCGGAGAGTGGTACAGTAGCTGAAAATTCAAAGGGGGTCCCAAACGAGAGATGCTTCTCAACGAGTAGGGAAAACCCCTATTGCACTCCTCAAATCAGAACACATTTATTGTACACCGAAAACTTTTCAAGGAAAAAAAAGGGGGCTCCAAAGGGAAAGAATACAGTGTAATCTTCAGGCTCTTCAAGGGGGACACACCCAAAGTGCTAGGACAGGACTCCCTCGCGTCAAAATGAACTTCTTGGGCTTACGTCCAGCTTTCAGGTGGTCAAAACGAATTTTCACTTTAGAAGAAACAGAGACCCTCTCGCTCGAAGATCAATCTTTAGGAGGCCACAGTCCCGGCCGAAGAATTCAGGTACAATATCATTTTTTTTTTTGTTTTGTTTTGTTTATCTTTCAGTCCGCACGAAAGAAGTTGAACATTAAGGGGAACTCCGCGGGTCTTTTTTCAAGGCTGAGGTTCAAAAGTCTGGTTGATTTTCTTAGACCAATCTGCACACACCACACACCTTGCTGCTCCCCATTTAACACGTACTTACAACACCACAACGTGAAGTTATGTCACAGGCTTACTTCTTCCAGCCACACCAGGTCAGTTAAACCGAAAAACGGAGGCGGGCAGAGGGGTGGGGGGAAAACGGAAGTCCTCCCGCCGAGGAGAAAAGAACCAAGCTGCCACGCCCGGCGCGGACGTCAATCCATCAGGACAGAACGAGAAGGCATGTTTGTTTGTTTGTTTGTTTGTTTCGAAGGCCGGAGGGAAATAGGGGTCAGGATCGGTTGATCAAAGATACTATAAAGAGTAATGTTTCTTGTGATAAATTATTTTGACAGTTTGGGAAAGATAGAATCAAAAATACAAAATAACGCGGAATTTTCTTCTTCTTCTTCTCTCTTCTTCTTCTTCTTTAATACTACAGGCCATTCACCATATACCAAAAAGTCACTTTACCCGCCTTACAGCTGAAAGGTGACTGCAGGAGTGTATGGGTACTGGCCGTTGAGCAGCCAAAGCTGAGCGTCGCCAGTCGGAGTGTGTGTGGCAGTGAATCCTCGACACGGGTCAACAGGGGTCATTGAGCATAGGCTTTCCTTTGAAGTGACACTCTTCTCAGACAGCTGAAACAAAATCTGTCATCAATTTTCGTGCTCTCACTTCTTCTGAACTTTAGTTCTGGTGGGCGCGAGAATAGGCAGCTGATTGAACCGGCAGTTCAGTTCTGGTCCCATACCTGTGTACCTTTCCAATAGTTCAGTGCCTGATGTTAGTGCTTTCCATTTTCTTTGACATTAATTTCTGCAATCTATCCTGAAGACATGTGATAGCCAGTTTCATTGAAATCCGATTCAGTCTCCGTAAACTCAGAATTGCTGAAACTCAGACATCAGTGGCTTTCTTTCCTGTCTCCCAGCAGTCGTCTGATTTCTCACATTAGACCATGAACTATCCACAAGGGCTCAATGTGTGGGTCTGACTGAGCAGAGAAACGGAGGATGATGGAGTTGTGCACGAGAGAGAGAGAGAGAGAGAGAGAGAGAGATGATGATGATGATGATGATGTCACAGATAATGTCACCAATGGACGTCATTTTTTCTATTGCGTCACTTGTTGTCATGCGGCCTGAAGAAGAGCAGTGGCTCGAAAGCTTGCGCTAAAACAGACGGTGTTTTGTGTTTTTATTGAATTTAATTAGACCATGAAGTGTTATTTTTGTCTTCTGTTCACTGTTCGCTTATTCTGTTCTGCTCCAATCATCTTAAAATGTCTAAATCTTATCAATTTATATTTTCCTTATTTTCGAAAGTAAGTCCGCCTACATATATTTGTAATTTTGTCATTTGTTATCGCGGTTTTTTTTTTCCTCATAATACACAAAACAAACAAACAACAAAAGAAACAAAAAATACTCCCTATCCGTTATCCAGTAAGCTTCAGACATCAGTAATATACTTTCAATTCTCTCATCCCAAATAACCAGAGGATTTGGGTTTAGAAAAGTGCTCTGGCATACTGATTTTTCTTCGTCAAAATTTTAGGTTTTCTATTCATTATTAGGAAATAATTTTTGCTCTAACTTTTTGTCAGCATAAGATGTACTGACAGTTTATGCGAAATATTTATTTGATTTGTAACATTTGTTTCATTTACTGATGATTCCTCAAAATGGTCAGTTTCGCTTTCTTTCGTTCTTGCAATTTTCGTTAAATTCATTACACACATTCTTTTTTATAATAAACATTTTATTGCATTTTTTTAAAGTAAATAATAACACACACATATGAACGAAGAAGAAAGAGGAGAGGGGAAGATGAAGTGGGTGGAGGGGGAAGGGGGCACATATAAAAGGGGAGAATCTAAAATTATCATAATCCTGAAAATAACAACATCATCAATAGTAATAATAACAGTAATAGCATCACAATAATAACAACAACACCTACAACAATTCATTACACATAATTTTGTTATCCTTTAACAATGAAGTATTGAATTTTCTAGATCTTTTTTCTCCGAATAGCCGTGGCTTACTGTTTCTGCTGACCTCCCCTGTAGAGGAATGATAAAACGAAGAGAACACTTAGTGTAGGAGGACTGCCATTTATGAACCTTTCATCTTAAAAACAGGTCTGTAGAGTGAAGTATTTAAACCAGGATTTTGATATTCGCTCCACTTTCTGTCTGGAAACTAACGGCATCTCAGCCCAGATTGTTGTTGTTGTGTTGTTGTTGTTGTTGTTTTGTGTATCATTTCTGAATTTTGCATGTCCTATATCAGCCTGTGTAATCTTCAAGCTCGGGGGGAGGGGGGGGGGCAGTGTCCAGTGTTTTAAACCTGAAACTGTTTGCAAGAAAAATTTTTAACCCTTTTGTATTCCAGTCCGTAGTTACTGGCGTCAATACGCTTTGTCTCCAACACGTCCGATTCTTGATTTTCTTTATATACTTCTTTGCTACCATTTTTGTTTACAAATGTTTTGTCTACCTCCTAATTCAAAGTTCTTATTTTCCTCTTAAATTGGTGGTTTTATTCAGGTTTTGGAGGCTCATGTCCTATGTGCAAGGAGGTCTTCTCGATTTTTGACAGTTTCGGTTTCGCTTGTACGGCGATATTTTTTCGCCAGCTGGTAACCAGGATCCAGCAGCAAGCCTGATAAGTTCTTCACAGAGCGAAACAGCTGTCCCTTTCTGGTACTGCTGATCTCTCCTGTGATGGGACTATCAACTTAATAAAGCGCTCACTGCAGAAGGATCGTTTCACATGTTCCCTTCGCCTGGCTTAAAGCTGGGCATTTTAGCCAGGACGGATTTTTAACTTTCTTCTACACTCAAGCTGGAAGATAATAGACACCTGGGACCAGGTTTTGTTCACATTTTCATCTTTGCATGTCCTGCATCAGTCAGGTACAGTTTCAAGATTGTGGGGCAGCGTGCAGTGTTTTAATAACTTACTTCTCTCTCTCTCTCTCTCTCTCTCTCTCTCTCTCTCTCTCTCTCAAACACACACACACACACACACACACACACACACACACCCGCACGCACGCACGCACGCACGCACACGCGCGCGCGCGCTTGCGTATGTGAACGCACCAGTATGTTTGTTTGTGTGCATATGTGCCTGTTGTGTGCCCACGTGCACGTGTGCTCACACGCGTACGCATGCGTGTCCCCGCATGTGTGTGTGTGTGTGTGTGTGTGTGTGTGTGTGTGTGTGTGTAAGAGAGATAAAACCATTTCATGGCTTAGGAAAGTACACACACATGCACTCACACACACACACACACACACACACACACACACACACACACACAGAGAGAGGAGAGAGAGAGAGAGAGAGAGAGAGAGAGAGAGAGAGAGAGAAGAGCGGAGTGACGAAGCAGACAGTGGACAATCACTTCCCATCTACTGAAGAAGGTACAGGCCTATAATCGCATTAGCGGGCTCCATGCGCTCGACGATCAGCGCGCGTGTGTTGTGGGTCGGCGGAAGGGACCTAGTCAATCAGGAAGTGGAAGGCGGACGCACAGCATGACAGATTTCTGGACCTCAAACTTTGACGTTTTCCAAACTGCCCTGGGCTCTCAGGTGAAAAGGTAGAAGGAGGGGGGGTGGGGGTGGCAGGGGGGGAGGAGTAAGGGCGGCGGCCTCAGGAAGAGTGGGGTGAAAAGCGGAAGGGAGGAGGAAACATGGTGGTGGTGGTGGTGGTGGTGGCTGTGCCTAATCAGGTCTGTGTCCACCTCAGAATTGTCCACGTGCTGGACAGAATTTGGGCTAAGATGGTCGAACGCAGTTGTGTGCAGTGTTGACGTGTTCACATCTCTGTCCCTCTTCCGCAGTTGGTAGATGAACTACGCCGAACTCCGCCATCAGCCCTGCAAATGTGAAGTGCTATTAAACAACAACGATGACAATAACAACAATAATAACAGCAGCAACAACAACAGCAAGAACTACTACTACTATTACTACTACTGCTGCTGCTGCTGCTGCTGTTGCTGCTGCTGCCACTACTATTACTACAACCACCACTACTACTGTTGTTGCTGCTGCTGCAATCACTACCACTTCTACCACTATCACTACTACCACTACTGCTGCTACTAATACTACTATACTACTACTACTACTACTACTACTACTACTACTACACTATCAGGGTCTACAGTAGCTGCTTCTGCAGCTACAACTGCAACATTGCTGTGTTGGTACCACCATCTCTACAAAACATGTCCCAGTGGAAAATCTGGCTTGGGGGTCAATCTCGGCGTGAAATGATCCCCATTTCCCCTAACCCCCACCCCACCCCCACCCCCACCGCCACCCCCAGCCCCCACTTTAGCCCTAGAATCACGACTGAGGAGCGGTTGCCAAAGTGACTGCCCGTTGTCGTCACGCTGACTCATCGTCAGCAGAAAGTTCGTCATCATCATCATCCTCATGATCTGTTCCTTGGTGGTGTTTGCCCCTCAAGGACTGGGTTCACTTCGGTCCCTCCGCCTCACGCCATCAGACGACGGCTTGGATGTAGCTTACTTTTTTTTTTTGGAAACCTTAGCATAGCTACAGATCAAGAAACAGCTAGAGGAAAAAAAAGAGAACAAACAGTTGTAGCCCACTGTAGATATTGAGATTGAGCAAAACAAAAGTGGTCAAAAAGTTTCTGGATACTTCAAAAAGATCGTTAAACACAAAACTAACGAGGTAGCATACAATTCGCTTGTTGAAGGAAAACAAAACCTTAACACGAAGTAACTTTACGACAGGAAGAAACTATTGTTTCGGAGGACACTGAAACTATACACGAAAGCTGAACTGACTCGAAAGGACTGCACTGGCGTGATCATTTAAAGGAATTTCTCCAAAGAGCACTAAAACAAGTATTGATTAAATTACAGCCCGTTGATTTGAGCTAAAAAGTCAATTCTGCCGTCAAAGTAAAAAGAGAAGAAGAAGAAGAAAAGAAAAGAAGAAGAAGAACTAACACTGAAGAAGAAGAAGAAGAAGAAGAAGAAGAAGAAGAAGAAGAAACACAACAGGAACGAAAAGAAGCACAAGAAAGAGAAGAAGAGATCAATATACTGAGAGACAGTAACGTGCAACATCGTTAAACGATCAATAGTAAAACAAAGAGAAAAAATCCCTACCGCTATCAACACGTCTCGGCACCGGACTGAAAAGAAAAAGCTGACTCAAAACCGGAATCTGTACAAAAAAAAAAAAAAAAAAAACTTCCAAAGATCAATCTCCATGAAGCCAGTTCAGGTGGTGATGGAGGTCTTGTTGATGCTCCTGATGGTCCCCATGACCTTGGCCTTCCCCAGTGGAGCCCCGCTGTCGGCCTGTGGTCATTTGATGCCCATCCACGAGGAGGCTGAGGCTCAGCAGAGTGCTCCGCCCTTTATCATCCTTCTGTCCGACACCAACTACACCTCCGGGAAGCCTATCACAGGTAGGTGCAATACTTTGCTTTCTTTCATTCTTTCTTTCTCTCTTTCTTCCTTTCTTTCTTTCTTTCTTTCATAAAAACTTTTTTTTAATACCTTGTTTAATCATGCTCTTTTTTTTACTCACCCCCCTTCAAATGGGGCTGTGGCCTTTTCTTGAATAAATTATCGTTGTCGTTATCGTTTCTTTCTTTCTTTCTTTCCTTCGTTCTTTCTTTCAACAGCTTGAACTCCGAAGTTCGCCTTTCAGTGCAACTTGTGTGTATACAACAGTTTTTACCACCACCATTTCTGTATGAGACGAACAAGCATGCGTTCTCTGCCACGTGAGTGTGCAAACACCTTTGCGTTGTAATGGAAGATACATAGGAATTATTCATTTCTGTAGGACGTGGATGTGCACACACAGCCCTAGTTCTTTTCATGGAAAATTGATGACAGCTGGTTTCTGTATAGTGTGAGCGTCTGTTCATACATAGGTCTTTTACAGGAAAATTGGTCACAGGAGGTTTCTGTGTTTTGGGGTGTGCACACACCCTTGCGTCTTTTCATAGGAAAACTGATGACTTTTGGTTTCTGTGTGGTGTGGGTGTGCAACACTCTTACGTCTTTACATAGGAAAATTGGTTAACTATTTTCTGTATAGTGTATGTGTTTACACACCCTCACGTACACATACACATTATGCAAAAAAAAAAAAAAAAACCTTGAAAATCGTTTTGTTTCTTTGGTGTTTTTTGTTTTTTTTTTGTTTTTTTTTTTAATATGTGGTATAATTTCGGACGTGGGCTGTTGGATAACAACTGAATTATGATAAAATTTCAATCAGGTGGAGCGATAAATGTGCCTGTTCTGATGGGTCAGATGCATGCAGAGTCCACGGTCGGTCACCCATCGCATTCAGAAAAGATTAAGGTAGCCATAGGATGATGTCAAAACACGACACCTGTTGGCATGTGTTTTCTTTTCGTGTTTTCCACCTCAGCGGTATACGATGCCCTACTTTTCTCCGACAGGTAGTTCTGCATTCCAGGTGCATAGCAAGATTTTTTTTATGCCTGTGTTCACGCGAGCTACTTCGATCTAACGTCTCATGTGAGGGATTAGAATGAGACTGGAGATCATACACATGTTAACTCTGAAGAGAAAATCGTTTTGAACCTGGCTACATCGATGGAGAATCGAACCCCAGATTTCGGAATAAGAGTCAGAGCCTTCACCCACAAGGCCAACAACCCCCTTTCCCTTCCCGCGTATGCAGTGTGATTATACCGTGGGCAAGCCAATCACAAGTATGCACAAATCAACTGCACAACTTGCATGCCGGTTACAGGCATGTATAGTACAACTACACCATTAGCAGGCCAATAATAGCTATGTACAGTTACAATCACAACGCTGAAAAGCCAGTTAAAGTTATGTGCAATACAATTAAACCAGAAGCAAGTCAGTCACAGGTATGAACATGGTTACGTGCTGATAAATGCCCGTGAGCACGGTTAAGTATTTGTGAAAGAAAATTAAGGTTAATCTCAGAAATATGAGTGGATGTAAGAGCCACCCACTTGAAGGCTCGTGATTTTTTTTTTCTGAAATTAGTATAAATGGCATCTGTGTCATTCCTGGTTATTGTTTGTATTTATCAGTAACATTTATAGAACTCACTCAATTTCCCCCCGTAAATCGAACACTAACACACACACACACAAACAAAAAAAAAAACATGAAAAAATAATTTTTAAATATAAAGGGAGGGGAAAGGCCGGATGCATTGTGGATTAGTGACATGAAGGTGTTTGCAGTAGGTAGACATGTTTGGACACTCTTTCAAACATTTGTTTTGAAGGGAAACAAAACAAATCAGCTTTAAATGTTTTTACGTACCTTTCCGTTGAACAGAATATCAACTATACCACGATGTCAATAAAACACAGGTGGGTCAAATATCTAGAATGATTATGACTCTTGGTTTCTAGTCTTGACTGCTGCAGCAGTCCATCATAGTAAGGTTTGATCAAATGCCCATTTCAATCAAGTTTGCTCAAAGGCCTGCCTTGATAACGTTTGTTCAACGGTCATCATCATAATGTTTGCGCAAAAGCAATGAGATTTGTTCTAACACCCATCATAATAAAGCCTGCTCACCCGACTATCGTCACAAGGTTTTTTTGTTTTCTTTTCATCTAACGCCCACCATTGTGAGAGTTTTTCAAAAGCCCATCAGAATAAAATTTCTCGAACAGTCTATCATAATAGCATTTCTACAACAGTCTAAAATAATATGATTTTTTTGATAAGGTTTCTTCAACAGCCCATGATTCTTCAACAGTTCATGAACATAAATTTCTTCAAGAGCCCATGAACATAAGGTTTTTTTTTTTTCAATCGCTCATCATAGCAAAGTTAGTTCCAACACATCACAAGTTTTGTTCAATAGCTTCAATACAGTTTCTTCAGCTGCCTTCATACGATCTGTTCAACACACAATCATAAAAAGTTCTGTTCAACGGACTATTATAAAAAGATCCAGTCAACGGACTTTCATAATAAGGTCTGTTCAACAGACTACCATAATAAGGTCTGTTCAATAGACTATTATAATAAGGTCTGTTCTACAGCCTATCATAATAAGACCTGTTAAACAGACTGTCATAATAAGACCTGTTAAATAGACTATCATAATAAGGTCTGTTCAATAGACTATCATAATAAGGTCTGTTCTACAGCCTATCATAATAAGACCTGTTAAACAGACTATCATAATAAGACCTGTTAAACAGACTATCATAATAAGACCTGTTAAACAGACTATCATAATAAGGTCTATTCAACACACTGTCATAATAAAATCTGTTCAGCGGACTATCACAATAAGACCTGTTCAACACCCTATCATACTAAGGTCTGTTCAACACACTATCATAATAAGGTCTGTTCAACAGACTATCATCATAAGGTCTGTTCAACACCCTATCATGATAAGGTCTGTTCAACACACTATCATAATAAGGTCTGTTCAACACACTATCGTAATAAGGTCTATTCAACACACTATCATAATAAGGTCTGTTCAACACCCTATCATAATAAGGTCTATTCAACACCCTATCATAATAAGGTCTGTTCAACACCCTATCATAATAAGGTCTATTCAACACCCTATCATAATAAGGTCTGTTCAACACACTATCATACTAAGGTCTGTTCAACACACTATCATAATAAGGTCTATTCAACACCCTATCATAATAAGGTCTGTTCAACACACTATCATACTAAGGTCTGTTCAACACCCTATCATAATATGGTCTGTTCAACACACTATCATAATAAGGTCTATTCAACAGACTATCATAATAGGGTCTGTTCAATAGACTATCATGATAAGGTCTGTTCTACAGCCTATCATAATAAGACCTGTTAAACAGACTATCATAATAAAGTCTATTAGCGGACTATCATAATAAGACCTGTTCAACACCCTATCATAATAAGGTCTGTTCAACACACTATCATAATAAGGTCTATTCAACACACTATCGTAATAAGGTCTATTCAACACACTATCATAATAAAGCCTGTTAGCGGACTATCATAATAAGACCTGTTCAACACCCTATCATAATAAGATCTATTAAACACACTATCATAATAAGGTCTATTCAACACCCTATCATAATAAGGTCTATTCAACAGACTATTATAATAAGGTCTGTTCAATAGACTATTATAATAAGGTCTGTTCTACAGCCTATCATAATAAGGTCTGTTCAATAGACTATTATAATAAGGTCTGTTCTACAGCCTATCATAATAAGGTCTATTCAACACACAATCATAATAAGGTCTATTCAACAGACTATCATAATAAGATCTATTCAAAAGACTATCATGGTAAGGTCTATCCAACAGCAATCATAATAAGGTCTATTCAAAAGACTATCATGATAAGGTCTATTCAACAGGCTATCATAATAAGGTCTGTTCTAATGACTGGACTATCATATTAGGTCTGTTCAACGGACTATCATAATGTCTCTTCAACGGACTATCATAATAAGATCTGTTCAACGGACTATCATAATAAGGTCTGTGTAACAAACTATCATAATAAGGTCTGCTCAACGGACTAGACTATCATAATAAGGTCTGTTCAACAGACTAGACTATCATAATAAGGTCTGTTCAACAGACTAGACTATCATAATAAAGTCTGTTTAACAGACTAGACTATCATAATAAGGTCTGTTCAACAGACTAGACTATCATAATAAGGTCTGTTCAACAGACTAGGCTATCATAATAAGGTCTGTTTAACTAGACTATCATAATGAAGTCTGTTCAACAGACTAGACTATCACAATTAGGTCTGTTCAACAGACTAGACTATCATGATAAGGTCAGTTCAACAGACTAGACTATCATGATAAGGTCAGTTCAACAGACTAGACTATCATGATAAGGTCTGTTCAACAGACTAGACTATCATGAAAAGGTCTGTTCAACATACCAGACTATCATGATAAGGTCTGTTCAACAGACTAGACTATCATGATAAGGTCAGTTCAACAGACTAGACTATCATGATAAGGTCAGTTCAACAGACTAGACTATCATGATAAGGTCAGTTCAACAGACTAGACTATCATGATAGGGTCTGTTCAACAGACTAGACTATCATGATAAGGTCTGTTCAACAGACTAGACTATCATGATAAGGTCTGTTCAACAGACTAGACTATCACAATAAGGTCAGTTCAACAGACTAGACTATCATGATAAGGTCAGTTCAACAGACTAGACTATCATGATAAGGTCAGTTCAACAGACTATCATAACAAGTCTGTTCAAAATCTGTCAGGATAAGGTTGTGTGTGTGTGTGTGTGTGTGTGTGTGTGTGTGTGTGTGTGTGTGTGTGTGTGTGTGTGTGTTTCTCTCTCTCTCTCTCTCTCTCTCTCTCTCTCTCTCTCTCTCTCTCTCTCTCTCTCTCCCGCTCTCTCTCTCTGTTGTGTCTCCTCGTCTGTATGTGTGTGTGTGTGTGTGTGTGTGTGTGTGTGTGTGTGTGTGTGTGTGTGCGAGCGTGCGTGTGTGAGTAAGTGTGCGTGTGTGTGTGGGGGGGGGGGTGGATGTTGAATGCGTGTGCGCGTGTGCATGTCAGCGCTTCTGCTTGTGACTGATCGACCTGGCTCTGTACTAATTTCACAATGTCCCTCCATCTATCCGTCTGTCTTTTCACCCATCTTGATTGGAAATCAGCTGCTTGAAAATAACTTCACGGTGCTAACTCAAGAGCAGTGTATTATGCCTGTCAGACGTGGGTGAGGGTAATGGGGAGAGGAAGGGGTGGAGAAGGGGACAGAATTTGACAGAAGAGATCCAGAAGGTTGCGAAGACCTCATGAGAGTTCCTGGACCAGGACCCCCGGTGGAATTGCTAGGGCAAAAACAATGCACGTAGATGTTGAATCATTTGAAGGTTTGAAAATGACGTCGAAACCTGACGCTGAAAGACACAGTCCAAAGCATCAGCAGGAAAACACAAACAAAAATCAAATAAACAAACAAACAAACCGGGGGGGGGGAGAGAAAGAAAGATAGAAAAGAAAAGAAAAAAAAATAGAAGAAAATTAGTGTGTAGGAGGGCAGAGGTGGAGCAGATGGGGAGTGGGTGAAGAAGCATGGAGTAGACGGGTGTCACAGACCCCAATCATCTCCACCCCAATCATCTCCTCCTCTCCCCCCCCCCCCCCCCCCCCCTCGCGCGCCCCCACTCCCCCGTAGCTGGTTCCGTCCCTACGTAGTTCCTACCGATCCCATGGACATTTGACACGCTCGCCTGAGCACAGCCTCGGGCTGAATGCATTGATCTGATTGGATAAGAAGTGACAGTTTCCGTCCGTGCCATTTTCAACTGTCGTGACTGAACGGTCGTGCAACTGGCGGACACGAACATATATTGTCCTTCCCTGGGGGCGGAAATGTTAATTGGAAATGAGTCACCGATCCCACCACACAGCTTACGTTGAGGGGGGCTACAACATGTTATTGGGCAGCTGTCGATGTTAAATAGGTACTAACAGAGTTAGCACCCTCTCTCTCTCTCTCTCTCTCTCTCTCTCTCTCTCTCTCTCTCACTCTGTCTGTCTGTCACTTTCTCTGTCTGTCTATCTGTCTGTCTGTCTGTCTTCTCTCTCTCTCTCTCTCTCCTCTCTCTCTCTTTTCTCTCTCAGTCTGTCTATCTGTCCTGTCGCTCTCTCTCTCTCTCACTCACTCTCTCTCTCTCTCTCTCTCTCTCTCTCTCTCTCTCTCTCTCTCTCTCCCCCTTCTCCTCTCCTCCTTTTTCTTCTCCCCCCCCCTTTCTCTCTGTCTTCCTCCCTCTCTCTCTCCCCTCTCTCTCGCTCTCTCCCCTGTGTTCGCTGAGCAAGCTTCAAATTAATACAAATCTGTAAGTTGTCTTCCGATAAACATGCCTACCATTAACCATCCCGCGCCAGAAGCGGTCCCGTATTAACTCACTGTTACCCTGTCAATGTAGCAAATAAAATCATCCGTAATGATATATCTACATCAAATCATTCATACAGACTAAAGGAACTTTGCAAATGAGGGAACATATAGACACGCCCACTGCTATATCACCTACAGCAGTATTTTGGAATCTACGACAGTTTATCACTCATAGGTGAAACTCAAAATATCTAGATGGGATTGATGGATATTTTTTTTTTAACTTCGTACTTATAAACTTGTTTCTCCAAACATTTCAAAACTAGAAAACTAATTCTTCTAGATAAATCGGGCGAACATAATGATGCTTCAAATGAAAGA
>CM065738.1:33220911-33318411 GCA_033310375.1 Conus canariensis | reverse complement strand
ACATTTCATTTCTATGGCTTTGGTTCGTCTTTCCTGATTCTCTGTGAGGGTCCGCATGTCTCACGTGCATAAAGGAAGACAGGACACATCAACGCATGCAGGAGCATGATCTCGTGTTTCATGGGGATCTAATTGCCCTTCCAAACAGGTGTCTGTCTGCATAGTTCTGATATTGTCTTCGCTGCCCTCGACTGCACTTTTGGTCTAGATCCATCAGTGCCATGGTAAATGCGTTCTTGACCAGTTCCTGGACATGTTCATCAGTGATAATGGCAGTGTTGTGGGTATCATCCTTTTGCTCTTCTCGGAGCTGATTTGTGATAATGGCAGTGTTGTGGGTGTCATCCTTTTGGTCATCTCGGAGCTGATTTGTGATAATCGTAGTGTTGTGGGTGTCATCCTTTTGATCTTCTCGGAGCTGATTCGTGATAATCGTAGTGTTGTGGGTGTCATCCTTTTGGTCTTCTCGGAGCTGATTTGTGATCATGGCAGCGTTGTGGGTGTCATCCTTTTGGTCTTCTCGGAGCTGATTTGTGATCATGGCAGTGTTGTGGGTGTCAACCTTTTGGTCTTCTCGGAGCTGATTTGTGATCATGGCAGTGTTGTGTGTGTCATCCTTTTGGTCTTCTCGGAGCTGATTTGTGACAATGGCAGTGTTGTGGGTGCCATCCTTTTGGTCTTCTCGGTGCTGATTTGTGACAATGGCAGAGTTGTGGGTGTCATCCTTTTGGTCTTCTCGGAGCTAATTTGCGTGTCATATTTTGGTTGATGTTTCATCACTCTTTTTACAAGCTTTGCGGATTCTTGCTCACTTCCTGATAGGCCGTCTAAGTTGTCTGTTCAGTCGAGTATTTATAAACTGGCGCAATTAGATTGTTCTGAGAATTTCTATTGTGTCTGAAAGTTGATTCTCCTCATTTTTCTTTCATATGGTCATCAAGGTACAAGCCAGGTGATTCCAAGCAGGCAGATTAAAATCAAAGGAATGGGATTATTTTTAGGCGCGTTGAGCTTGTGCAAAAATAGGGTCACGGGTGAGTGAAAAGGCCTGAAAAGTGTTGCAACTGAAGTGAAGGTCATTATATTTGAAGATTGTTTGTGATTTCATCCGTGAAGATTCTCCCAAACAAGGGAAATAAGTGGAGGGGAGTTGTGATTTTGATCAGTTATCAGTCTGGCATTAAATTCTGGCTCAAATTTATGGCAGGACTCTAAACGTTTACATGGATTATATAGTGTTCTAGTGCAAAATCCTAACTGTGGTGTGTGGCCACATCTGCAGGATACTGCTCGTGATCCGCGGCTTTTTTTTTCTTTCTTTTTTTAATTCTCCATCCGCTTATTCCTAAAACCTTCATTGCTGTATCAGTCATTACTTGGCTGAAATTGTTCGTGATGACTTCAAGGTCTTCTGCAAGCAGTAGTCAGTGAGTCAGTCAGTCAGTCAGTCAGTCATTCCCCTGACCGCTGGGGTCGTTGGGGGGACGTGATGAGGCAGCCGCCGTTTCTCTCCAGGCTCTTCTGTTTGTAGCTGTCGTGAGATCTGGCTTGGTCATTTTGGTCCAGTCCTTTATATTTTCGGACCAGCTCTTTCTCTGCCGTCCTCGTCTGCGCCCTCCTTCAACGGTACCTTGAAGGAGGTACCTTCAAGCAGTAGCAGCGGTGTGAATTTTAACCTATGTCTGATTGGAATTGTTCGGCGATGTCAAGATCTTTCAATCTGTCAAAAAACGAATTTGACACGGCTGAGACTGTCATCTGAAGAGAACGGTTCTGTGCATGTTTGTGTTGGGAATTTGTGGTCTCTGAAGAATTTGACACAAGTTCATTTGTCAGTTTCGTAATGTGTGTCGAGTCAGAGTGACTTTGCATCTTGTATTGACCTATATTATTTTGGCTTGTAAGTGTAGTGTAGTGTAGTGTAGTGTAGTGTTAGTGTAGTGTAGTGTGGTGTGTGTGGTGTGGTGTGGTGTGGTGTGGTGTGGTGTAGTGTAGTGTAGTGTAGTGCAGTGCAGTGTAGTGTAGTGTAGTGCAGTGTGTGTGTTGTGTGTGTGTGTGTGTGGTGTGTGTGTGGTGTGTGTGTGTAGTGTAGTGCAGTGCGTGGTGTAGTGTAGTAGTGTAGTTGTAGTGTAGTGTAGTGTTAGTGTAGTGCAGTGCAGTGCAGTGTGTAGTGCCATGCCGTGCCGTGCCGTGACGTGTTGTGTCATTTAGCTGCTGTTTGGCCTACCTGTATCGTGTGGTGTCGTGTTGTGTAGTGTAGTGCAGCGCAGTGAAGCGCAGTGTAGTGTGTAGTGTAGTGTAGTGTATATATATATATATATATATATATATATATATATATATATGTGTGTGTGTGTGTGTGTGTGTGTGTGGTGTGTGTGTGCGTGTGCGTGTTGCATGGTGTGTTTCTACACTGTGTGTGGTGTGACGTGTGTTCCAGAGGCTCCATAGCCAGGACCAAGTACATCTTCTGGGCGGTGGAATCGGAACGCATCAAGGGGAAAGAAAGACCAACAAGTAATACAAGCTTGCGTTCTCCTCTCTGTCGCTGTCTTTCTGTCTGCCTACAGGTTGATCACACGTATATGAAAGCAATGAGCGAATATTGTGTGTGTATGTGTTTTTTTCCCCCACTTCTCTGGAGGGTTTGTAGGATTCTATCGGTGGGCAAACGATCATTATTATGGTGTTCCGAATTATTTACCACTCTGCTTACTATGTCACTTTCCAAGTCAAATCTTTTCAATGTATTCTTGGTTTGATTTTTTTTTTTTTTTTTAATCATTCGTAAAGATTATTCGATTGCATTCATCGAGTAAATTAAATTAATTCATCATCTGCGTTGCTGCAAACTTGACTGATTCTGTCCTCTCACAGAATATTTGAGAGGGGGGGGGGGGGGGGGGGGGGGGGGGGGGGGGGGTCAAGGGATAGGGACAGAAGAGGGGGTGGGGAAGAGAGTCAGATAGAAAATGAGAACAAATAGTACAGGCAAACCTAACCCAATTCTGTCACTGCAGCCGGTCCAGTGCACAAACTATCGCCCTCTCTTTGACCCAGTGACGTGGTCTCACCCTCTCCGTCTCAATCAGAACTTACTCGATCCATTTAGGGCAGCGGGTCCGATAAGGAAGTACCTACTATACGTCTGTTTGATGTACAACGTTTACTGAACCGTAGCTGACGGCCTCAATGCCATTCGGTCAGTGTGACATCTGACCGGCCAGTTCACTCCCTTTGGTCCGCATTCCGTGGATGACAGAGGAGCATATATCAATATTTATAAATGAAAATGAGAGATTAGAAGAAAAAAAAAAAAACAGACGAAGTTTGAATAATCTAGTTTCTGATGAAGCTTCTCAATGTGTAGAGTCAATTTCAGTCACCTCAGTCACAAGACAGGTAGATGTTGTTTTGAACAGCTAGCGGTCAAAAATAACATTTAGAGAAAGAGGGGGTTAGTTACCGCCAAGGACACAGACAAATAAAGTACAGGACAAAACACGATGCATTTCGACCTCTTGGGTCTTCTTCAGGCAAAGGAAAGATAAGTGGTTTCTCGTTCTTCGTTTTCACTGTCCTAAATGTTATTTGTCTTTGCCTGAAGGAAACCCAAGAGGTCGAAACGCATTGTGTTTTGTCCTGTACTTTATTTGTCTGAGTCCTCGGCGGTAACTAACCCCCTTTTTTTATTAAATTTTGCTTCGTTTTCCGCCCTCGGTCACTTCGTTTTGAAACAAAAATAAAATGTTTAATTAATAGGAAAAGCCGTAAGTTTCATCCATCAGGGATGTGGAAATGGAGAGCAGAAGGGAGAAGGTGCGAGGGGGAAAACAATGGTGACGAGGGGAGGGGGGGGGGGGGTAGGAAACTGGTCGATAGTGAACCGATCTGTTGAACTCTCCTCTTCCTCCTCCCGTTTTAGCCATTAATTCACTCCAATCTGCCCGTTCTCATTCTGCTAGTGCTCTGTGCTTTGATCACTTCTACAACCTTCAGCCAACTTTGGATGTGGCTGGGCATGGAAGGTGGGAAAGGAGGGGGATGGGGAGGGGGATGCTGTTAGCCAAGAGACTGAGTCGACGTTAGTGATAGGCACAGGTGTGCGCGGTGAAACAGAGGTTGGTGTTAAAGGCCACGTTACACAAGGCAATACCCTCGCTCAAGAGCTCGCTCTTATGCTAGATTTTTTTACGCTTGATAGACATGACTCTTGATTAGCCAGTGCATGAGCTAGCGCTCGTCCAGTGTAGGAGAGTTTAACATGCTCAAATTTTCAAGCAAGACAATGGTGTAGATCGTGTGCTTCACAACACAACTCACCGTCTCTTCTGGGCACGATTTATTTTTGGGTTTTTACTATTCTTCTCCTCCAAACATCAGTTGCAGCTTCTGTTAAGAATTTGTCCACGCTTCAAGATTCTGTGCCAAACATAATTCTACTAAGTGCTTCGTACTCGTCACTAAAGTAGCGAAGTCAGAAAGTCTTGAAGTGCATCGAGAAAAAAAAAAAAAAGTGGGGTGGGGGGTGTAGGGAGATGGGGAGGGGGAATGCGGAGGAGAAGGGGAAGGGGAGAGAACAGACATGGTGAGGAATGAGTTCCGTTTCCGAGTCACGTGACCAGTTGATCTGCATAGGCCTACCGCTTTCCCGCGAACTCGTCTGGGTGTGTGTCCACGACATGGGGAGGCGAAGTAAAAAGCAAGAAGAAAGTCCTCTCCTTTACACTTGAACAAGTAAAGCAGCTATCGGCTCAAAGTCACTGTTGCATTCTCCCTCTCATCCTTTTTTTTTTTTTTCCCTTCCCAATGTATTATGATGTTGTATATGTTTGTACTTTGTGAAGGGACGTTTAGTAATACCCTTTTGCCAACATACTTAAATTAACCGCCGAGTTTGTTTGGATTTTTCCTCGGAAGCTAAAAGTGCTCTCAGGTTCTACACGTGAGGATAATTTCACGTAACGAAACCACGATGTGCGTGACGCTAAACTACCCTGGGGTTTTGGGGTTGGGTTTTTTTTTTTTTTTTTTTTTTTTTTTGGGGGGGGGGGGGGGGGGGGGGTTCAAACGACAGCTTTTTTTTTTTTTTCTTGTTTGCCGTCAGCCACGTAACCGATTTCCTGTAATCTTACATTCATTTATGAAAATACAAGCAGTATCTCTGTTGTACTTTTCTGATTAAAAACGAAGGTGTGTTTTGTTTGAAAGGTGAGTTTGAACACTTATATGCGGACGTACATGTGACACTCGCTTCCCAGTGTTCCTGATTAAAAAGGTGTGTTTTGTTTGAAAGGTGAGTTTGAACACTTGCATACAGACATACATGTGGCAGTCTCTCCCAGTGTTTCTGATTTCTTTTCATTAAATGGTTAGGCAGATAGTCGAGGATCAGAACTGAAACAGGAATTTCTTGTTTGTTTCCTGTCTTTGAGACGCAGGTGTGATCTGTATAGGTCGCCTTTCATGTCGCCACGGGCATGGACATACATGTGCAAGATGTGATAAAACTGTGTGTGTGTGTGTGTGTGTGTGGTGTGTGTGTGTGTGTGTGTGTGTGTGTGTTGCGTGTGTGTGTGTGTGTGTGTGTGTGGCGTGCGTGCGTGCGTGCGTGCGTGTGTGTGTGTGTGTGTGTGTGTGTGTGTGTGTGTGTGTGTGTGTGTGGTGACAGGGCCAAGCGGAGCAGACAGACAGTCTTCCTGTGTGCTGGTGACTGCCCTTTCTCTGCTGACCGCCCTGGCTACCCGTTTCTTCCACTCTTCGCACCTCTGATCTTCACGCCTTGCCAACCAGCAGCCATTCTGAATCAATGCTCTATTAGGTCTCCAGCCAGCCAGCCTGTGCCAGTCCAATACTTCGCCACATCTTCAGCCAGTCTGTATCAGTATTTCACAATTCCAGCCAGGAACCAGTGTATTCCTACACTTCGCCACATCTTCAGCCAGTCTGTATCAGTATTTCACAATTCCAGCCACCAGACCAGTCCGTTTCAACACTCCATCGCAAGTCCAGCCAGGAACCAGTCTATTCCAACACCTCGCCACATCTTCAGCCAGTCTGTATCAATATTTCACCATTCCAGCCAGGAACCAGTCTATTCCAACACTTCGCCACATCTTCAGCCAGGCTGCTGCCATTGTTCATGTTTTGCAATTGTCGATGAAATTCAGAGGAGCTTCGGACAGCAGACAGGCAGACTGACTTGACTTTGCTGTGTAGTAGCCCCAGATAGTGGTGTTCATGATGTCTCTGATTTGTTTTGCATTTGCAAACTCACACACACACACACACACACACACACACACACACACACACACACACACACACACACACGCATACAGACACACGCATATACAGACACATATACATGCTGAGACATAACACGTGCCATGTTGTCCTGCCCCATGCACAACGTGTCACTGATCACAGATGTTAGCCTGTTCGGTGATATTCTGTTTCGTCTTTTCCTGTTTCGCTCTCTTCGTTGTTCCCGTTTTTGGCCCCCTTTCCTGTAAGTGATAGTAAAAAGAGTGCTTGTTTGTCCGCTCTCTATACTTTCTGCAATAAGGATGCCTGCAAATGGTGTGTGGCTTTTTATATATATATATATATATATATATATATATATATCTTTGAATGATTTATTCCTAATATTCATTAATTAACTCACTAAAACGAGTGCCTTAAGAGTAAGTCACATGACAGTGTTTCAAGTTGAAACAAGTTTTATGTCACACAATAGTTTCCGGTTGAAACAAAGCATATGTCACACAACTGTGTTTCTAGTTTAAGCAAAGGCGTTATGTCAAATGACAGTTATTCCTGCTAACACAAAACCTAGGTCGCACGACAACGTTTTCAAATAACACAAACTTTTTTTTTTTAATAAAGGTGCAACAAATTCGAAGAAATGGGTATCTTAAAGCTGTTTCGTCATAGATAATGTTGCACAAACAACAGCCACCTCCACCCCACCCACGGCAACATACCAGACAGGTCAATAGTGGATTGTCAGCGAGGTCCATCGGTCTGATTTGGGTCGCTGTTTCCTTACTGATCATGAAACAGGATGATCTGATTCGAATCCTGTGTTGTGCGCAGTTTTCATGCAAAGCGGGCGTAGTCACGTGTTAAAAGGCGACGCCGTTCGTTGGCTCATCATACGCATGTCAAGAAACATGTTTCGCCAATCTGAAACACGCGCGTCACAGGTTGGTAGTCTGGTTTGTACGTAAGGACGACACACAGGAGCACCGTGTTGCAAGCTGTTCTCAACAGGAAACACTATTTTGTGACATCCTCATGAGATGAACGGACAAAGAGATACCAACACTCAGCTGATTTTCCATCACTTGTAGGTTTACTGAAACGAAGCGAGTGTGTGCTTTTCCGTTAGGGATAAAATTGTCATTAGTGACAACACACACGATCTTACGTCCATTGTTCATAACTGTAGAACGTAGTAGGCCTCAATTGCCAAAACCAGTCTTTGTGTGATTTATAAAATGCTTTTTTTTTTTCATTTCAGTGAGGGGGGATGGAGGAAGGACGGGGAGTGGGGGTGGGGTAGGGATGGGAAGCGATTGATCCAAACGCAGAACGCAGAATGTCAGATTTAACAATCTGCAACATACAAAATAATTCACTCAGTCTTTCATAGTGTACATACAGCATTTTATTTTCTCTCTCTCTCTCTCTCTCTGATTTTTTCGCGCCATGTCATTCTCGCTAAAGGTAACGAAACACGTCTTTTTTTCTGGACATCCGTCGTTTCAACCAACCAAGCTGTTTACACTGCATGCCCTCATTCCCTCTGGAAGACATAACTTCATGTGCTGTTCCTCATCTCGCTCTGTCCTGAGCGGATCCCATCACCTCTCCCCAGGACATGCTGATCGCCTTCGGTTCTGCCCATAAGGTCTCTGCTATACCAGAGTTGGCCCTCTTCGAAGACTCCAGTTTCGAGGCATAGTGTGGGATTGTGGCCCCGATCTCTGCCTGGGGGTTTAGTATGCCCCGATCCACCTCCACGCCTTCTGCGCGTGGATTTTGTTAGTGTACGTGTGTGTTTGGTATTTACGTAGAATGTCAAGGTATTTTGTAATTGAATTCAATTTGATTCTTGATGGAAAGAAAACATACAGGACAGAAATCACGTTTACCACGTGTGAGCGATAGTCCTTATCTTGTGCAGTGATGTGGGTTGTCACATCGGCTTTTGATGTGCCCCTAGGCCCATCTTCAGCTGCTGGCGCCGACTGCAACGTCACACGTACGTATTTTTCTGAGGAGCATATTTGACGTCATTTGAGCATGCGCATGAGACCAGAGATTCTCTCTTCTGGAACAAAATTTTTAAGTTCGAGGAACAAATTAGAGCAAAACCGATACAAAAAACACACTAATCTCCCTTTTAAAAAAATTTTAAAAAAAGAAAAAGAAAAAAAAGGCTAGGTTGGATTACTTTAGGTGTTAAGCAATTGTACGTGTTGGTCTTGTTCGGTTTGGGTTTAATTCGGTTGGTTGGAATTGGCTCTTGAGCGTGAACGTAACGATTTTCTGTTGATGTAATCAGCTTATTATCGTAGTCTTCTGAAAGCCGCCATTGTTGTTAAACGTTCAAGGCAATATTTGTTTCTAGTTAGATACCGGTCGCTATTAGAGAACGTTTCATTCGATGCAGAAAACCAGATCTAAAGATCTGTAGTCCGTCCGTACACGTGGTTTTGGTTTCCTCCAGTTTCACACACACACACACACACAACACACGTAAATGGCTTTCTGAGTGCCCAAGCGTGTCGTTTACTTCTGAGACATATTGCACAAGCCGTACTTCAGAATCAAATTGTGATACTGATGGTTTTGAAAACAAACAAACAAAAACAATCATTTAGTAATGTCTCATTATTTCCGAATTGTGTTTTCAATTTGTTTTCATCTTTCTGTTATGTAGTTCTTATATAGCCACAAAATATTTCAACGGTTTGTAAGCTTAAGTTAGATATTTTTGCAACAAATTGTCTCAGATTTTACACACACACACACACACACACACATACACACACACATACAAGTGTGTGCGCGCACACACACGCGCGCGCGCGCACAAACACACAGAAGGAGGCTCGCGCGTGCGCGTGCGCACACACACGTACACGCACATATGCACACACATACGAGCACAGACAAACACACACACACACACATACTCACACGCGCGCCTGTGCCCCCCCCCCCCCCCCCCCCCCCCCCCACACACACACACATACTCAGAGAGAGAAAGAGAGTGTCTAGTATTTTTGCAATGTGTACTTTTAGACACATTGTTATGGACATTGTAAGTCACAAAGCGAATCATTTAGAAATTTAGAAACCTAAAGTTAACGTAACCAAATTCCAGTTGTATTCTTAACATGAATGGAAATAGAACTGACAATCTGCTGATAATTATGAACCTGCTGATTATGTATTACAGTGTATTTTTTCCCTCCGATCAACTGTCTCTTTTCTTTTGTCTAGATGTATATTCTTCAGTAAATATTCAACCTTGCATTCGTATATTTGCATAATGCCACTTGTGACCAACCTGTCATCATTCGGGCTGTTTGTTTTTCTTGTGATTTAGGAGTTGTGTTTGGATTGGGTAATAAGTCTTTTGGTTTACTTTCTTTTCTATGTCTTAAGAATAAGTGGAGACTAAAGACAAATAAAGTGGGGTTGGGGTTATCGCCCATTTCTGTGATACCAAGAAGCTTATCGAGTTCAAATTGCAAGCTGATGAACAAACTACTTTAAACAGGAATGACATTCGCAAATCAGTCTTGTGCAGATTTTGTGAATTGATTTAAACACAAATGATTATACATTATTTCAGGAGCAATGTTCTCACATCATTTGTAGTGTACTTTTGTTTGTTTCGGATGTTCTGAAACTGCTAATTTGACTTGGTGTGAAGCGATGATCGTCCAGTTTAGTTGTGGTTGTTGTGCTTTTTTTTTTTTTGTTTGTTTGTTGTTGTTGTTGTTGTTTTTTTGTCCTTTTCCTCACTTTTTATCACCTTTTTTTCGCATCATCAAAGTTTTCAAGAAAAGAACTAAAGCTGAGAGTGTTGATAGCGGCAGAAACAATGGGATTAAAAAATAAATAGTTTCAAATTCTATATCAAAGCTTGGTGTCATTTGAGTTAAACTGTCGTTCACCCTCTCTCCGGTGTGTGTGTGTGTGTGTGTGTGTGTGGAGAGAGAGAATGTGCGTCGCTCGCTCTCTTTGCTCTCGCTCACTCTCTCTGTGTATGTGCGTGTTGTGTGTGTGCGCGCGCGCGCGCGCGCGTGTGTGTGTGTTTGTGTGTATGTGTGTGTGTGTGTGTGTGTGTGTGTGTGTGTGTGTGTGCTTTCTTCACCCACAGAGTAGTTTGACCAACCGGTCAAGCACTTGGAAAGTGTTTTCCCCCCTCAACTCACTACTTTCGAGTGCGAGTGTTTACATATGTATGTATGTTTGTGTGTATGTATATATGTATTAAGCCCTGTGTTATCGGCTTCTGGCAAAGAAAACTGAACATTGAAATCGATGAAAATGTGTGGACACTCCCTCGTGTTGTAACAAAGGAAGTTCGATTACAGGAACTGCAATATAAAATAATGCACAACATATAATTATACTACTACACAAAATGAAGCTGGTAGATGATAGCAGACGCTCCATCTGTAGGGATGAAGTGGATTATGTCGAACACTTCTTTTACGAATGCACGCCCGTATCTGTTTTTTGGCGAAAAATTGAAACTTACATTCAAGCACTAGGAATTCAGATAAAACTCTCATTACGTGACGTTCTTCTGGGAGCAGTGAATCGATCCTTAAGCAGAGACACTTTAAAAATGATGAATAAAATCATCTTGATCGGCAAAATGAGCGCAAGTATGGCAAAGAATACAAAATCTACTTCACCCATACACATTATATTTAAATGCCAAATAAAATACCGTAGCTTGTGATCTTTCTCCAAAGACTCGCCTCGAAGTAGTAGTATGCTCTCTCTCTCTCTCTCCATCATTATAAATCTCTGTGTGTGTGTGTGTGTGTGTGTGTGTGTGTGTGTGTGTGGTGTGTAATTAGTGGGTTCGCTGTTGTTGTTGTGTTTCTCACAGAAAGTGTTAAGACACCATACACTAGTACATGAAAAAAACCACCCAGACGCTCTGTACCAAGTGACAAAATACCAACGTTTGCATTAGAATGTCCATCAGTAATGGAACTGACAGATTTACATGGTGCGTGTGAGTCAGTGGTAAAGGAGAGAAGAACAACAACAACAAGAACAAGATGCAAAGCATATAAACGTACTCCCAGTTTATGTTGAATACGCGTGTACAGTGACAAGGAGGGGAGACAATTTCCAGTTAGTGGAAGAAAAACTCGACAGTGCGGTGGTTATTCCTCTTATCGGACTTGATTTTTTTTTTTTTTAATTGGGCCGTTATAGCCGTTAGTAACAGCTATTCTGGCGAAATCAAACTTTGGGCATCATCCGTGACCCATAATGAACATAAATACAAATTTTCAGAAAGATCGGCCCAGAAGTTTTGTCTGGAGCGAGTGGAACACATTTTGACCACAGACAGACAGACACACAGACAGACACACCAACAGCATTTCTTCGTTCCCATTGTCAAGTACTCCCTGTTCTATAAGAACTGGGAGTACAAAAAGGTGGGGGGAAAATAGGATTGAGGCCCCACCTAGAGAGAGAGAGAGAGATGGGGAGAGAGAGAGAGAGAGAGAGAAAGAGGGAGGGAGAGAGAGAGAGAGAGAGAGAGAGAGAGAGAGAGAGAAGAGAGAAATGAAGAAAATAATAAAAAGAAGGTTGGAGGGGGAAAAAAAACCCACCTCTTTGAACTCAATGATGACGTAGTAGAACTCCCACTAATGCTGGGGATGTTTAGGGTACGAAGGCTAAGCATCTGTTCGATTCACGTATGCCTTAGCGGAATCCTACCCCTCAGTCTTCTTGAGCGGTTTTGAGGTGCTTCTCATGCCACACATCTCCATGATATTGCTTGAGATCCATATTTTTTTTTATCTCCATCTGCTCGTTCATGGGATCTCTGTTGCTCTTTCAGTCATCACTCGGTTGAAACTGTTTGTGAGGGCTTCAAGGTCTTCTTCTAGCAGAAGTGGTGGGGCGAATTTTCATCCTGTGATCGCATGGGATTGTTCAGCGATGTCGGGATCTTTTACATCATCAAGATTGAAAGGTTGTTTTCACTCTTCTCTTCTTCTTCTTCTTCCACATTAAAGTTCATCCGGACAAAGTCGCAATCACTATTGACAGTTGCTCCTGGAAACGTCATTGTTTTAACCCGGTTGATGCTGGTCAGGTCAAATGTCCCTCTCTTTTACTGGTGACCATGTACAAACACACACAACATCACAAACCCCAACTAACATTTCTGTCCAAGTTGACACAGTGAGAGAGAGAGAGAGAGAGAGAGAGAGAGACAGAGACAGACAGACAGAGAGAGAATGAGTGTGCTCTATTGTCCATGGAATGAAAGCGCAGTGCACAGTGCACCTGAAAATGGGAAAAAAACCCTCCTATTTGGATGATTAGAGCAGGCAACAAACAGAAGGAAAATATAAAAAAAAAAAACAGAAGATAGGAGCTAGACAAAAATGATGACCCCCCCCCCCCCCCCCCCCCAAAAAAAAATGTTGAAATATCATGCACACACACACACACACACACACACACACACACACACATGTGCGCGCTCGTATGTGTATATATATTGTGCACAGACATGAAGGTTAGGTCCAGGAAAAGATTCAAAAGGAAAACTCATGATGGAACTGTCCTAACACATCAAAGGTGACAAGAAAACAAAGAAGAAAGAAGATCCATGAGTTGGAAGGCAAAAAAAATGTGGACAGAAGAGGAGGAAGATGATGAAGCAAGAGGACTGGTAAAAGACAGGAAAGGCTGTAGACATGCCAGTGAGGTTTCAAATGAAGACAAGAAGACCACAATACTCACTGAACTTACCATCGGACACCAAAACACTGACACAAACAACATCCAGAATTCAAAAACACACGCCGGGCTGTGGATACTATTGGTCCACCTCACCAGCAGAGATCATTCTGACCCCTCTTAAAAAAAAAGCAAATGAACAAAAAGACTGGCCACACTGGTACATCATTTTCAGGTTTGTAGGGAATGGCCCTGGAATGGGTTTGACTGGCTGAATTTGTTTCTTCCCCACACAGTTTTCACTGTGAGGTTTGTAGATGGCAAATTCTAACAAACACACAAACACACCCAATCATCCAAACGCATGAAATAACAAAAAAAAAATGCATAATGAAATGGCAAATATACTCATCTGGTTTTAATATATGACAAATCATATATCAAATAATTCATTAAAGTCTCACATATATTTTTGTTATTCAGGAAAGGCATTTAATGTAAAAGCTGATGGATTCAAATTTATTTTAAAAATCATACCTGATTCAAATAAAGTTAGCGACACCCAACGCTGCGTTAGTCTGGAACTCAACGCATCCAGCATATTACAAGCAATAAAAATGTCACATCACTTCAGGCTGCATTTCAAAGATTCCAGCAAAAAGCATGCAAAGACATTTAAAAACAATGATAAACACACACACACACACACACACACACACACACATGCAAGAGAGAGGGAGACAGGAGATACAGACAGAGAACTATAATCACAAAAAAGACAGATTCAGAGAGAGAAAGAACTCAGAAATATTTTTACTTTACATTGGCCTTCGGTCACAAGGGACTGGAGTACGGAGACTGGGGTTGGGATGGGAGTGATAACAATACACACAGCTTTAAGAGACAGACAGACAGACAGACAGAGACAAAGACAGAGAGAGACAGAAAGAGACAGAGAGAGGGAAGAAGATGAGGATAAGTAGGAAAAGGCAACACATATCATCAGGAGGCAGCAGTACACATCGAATCACAGTCAAGAATACCCAAAGTCACCACTATGGACAAACGTTCCCACATCAACATCTATCCAAAGATCCTTTCTTTCCACCTCAAACAGCAGCACCACAGTGCTCAACTTCACAAGCATCAACCACAACATTTCCTTCAAAGCTCTCAGTCTGTTCTGCCTGCTACCTCCCTCCACAGTGGAGATTAAAACCTAGATGATGACACACATGCCTAAGACATGACAAGAACCATGGTTTGAATTGACATGAAACAGGGGTACATCTCTCCACCTCCCCCATCACCCTCTCCTCCCTCCTGGATCTTGACATCTGTTTTCTCTGAATCAAGCACGTTAATGTCATCCAAGCACGTTAATGTCATCCAAGCACGTTAATGTCATCAGACTGGCTCCACACATAAACAATCACAGGCTAAGAGACATAATTATAAAGGTCAAGTTCTGCACAGCACGGGGAAGTCAGCGCAGAAAAAAAAAGGAATTTGAAAAACATACACATAAAAAGAAGTAAATGAGGAGAAAAAAAAGTCCAACAGCTATGAAAAAAAAAAAGAGAAAAAAGACTCTTTTGCCTGGCTTCCGAAGCCTGGTCGGGCACACATCAACATGAGGTTGGGCATCAATCTTGGTTCAAATCTAGCACATTTAAGGCTTATTCCGTGTATAAATAAGAAGCACAGAGAGATAATTTCTAAGCTTTTTCTTTTGTGTGTCGTGTGCTGCTTTAAGTACATGAATCTTGAATAATTTAGTGATGCTTTTACCTCCCCCCCCCCCCCCCTCCCTTTTTTTTGTTGTTGTTGTTCTTCTTCTTCTGACATCGTGAGCCAGTGAAAGAATGTCACAATGGGCTATCCTAGCAAATAACATGGAAAGTATAAATACTATAACCACATAAATTTACCTACTTGCAAAAGATGTATTTGACCACAACATGATCCAGTTTTATCAGCATTTTATAATAAAACTAACAGTGTAACCTGTCGGAACAGCAGGAACTGATGAATGATCTATACGGCCCTTATCTATCAAGGAACCATGCATGACTGAATAATTCAAATGCTGTAGAAAAACTATATTTATATAGCAGTGTGCCCCTTTGATCAAGAGTTACGGCAGTTTGAGGAGAGTAGTCCCCATATTCTGACTGACCAATGAAACATGCCTGGCTAATAGGTTACCCAGCCAGCTACCGTGTCAAGGTTGAAAGGGTTAATACTGCATCTCTTCATTTCACTTCAGGACTGCAAGGGTTAATACTGCAGTTCTCTTCATGACACACTTAAGCCGCAAGGATCTCTTTTTTTTTTTTAAGAATAATCTTCCACAGGATACCCTTTTCCTTTTGCCCAAGCTACCGCTCCCTCTCTGTCGTTCTCCTTCATTGTACACTCTGTCATTTTTCTTCGCATGATTTCCTCCACCGCTCCCCCCAACCCTTCAACTGGATCCTCGTCCTTTCTGCTTTTCATTCATCTTATCCTACCCCTAAATCATACCCTTCCAACCCAACTCCTCTCCATTGGCTTCAAAATAGAAAGTTTGTTCTCAGACCATTACATTCCCCTCCAGGTTTTCTTCAAATCTTAAGTGTTTGTTGGAGGTCCAGTCTTTCAGATAAAACAATAAACCAAGCCCTGATTGGAGGATGTGTCCAGCACATACAAGGAAGAAAAAAAAAAACACATAACAAACATGGAACTATTTTTGAACGGGGAAATCTGTAGGCTATCCCCTTCGGTAGGAAGTTAAACACACACACACATACACACTCAATTGGAAAAGAAAAAGGGGGAATGCAGACCTTCGTCACGGTAAAACAGATCCAGGATCTGCCCTATGATATCGGTCCACACTATGGATCTGCACCAAAATTCAATGACTGTGTCCTGGGGCCTTGTTCCAGCTTTCCAATAACCTTCGAGAAAAAAAAAAAGAGAAGAAGAAACTGAGCACCTTTGTTAGTGAACTTTGACAACCTGCTCTCCCTGGAGAGAGTAGTCTGAGGTTCGACAGAAGTTTGGTGTGGCAACATCTTTGTACAATGCAAAACAATACAACGCAACATATTACAATACGGTTCATGCAATGCAAAGTACCACACTACAACACAAATCTTTTAAAACAAAATTCCATACAATAAACACATCATAAAAGAACAATGACAGCACAATGGATTACAAAAAAAAACCACAATGAAATACAACGCATTACGACACAACACCTCTGACAGATTAGAGGTAGAAGTGATCACCTCTTAAAAAGTCTTACAAAGGTAAAAAGAATGCATGATGTAAAATAATCCATCCACATAGAAGCCCAGGTATCTTAATTAAGCCAAGGTACCCTGCTCATCAACTAATCTTCAACTCACTCAAAAAACAAAGCAGTAGAAACTAAATGGATACTAAAGACATGGGATCCAAACAATGCCTCCTTTTATACATGTATTAATGGTATTCAGATCAATACATAAACGTGACATTTTTGAGACATGGATTTTGAAAGACACTGCAAAGGTTGTGGTTGTTATTTTGTTTCGTTTTATTTTGAAGCACGAACACAATTACTTACAACATTCTGTAACCTGACAAGACATTGAACCAGTGACTACAAGTTTACCATGGACAGGATCCTTTTCTGTCTTTTATGAAACAGACAAACAGAACGAGCGACTGCAATGCACAAGAAATATAAACTTGGAATATGTCATTTCTGTTTATCAAAACAAGCAGAAAATGGAAAAAACAAGCAAGTAAAATGTCAACCTGAGTATTCAGAACTATTAATTCACTCACTCAAAAAAAGTCTGAGCCAAAATGATGTAGAAAAGAAATACATTTCACAAGCTGAAAATCAAAGATTACAATGTCACAAAACAACACAACCACATTAAACTGTGTGTAAATGATATGTGATGAATAAAAAGAAAAAAAAATAACATATATATATTTCCATGTATCTATATCTATCTACCTATCCCCTGAGGAAGGAGAGGTGTGCTCACCGAAAATATGGGATAATGAAGAGCCAACTTCTTTTGTGCATTCTTCTGTGTGTGTGTGTGTGCATGTGCGGAGTGAGTGAGTGAGTGAGTGAGTGGGTGGGTGGGTGGGTGAGTGGGTGAGTGGGTGGGTGAGTGAGTGAGTGAGTGTGTGTGTGTGTGTGTGTGTGTGTGTGTGTGTGTGTGTGTGTGTAAGTGTTAAGAACAAAAAAAATTTAATTAAAAAAAAATAATAATAAATAAATTAATTTAAAAAAGAACAAAACAAAAACAAAAACAAAAACAAAAAAAGTGTTAAGAACAAAAAATCTGACAACTTGATAATCCTGCATAACTGGTTGTTTTTATAAATTTCCAAGTCCCCTTTCTTTGGCAACCAGTGTCTAGCAATCTGTCACAATGTGTTGGGTACTCTATGACCACATGTTCAAAACACACAGTCAATTCTCCTGGAGGAAATTTGAAGGGAAATATCTCTGAAAACCATCATTTGCACAGCTGAACAAAAATAATCTAAAAATGGGGGGGGGGGGGGGGGGGGGTAAAACTAAATGCCATACCCTCCTCACTGGATCCAAACCACAATCTTTGCTGTGGCTACGAATGGACCCCTGACCCCTGAAGAGCTCAACTGTGGATGGAAGACTGCAATCTTCGGAATGGATTTCATTTTATCAACTGGACTGCAGACGACTACTTTGCTGAACAACCGCACTACGCCAGTTTCAGTATCCATACATGGCACACCACACATTCTTAAACGGAGAAATCCTTCTTGCCAAAAAAAGACCAAGAACAGACAAAAGGCCAAGGAACACAGCCCAGTAAAATTCATGTGCTTCTGAGTAAATTCAAAGCACCTTTTGCTTGCTCTTGAACTTTTACTTGTTCTATATTGGCATACGTAGTAGAAATCTCCCTGTAAAGATCGCCCTAACTGAGACTCCCTTCTTTAACGGACCTGTTCCGCAAAAACAACTCACTGCAAACAGAGTTACCCTTTCTCAGTTTGTGGGTCAAGTAAACAGATCTAAAGAATTTACTAGTTTATTTGAACCATATGCCAGAGTAGCAATAGGGTTATTGACCGTCTTTCTTTCAAGCGCACCATTTCACACCCATGTTTGATCGATTTCTCTCTCCGATTTAGCCGTTAAGCTGAATAATGGACCAAGATTGCTTAAGGTGTGCCCGGCCACTGGAATCTGTCCAATGAAAAAAAAACAGGGAACTCTCACTGAACATGAGCTCTTACACAGGTCTTTCCCTAGCAGATTTCCAAACATCATCTAATCTCTCGAGTTGGCCCCCATGCTGCAGCAGATCATCTCTGTTGTGCTCCATGTAAGCTTATAACGATTGCAAACACATGGTTTGGACACATTTTGATTTCATTTTATGGACCCTGATACAAGTGTAGAGGCTGACTGATGCATATCAACAGAAAGGACAACACCCCTTTTTTGTTTCAGTCGATGAATAAAAGTTTTGAAAAAAAAAGTACATTTATGTATGATGCCAACATACATATAACATCATTTCGGCTTTATCTACAATACTTTCATCACCCCTATTCAAAAATGAATCCCCTAAATCCCTAATGTTTTAAAAAAACATCTTAAAATTCTGGAATTCAGTCTAATTCCAGAAAAAATTTGGGAGAGCTGGCAGCTATGGCAATGTTAAAGATCTTTTTTTTTACAGCAGAATACTGACAAGTAGTTTCCATCATCCACTGCTGTTGCTATGTAAGTCTGAACGCTCTGTACCTGGTTTAAACATACAGTACACTTTTTTGTCTTCAATAACTGAAATCAAGATAAGACGCCAAGAGTAAACATACACTGTATGCGGAAAAACAACACAAAGCGTTCAGTGACAAGAACAAGGCACAGTATTCAAGGCAGATGGTCATGCGCTGAGGTTAAAAACCGACACGCAGACTTTGATCACACAGCTGCTGGGAAGTCGCGCTGCATGGCGTCCATGATGGCCTGCCTGTTGACTTCTTCCTTCAGGTAGAAATGGCCGCCAGGCAGTTTGTGCAGGGTGAAGGAGCCTTCCGTCAGCTCTTTCCAACCTGAGCGAATACAGTATGTACAAAGACATGTACACAGGTACTGTACCATTTCATCACAAGAATGCTATTTCTGCTACAGTATGTACACAGACATGTATACAGATACTGTACCATTTCATCATAAGAATGCTATCTCTGCTACAGTATGTACACGGACATGTATACAGATACTGTACCATTTCATCGCAAGAATGCTATCTCTGCTACAGTATGTACACAGACATGTGCACAGGTACTGTACCATTTCATCACAAGAATGCTATCTCTGCTACAGTACATACACAGAAATGTATACAGGTACTGTACCATTTCATAATAAGAATGCCATCTGTGCTACAGTACGTACACAGAACACAGAAATGTATACAGGTACTGTACCACTTCATAAGAATGCTATCTCTGCTACAGTACGTACACAGAAATGTATACAGGTACTGTACCATTTCATCATAAGAATGCTATCTCTGCTACGGTATGTACACAGAAATGTATACACATACTGTACTATTTCATCGTAAGAATGTTACCTGTGCTCTCTACTGTGCGACCACCCAAAACATATGATTCAAACAAAATCAAAAACATTTTTCTTATTCTTTGGTGTGTGTGTGTGTGTGTGTGTGTGTGTGTGTGTGTGTGTGTGTACTCTGGAAGAGAAAGTAGTGTGTGTGTGTGTGTGTGTGTGTGTGTGTGTGTGTGTGTGTGTGTGTGTGTGTGTGTGAAACTTTGTTGAGGGCAGATTTTTTAAATCCATGCAGGTGCAAAACCCATCTGGGTAAGTGATTTTTTTAAAGTGACCTATCCCGCTGGGCAAAAAAAAATTTTTTTTTAATTTTTAAAAAAAGGCTTCTGTTAATCCCTGCCATTCCATTCTGATACCGGCTTAAATTCCATCAACATGAGTGCTTATATTCCATTTTGATGCAGGTTTACATTCAATTTTGATAGAATTTACAATCATTCTGAAGAGGGTTTACATCACATTTATTGCAGATCTACACTTCATTCATATAGGCAATTTCATCTTAATGTGATTTTGCATCCCATTTTGATGCTGGTTAACTTACATATTCCACTCTGACACTTTACATTCCATTTCAAAAGAGTTTTACATTCAATTCTGATGGAGATTTACAATCCATTCTGATTAAGGCTTGCACTCCATTCTGATTTACACCCAACACTGACCAAGGCACTAATATAGGTAATTCTGATCTGACGTGGATTTATATTCCATTTTGTTGCGGCTTACATTTCATTCTGATGTGCGTTTATAATCCATTTTGAGAGAGCTTCATATTTCATTCTGATTGAGTTTACAGTCCATTTTGATTGATATTTAAATTCCCTACTGATGGCTCTTTAATCAAATTCTGATGTGGGTTTATATTCTGTTTTGATGGGACTGACATTCCATTCTGAGGATGTAATTTCAATGCAGCGTACACTTCATCACGACAGAGATTTATGTTTGATTCTGAAGCGGGTCTACATTACACTGTGAACTGGTTTATGCTCCTAACACCATCCTGGAACCTTCCGCACTCCCCATTCCATTCCAACTAATTGGCCAGTGACTACATTAGGGCCAGCAGAACAAGTAGCTTTATAATTCCCCATTTTCTTCTTACCCTGCCCCCCTCCCTCCCCCTCCTCCCCCTCCCCTTTCATCCCCTCACCCATCATCTCACCACCACCAGAAATGAACATGGACATACACAAAGACACAAAACAGCAGCCATGCATAAAGAAAGCGGGAGACAACTGACTGTCATTATCATGGTCTGCATCATCCATGCCATCGAAGAAGGTGAAGTCGCAGGACAGCAGCGGGGATCCCTCTGGCTTGCTGTCATAGCTGCAACACAGTGGTTCAATAGAGACAGCGATCTTGTGTACAGCGATCTTGTGCATAGGAGATGAGCAACTCGTGCCCTTGATGTGAGGACAGTTTGGAAGAGTTATCCTTCATGCACACATGTTCCTCTCTCTCTCTCTCTTCATGTAGATCAAAATAAACTAAAATAAAATATACCTACTCAGATATGTTATTTATTCATTTTGCATATTTTTTAATAGCAAACAAAATCCATTTACACCTAGTATGAGTAGGTGGGTGAGCACAGGTACGTTCCATCAGAAAACAAATAACGTATGTCTGTGACCCATCACAAAGTTGATGTACTACATGAGATATCTTAGACACATCATATAACATGTTGTTTGTTAACCCATTTTTCAGATTCAGTGACATACGAAACATGACAAAGTAAAAGTTCAAATAAGAGTACATCTACTGACAGAGAAAGGCAAAACCTGTTCACCAACACACACACACACACACACCACACACACACACACTCCCGATTTTACAGCTACAACTGCTACACCAAGCCAATCAGAAAATAACATTTTCACACATGCAGACAAGTAAGTAAACACACATACACACACACACACACTTTCTTGCCAGTTCCACCAGAAATCAACTCACACTATTTGAGCGAGCATGGTGAAATCTGCCTTCAGGGCAGGGAGGAAGAGGTTGATCAGCTCCTCGTTCTCCAGAATCTCTGGTGGTGTGCCTCCTGAGGAAGAGCACAAACACACCCACCACCCTCAACTTGGGCCAATAAACACGCCACCACAAAAAATTTCCACGGTAAGTTTTTGTCTTGGAGGTAAGCAGATAAGAACAGTCGGCTGGGCTATAAGCAACATTACATTACATTTACCTTACCTTACCTTACATAACCAAAAACGGTCTACTTGGCTCCTCAGTTTTTACTTGCTCTCCTGAAATGAAGAGACCATTGATAAATGTAACGCCCAATATTGATTAATTCGCCCCAAAAGTTGGCTGTGGAGAGTCTAGCCAATCCGAGGTTGTTAACGTTTGTGTGTGTGTGTGTGTGTGTGTTTGTGAGTGTGTGTGTGTGTGTGGTGTGAGTTGTGAGTGTGAGTGTGTGTGTGTGTGTGTGTGTGTGAGTGTGAGTGTGTGTGGGGTGTGTGTGATGTGTGTGAGTGTGAGTGTGTGTGTGTGTGTGGTGTGTGTGTGTGTGTGTGTGTGTGTGTGTGTGTGAGTGTGTGTGTGTGTGTTTGAGTGTGAGTGTGTGTGTGTGTGTGAGTGTGTGTGTGTGGTGTGTGTGTGTGTGTGTGTGTGTGTGTGGTGTGTGTGTGTGTGTGTGTGTGTGTGTGTGTGTGTGGTGTGATGTGGTGTGTGTGTGTGTGTGAGTGTGAGTACGTGTGTGTGTGTGTGTGTGTGGTGTGTGTGTGTGTGTGTGTGTGTGGTGTGTGTGTGTGTGTGTGTGTGTGTGTGTGTGTGTGTGTGTGTGTGTGTGAGTGTGTGTGTGTGTGGTGTGTGTGTGTGGTGTGTGGTGTGGTGTGTGTGTGTGTGTGTGTGTGTGAGTGTGTGAGTGTGTGTGTGTGTGTGTGTGTGGTGTGTGTGTGTGTGTGTGTGTGTGTGTGGTGTGGTGTGTGTGTTGTGTGTGTATCTGTGTGTGTGTGTGTGATGGGGGGGGGGGAGGGAGAGATAGAGGCTGAGCACGATAAGAAAATATTTTCTTTTTGACCTCTTAACCTTGAAGGCAACATTTAATTTCATTTCTATTGAAAATAAAGTGGACTTTAAACAGAATGAAGGTTGATTTAGAATACAGATTGTTTAACCTTTGTCTTTTTCATCTCAGTTTCTTTTCCATAAAATTATCAATATCAATGTTAGACTACATTATTTGTCGAATTCTGTTACTTTTCTGTGATTGACAGGAATAGCTGTATGAATTCACCCGTTGGGGAGGACAAACTGAAACCATATAGGAGACTGACTTAACTTTGTGATATTGCACGATACAAAGGAAAACAGCCACATATAGGAGACTGACTTAATTTTGTGATATTGCACGATACAAAGGGAAACAGCCACATATAGGAGATCGACTTAACTTTGTGATATTGCACGATACAAGGAAAACAGCCACATATAGGAGATCGACTCAACTTTGTGATATTGTACGATACAAAGGAAAACAGCCACATATAGGAGATCGACTTAACTTTGTGATATTGCATGATACAAAGGGAAACAGGTACTGACGTAACTTTGTGGTTACTGATGTATGTCACTGTACCTTGGAGCGAGGGTACTGACTAATGTATGTCACTGTACCAAGGAGAGAGGGTACTGACTGATGTATGTCACTGTACCAAGGAGAGAGGGTACTGACCTAACGTCCTCAAATTGTCTTTGAACTCTTCATCTGTTACGTTGGAGAAGTCCTTCACCTTTCACGTCTGCTCTTTGACTGAAATGAAATCAGAAAAAGAAATATAGACAGACAGATACACAGAGAGTAAGATATGACAGACAGAGAGACACTGAATAACATATTATTACTGTGCCTTATTACAACCTAAACACATAAAGAACGATGTGCATGTACACACACACGCACGCACACACACATGCATGCACGCACGCACGCACGCATTGACACACACACACACACACACACACACACACACACACACACACACACACAGGTAAGTGTAAAGCAGTTCGACATAAAGTAAAAAACAGACTGTGTGAGGGATCTCTACTGCATCTCTTATTCTCTATTTCACTCTGCTCTACTTGAATCATGAATTACTCATCATATACACAAAGATATGAATAAATCTACCTCATGCACCTTTTTTTCCAGTAACATAAAAAATGTTTTGCGCTAAAAAAAAAAACTGCCCTTAAAAGAAAAAAAAAATGTGGGAGAACAGAGAGCAGACGTTTGAGCAAATGCCATGAGTTAAGCAAATCTCGTATGGGATGCAAGTACACCGGATAGTTACGTTAAAAATTGTGATGGCTGCATGAGAAAAACCAGGCACAAGTTGCAGAGCTCGAGTCAAAGTGAAGCCAAAAAATAGTCAACTTCCCTAAAAATAGCAGTTTTCAAATAAAGCCATATTTTGTCCATTCTACGCTTAGTTACAAGGTGAGGCAACTGCAGGCGGAGATCTAAACAAATCTTTACAGAAATTTTTAAGTACTGTATTCTTTGCTTATCTAAAGTATAAATGCAAAATTTGAAAGCTGTTGATGTTTACCTAATCACTTTTGAGACTGTTGAAAAAGTGATCTGAACAACTGAACAGATAAATACTCCTAAAACTTCGTCATTACAGAGAAAAGGCAGAGACTCATGTACTATAGCTGTGACTAATCTAAAGGAATCCCAGCCAACAGTGTGACGGACCGTTTTTCATCCGGTCACAAAGTTTCATGTGCGACCGTGCTTACCGGAACGTAGTTGTCCGGAAGCCGGTTGCAAAATTTAGCTGACTGCTACTCACCGGCGCATTGCTATAAGCTGGGTGAGTTGCACCGGTTAGGCAGTCTCTGCAGTGATTCCGGCAATACAAGTCACAGAAGGCCGAAGAGGGCTCAGCCGTTTTCTGGTAGCAGTCAGGTATTTATCATTGAATGTTTATTTATTTACAAACTAAAACTGTATTCCCGTTTAGGAGTGACTGAAACTTCCTCAGCGCTCTTGTGAAGGTTTTATTTAAAAAAAGAAAGTATTGTTGTTCTGTTATCCTATGACTTGATAGGGTAACAAAACGAAATTGTTTCGGAAAATGTGAATAGATGAAGTCAGTGTTATAAGAAGTGGTCTTCAGAAAAAAGAAAAAAGATTTTGTTTATTTTGTGATTTAACTGGCTATGAACTTCATGACGAAGAAAAAGTGTCTATTCTAATATGGTTTGCAAGAAGATGGAGAGTTTTGATGTTATGGATAATAAGCTCCCAGAGTGAGCGACATAGACTTTTGTTTTTCATTCTGATGTGTGATGTGTTTACATGGGTATCAATATATGTGTTGTTAAACAAAAGTGTGGTGGAAATCTTTCCCTTGCATATATTGAAGCTGTTGAACTGAAGTGAAGTGAGCGTTCTTGTGTTACAACAAAAGAAATGAACATTTCCCGAATTGACAAAAGACATGGTGATTATATGAAATGAATTGAACATTCTTGATTACAAGAAAGCAAATGAACATTGTGTGAATTAACGAAAGACATTTATAGTTTGAAAAAATAATCATCAATTAATCATTGTGTGTAATGAATTGTATTCATGGTTTATTGAAGAGGATCCAGATGGAAATCCTTTTCCCTAATTTGGAAGACTAGATTATGAAAGGTTTATGTGGAAATCCTTTCCCCAGTTTGGAAAACTAGAGTCTGAAAGGTTTATGTGGAAATCCTTTCCTGTGCAGTGTTATGATTCCGGAAAAGGGAATGTTGTAGTGTAATGATTCCGGAAAAGGGAATGTTGCAATGTTATGATTCCGGAAAAAAAAAGAATATTGTAATGATGAACAAATATGCTGATGTACGGCTCAAGTTCTAGTGAAATACGATGTGGCTAATGAATATGAACGAATATGCTGATATGTGGCTCAAGTTCTAGTGAGATATGATGTGGCTAATGAATATGAAGATAGCTGTGATTCTAATGAATGGTGGCCATGATAATCAAGGCAGTTAATCAGTTTCCCCAGGTTGATAGTGTTCCCTGGATTGACGGGGACTGACTGCTACTGAGGCTAGGGCCGGGGCCGTAGCTGGTTGATGCCCCTTCTCCACCTGTTGCTGCGGGTGTGGAGAGGCGGCCTGAGCGCCGACAATCGCCCTACCTGCCACTGCGCCCGTGACCGGTCAGTGTTGGGCCAGTGAAGAGGAGACATCGCTCCTGCTTCTGTGCCAGCGACCTGTGTTCGAGGACGTCGCTGTGTGTGTGGCGTGTGTGCCACAGCTTTGTGTTAGTGTTTTGAGCCACAGCTCAAAAGTGTTTGAGCTACATCTAGTAAGAGAGACTGTCGCCGAGTGCTGGCAGAGACGCCACGAATGAGTTGTTTTTTTTTTTTTTGTGAGCCACAGCTTTGAAGAGACTCTGTGTCAGACTAGCCTCGTCGCTGCCGTCGTCATCATCATCGCTGGACCCGGCAGTTGTCAGTTAGAATTGTATTAGCTGGCTATTTGTGTACACCTGATGGTGGGTCCTATGCTTGAGGTGTTTATTTGTATATGTTTGTTGATGGCTCAGGCAGCATAAAAAGAAAAGTGTTATTTTGTTGCCTGGCTGTCCATGTGCGGATGAGTGGGTGTGTGTATGTGAATTAAGAAAAAAGTCATGCATGCATCCATAATTACTGAGTGGGAGTCAGACAGATATCCACACACGCACTTCCATCCGTAACAAACAGGTTGTTTGGGGCATGCTCACGGCATGCATGCATGCTTCTGACATCTTTTTTTCTCAGGCCCAAAGATGTTCCATGACTTGTACGGTCTTTTAATAAAGAAAATAAAAGAAAATAAAGAAAGTGCGTAAGTGTACCAAACTTAAAACAGCTTGAGAATTATAACCATTGAAGATAGTTGAAATCTGTTTACAGCATTTTTTTAGTGACTCTACTCGTACATAATGGATGCAAAATCCTCAATTTGTATTTTTTTTTAAATGTACATCTGGTTTTGTCATGTACCACCACAAATGTCTTGAATGCAGGGGACTAGAGAACTCACATGGGGGGCCGACACACCAGACAGGTACATGCGTTCAGGCTGAAGTCCAAACTGCTTCCTCAGGAGAACGGCTGTCTCGTAACAGAGAAGGGACCCCATACTGTAACCAAAAGTGTTCAGATTGTTGTATCATGATCACCATTGTTAATATAAAAAATGTGTCATCTTTCCTGTTCTTTCTTTATTTTTCTTATCTTTTTCTGTCTCATCCTCTGTGCCCATGTCCAAGTGGCACAACTCCGATGCTGCTCCTAGGTCAATCCAAGAGACGCAGTCCTCAAGTAACAATCAATGCTAGACTGTCAAGAGGTAACCGACCAGAAGAGACATTGCGCTTCAGTTGCTATGGTCTTCAACATCTTCATCATAATCATTGTTATCATCTAGGTAATAGTTATCATTGTCAACACCCCAAATTAAAATCAGAAAAAAAAGCTCAAAACCGCCTACCACTCTTTGTCAAGCACTTGTGAGCGCACAAACATGCTATCAGCAACTTATCAGAATTCCACCAAAACCGATAAGCATCTCACACACACACACACACACACACACACACACACACACACACACACACATACACTCACGCATGCACACACATGCACACTTATACAATCAGGAACATTCACTCACACACACACACACACACACACACACACACACACACTCACACACACACACACACACACACACACAATACACACACTCACACACACACACACACACACACACACACACACACACACACACACGCACACTATCCAGACATTCACATGTTTGAACAATGTGAAGAAAACAAGGACATTTTTTCTTTGTTCTGAATTTCACCAGAACAGACATGCAACAAACAGCACACACATGAGAATGGTTACTGAAGGAATCAAGTAGACAGTTACTGATGGAAATTATTCCAGCCACAAAAGCGGCAGCAGAAACAAAAAAAATCTGTCTCATCATAGCTGCCACATGCAACATTTGGCCTCCATATTGTATCACACTGGAGCCAGAACCACAATAAAAAGAAACCTACTGCTGAAAACAATTCACAGACTAGAGTCTGGGAAAACCTTGTCCTTAAATGCCTCCGGCCAAAAGGACATAAATCTCACCTATCACCATCACGAAAACAAATTTATTTCAGACCAACATCATACGCATAAAAAAAAAACACCTTAGCTCATACTAGATTTCCATTGCTATATGTCAGTATTTGTGACAAATTCATGTAACTTCCTCCCTTACTTTGTTATCATTCACTCATTCCAGAAGAAAAGACTTCATCAAAGATGCGTACTCCTGGCTGCTTCGGCCTGTCATTGTGTCACTTTGTTCGACTGACAGTAAGCCCATTCAGTCTTGCGTCATAATCACTCTGACCGCCTATGACCAAAGAACGTGGATGGTTTGTCTGCAAGTTGACCGAGTTTCCCAATGTAATCACCAGACCTTATCTGTGACCAAAGAACATAAAACAGGTTGTCTTGGAGTGGATTCAGTCTTACATGGACAATCACTTAGGCATTACCTATAACCCAAGAACATGAAGCTTGTCTGTGAGTTGACTGGTTTTCCGATCGCAACTGCTCAGATTTACTTGCCACCGATAAACAAGAACCGTTTGTCTGCAAGTTGATTAAATCTTGCATCATACTCTCTCAAGACTCTGCATATGATCAATGGTCGTGAATGATTAGTCTAGAAATTGATTGAGTCTTACATCATAATCAATCAGATCCTACCTTTGACCAAAGCATATGAACAGATCGTTTGCAAGTCAACTCAGCCTCCTATAACTGCACGTATGGCCAAAAAAAGTGAATGATTTATCCACAAACTGATTCAGTCTTACACAGTCAATCAGCTCTTACCTGTGACCAAAGAAGATGAATGGTTTGTCTGCAAACTCTGAAGCAATTGTGCCGCTGATCTGGGCGACAGTGTCATGTGATGATGAACATGGCTCCTCTTTAAAGCGGGATTCTCTTCCGGCCAAAGTGATGCCATACACTGTGTAAAATAACCATACCTATCAGTCATATGCTGTGCAAAATAACACACCTGTCAGTCATACACTACATAAAATAACACATATCTATCAATCATGCACTGTATGAAATAACATACCTGTCACCCATGCACTGTGTAAAGTAAAGCGACTGTCCATCTAACACTATGTAAAATAAAACATCTGTCTGTCATAAACTGTGTAAAATAACACACCCGTCAGTCATTTTGCTGTGTAAAATGACACCTCTATCAGTCATACATTATGTAAAATTATACACCCATCAGCCATATGCTGTGTAAAGTTATCTGTCAGTCATAAACTGAGAAATGTATAATACATGTGACAGCTGTATGCTGTGCCAAAAGCATATATTGTGAAAAACAACACACCTGTGAGCAATACATCGTATAAAAAAATACAACTGTTAATCAAAAACTCCATAAAAATACCACACCTGCAAGTCATACTACATTGTGTAAAATAACACAACTGCCATTCATACATTGTGTAAAATAACAGATCAGTCATACATTGACTAACATAACATACCTCTCAATCACACACTGTAAAAAGCACATCTGTCTGTCATAATTTACGTAAAATAAACCATTCAGCCACACACCGTGAAAAATACCACACCTATAAACCACATCCTGTGTAAAAATAACACACCTGTCAGTCATACACTATGTAAAAAATACACCTGTGATTCATAGGTGTGTTCAAACAACACACCTGTTAGTCATACTAAATGTAAAATAACACACCTGTCAGGTTTACTCTTTGTACAACATGTCAGTCGTATACTGAGTAAAAATATCACATCTGACAGTCATACACAATGTTAAATAACACACCTGTCATTCATAGTCTGTGTAAATAATACATTTTTCAATCATAACTGTGTAAAATGATACATCCTGTCAGTTATACACTGTGTAAAATGACACACCTGTCAGTAAAACTCCATGTAAAACGACATACCTGACCATCATTCATCACACTTTTTTCTTTGTACAAAACCCTCGAGACTGACAGTTAGTTTAACACACTAGTATTAGTTGGAAAAACAACCTTAAGGCCTTATTTGGTCAAATCTGAAGGTAAATAATGATATCTGAATTATGCTTACTCAAGCACCTTACAACATGGAGTCTGATGTGCTTCACTCAAAAGCAGCATGCAAACAGGATTGTTGCCCCTTTCCAGATAGCTGTAAAAAGGGCTCATAAAATTTGACCACAGTTGCTGCAGAATAATGCTAAACACTGTGAATCCCTTTGAGTGTATGGTGAATGCAACAAAATGTGCTGCACAATTAAAACTTTGTTTTTCTTAACTTCTGCTAAAATGATCGATAACACCCAACGTTCTGGACACATTAGCATGTACTGCTGTGTTATCCCAATCTAAAGATTTCAGGCGAAATAAGACTCCAAAAGGGTGCTACAGCACTTGGGGGGGCATAACAATGCAAAAAAAAAAAAAAAAATGCCATGGTGTGTGATAGAGCACAGATCACTCGCACAGGAGAGGTGCTAGTATAAAGACATTGAAAATGCCAAAGCGCAAACACATTCACACCCATGTACGCACACACACGCGCGCACCTGATATGTAAACACAGAGTATACGTACATGGAGTGACACATCAACAATAAATGCAGATTTCGGATTTTTACACCTGTTCGTAACATATAAAAACTACAAATTGTTTTTTAACAATCAAAAAGATGTAAGAACATGCAAATTTTGTTATCAGTTTCTTCAATCATGTCTCTACATTAAATCACGTCTTTCAATTGCAAATGTGCATATCTTCACTGAAATAATCAATGAATAAAATATGCAATCCAAAAGTATGTTCACATTTACATACATTCACACTGCACATCAAATATTTGTGTGAATGCATGCACAAACATGTACACCACCACAAACATGCATAATTTACCTTCACCCCACCCCTATCCCCTTTTTATCCATACCCTCTCTCCACCCTTCCAATTTTCAGTTAGTTTCACCTTCAATATTGGCAGGCATGATCCTGCCCCAGGCAGAGTAGAAGTTGGAGCCGCCCCCAGCCCAAGGGAAGCAAAACAAACGATGGGTGGCCTCAGGATGAGGGAACCGGCAGTTCATCATGCGTTTCATTCCACTGGTCATGTTGCAGTTTCACAGAGTCCTATAAATGAAAAGCAAAAAAGATAAAGACAGAGAGAGGGAGAGAGACAGAAAGAGAGACAGACAGAGAGAGAGAGAGAGAGAAAGACAGACAGAGATAGACAGACATAGAGACAGAGACAGACAGACAGACAGACAGAATGTGTCTGTGTGAGAGAGAGAGACAGAGAAAGAGAGACAGAGACAGAGACAGAGAGACACTGAATAAACATATACAGAATAAACATATATACATGTTCATTTCAAGGGGATAGCAAAATAAATGTACAAGTCCGATATAATGAATGTTTTGGTAACACATCCCTTTTATATCTTAGTTTATGTACCCTTATAGGAAAAATACCGACTCTAAACTTAACATACGCTTCTTTCTGACACCATAATATCTCACAATCCAAATAATATCCATTTGTAGGTACTGCTTAATGCTAGAATACAGTTCAAAATGATCTGCTTGTTCCAGTTTATCATGCCAAGTTTGTGCATATTGATCAGTGAGTCTCTGTATAAAAATAAACAAACAAATGAAATTTTTCATATTGCCAACACTCTGTTGCAGCCAAAAATCTCCAAATCCATTTACAGAAAAAAAAAAAAAAAGAGGTAAGGTAAGTAAGTTTATGTTGCTTATAGCCCAGCCGACTGCAAAGGGCCATATCAGGGCTGTCATCACTTTGAAGTCAACTTGCATGTTATCAACAAGAAAAATCACACATCTCTTCAAAACACATCTTCTAAAAACACACCAGAAACTTTCGTTAAAAATCTTTCTTCCATAAAATCTTAGATTAGATGAAAAATGTTAATCTCTTTCAGAATAACAGACAGACCCAGAGAAAGACAGAGACAGAGAGAGAATATGACTGAGAGACAGACAAGCAGACAGACAGACAGACAGACAGGACAGAGAGCATGGACAACCGAGAAAGGGGAAAGGGGTGTGAACCTGAGAGAAGAGGACAGAGATTGAGACTTGCATGTGTGCATGCGTGCGTGCGTGCATACGTGTGTGTGCGAGAGAGAGAGAGAGAGAGAGAGAGAGAGAGAGAGAAAGAGAGAGAGAGAAAGAGAGAGAGAGACAGATTGATTACCTTTATTTCAAAGGACTTAAGTAATCAAGAACATACTTTTTTCTCATCAGGCCCTTGCCCATGAAAGGACTAAAGTAACTAATACACAGATACTGTTATTATCTGAAATCAAACTGATAATATTATACTGATGATTATGACATGAATAGTAATAATTTGCATTAACATAAGAGCATGCATGCGCACACACACACACACACACACACACACACACACACACACACACACACACACACACAGATACTCCTAGAGTTAGCTACCGTGTACTTCAACATCAACATCAACATGATGAACAGTGACAAAAATGATTCATGAGACAGTCATGTACAAGTTCACATGCATACCATATTCCCACTCAGCATTCTTTATTCATGTAAGAGTGATAAGAAGGCACTGGGAGAGAAAGAGTGAGAGCGTGTGGTGATGGTGGTGGTGGTGGAGAGGGAGGTGGGAGGATAAAGGGATGGGGAAAGTGACATAGAGAGTGAGCGAGAGAGAGAGAGAGAGGGGGAGAGAGAGAGAGAGAGAGAGAGAGAGAGAGAGTGTGTATTTTAACCTATTCATCAGTGATCTTGCATGTTATTTTAAAAACCAGTACTGCAAACTCAGCAAATGCAAACGGCTCAAATGAAACATGTAGCCTGGTGGTAGACCTTTATAAAAGTCATGTGTTGTGAATCTAGCTGCCCACATTCTAACCACCAGTACCCGGTCAAATCAAATTCTATGTACTTAAAAACAAGTACAGAGGGAGTAGAACTACCATTTCTGTGCTGAACAAGCGAAACACCGCCGACATGTTTTATGTATAGAACACTTTGCCGCAGCAAGACAGCACTCTGCTAGGATTCCAGACTGGAGGAAAGGGAGGCAGGAGGAGGAGTGGAAGAGAAGCGGTAGTAGTGAAAGTGGGAACGTGGGAAAGAGGGAAAGTGGGAATGTGGGAAAGTGGGAAAGAGGGAAAGTGGGAAAGAGGGAATGTGGGAAAGTGGGAAAGAGGGAAAGTGGGAAAGTGGGAATGTGGGAAAGTGGGAAAGAGGGAATGTGGGAAAGTGGGAAAGAGGGAAAGTGGGAAAGTGGGAAAGAGGGAAAGAGGGAAAGTGGGAAAGAGGGAAAGTGGGAATGTGGGAAAGTGGGAAAGAGGAAAGCACGATCAGTCTCATCTGAAGTTTACTATTCAGTCACCCATTCACTGCCACAACACACACACACAAAAAAGACTGGTTGCACCATGGACAAGCGGTAAGAGAATTTCCACTTGTCCACCAGAATATTTAGTTGTTGCAGACAATCAGACAGGTGGGCATTTTGAGCCCCGCAACACAGATTCCTCATTCCTGTGAAGAACAAGCAGGGAATGGACCAGCTGTCAAAAGACGCAGTGTGGGACATTACTTGCGACAAGCCAAACATGCAGGAAGTGGACACATAAGCCTGAACAATACAGTGATCACCCCCATCCCCCAGTCAATTCCCCAGCTTATTACCCTGGCCCAAAAGGAAAATCAATGACAGATAATGGACTTGGCACATCATCACTAGAGTCAGGTTCTCAGGGACCCCCCTGAAATTAGGTGCCAGAACGATCAACATATTGATCCTGGACTGTCATTAGAATAAGACACTGAACTGTTCTTATCCAAGAGGTGAAAATCAACTCTGATTAGACATGAAAGAATTGTTCTGTTCCAAATATTGAAGTACATACAGTACAGACTGCTACTGCTGTCTCAGCGAAGAATATATTTCAATGTCGTCCTTTTCATCCACCACTCCTCCCTCCATCCAACCCCATTATATATGCCATTTTCACACTGACCGAGAACTTGTTTACCTGCACTTATTGTTGGGTTTTTTTCCCCCAACTACGTTGTGTTTGTTCTTGTCTTGCCTGAAGACCAATAATAATTTTTAGTCAGGGCTCGTTGATTTGTGTTTGTTGTATTCATTTGGAAGCACAGTACTTCCAACATTTACTTTCATGTTTAAACATATGCTTGCAGTTAATTCTCTTTTAACAGTAAACAATGGGAAATAAATATTCTAAAAAGCTGTGTGATACTATAGGTGCTGCGTTTGCTTTCGCACACATGCGTCCTTTACATATTTATATGTGTAGGCCTATACACTAACACAGTCCAGTGTTACTTTCATCATTTTTTTTCTTTTTTCTTTTTCTTTTTGTCTTTTTTAATTCACACTAGTAATGGGAATAACGCACACAAGTGCCTTATCCAGAAACGTCTATGTTGTGCCTGCTGGAGACACATAGAAGGCCTGATCTCTGACGAAGGAGAAAACCAGACCACCTCCAAGAAGTTCTGGAGCTTCATTAAAGCAAGAAAGACAGAAGGAGTGGGCGTCTCTCCACTTAAAGAAGCCAGGAAACTCATCTCTGACCCCAAGGAGCAAGCATAGATCTTGAACACCCAGTTCCACTCTGTATTCAGCCCCAAAGACACCATCACAGCTGAAGAGTTTGAACAGCGGTGCCCCACTGGACCAAAACTTCCAGACTATCCAGCATGTGACGACATCAACATCACAGAAGACGGCATGAAGAAACTTCTGCTCAACCTTGACCCCAATAAAGCCTGTGGCCCAAATGGCATTACTCCCAGACTTTTGAAGATGGTTGCAGAGGAGATCACTCCAGCCCTCACCCTGCTCTACCGCATCTCATACTCCTCCGGTACCCTGCCACAGGACTGGAAACAGGCCAACATCACACCTGTCTTCAAAAAGGGAGAAAGATACAATGCAGCCAACTACTGCCCCATCTCCCTCACCTGCATAGCCTGCAAGCTGATGGAGCATATCATCACCAGCCACATCATGTCCCATTTTGAGAACAATGAGATTCTCTGTCCAGAGCAGCACGGCTTTCAATGCAGACGGTCATGTGAGACTCAACTCCTAGGGTATGTGGACTAAGCGACCAGAGAGATGAAGAAGGGAAACCAGGAGGACACTATCGTCCTCGACTTCTCAAAAGCCTTCAACAAAGTTAGCCATACCCTACTTGTCCACAAACTACATCGTTACAGCATCAGAGGCCGCACCAACGCCTGGATCAAGGACTTCCTTGCAGGCAGACAGCAGGCTGTGGTGGTGGAGGGAACAAGATCCGACTTCCTACCTGTGGAATCCAGCGTCCCTCAAGGCTCGGTCCTAGCACCAAGTCTTTTTCTTCTGTACATAAACAACCTTCCTGATGGCATCAAGTCAAAAGTCCACCTATTTGCCGACGACACCATGTGCAGCAAGACCATCATGAAGAAAAAAGACGAGTGAATGCTGCAAGAAGACCTACACTCCCTTACCACCTGGAAGGAGAAGTGGTCTATGGAGTTCCATCCACAGAAGTGCTCAACGCTGAGAGTTTCTCAGAAGCAGAACAAGATCGCCCCTGTGTATGAGCTACATGGACAGAATCTTGAAAATGTCAACACCACTAACTGACTAAGTACCTTGGTGTCAACATCCAGGACAACATGCAGTTGGAATCTCACATTGACTCCATCACAGAGAAAGCCAGCAAGACCCTAGGCTTTGTCCGGCGCAACCTCAAGATTGGCAACAAGAAGACAAAGGAAACTGTGTACAAAGCCGCTGTTCGCCTGCTTCTTGAGTATGCAGCCACCGTCTGGGACCCCTACACTGCAAACGAGATTGAGGCTCTTGAGACGATCCAACAAAGTGTAGCAAGATGGGTCTCCAATCGCCTCCGCCAAACATCATGCATGGACTCCATCCTTGACTCTCTTAACTGGCTTTCCCTGCAACAGCGTCATGAGAAAGCCCGCCTGGGGATGTTTTACAAGTTCCATCACGGTCTTATCTCCAGTAACTCTACGTACCTGCCCAAACCATCTTGACAGCAGAGTGAGCTCTAGGATAAACAACGACCTGAGCTATGACATTCCCACCTGCATGACACAGTACAGGCAGATGACATTCTTCCCAAGGACCATACCAGAATGGAACAAGTTGCCTCAGGAGGTTGTGACAGCTGAGTCACTGGACTGCTTCAAGTCCAGGCTGGTTCCCATCTCTAGAACATGAAACAACCACACCCCCCCCCCCTTCCGCATCACCCCCAACCCTCCCCCCTTACCCTCCTCCTGACCACTATTTCCTACAATCCCCCCTCCCCCCTGCTATCCTTCCCAATCACCTTTCTACTCCTGTCCCCCCCCCCCTCCCCCAACTACTTATTCACCATTACCACACACACACACACACACACACACACAACACACACACACACACACACACCTCGGACCTTGCCAAGTAGCGGCGATGAAGACTGAGGCACTGCTGGTATGGGCTTGATCCCGTGTACCTCCAAGGAAATCAGACTGGCTGAATTGGAGTTGCTAAAATGTTTCCAAATCCTCACAACAGCGCAGTCTTCGGCAGTCTCCCCAAAATACGACAAAACCATCAGTAAAATGATGTTGGTCGTTTGAAGGAAAAAGAAGAACGTTGGCCCTTTTTCGGCTTTGTTTATTCTACTTTCGATTTTTCCAAGCAATCTGGACCAGGATGCCTCCCACCTCTGAAAATGACGCTGAAACGGAGGTGCACGGACCCCGTGGATAAAATAAACTATCACAAATTTGATTCATATGTCCGACAAAATAAACGTACGAAGATGGTATGTTGTTCACTGGTAAAAGAGGCGCAGACTGGGTGTTGGTTGACGCCTCTAAACGTTAGTCGGTCCATGCGTCTCACCAAAGAGGAAGTTAATTAGAACGTCCCGTCGTTCATTGCGCCAACAAATTGCCCTCTTTCAGTCGAGAACGATCAGACCAGGGACCGTACAGCGGTCTAACAAGAGCCTGATGGGCCGCGCGAAGTACTGCTCGCAAGCCGACGGCCGAACTAGGGCGTAAAGAACTTCCGGTGCCAGCTTCTAGCGAGTAAACAATGTGTGGAGCACACGCGTCGGACGGTGTGTAAATCTCGTTTTTCGCATGAACACTCCAATTTCTTGTACCCAAACCACATCGCATCTAATATGGGGGGTGCAAACTGTGCCATTGTTGGCTGTCCCGCCCAGAAATCTAAACACAAAGGGCTTACATTTCACAAATTACCGGCGAAAGGTACGAACGATGAGTGGAGAATGCAGCTGATCAACAATATGAACAGACAAGATAAATCGTTCAACCCCGACAGGGCTACAATTTGCTCCCGTCATTTCAAGGATTCTTGCTTCAAAACTGGTAAGTCTGAGCATAGACTCTATATCGTTCAGTCAATAGCAGTATTTCATCGAATATCGAATAGGTTTCTGTAATGACAATTAAGTTCGGGCATCCAAAATTCAGTGATGTCCAAGTGTTGGTTGTTTTACAAGGGCCGCTCATTGAAGTAAACAGTTTCCAATCACTGTGTGTGTGTGTGTGTGAGAGAGAGAGAGAGAGAGAGAGAGAGAGAGGTATGTTTATGTGTGTGTGTCAGTGCATGTTTATGTGTGTGCGTGGTAATTTCTTAAGTCACGGTAATGGCAGAACACCAGGGCTACCAATGACGCACATATGTGCGTCCATGACGCACTATGAGCGAAAAGGACGCACTAACAAAACGTGTAGCGAGTCCTGCGGGACGCACTACAAAATCAGGCAAACCCCAAAACGTGCCGCGGTCAGTGATCAAAGCTGAGCACACCACAAGCTCCGCGCGCGATTGCCTGCCGTCAAATTCAGGACAGCGTGTGCCCGCGAAAGAACAGTAAGCCGAGAAGCTGCGTAAACACTGATAGGCTCGCCTTGTGGCCCACGTCACTGAACGGTTACTCAGTCGACCGGCAGACTTATTCAGACTGTGGCGCCCGCCGCCACTAAGTAACCAATTCGATGACTCACAAGTTGTAACAATCGCGTGCACAAGCCTAGGCGAACGAAGCAGAAAGGAAGTTCACGGCTATCGCATCTTGCAAATATGTCGTTGCTTCAGTGGTTGGGCGCTCTAAAAAACGCAAAGAAACATCTTCTGAAGATGCTACAGACAGTGAATCGTCGATTCCTAAAAAAAAAAAACAAGAAATACTACATTTTCTGTATTGGTTAATTTTGTTCATGGGGACTCACATTACCCCCTCTGGGACCCTCAATAGCATCAGTGAAGGAGTCCCTGGGACCCCCTGTCTGTCAGTACAAATGGTAGCCCAGGAACACATCGTCTTTTTTGTTATACACACAAATAGTAATTGATGTACATGTACTCTTGAACTTGCATGATGTAGTCAAGCCATACGTCACAGGTTTCATCAGTAGACTACAAAGCCTTTTAGACCTCTCTCTCTCTCTCTCTCTCTCTCTCTCTCTCACACACACACACACACACACACACACATATACACACACAAGAACAGAACATGATCCAGTGGCTTCATTCATTGCCCGATAAGCTCACCCATATCCAACACATGATTGTTCATGTTGGGGTCAACGATTGTCCGGCTGGCCCAGTGTCTGCTAAACAGTGGACAGAACTGATTACTCTGTGCAAAAAATCTTTTCCGTCAGCTTGTATCACATTCAGTTCTATCATTCCAGCTCGAGGACGCCATGTTCTAAATAATGCGATCTCCCCCTCCAACAGAACCTTGCATTCAGCCTGTAATACATCTAAAATTAATTTGATTGATAATCATGACACTTTTATTACAAAAAATGGTGCTCCAAGACTCGCTTTATACAAAGACCCTGTCCATCTTAGTCTAAAGGGAACGGCAAAGCTCGCTGTTAACTTTATGAAGTACTTGCCACGTTTCTTCCGTTACAACTCTGGCCAACACTCTGAAGGGGATTTTCCACCTCGAAGACAACCCAGAAGTAATCAGCAAGTAGAAGAGCTTTCAGATGCCTTCCACAACAGACTACATAGTGGCAGGACGGACTCTCGTGCCGAACCAAGTCGACCCTCTGGTCATAGTAGCAACGTTCCTGGCGTCCCATCCATCACTTCCATGGCCCACTATCCCCCGCTGCCATCCCGGAGAGGTGGTGGGCCATTCAACGACAGGCTGTATCCAGTTCATCCTGAGGATCCTGTTCCTGTACGTCCTGCTCCTGCACTGCAGCAGTTGGACGCCATGGACCAGACCGTTCAGCCTTCCTTCCACAGACTCCCCCAGGACAGAGGCAATCTGTCTGTCCAGGAAACCCATGGAGTCCCTTTTCCTTTGTGCTCCAACCCACCCCATTACCCATTCCAAGGACCTTGGTACCCCTCTACGCTACACCCATACCCCTCGTCCCTGTATCCACCTTCAGTCATGGGTGACCAAACTCATACAGCTATCCCAAACCATCAGCAATTACTCCATGACCCGCGTGTAGTTGTGCCACTCCCCAATACCTGGTATCCTGAAGGTTTACCGACACAACCCGGACAATACGCCCTTCAGCTGATGAACATGGCATCACAGCTTTTTCACCAACAGAGACCTCAGTAACAGAGTGGTTGCATTCACATGGTGCGCTCTCGCGCGCGCGTTTATGTGTGTGTGTGTGGAGGGGGGGGGGGGGGGTGGATTGAGAGGGGGGAGTGCGTGTGTACATACGTGTGTGCGTACATGGATGCGCGCACCTATAACACCTTTTTTATTTGAGTGTAAATCGTTTTTTTCCCATGACAATCAACATCGATATATCAAGTCTGAACGTTAGTAGGGTGAATGTGTGTTTTTTGATATCGGACCTGGGAACTTGTGCCTGGTGACTAATTTTGGACCCTTGAATTTCGAATTTGGCGGACTGCGATAATTTCTGTTGTACTTTATCTGATTTTCTTAATACATTTTTTTCTGGTTTGAAGATTGTTGTATTTGTCCGTTATTCTGTTGGTACATTAATATATATATATATTTTTTTTTTTTTTTTTTTTGTCCTATCTGAGTGAATGTGTGTATGAATGTTGGAGATTATTTTGTAAAGAATTTTTTTTTTTTTTTCATTTTTGTCATTGAACTTAATTGCTGTTGCAGTATAGAAGATACAGTGTGTGCAGTGTGTATCTAGTAACGCTGAAGGCGGTGTTCACTTACCCGAACTACTTGTCCTTTCTTTTTTACTCTTTGAGCTTTTCTATAACTCAGATATACATTGCATTACTTGTTGTATATACACATTCTAAAACTGAAAAAAAACTTTTCTAGACTTATTGAAATTATTCCCAAACGATCTGCAACATGTCTTTAACATTAGATACGTGGCCAATAAAACAAGGACTTCGAATAGGCTACTTGAACATTAACAATGCAACAAATAAGAAAGACGATATTGCAACTATTCTTCACAACAATGGTAACAATTTTCATGTATTTTGTTTCGCAGAATCCCGTTTGTCCTCACAAATAACTGATGCTGATATGAATATGCCAGGATACCAGATAATTCGACTAGATCCACATAAACCCAAAACCACAGGCATACTATTGTATGTTGCATCTTCGTTAAACTACAAAAAACTGAATAATCTAGAAAATTATGACATTGAATCTGTATGGATTGAAATCAGCATGAAAAACAGTAAACCACTAATCATAGGATTTATATACAGAAATCCATCAGAAACTACAGACTGGCAAGACAAATTTAGTGTCCTTATGGATGAAGTAACGATGCTAAGTTTTGAAACTATCATTTTGGGAGATTTTAATATAGATTTAATGAAACCCAAACCCAAGTGGCATCAAAACTACACTTTACACGGCCTAGAACAACTTATTGACAAACCAACCCGTGTAACTGAACATTCAAGCACCTTAATTGATCACATTTACACAAACACAAGACAACCTATTATTGAAGTATGTGCTCCACCATGTGGATGTAGTGACCATAATCCCGTTTGTCTTACTTGGTACAAAACCCGTGTTAAAGTTCCAAAGGTAGGGCATAAGATCGTATATTATAGAAGCTTTAGAAACTTTAAAGAAGAAGATTTCCTTTCAGACCTTGCCACGGCACAGATGGACTACATATATCAAATAAGAGATCCTGATGAAGCAGCTGAATATTGGATCAGTACATTTACTTCTGTATATAACAAGCATGCTCCATTCATAAAGAAAAGAGTCAAACAAGAAACAAAACCACCGTGGATAACAAAAGAAATTGATTTAGAAATTAATAAAAGAAATCATTTAAGCAATTTCGGAACAAGTAAAGAATTTCGAAAACAAAGAAATAAGGTAAACTCAATGAAACGAAAATCTAAACGCAATTACTTCCAAAAGATGTTAATTTCTACAAAGGATTCACGTCAGATCTGGAAAGCTATCAATATGCTGAATAATAAACAAGTATCAAGAAGTCAGCAAATTCTTACAGACGTATCTGCAAATCAGTTAAACAACCACTTTGCAAACATCAAAGATAAAATCATATTACATGACAGTCCAATGAAAATGATCTCAGCCACTTAAAACATTAGCTTGATTCAAAGAATATTTACTTTCCTTTTACTCTCCAACCAATGACGGTATTGGATGTCAGTAAAAGTTTCTCATCTTTAAAACAATCTGGTGCACGAGATTTAGACGGTTTAGATGTAAAAATACTAAAAGTTTCATGCCCAATTATCTCTGACACGCTAACTTATTTATACAATTTGTGTATAGATAAACAAACCTTTCCTTTAAAATTTAAGGAAGCTAAAGTTATTCCTCTCCATAAATCTGGTGATACATCAAATCCATCAAATTATCGACCTGTTTCTATTTTATCTGCTTTATCTAAGCCTATTGAAAAGCACGCAAAAGTCCCTCTATTCTTACCTTGCTAAAAATAATTTACTCAATGAAGATCAGTCTGGTTTCCGTGAAAATCATTCCTGTCATACAGCCCTCATACAGCTCGTTGATAGCCTTCTATGCAGTATAAACGAAAATAAATTTACTGGTATTCTTTTTATAGACTTTGAGAAAGCGTTTGATGTTATAAATCATCCTCTCCTACTGCGCAAATTAGAACTGTATAAATTAAATCCAGAATTCATTAATCTCTTGTCTTCTTTTCTATGTAACAGAAAGCAAGCAGTAACAGTTAACAACAAAATGTCAAACTTTTTGCCTGTCAAATACGGAGTACCACAAGGCTCTGTATTAGGTCCTCTTCTGTTTTCTATCTATATCAATGATTTACCATTTTATGTTAAATGTAAGTGCGAAATGTTTGCCGACGATACATCGCTCCATTCCAGTGATTCAGACACCCATAGACTAGCAAACAAACTACAAGATGATATTCATGGACTTACTGAATGGACCCAACTGAATCATATGTCCTTAAATGCAAACAAGACCAAATGTATGTATGTATGTGCTCGACAAAAACGGCAAAGAATGAAGTCAAAATTTCAACCATTGTTTATATCTGACAAACAAATTGAAGAAGTAGATTCACATAAAATGCTAGGTGTAATAATTGATAAGGATCTATCGTGGACTGACCATACGAAGTCACTGGGAAAACGTCTTTCAAAAAAATTACTTCAGCTAGCCAAGATTAAGAATTTCCTTGATACCCATTCTCGTAAGCTTTTCTTCTGTGCTCACATTTTATCAATAATTGATTATGCATCGACATTATGGGACAGCTGCAGTGAAACCAACTTAAAAATGATTCATCGAATGTACAAAAGAGCACTAAAATTAGTATTGTTAAGATCAAGCACTCTGACTACAGAAGATTATAAAAAACTTAATATATTAACTTTCCACAACAGACTTTTGTTCAATAAGGCAGTATGTATGCATAATGTTGTATACGGCAATGTTCCTAAAAAGATAAGCGACACATTTAAAACTAACATCCATAGACACAATCATTTTTTATCTATTCCTAGACCAAGAAATAATCTTTATAAATCTAGTTTTTTATACTCTGGTGGAAATCTATGGAACAAGTTGCCAACACGCTTTAAAAGTATAAACAATAAAATCCAGTTTAAAAATAATCTGAAAAGGTATCTCATGAATGGTTCATAACTTACATTTTCCCCAACCCTTTGAAATACGGTTTTATGATTTTTCACAGTGTATGCATGTGTATATGTATATCTATGTACATGCTCGTGCATGAGTGTGTGTGCCTCAAAGGAAAGGGTATGTCAGTGTCGACAGTATTCTTGGAGTATACGTACCGTGCACATTTGTGAAGACAATGTACATATTGTATATAACCAATATCTCTCTCTCTCTCTCTCTCTCTTACTTTCTGGAATTTCCCCTTCTCATTTGTACACTCCCTATCTCCCCCCCCTCCCCCCTCCCCCCCCCCCCCCCCCCCCCCGCCCATCCATTTCTTCTCTGGTTTCTATTTGTTGTTATCTCTGACTTTCATAAATTTCTGTGATTATTCGTTGTTTCACCGATTTCTTTTTTCTTTTCTTTTTTTTTTTTTTTTTTTTTTTTGTTGTTGTTTTTTTTTTTTTTTATGGATGGCTTGATGTAAAAAAGCAGATTTATTGCTTATTCATTGTTCCATCTGAAAATAAAATTTTGACTTGACTTGACACAAACACACAGGTTAAGGAGTCATTCTTATTTATTTGGTATCAGATGACCAAAGTCCCTTGCTTTGATATGCAAAACAATAATTTTGTATTTACATACAGAAATATTCTGCCTATGTTTCTAGGTCCTGGTGGGAAACTGAGGAGACTCATTGAAGGCAGCCTGCCCACTGAGTACATGCCAGTCCGAACAATTGAAACTCCAAAACCAACAGAAAGGAAACCACCGGTAAGCAAAAACATACAATTTATATCCAGTAAAGTCATTTACAGTATATTTTGTCATCAAAACGGAAAAAGAAAAGAAAGGAAAATGATCGCAGAATTCAAAACATGTATGTACAAATAATATTACTGGAGCAATTGAAGAGCATGCTTTGTTGTACAGGTGTAATGTATCTACATAATGAATCTATAGTGTATGTATCTATAATGAATGAATCTATAATGTATGTATCTATAATGTATGTATCTGTTTTTTTCTACAGGTATAATATGCACAAATGAACATAATATTATATACATACATGCATGTAAGCCGAAAACAGGCAACTACAACCCATATCCTTTTGTTCAAGATGCAACGGGAACCTCCTCCAGAAACCCAGAGAGTGTGCTACTTCACACTTAAAGACCTGAGGAAAGACTCCACTCGGCTGCCTGCACCTTGGACACGTCTAGAAGACGAGGAAAACTACATTTCAGTAGGAATTACAGACAGATTCACTGTGAAGATTCATGTGTCCATTTCCACTGATCTGTCCTCTACTGTCCATGTGCTTGGCTTACCTGCAACTAATCTCAGTAGACATTTAGAACAGGTTCGTTTGCATACCTATTTACAAGAGCTTTCTACCCTCAATGTCTGTACGGGTGTTACAAACCCAGAACTTCAAGATTTCTCCACCTCACCACCAATTGCAGGCTTCACAGACAAGCACTATTTGCACAGAACACACTATTATGATTATGAGCAAAACAATCACTGTAGCAAAACATGTGTTCGTTCAGCTGATTGCCTTCTTCTCTCTGACAAAATCTTGTGCAAAAACTGTGAAGCTGTTGAAAAGATGTTGACAAAACAACTTCAAATGTCAAAGGCAACAGCTGCTAGACCATTACATGCACATGATCCCCTGCGCACTGCTTCCAAAGATAAACTGAAGATAGCACTGAAAGCAGCTCGTCTGCATGAGAGAAAACTGCAAAAAGAGGTAGAACTGTTTAAAAAGAAACTCTCTGCACGGTCTCTGATCAGACGACGCTCTGTCTCCAGTTTAGGATCTTCAGTCATGACCTCTTCTTCTTCTTCTTCTTCCGATAATGACCACCGATCAAAGCACCGATCATTAATGTCATAATCGGGGTGCGCAGCATTTTTGGGGACTGAGAAAAAAAAGAACAAGAGTTTGAAGCTGGACAGCAAGGAGGGTGTGGTGGTGCTGGTGGGCAGGGGGAGGGGCGGAGGGCGTTGAAGGAGTGGATTGTACCAGCTATCAGAGGGAAAGAGGACATAAATATGGGCTGGGGTGGGGCCTTGAGGGACATTCGGGGATGAGAGGCCTTGAGGACATGTTCAGACCTCCACCTAATGGACCGCAATGGTCTCTTGACACAACACCAGGCTTCGCTGGCCCAACTCGGCAACAAGGCTGGGCTGGGGAGGAGGGTGGTGTAGGTGAGTTAGGCAAGGCTTGGCACCCTCCTAGTGAAGGTGTCAAGCATGGGGGATAAGGCAACTTCCAAAGGGAGTTTATTCCAGTCCCTGATGGTCCTTGGGAAGTAGCTGGAATATCTGTAGTCAAGCTTGCCCTGAATTCTTTGGCACTGCAGATGATGTTGGTTCCGCAGTTTCATTTTCGTTTGCTTTTTCTTCCTGAGACTGGGACAGCTGACATGGGCTTGGCCATGCACTACCTTGTAGAACATGGATAGTCGAGCATTGCGGCGATTAGTAGCCAAGAGGGCCAGCCGAGCTGCTGCAGCATGCTCCCAACACTGGAGGTGTTGCGGTAGCGGTGTAGGACAAACGGCAAACGGTTACCTACATGTCCAGCTAGCTATTCGTGGTGCAAAGCGGAAAAAGACAGGGAGAGTAAAGAGTAATGGAGAAAAGCAATAACAATGTACAAAATAGCTCAGGTCCACAGACCAAATATAAACTTGCGAAACAGATACGGAAATACATCCTAATTGTCAGTCCGACAACCCTTCGCTCTCAACGATCGGTCAGTAAACGCTTAAACGGAAAAACACAACTTAATAGCATACAAGTTAAAATGAAAGTGCGGGTCGAGGAGGGGGTGGGGGCTAAGCATTAAAATCGGACCCGGACATTCCAGTGTAACAGGAGGATTTTAATGCCAGAGAATTATGCCCCGGGGAAAAAAAAAAAAAAAAAATTCTTGAGCATTTAACTTTCCTAGAAGGCAAAATTTACCGCCTCATGAACAAACGAACAAAAAAGACGCTGAGCCTGCATTATTTTAGTCCTGATTAAAATCATCGTAAAGCAATTTTATTATCCTGCCAAATTAGATCCTATCCGTCAGCGGGCACTACACGCAATGGACAAGAACACGATTGAAGGGAAGTATGTGTCGCCAATCACTTAATTTCACTCTCGAGTCAAACGCTTGTCTCCGACTCACTCGCTGTGTATGCCTATCTGTCACTCTGCCGATCTAATTGTGTTGTGTGTGTGTGTGTGTGTGTGTGTGTGTGGAGCATTTTCCTTTATTTCTTAGTTAAAGCTTGTGATTTGCGTCTATATTTTTTGTCTGCGATGCTGTCTGTGAAAGTGCTTACGTGCAACACGCAAACAGTCGCGGGCGACAGTTTACCGTTTACCCATAATTATGGTCTTGCAGTATTTTCTACCTGAAACTGGTGTGTGTGTGTGTGTGTGTGTGTGTGTGTGTGTGTGTGTGTGTGTGTGTGTGTGTGAGTGCCTAGAGATGAAGCTCTTGACTTAATTGCAGTAGTGGCTTGTAACCAATGTGTTGTCTTGGTGTGCTTTGACCAAGCAGCAACTATTCTGGCTGAAACTTGTGTGTGGAATAAGTCTGGCCGTTTCAGAGTCTTTGACAACATACAGAGACCTTGGAAGCCCTGAATATTGAAAAAAAAAAATGGAGAGAGAGAGAGAGAATTTGTGCCAAAGTATGCTGATGAATAAGGTTTGAAAGTAATCTTTTGGGAGAAACTATTGCTCGGAGCGGTGTGAGTGAGCTCTCCCTCCAGAGGGCGCTAACACGTCCGTCCACCGACAGCACCCATGGACACACGAATACGCCTACCGGTGACTCGGAAGGAATCAAATCATGACCACAGTCGTCGAGAGGACATCGAAACCGAGGTCACTATGAGAGCAGGACCTGAAGGGATTAATTATATATAGATTTCTGTTAAGAGATGATTGTGTTGGTTCATTGATCAACTGGTTCAATTGAATGAGTAAATGATTGTTTGATCAATCAGTTGACAAATCGATTATAAATTATGGTTTAACCAACCCTCCCAAACACTCCCCTCCCCCGTCTCATCCTGCACACATATCTCGTCAGTTGTATTTGATGATTACATTGAGGGGCTTACGTTTGTGTAATTGGTCGATCAGCCTTTTTGTATGTTGCTATTCCTATCAATTGATCAGGTGGTGAATAGAACTTTTTTTTTTTTTTTTTTTAATCTGTTCCCCTTCCCGGTCATATTATTGGGTTGTTTGATCAACTGATTGTGCACCCTGCGTGAGAAATGGAAAGAATGAAGGAAGTAAGGAAAATGAGTGATCGATATTGAACGATACTGACTGGATGACACGGGAAACGACTGAATGAAGCGCCAGCTGGCAGCTCTTCAGTCGGCACTACCCAGGTAGGCAGCCCGTTGTGTAAACGAGTGTTGATTGTAAGGCGCTTAGAGCTTGGTCTCTAGCCGAGAATAGGCGCTATATAAGTATTCATTATTATTATTATTATTATCAGATGGAATTTTGAATGATCAAGCAGGAGTTTAGCTGGTTGACCAGTTGATTAAGTAACTTGATGATTGGTTGATTTATTGATAACCTAATCAGTTGGTTGATTGATTGATGAAAGTATCTTGACTGGCATACAATCACATCGATTATATGACTGGTGGAAGAACAAATCACTCGATTGGTTGAGTTGTTCAGCATGCTTTTGATCGTTGATTGAATGATTGATTAGCTGGTCATGTTCGTATATGTTCATATGCATTTACAGATTGTACAGTCGACTGACCAGCAACATGACTGATACTGATGCATTGATCAATATATTCTCCTGTTTTGTTGTGTGACTGACAGATCATCTTTTTTCGTATATGACAGAACGGCCATTTTTGTTGTATTTTTCACTGCTGATTGAGCGATTGATAAATGTTTTTTGGTTTTTTTTTTGCATATCTGTCAAGAATTTTTGAAGATTAATCAGTTTGTTTTCCATTATTGATCGTGTGATTAATTTATCAGGCATTTCCTACATGATTTCCCTTTATTGATCATCTTGTGATTGATCAATGATTACGGCCTGATAAATCTTTGATTTCCCTCTTACTTTGTCAACATAATTGGTGTTTCGCTTTGTTTTGTTTTATTCTTTTTTCTGATAGGCCTTTTTCTTTTTTTTATACCTGTGTCACAGTGTGTGTGATCAGGATGTAGCCAGCAAACATATTTCTCTGTCTGCCTGCTTGCCTGTCAGTCTGTCTTCTCACTCCTCCCCCTCTCTCTCTCTCTCTTTCCTCCTGTATCTCCACCCTCCCTTGGCTGCCATTTACTACATGATGATCAATCGATCAACCATATGATATAAACTGAATATATTTTCTTCTTTTTTTTGGTCTCATATGAGATGGCAAACCACTGTCTTGAGAATCAGAAATTCAGAGTTCATAAACTCTAATTACAGTGCACATTTAGTCTCATCACTCACAAATGAGCGACATTTTGCAAAATGGTCATCCTCACTTACCTCTCTTCCATGACTGTACATTTTCTGGAATGTCTTTGTTTTAGAATAAAAATGCCATGACAGACTGTGACGACATTTCTAGGGCTGTTGGATCTCTCAATACAGAAGTGTAATTCTCACAAAAAGTTCAACTGTCCAAATCAAACTTTTATTCTTAAGGAAATATTCAAAGCCGTGAACAGACAAAGTCTCATTCTTAAGGACTATTTAAGCCCATCCAGATGAAAATCTGGTTTTAGGCCCGACTCTTAAAAAACTTTCAAAGCTATGAAATGTGGTTTTGAAATCTCATGGATTTCTGAGGATCTACAAGGACTGTATTGGCAAAAGAAAAAAAAATTCAATTAAGTTAGAGGTACTACTCTGTTCGTTGTTTCCTTATCTGCAAATGGTTAAAATCTGTTCATTTCTGATTCTAGGCAACAAAGGTATGATAAGCCACTGAAGTAACAAAAATTTTTCAAAAAAAACAAAACCAACAAACAACAAAACCCGAAAACTTGAATCTCCAAAGGTGCTCAAAACAAGTATCCAAAATCACCATTTCAACATTAAACTACATGTATGGCACTGAGCGTGCATTCGACACTGTGCTTTTTCATTGCAAACTGGAAATTGAATCACACTATAATAAAAGTTACAAGATAAGATAATGTTGCTTATAGCCCAGCCGACCGCAAAGGGCCACATCAGGGCTGTCACCACCTTAAAATCAACTCACAAGTCATTTGAAAAAAAAACAAAAAAACTTTCATACATCTCTTTAAATTACATCTTCTAAAACGCACCAGAAACTTCGTTAAAAATCTTTCTTCCGTAAAATCTTAAATCAGATGAAAAATGTTAATCTCTCTCAAAAACTCAAAGATCACATCAGGCGGGACATCTCTGAACAGGATTTTCATGGACTCGGCTGTAAAATGTTTGTGTCTCACATCGTGCAAGTCCCAACTCTCTAAAAGAATATGCTTCATTGTGAGTGGCACATGACATGGAATGCACCACGGCGCTTCTTCACTCTTTAAAAGGTATGAATGGGTAAAATACGAATGGCCAGTGTGCAGCCGGCACAGAACTGTTTCTTCTTTACGACCACCAGACATAGATGGGAGGAACTCGAAGGTTTGGACGGATCTGAAAGAGTTTGTTATCCGTCTGTGTATTCCAATCCTCCTGCCAGAGGTCTCTCACATAATCGTTAATTTTGGGTTTCAGATCCGAGCAAGGGATATATATGTTGGACAATTTCTCTCTTGTGGCATTCTTGGCTAAACGATCAACCATTTCGTTACCTCCGATGCCAACATGACCAGGAACCCAAGCTAGAATAATGTTGTAACCATCCACTTTCAACTTGCTAAAAAGTTCAAAGAAATGTAAAAGTTCTGGATGCTGAAGGTTGCGGCCAGCTATGGCCTCCAAAGCTGACAGCGAATCTGACAGAACCAGAAAGTCCCTCTTCATAGATTGTGAAATTATTTTCAATGCCAGAACCAGAGCAGTAAGTTCAGCAGAATAGACAGAAGCATCTGGAGGTATATGTTTTAACAGTATCTGAGAAGGAGCACCAGGGCAATAGGCTGCACAGGCCACTCCATCCTCAGACTTGGAACCATCAGTGAAAATTTTCTGACAGGATGGAAATTTTGAACAGAGGTCAGCATACAATGCCTTGTATGCCTGAGAGCTGGTAGAAAAGCTGCAAGATCAAAACGAATCTCTGGTTTGAAAAAGGTCCACGGAGGCTGATCCGGAAACTTGGAAAAATCCGACACAACTCCTAGGTCTAGACCTGCATTCCGCGCGCGAGGCTGCATACGAACACCAAACGGCGGAATACAGTTAGGGTTGTTTTCGAATTTGCTTTGAAACTGGGGGTCAAAGACACAGTCATAGGCAGGATTCTGTGGTTCTGAGAACAGTCTAATATAGTAATTTAGAGACATTTTCAGCCTGCGGTTGGACAGTGAGGGTTCACCTGCCTCTGCGTACAGGCTGTACACAGGGGTGGTGCGGAATGCTCCCAAGACAGAGACGAAGCCCTTGATGGTGGATAGGGTCCAAGAGTTTCAGATAAGAGGGTCTTGCAGAGCCGTACACAGCACAACCATAGTCCAGTTTGGAGTGGACCAGGGCTCTGTAGAGACACAGCAAAGTTTTCTTATCAGCGCCCCAGTCAGTGTGTGCTACGACCCGCAGAATATTCAGAGCTTTCTGGCAAGAAGTTTTGAGATTTTTAATGTGGCTGAGAAAGTTGAGTTTTTGGTCGAAAATAACTCCTAGGAATTTGGCTTCTTTTACAGCTGGAATGGTGGACTTGTCCAGACAAATTTCAGGATCAGCAAAAAAATTGACGAAAATTGTGAAAATGGATTGACTGAGTTTTGGTACGTGAGAAGGTAAACCCGTTTTCCTCGGCCCACTGTTGGATCTTGTTGACACAAAGTTGGAGTCGACGCTGTACGCTGGCGTAAGAAGCTCCAACTGCGTACAGCGCAAAATCGTCAACGAACAGAGAGGACTCAGAACCCTGGCTTACCGATTTGACAATGTCGTTAATTTTAATGCTGAAAAGGGCAGGAGAAAGGATGCTCCCCTGAGGTACACCCAACTGCCCATGGATGTCAGAGAGTGTGGTGCCAACACGCACCTGGAACTGTCGATCAGCCAGAAAGTTTTGGATAAACAGAGGCAGGTGACCATGAAAACCAAGTTTGTGCAGGTCCATAAGGATTCCTGATTTCCATGTGGTGTCGTATGCTTTTTCGAGGTCGAAAAAGATAGCGACCACATGCTGTTTATTGACAAAGGCGTTGCGGATAGTTGTTTCCAGACGGATTAAATGGTCAACTGTCGAGTGGTACTTCCGGAACCCGCACTGTTGACTGGCCAAAAGGCCATCGGTTTCCAGCTTCCACATCAGACGGGAGTTGACCATCTTTTCCATCAACTTACAGAGGCAGTAATAAAAGTTACAAGTGAACTTCCTACTTTCTCACATTTTTCATCTGTGTGACCACTGTTAAAACTGGACTTGTTTTATAAGACTTGTTCTATAAGAACTGGGAGTACAAAAAAAAAAAAAAAAGATGTATTTATTAATTCTATAGAAACTTGACAAAATATCAACAAATGCCCTATTCTGCTGCGTTTGAACAAAAAGAAAACAATCCTGGATCCAGTCATTGCTCCTCATCAGCATCCAAATTTAACAGGTTTCTCCATGAACCCTGTTCCAGATTCTTTTCCCTGAGTTTGACAGTGTTTGCATAACCTTGCTGTAAGACAGACAAACGAACCAAAGAACACTGGTCAAAACACATCGTTCTTGGCAAAAGGTTGCTAAAATGCCAGGACTCGACTCCAACAATCAAGACAAGTCCATAATACTGGTAAATATTTGAGCATAATAATATGATCTCACACACACACACACACACACACACACACACACACACACACACAGAGCTCACATACTGCTGCATGCAAAGGTCTATGAATTGCAGATCCCTCCTCTTTGTGGATAGCTGATGTCTTCATGAAACAGGGAAGTTGCCGGTTAGCCAACTACACTGAAATAAGTTTTTAGTGCAAAACTATATTCTTGCACATAATATTCCGAAAAATTTTTTTATCCCTGCGCTAAACACCAGAGTAAAGCAACATCTTTGGAACACATTAGTGACTAGCGATTATTAAGTTCCATTGCTCAGTAGTGAACTGCTCAATCAATTCATTCAAGGAGAACATGCACAGAAGTTTTGTTCATCACCAGTATTGCTAACCCTTCCCTCAAACTCTTTCCTGTGACGATGACGAACCTGCCTGTATTGAAAGCCATGGTCATGAATCGCGTACAAGAGCTTCCTCACAGCAGCGGAAGTGGCAACTCTCCTACTGGTTTCTGGTCCAGCTTTACACAGAGGTCAGAAGATGATCTTAGCCAAGCTGATCACAGAATCATGCAGAGGACGAAGAACACGTTCTAAACAGACTTGCTGTTGCAGCTGGTTCTATCAAAGCCATTGATAAATGATTGTTTTCCTGTCCGAAGTCTCTTATACACGTAGCAGTAAAAAGCCTCATAAACTGTTTCCACAAAACTATCTGCAGATGGACATGCTATGTCTTCAGTTTTGTACTGACATCCATGTCGATTAGAACTGTAAATATCTGTGATACAGTGTAGACACATACATGCGACTGAAATGTAAACCACCCAGCTGCCACCTACAGTCAACTGACAGTGTAAGGGAAATAAGTATGTAACTTGACGTTTAACTCTTGTTTCCTACTGAAACAATGTGTCTGAGGAGATCACCTTCTGCTTTGCTTTGTAGTGTTTAATACAAACAAACAAAAACAAAACAAAAGTAAGAAAAACATTTCATTCCTCCTGATGGGAGAAACGTTGAATCTTACAGGTCAATATCTTCCTTTTTAAAAACTTCGCATCAATTTATTATTACTTTTTTTTTTTTACCAATCCATACACAGAGTGCCAACTGCCACAAAGTATGAAAGCTGTCAGTATAGAATAAGCAAAATGAATTATCTTAGAACTCGGTATGACCCACTCGATAGAGTGTATGGCGTATGGCTATCTCATTTACTAATCACATCAATTCCTTACATTGCTGTTATGAAATGACTTGAATCTGTGATTTTAATGTCTCAACAGTAAGAGCTCTCTCTTCCTGTTTTTCTTTGTTAAGATTCATGCTTTGTCAACCTTTTTTTTGTTTGTTTGTTTTCAAAGCAAGGAAAGGAGAACGGTCCTTGATGACATAACATCATGAAATACACTGTGACCTTTACAAAAAAAAAGGAGGGTGATGGGATTGAGCTAAATGGGAAGGATGGATGCAAGTTTGTTCAAGAATTTGGAAATGTAGAAACTGAGAAAGACCTGGTGATGACTTAAATCATGTTTCACATGATTGAGATTTACTTGAAAATATAAGGTGAATGATATTTGGGAACAACACACCACAGCTAAAGTGCTAAATGGGAGCTTGCGCATACAGAGCACAAATCAACCCTATTGGCTGAATCTATCAGAGCATACTCTTGCGCAACACAACAGGAAACATTGTAACGAAACCAAGCAAAAGACATAGGCTTCAATAACATATGGCACCGTCAAAGATCTAATATGATGGAGATCATATGGTAAGAATCACAATCATATGGTGAAAGTCATGAACACTGAATCCCATTAAAAGCCACAGTCACATAATAACAATAAAAATTGTTTGCGTGATAGGCTCAATAAAACAGAGAATACACAATAAAACGTCAAGGACATTTGGAATATTAAAAACTATCAATCACAACTACAGTGATTAAGACCTTGAAACCAAGACAAACACAACGATAATCAAAGGGTTATTGGCTCTGGCATGAGAGTATAAGTCTACGTCAAGTGGAAATATAGTCACCGTACATGTTCACAGCTCAGCTGTACACAACGAAGCCAAAGTGGATAGCTTCCCTTGCTGAAAGTTACATATTCAGAGCCCCCAGCTAAGGGGCTACAACTCTGTTCAATCGAGCCGATGGCTTCCACGCTCACAGCTTCCAGTCAATCGGCTTAAGCCCCGCCTTTTTCAAAGCTTCAATGGCTCTGGAGAAGCACTTGCAGTGCAGGAACTTGCCAAAGCTGAGGGGAGAGGGGTGGGCGTCCTTCAGCACCAGGTGCTTAGTGAGGTCGATCAGCTTCTCCTTCTTGTGGGCAAAGTTGCCCCATAGCAGGAACACCACCATGTCGCACTCCCTGCTCAGGACTCGGATCACCTCATCCGTGAACGTCTGCCAGCCGTACGACTTGTGTGAGTTGGGCTTGTGGGCTCTGGAATTAAATGGATCCTTATCTTTAAAACACACACGCACACAAATTAAAAACAAAAGAATGTCCATTGGCCAAGAAAATGCGCTATCAGCAATACAATTGGAAAAAAAAAAAAAAAGAAAAGCTAAGGTCTGTAGTTGTATCCTTTTACACTGGCCAGACCTGATTACCCTAGATCTAATACTGGTGTATTTTTCAACAAAAATGAGCAGATTTTGTACAGTGTGTACAGAGTTCCAATTTTTTTTTAATTAAAAACTGGGGTTGGGGAGGGGATGGGGAGTGAGGTGTTCAATGTTTTATCTTCCAAATAATTTACGGAGGAGTGAGGGGTGTTCGTTTTGCTTTCATCCGACATCACATAGGATAGTCTTCTTGTGGATAGCAACCACTTGATTTTGCATTAACCACAATTCTTTATAAAGCAAATTACTTTCAAACTTTGCCTTTTTTCCCTTACTTTGCCTTTTTTCCCTTACTTTTGATGCTTCAGGGCATATTCTAGAAGAAGCAGACACAACTTGATGTGATTTCACACTTAAGAATTAGCAGGAGCTGTCGCTCTTTGGTCAACCCCCTCCCCCACCCCACCCCCGCGGTTAACCCTCTGCTCATGCAATCATCGCTCAACAGCTTTGTCACTAGAATTTTGTTCCAACTTTTTTTTTTCTTTTAATAATTTTCAAAGTTTGTCATATTCATCATTGTTTGTCACCATGTGTACAAAATACAGTGAAATCCTATGGTCTGGTTAAATGAAGAACACCACTTTGGGTGTGTCAAGGAGAGGTCTTGTAGCATTTTCTTTCCCTGTCAGTCAGTTTAGATGGCAGGAAGGAACGAGTGTCAAGTGCCCAAAAAACAAAAAAAAAGTGAATGAGTTTAGGATGTCAGGGTCATCTTTGCAGAATCACAGGAAGCTTAGCGTGGTGGCGTTAAGAAAGAGAAAAGAAGGTAAGCATCTGCACAAAAAAAAACATGGGTTCTGCAATGTCAACAAGAACCGAACACATGGAGATTGTGCTGGCATGTATGCTTACACACACACACACACTCACACTCACACACACACATACACACACACACACTCGCACACACACAAACACTCACACACACACACACACACACACACACACACACACACACACACTCGCACACACACACACACACACACACGCACACACACACACACACAAATGTTGTGATAGAATACATTTCTGAATGTTTGATTGTACAGTATGGATGAATTAGAAATATGTTCCTTTGTGTTAGATTTTAGCATGTTTCCTGTTACCGTGGTTATAGAAATTATCTGGATCAGGTATGTTTTCCTGATCTTAAGTTGATATAAAATTTCATTCTTTCTCTCTCTCTCTCACACACACACACACACACACACACACACACACACACACACACACAAGATGGCGCCTGCAGACAACAACCGATAGCTTAGTGCTGTGGATGCTGCTATGTTTCGCCCAAAGCAAACAAAAGGAAACCAAACCAGGATCCGGAAAAGTTGCATACCGGTACTGTGTGCAAAAGGATGCACTGAGGATGTGCTAGCAAAACGCGGAAACGACGAGGGGACAAATTGTAATTCGGAGTTGAGGAGGCCGTTCAGTCGGTCCGTTGTCAAGGATGGACTAGAGCCTAGGCCAAGAAACAACATTGATCCTACAGACATCAACTCCGTGAGTACCACACAGACCTTCGCTAAGATCGAAGGCACTATCACCTCTCTGTGCAATCAAGTAGCGAGTCTGGAACAGCAAATAAGATCTCTGCATTCCAAAATTGATAGATCTACGAAGGACTCAGCTAGCATAGCAATCCAGACAGAGCCCTTCCCCTACCTCTCTTATGCAGAAGTGGCTAGGGTCTCAAGACCATCGACAACTCCTCAGGTTGCTCTGTCTGTAGAAACAATCAAAACAGAAAAGAAGCAGAACAGAAATGTACTGGAAAGTGATAAAAACAAAAAAATAGAAGAAAATGATAACGCAAACAAAAATGACGTCAAAGCTTCTTTGCATCATAAGCCGAAGTCTAAGGAGCAGTGCAAGAAAAATGACAACAATAACTTCAAGGCCGAGTCCAGAGACAAACAAAACGTCAATGACTTAAAGGTCAAGTTCAGACACAAAGAAAACGTCAATGACTTAAAGACCAAGTCCAGAGACAAACCAAATCCAACTTTAAAAGGCCTTCCCAACATTTTATATGTGAATGACCCTGTCATAAAGAAAGTCAACACAAACAGACTAGGGAAGTCCTACGGATGCAAGGTGCATCAGAGTAATGCAAGAACAATAAAGGACATTAAACCAGCAGTGGCCAAAGCAAGTGCATCTGTCAAGACACTTCCTGATGCTTTACTCTTACATGTTGGATCGAAGGACCTAGAAACAGAATCTGCAGCAACATGTTCCGGAAGAATGGCAAAGTGCGTGAGGAGTATCAGAGAAGAAAACCCTGATCTGGCCATCATAGTCAGTAAGATGGCTCCTACATTAGACCCCGAACTCAATATCAAAGGGGACTTGTACAACGCACTTTTGGTGTCAGAGCTGAATGATGACAAAAACATCACCTTCATCACTCACTCCAACCTACAAGCCGCCCGCTTCAACCTCCGTGATGGGCTACATCCCACTGCTAGAGGAGCCAGCATCCTAGCGGGCAATATTGGCCGGCATCTGAGGAACCTCTTTTGGGAACGGCCCCGGAAGACAGCGCGACGTCCCCGGTACCTGCGCCCCACACCCTTCCCCGAGGATTCCTTCTACGGCTCTGCCTGGTCCAATAGGTTCAATGTCTTATACAACTGGTGACATTTTTTTGTTGTTTTTGTTCGGAACAAATGCAGCATACCAGCCTACGTCTGTGTGTAGCTAAGCTCCAATTGTGTTAAAGCGACATATTATTATTTGTTTAGTTATCTGTTTTTTCAAACATGAAATTTAACAACAATATAAAAATACTGCAATGGAACTGCCGCTCTCTCTATTCTAATATTGACTGCTTACGTCAATTTTTAGTGTCGTCTGACTGCCATGTTCTCTTATTCCAGTCTGTTAATATCAGTAAGAACAAACTACCAAGACTGGAACAGTACTACTATCCACCAGTAGTAGGTACAGAAAAAAATGGTGATAGAGTAAACTGTGCTATCTATATTCACACTGGACTACAATATTGTGACAAACAATCACCTGTGCCTAGTGGATTACATGGGATTTTTTCATGTGCTGTAACTGTCAAGTTTTCGGACTCCTTAAAAGTAAACTGTGCTTCTGTATATTTACCTAAGGGTCCAGATGAAGCTAATACTGAATGGATGAAAAATATCAAGAATGATAATGGTAAATGGTTAGTAGGAGGGGATTTTAATGCCCATTCTCCTTTCTGGGAAAAAGAGTGCACACAGGTCAGTAGTAATAGGTTTGTAGAAAATGTTGTAGACTCAACTTTGTTTACTCAATGATGGTTCTTATACCAGAGTTCCTGATGTATCTACACATAGACCTACTGCTATTGATTTAACTATGGTTTCACCTAAAATGGCTTTGTCGTGTGCATGGGAAACGTATAGTGAAACTCTTGGGAGTGATCACATACCAATCATTATTACAATTAATCAGTCCCCAAGTTTTGAAGACACAAAACCTGATGATACAATCCCAAGATTTGATTATAAAAATGCCAAATGGTCTCAGTTTTACAATACACTTAAAGATCTAGACATAAGCTTGTCCCCAGATAATGATATTGATACAATGTATGATATGTTTTGTACTTCTGTTCTAAAAGTGTCTGGTTTATGTATTCCTAAATTGAAGAATCGTGGATCTAAAGGGGATAAACATCTCGGTAATGTTTGGTGGACTGAAGATTGCGATAAGGCAGTTAAAGAGAAAAAACGGTTATTCAAGGAATACGTGCACTCTAAGAAAAGTCAAGATAAGAAAATGGTAGATGAAAAATTTAAAGAAATGAAACACTCAAATATACATAGTAATAGAGTTATGGAACAAGCCAAAACGGATTATTGGGATGATTTTTGCGAAAGAAACACATTCGATCATAAAGATAGTAGAATGGTATGGAAAGAGATAAAAACGATAAAAAATGGAATCAAACTCCCAGAATATCCTATTATTCTTGATAATAATAAGTTACCATCATCCGCAGACAAAGCAGAAGCGTTTGTCAACCAGTTTGCTAAAGTAAGCAGGTTAGATGGGTTGTCTGAAAACCAAAGAAAATTCAGAGAGGATAAAGAATCTGCCCATGTCTTTAATGATGTATCTGATAATGACACAAGCGACATCAACGCCCCAATTACATTACAAGAGGTGAAAGACGCCATAGATTCTCTACCAAACAAAAAAACAGCTGTTGGGATTGACGCCATTTCTAATGAAATGATTAAACATTTTCCAGACAAATGGATAAGCATTTTACTTAATATATTTAAAAAATGCTGGAGTTCAGGTCTTTTGCCACAAATATGGAAAGAATCAGTAATAGTACCGATTCACAAGGAAGGTAAACTGAAAGAAAGAATAGATAGTTACAGACCTATTTCATTAACTTCTCATGTCTGTAAACTTTATGAAACAATTGTTTTGAATAGGCTAAACTACTTTTGTGAAAAGAACAGAGTTATCCCAACAAATCAAGCAGGTTTTCGAAAGGGAAGAAGTGCTATTGAACACTTGGTCAAACTTACCACTCAAATTAAACATCAGTTTTCCAGGAGAAAATGTTTACTAGCAACCTTTTTTGATATCACTAAAGCTTACGATCAAGTATGGCACTCTCGTTTGCTTTATAAACTTAAAGAGATTGGATTATCAGGAAACATTTATGAGTTTCTTAAAGACTTCTTAGAAAACAGATATATTAGAACGAAGGTAGGGAACTCCTATTCTACAAGAAGGAAATTACACATGGGCATTCCTCAGGGGTCTGTTATTGCCCCTTTACTTTTTAGTATTCTTATGTACGATTTACCCACAAAAATTACTAAAAATATAGAACTAGCCCAATATGCAGATGACATATGCATATGGATGAAAGTGACATTAAAAAAATGTACATCTGTCAGATCACAAAACTATATTAAAAAGTTATATCAAAAAGAATTAAACACCTTTTCTGCTTACATGACTGAAAATGGTTTGCAAATATCAACAGAAAAAACACACATGATGTTATTTAATACTGGATCTGATCCAGTTAATATGCCTTCATTTCAAGTCAACGGCATACCCATCAAATATACTAAAATAGTGAAATTCCTTGGAGTAAATTTAACATCAAAGTTGTCATGGAATTTTCATATAGAGCATATTCTAACAAAAGCTCGAAAAAGTTTAAATCTATTAAAGATTATTAGCAAGCATGCTTGGGCTCAGGACACAGTTGCTCTTTTGCACCTTTCTACTGCACTGGTTAGATCAAAATTAACGTATGCACAAGAGGTGTTCTTCAGTGCACCCAAATACTTACTGAAAAAACTTCAAAGTATTGATTCCAAAGCATATAAGATAGCCATGGGACTACCAGTCCATGCCTCTTGTACAAAAGCATACAGTGCTGCTGGGATATTACCACTGGAAGAATATAGGAATCTTGCATGCACCAAATTTGTTATAAGAAGTTCTACTATAGACAACAATATAGGCCCTGAAATAAATATTAAATCGGACATTGATTTTCCCAAAAGGGCTAAAAATATATCATCTCAAACGACTCTAAGAACATATACTTCCTCGATTTTAGAATCCTCAGACATCAAACTAACATCTATTGCAAAAAGATCTATTGTGTCTCCTATCCCCCCATGGAAACTAACACGAGCACATTTTGATATTGACCATACAGATTTAACAAAGGCTGAAAATACTAATTTGTTGTTATCCAATATCAAAATGCATTTGCATGATCACTATTCCAACCATTTTAAGATATACACTGATGGGTCATTAATCAATGAACATGCAGGTGCAGCATACATTATCCCAGGTCTTAACGAAGAAAAGTCCTATTATCTTGGAAAAAACAAATCTATATTCACTGCTGAGTTAACTGCTATAATTATGGCTTTAAAGTGTGTTGTTGATTACCCTCAAAATTTATTTAAAGTTGTTTTATGCGTAGATTCCAAGTCAGTTCTTACTGCAATGAAGAATTTTAGATTAAAAGTTCGACCTGAGATGATCACTGAAATAAATAATTTAGTACACTTCCTCTCAGTCAGAGACACTGAAATAACATTTCTTTGGGTGCCCTCCCACTGTGGGTTATACTATAATGAAAAGGTTGATGTTCTGGCAAAGAGAGGAGCAAAACGATCATCAGATTCGCATTTTTTGAACCTCTCTATGTCAATGCAAGAGTGCTATACTTTGGCAGAGAAAGTACAATTTTCTAATTTTCATTTGATAGAAAGAGAAACTGGGTGTTTTGGTTTACACGATGAAATGGGAAGTATTCATGAAATGTTAAGTAAGTACGATCAAAACATTTATCGTAGACGACAGATAAGTTCCTTGATCTGTAGATGGAAATTGGATTGTTTTAAAACAAAGTATGTCAAAAATATACATTGTATATGTGGTCATAGCATATCAACTGATCACATTCTTTTGTGTAACTTGATGAAAAAATTCATTCCAAATACGTCTGTACAGCCTAGTCAAAATGTTTTCCGGTCACTGTCAGCAAGTGAAACGTATCTTTTCTTTTTGCACTTAGCTAAAAGTCCAATTGGCAAATATTTATAACATATAACAGTCAGTGGTGCGATGAGACAGAAGAGTTACATGTTTCGGGGTTTTTTTTGTGTGGGTTTTTAGTTTTTTTGTTTTTTGTTTTTCGGTCTTTGATTAAGTGGATTTTCTACTGTTGTGTTATTGCTGTAGATAAGTTAGTTATTTTACCTCATAGTGTTAACCTTTTTTACCCCGACCCCCCCCCCCCCCCCCTTTTTTTTTTTTTTTCGTCTAATATCACGTAATGTGGAAAGACGTAAAACAGAACAACAACACACACACACACACACACACACACACACACACACACACACACACACACACACACACACAGCGCGCGCACACACACACATGCTTGCATGCACCCATATGCACACACACACACACGCACACACACACACATGCTTGCATGCACCCATATGCACACACACACACACACACACACACACACACACACACACACACACACACACACACACACACACACCACACACACATGTGCGCATACACACAAGCAGACGGACACACACAATCAAATCAGGACAATAACACAGATCCATTTTGTTCACTCAACAAGTCCCAAACAGATCCACACTGACAACAGCGCAACAAAGACACCACAGCGACTGACTCGACAGTGAGGGTGGCATTGAGCAAGAAGACCCCCTGGGTGGCCCAGCTCTCCAGGCAGCCGTGGTCAGGGGTGGTGAAGTCGCTGATGTCCTCCTCCAGCTCCTTGAACATGTTGCGCAAAGAGGGAGGGACCTTCATCCCCTTGGGCACCGAGAAGCTCAGCCCATGGGCCTGAAAGACACAATGTTAAGATTCCAGAGCCTACCAGATGTTGGGGCATTGATCTGTCGACGTTCACTGTGTGTAAGGCATGGCATAATGGAAAGAAATGCCTATCCCTCTCCTTCCACCAACTTTAACTTTCCCTGAACCGAATCAGGTACCCATTTACTCCTGGGTGGACTCAGAAGTTGTCAGGCTGAAAAAATGCGACCCACATGTGTAGTGCAAAGTCACAACCCCTTCCCCCCCCCCCCCATCCCCCCTCCCCCAGCTCTGCAGGCAAATGCTCTAACCATCTGACTATGGGCCGTTCTTGTAAACAATGTGGCAATCAGTTTATTGTCACATATATAAGCCATTGAAAGTCAAATGCAGTAGATACCATCCGATCAGTAGATGTTTGTAGACATAGAAGAAATTGTTAGCCATGTCAGATTCAGTAGATATTGTCAGATGATAGCCATGTCTTGTTAGATATAGAAGCATTGATTGTCAGATACAGTTATGTAGTCAGAGACAGTAGATACACACATGTTTACCCTAAAACTGCTTTTGGTGTACTTGTCATCGAAAATGAGCATATTTTCTACAAAGTGCGCATACAAAATTCCAAATTTCTGTAAAAGCAGGAGGGAGAAGAGCAGGTCCTTCATTTTGTTTTCACCAGCCATCACATTGCAGACACTTCTTGCCAGTAGTAACCATCTGGTCTTGCACCGACTATGGTAAAACATGTTCTTTCTGCTACAAATTACGTTCAAACCTGATTCATCTGCATACTTTGGCACACGCTCATGCTCTCTCACAAGTTCTTTGATGTTACAGGCATTGTAAAATGTGATTTTGCATGCAGAAGTTAGCAAGAGTCATCGCTCTTTGGTCAGAGCCACAGCTATTGCCCACAAGTTTCAAAAAAATTTTTCCACGCATTTCTTTTTCATTTGTCATATTTTTACCAAGCATGTGTACAAAATATGGCAAAATGTATGGGTAAACAGGTCTGTAGAAATAGCCAGATACTGTCAAGTACAGTAGACACAGTCAGATGCAACAGCCATTTACAGTTAGATACAGTGGCTATGTTTTGTTACATACAGTAGTATTTGTTAGATACAGCAGACATCTTCAGATGCAGCAGACATAGTCAGATAACCCTACACATTTTTACATACCTCAGATTTTGTCAGATAAAGTAGCTATTGTCAGATACAGTAGCATTTTCCTGTCACATATCAAAGCTACTTATCGTCACATACTATAGCATGGATTGTAAGATACCAGAGATACTGTCAGGTACACATATATATTATCAGACACTGTATGTATTGTTAAATGCAGTAGATATTACGAGATACAGAAGCTACTTGTCACATACAGTAGCTATTTATTGTCAGATAATCATATAGTAGTTCATCCCTGATACAGAGGCTACTGTCAGACAGCAGGGTTCCAAAAGAAAGCAGTGTTTCTCTTCAATTCTGTTTTTACAGAATACACTATTCCTGCTGGCTGGGGAGTCACTTTATCTCCATGAAGCATTCTTCATGGGGAGCACTCCTTGACCCTGCTGTGTTAATGTTACTTAGAAACAGTATGTATTAATATCAGAAATATGTGTCTCAGTTTTGAAGACAAATTTAGATGAAGTGTACAGTTAGTACCAGGCTGTGTTTAACATAGAGCAGACCGATCCAGAGCATACACATGAACCAATCTTTAAGCACTTTGAAAAATATTTTGTCATCACCAACTCCCTGAGACAGCCACACAATGTAGAATTCTGTGCAACTGAAAATGTCTCTCTCCTTAGTTGCCCAACATTTTTTGCCGTGTTCATGGAGATTGATTAGCATTTTATAAGCTTGGTTGGGTAATCTATTTTCATCCACATATAGCAGACATAGCAATATTTTACCCAGCATACATAGCTGTTTACAAGAAGATGATAGGGGAGAGAGAGAGAGAGAGAGAGAGAGAGAGAGAGAGATTCACAATCAGCTAATATCAATACCCAATTTGATACTCAACTTGTAAAAAGTGATAGAGCTCTTCCTATTCGTAAGAGGGAAAGGTTAGGGCAGGGAAGAAGAGGTGAAACTAAGACGGGAGAGAGGTAGGAGAATGTGTGGGTGACTGGGTGAGGGTGTGTGGATGGGGTGGGGTGAAGATGGTTGGTGCCGGTGGAAGTTTTTTTTTTACAAACTGTCAATTCAAATGCGTCACAAACCATTATTTGATGTAAATCAAAGAACATTTCATTAGAGCAGAGACCGGAATAAACAAGAAACTAAAATCTTGTTAGAAATGAAGAAAATCAACAGACTGAGACATAGACAAACAAATAGTGCATGAGCAAGCCAGAAAAGAAAGAAAAAAATATAAACTAAACAAGCCAGCAAAGAAAGGAAAAAGATAAACTAAACAAGCCAGCAAAGAAAGGAAAAAGATAAACTATGCATTCAAATATGATTAGAATTGTATCAGTCAATGAATGCACTAATAGCCTTATCAACTGATGTCAATGTGCAAAAAAGCCATCAGTCAATCAGACACTAAATAGACTTATCAACTGATCAATCAATGTTCAAGCAAGCCATTAGTCCATCAGACACTCAACAATGCCATACCTGATCATCGTCGTGGTAAGGATCCTGCCCCAGAATGACCACTTTGACCTGGTAAGAATTCAAAGCATCAGAATTATATCAATTTCAATTATCTACAATTCACACTGAAGTTACAATATCATTACTTTTCACCTGTAACAGACATCAAAATACTGTCGGTTTCACAGATCAACACCTCCAAGGCTAAGCTGTAACATGGTCACTTTCACCGTCAATAATGCACAGGACTGAAGTTAAGATATGGTACCTGTCAATAATTCAAAGCAAAGTCTGAGTACTATTACTTGTCAGCAATACAAAATGGAGCTGTAATAGTCATTTTCGCCCGTCAGCATTTCAAAATCAAGGAAGAATACTGAAGTAACTTTCATCTGCCTTCAGTTTGATTTCTGCATGACTTAAAGCTAGTAAATAAATGGAGGCAAATCAAAGATTATAAATGGGGGAAACTGGTTACGATAGTTACTGTGATGAAAACACATTGCATAACAATGAAGTAGTGGGTAGTGGCCACGTATCAAAATTGCAACAACACAGACACTGGAACTTTTTAGCCAAAAGCCCACAAATCTGCTGGAAACAGTAGATTTATCTAAAAACCTGTTATAGTTCAATAATTTGAACTAGCAAAATTACATTTGGATATCACCATTCACTAACTGGGTCTTTCAGAGTTTGTACCAGAACTTCAATTAAAAATTCTGAAACGCTTCCCAAACTTTCACAATCCACTCACTCAGAATTTGCCCCTGAAACATGCATTCCATTATTAAATTCTTTTTCTAGCCTAAAGTTACTAAACAGACACATTCCAGACATTGTGGCTTCGCTGTAGCCTGCTATCATGTGACTGAAACTGTGAATATACATCAAGGGGGAAAACTCTGAACTTAAAATGGTGGTTAGCAGTTAAGAATAAACAATGCAGGAAGGCATCAGACAAGCTTTTATTTTGTTGTTTGTTTGTGAGAAAAGGAACAGTACACCATGTGTTTAAAACATAAGCAAGAGAGAGACATAGACAAAGAGAGACAGAAAGAGAGAGCAAAAAGAAAAATCACCCAATGATTTCTATATGCATGTATCTGCCAAAAAGTATAGTATATCATAAGTGTAAAAGAAAAGACATGGAGAGAGACAGACAGAAAGAGAGAGAGAGTGCAAAAAGAAAATTTACTCAATGACAACTTCTATATTCATGTTCTATTTCTTTACTTCAATATAAGTATCATGAACAATGATACTGGATATCTAGAAAGCCTCTAATTTTGTGAATGTCCCTGTTTTGTCGTGCTTTCTTGTTTAGTATGACTTACATGGATGTTGACATATCCTGTGATGATGCCAATGTAAAATTATGTTGACATCTTTTTTGTCAGAAAAGAACAGGGGGGGGGGGGGGGGGGGGGGGGGGTATGGTCATGTGCTGCATCTACTGAACAGCTTGTCAAAATTCCCAAACTTCAGAGGGATTTTTTACTTTTCCCACACTTCAAAAGGCTACCCTGACTTTCCCTACTCTTCAATGAACTCTGTAAGTGATGGCAGCAACAGCCAAAATGATTAAAGGGTTCCATTTTGAACAGACCGAAGAAGTTCAATCTTCCACACTGCCTGTTGGGTGGGTGTGTAGCGGATCCACATTTGTCCAGTCCCCCAAGTCCACAGATGAGGAATTCAGATAACTGACTGCAGACTGCTGGTTCTGGACCTTTGACAGTGTGTGTGGAGGTATGACTAGGCGGGAGGGAGCTGGAATGAGCAGTGTATGTGGAAGTAAACGCATTGAACAAAAAGTTGTATTTGCACCACTTAAGGCCTGCCTACTAGTTTCATACTTCAGCCAAATGGAGATAAACATAATTATCAATAAAAGATAATAATGAAGATTTGTATGCGTCCCTTTTCTGTCAAGATCGTGGCCCCAACAAAACTAAAACAAACAAACAAAACAAAAATAAACACAAAACAGACATTAAAACACACACACACACACACACACACACACACACACACACACTTCTACCCCTCCTACACCAACACACACAAACACACATGCACCTTTACATATTAGTACACTACACATCAGTACACAACTGATTCTCTCACCATGAAGTACAAATGGTGTGACATGAAAATGTTAAAACTGTGTCAATGAAGGGAAGAAGAAAAGCTATTTGAATATAAACAATATAAGAATTTTTCAGCCTAGATATGCTGCCAAGATGAGATGAAGCCTGACACTGACAGAAGCTCACTCCAATCAAAAGGAACATATTATTAGAGAAAACGTGCAAACCTAAAGACTTTTTGAGATGTCCGAGACATTGGTAAATGATGCACATTCCTCGCCTTCTGTTTTGGCAATGCAGCGTTCACGAAGTTGTTCACCTGTTTGAGAGGAGTGAGGTTGAAGGCACTGAAGATGAGGTCCTGAGGTGGACAGATCTGCACGCTCTTCTTCTTGTAGTCTTTGTCCAAGGTGGACTGCAGAGTGAGGAAATAGTCTTTTTGCATCTCATCCTGCAGGGCATGGCTCCAGCTGTCGTCCTTCAGCAGTGAAGACAAGGAGAACCCAGCTTTGGTGCCCCCTGAACTTTTCGCTTTGGCTTTTGGTTCTGTGGCGAATAAAAAATACCACACTAATAATTGTTTGTTGTTGTTATTCTTTGTCTTGGATATTCTTATTATAGTCATTATCATATCATTATCACAGTCAAAGCCAACTTCAACATTCAAAATCATTATTCCTTGCCCACATTACAGAGGTATATGATGGTCATTGTTTTAGGTGTGTAGATCTACAATCGTTGATCAAGTGGACTGCCAAAGTACATGGACAACCTAAGTCACCAATGCTTCTTCTCTACGCCCACCCTTCCCTGCCTCGAACATTGGAAAGCCACTTTTTGGTATAATATCTTCAAATGAGGACAAGAATCCTTTGACAGTGTTCAGAGTATCATGTGGCTCAACACATTAAAAAAGAAGAGACCTGTTGATGAACTATTGCCAAATGGTTTTAGCATATACTGTGGAGCTGATGGTCATGATTTTGAATCCGTCTTGAGGTTGCATTTTACAACGTTAAAACTCTTCCTGTTTACCTAGCTCTAAATGAGGATCTGATTTCAGTTGCGGAAGGTTAAGATGACAAAGAGAAAGGGATGAGATTCTCCCTTTCAGCCAAGCACTGCACATGTGCTGCGCATGCCATCACTGGTGTGTCCTAATCAATTTTGAAAGCTTCTGCGCATCATCATGATGGCATTTGCTTCATTAGTTATTTAACTGGTAAGTTATGACCGGGACGGATTACCATCATTTGCTTCATTTTCCGCCCTCAGTCACTCCGTTTTATTTGAGTCAGTATTCTGCCCCTCCTCCTCCTTCTTCTTCCTTGGTAGTGACCACAATCAACTAATTGATTATTCTGTCACTTCGGGAGCTTCTACATCTTTTGGCCTGTTCGGATTTGCCGATTGCGGAGGCAGACATCAGTAAGTGGTAGTTTATCGTTTATGCACGTGTTTTGTATTCGAGTTTATGACATTCTTGTTCTACTGTTCTGCAATTTAACATTACTAAAATTAGTAACAAACATAAATCGTTCGAAACAAAAAAAGAGCTCGTCTCGCTTCCTTCAACTAGCTGAACACATCTTGGCTTTTTCTGCACAAATATCAGTCATGGAAATAAAATCGCAAACATACTGGTCTCTGCAGGCTTGGCCTTCTTAGCTGGGCTGTCGGCATTCTTTGATGCCTCTGATTTTCTCTTATTTTTGGTGCCTGATTTCTTCGGCGGCATGCTTTTTTTTTTAGCAGATTGTCGCCGAGCTCTGTGGCCACACACCACAGTTAGGAATATGCACCAAAATACCATGTAAGTGTTTTGATACATGTATAGCTAATAATAGTTCGCACAATACAGCCTCCAACCAATCAGCCCACCCGGTCGCTTTTTCTGTTCTCCCGTCGCCCCCCCCCCCTCCCCCGCCCCCTTCCCCTCCCCCCGCCCTCACCCCAGTGAACAGTTCCTTGGAGGACTGTTTTAGAAAGCCTAATGGATCTTGTTACACGGCTTTTTTTATCTGATGCTGTTGATCTTTATACGGTCCTCTGTGTGTGTGTGTGTGTGTGTGTGTGTGTGTGTGTGTGTGTGTGTGTGTGTGTGTGTGTGTGTGTTCATGGTTTGACGTACTTGTTAAATGGTGATATGATCAATCAGTGTATCTGATATTTAATATAACGCAATAACACCTACATTCATGGCTTTGATTCTGATTTACCTGGGCATTAGGTTGCGTCTGAGGGCTCAATAATGACATGTGCAGACTGCCTTTTTCAAATTCAACCCTATCCCACCCTCCATTAAACGCACGTCCGCGCACACACACACACACACACACACACACACACACACACACACACACACACACACATACACACACACACACACTATATATATATATATATATATAGTGTGTGTGTATAGTGTGTGTGTGTATAGTGTGTGTGTGTGTGTGTAAGCCATGCGCCCTCGCAAACGTCTCTCCTTACGACACCATCGACCAGTCTGTCCTCTGATTCAGCTTACCATCCTACGGGCGATAAAGCAACCATCCTGTGTCATTCGCTCACTACTCGTCATGCGTCCATGTTGCATAGTTTCCATGAGCACGTGGGCCAGAGCACAAGACTTCAAAATCCTGTAGTTTCCTAGCTTGCAGAGTGATTTATGTTTTCCGTCAGCATATACTCTTTTCACAGACAAACACACATCAAGTCATCAGGAACTTGGGCACAGAACTTGAGAACATGCAGAACTATATCAATTATGTTAAAACTTGGAAGATATCAAGCACGCTTAAGTTAAATGATGGCAAAACATAAGCTCCCCTAATACAGTCTCAGAAAGTGAGTTTTTCAAATCCAGAACGAGGACGTTTATACACGTAGGTACTATCGCCATCAGTTTCTCTCAACTCTGCCAGGAACTTCGGATTCTCGGAATTAGATGACAGGTCTCAGGTCTCTCACCAAACATGCTACAAAGTGCAACAGTCAGCTTATATGGAGATTCACAGAATCAGTTCCAATTGCCACCACACGTTTGTACGAGTGAGTAGGACTTTAGTGTGCTATTTCTTCTGTCAAAACTGGACAACTGCAATGCACGTCTATGTGATGCCCAGAGTATATTTTGTCTAAGCTGCAGCGTGTTCAGAACTTTGCTGCCAGATAGGTGTGATCATGCAAAGCCTCTTTTTCAACAAAAAAAAAAAAAAAACACCTCTACTGGCTCCCTGTTCAAGCTAGAACAATTACAAAATGTCATTGATGTGCTTTGATTTTTTTCTAGGGCTCTTCAATCGCTTAAATGGCTGACCTCTTGTTTCTCTATGTCCCATCTCGAAATCTTTACTTTGCAGTTTTAATGACAATAGAATTCGTCATACACCTCAAGTTAGCACTATGTCTTTTGGTAATCGGTCCTTTTCATTCTGCGCATAACAGATTTTGAATTCCTTTCCCTGTCGAATTCGTCTTGCCTTTTCCCTGACTTAAAAAAAAATCCCTTGTAAAGAGAAGACAGAGTGAAAGCTGGAAATTTAAGTACTTACCAAGGGATTATCTTCAAATGAAACTGTTTTAAACAAATGAGCGTTCATGACCAGGTTGGCACATAATCAGAAGATAAGTAAATACAAGGCACATAATCAGAATATAAGTATATAAATGATCTCTTATAGATATAAAAGGCATAAATTCAATGAAAGGAGTTGAGGCATAGTTATATATATTAAAAAAAAAAAAAAATTAAACATAACCATTGAACCAACAACAACAACAACAACAACAACAACATACACACACAGGCACACATTTTTTCCTTAATGTTTTGAACTGTTGCAGGTGTTTCTCGTGGGACTTGTATGATGAAGGTTGGAGTCAGGTGTTCAACACTCGACTCATAAAAACATATAAAACAAATCTCACTAACTCACTCTCACCCCTACCCGTTTCCCCCAACCTCTTTCTCTCTCTCTCTCTCTCTCTCTCTCTCTCTCTCTCTCTCTCTCTCTCTCTCTCTCTCTCTCTCAAGTCTCCCTCCTCTCTCTCTCTCTTTCACACTTGCTTTTTTCTGTCCCGTATATTTTGAATTTCCCCCTTCTTTCCCCGCTCTGTGACAATAAGTCTCAGACATGGAGCATCTCCAGAACACGAAACTGCAAGCGCATAACTGCATCGCCACCCATCATTCATAATTAATTTGAAGACAGTATGTTAGATCGTCTCTCTATATATTCGTGTGAATGAATGTGTGCACGAGTGAGTGCGTTTTACTTTATCTTTCTGTCGTATAAAACAAAACTTCACAGACAATCACAGTGGTTTTCAAACGGTATCAATACTTACATAATTTTGAGACACAGGATTGCGAGGGTGTAAGGTAAGCTATTTAAACTTACGTTACCGTGATCTTGAAATCATATAAATAGTAAGCAGGATTACGATCAAGTTGTCGAACTTCCACCAGGACATACATATTGTGGATTATGGTATTGAGACACATACTATCGATGAAGAATATAAATCCCAAACAGATCGTGCTGTATTATAAGCTTTAAAGAATTGGAATATATCTTATGCTGAAACAGGATTCAGTAAAATATACATGATGATACGAAGTTAATCTTTTAACTTCACTCTGGTGACTGGTGATCGTCTTTCCCCGGGGCACAGTACGCGGCGTGTTTGCTGGATAAGATGCCCTGACCGACCCAGTGACTGAAGATCTCCTGAACTTCTTTCTCTGTGCACCTGTCAGCGCGGGCAGGGTTATCCAGGTTCGTGTTCTGCGCCTGTTTCAACAGAAACTGCTTCAAGCGCTGCTGGTGCTGTAGACGGCGACGTTCCATCACCATGCTGAGCATGTATAGAAAGGGGTTGATGGCGGAGTTGAGGGGCAGCACCAGAATGGCCATGGCCACACTGACCTCACCTCTAACAGCATGGCCACTAGAAGCCAACAGACCCAGAAGACCAATGGTAAACCAGCACAGAAAGTCAGACACAGCGATGGTCAACTGGTGACGAGCTAAAGAATGCTCTGTACTGCTGGTTGTGCTGCAGTGACTGTCCGACAGCTGGTTATTCTGTATCGATTTGTAAATGGTCACCTGCCCCATAGCAACTAACAAAAACAGGACAAAATTAGGAAAAATCACCGCGTGAAAGATAAAGGCCTGGTAGAAAACTCATTTTTACTGATGGGCAATGGAATGCAGATGCCGTTCTGACCGTAAAACTGCCAGTGTGACGTCACGGGCAGTAAAGGAATGGCAGCCAGGAGCAGGCCAACAGTCCAGACCCCAGCACACGTCATCACAGCGCTGATCCTGTGGAAGTGGAGCTGGCTGAAGGGGAAGCGTAGAACCAACAGTCGATCCAAAGTGACGAGACAGATGATGAACGCTGACACTTCACTGGACAGCAGTAACAAAAAGCCTGCTGTCTGGCACGTGATACTTTGTTTCCATGTGACGTCATTCCACAGATAGGTACCCCGATATACATGGTCTGCCACACCTATGATAGTCAAATAGATTCCCATCAGAAAGTTTGATGAGCACAGATTTATCATAAAAACATGGAAACCATTCTGAGCTTTCTGTTTCATTGTAATGAGCTGTATGGATAAATTTACTGTGTTGCCACAAACCGCTGAAATAGCATATAAGACAATAACTACACGGTGTATACCGGAACTTAGCAACGTTTGACACGAGGAGATTTTATCAGAGGGAGCATAGCACTGACCTGAGAAGAAAGTTCTTGGAAGAATTTCCTGGCAACACAGTTTGAAATTGTCAGCAAACACTGCCTTCAAATTATTCAGGCCTTGGAAGATAGTGCCAGAAAAGTGGGTCATGGAACAGCCACGTGCATCCAGCACACGGAGATGGGCGAGAGACTGGAAGCCTTCAGACAGAAGACGATCCACACCACAGGCAGTCAGGTTGAGGGTGTGCAGGTTGGGAAAGATGCTCAACATGGAAATATCCAGTTCCTCCATGATGACACGGGACACGTCCAGAGATCGCAGGTGATGATGCAGATAAACAGTTTCCAGCTGAATTAGCGTGGTCAAAGGATTGTCAGAGAGAATCAAATCACGCAGATGGAAAAGCAGACTCACATGTTGATCAGTGATGGACGTCAGGTGGTTCTCACTAAGGTCCAAGCTGTGCAGATTGGGAAGACGGTGCAGTGTCAGGTTCATCAGACCACATCGTGCCAGTCTGAGGTACACGAGCAGTGTGTTGCTGGACACGTCAGCGTACTGCAGACCACTGTCACTGGCGTCCAGAAAGCGTAGATCTGGATATGATGATGGAGGAATGATACGGCCACAGAAAAAGGCGTGACCATAGCACGTGCATGGCACAGGGCATGTGCTGTCACACAACATTTCGTCATCTCGCTGAGGGCACTGGTACATGCCGTCACACACGTGTCGGGGATGGAGACACACGGCGGATGCTCTACAACGGTAGAATCCTGGACAAATGTAACTGTCACAGTTGTCTTCGTCTTCATGCTGGGGGCAGTCATAGAAGTTGTTGCACCACACAAAGACAGGCAGACAGTAACCATCGTCAGCACACTGTAAGTGGGTGTCTGGGCAGACAGGCGATCCACTGATGGCAGACGTGTCAACGGTCTGCGTTATCACTCCCCCATAGCCGTCAAAGTTGATCACAGCAGGAGGGGGGACTCTGGCACTGATGTCTGTGATTCCACCATCAGTATTGCACTGTTCTTCATCGCTACTGTCACTACAGTGAGGGAACTGATCACACTCCTGATTCCTTGGTACACACTGTGGGACATCCAACAAGAATTGCCCGAAATATTTACTTGTAATTGTTTAAAAGAAAAGGGGCAGGTCTGCATGAGTATGTAATATATCTCTGTAGGTTTGGATCGTTTAATATCTATCTTTTTTTTATGTCTGTCTGTCTGTCTATCTATTTGTGTGCGCGCGCACGCGCACACACACACACACACACACACACACACACACACACACAGAGAGAGAGAGAGAGGAGAGAGAGAGAGAGAGAGGTGGAAGTGGGGATAGAAAAATTCTGAATGAATGCATTGTTATACCGCCTTGTTACTGCATTGGAAATGGGTTTTGACATCGCAGGTTGCGTACACACAGAAGACTTCATCACTTTGGTCGCGGCAGTCCGGGCGATGGTCACACACCAAAGTGTAAGGCACGTGATCCACATCATTGTGACACGTGAACGAGGGCGGAAGTAGCGTCAGATCAGCCGCACAGGAAATGACGTCGACAACAGTCGTGCCCAGACAATGGCTGGCTACGTCACAGGCCAGAAAGGTGTGAGTGACGTGTTGATTGCGACACTGGAGAAAACGGTCTCTTCCCGACCACAGCCCAGAAGAACTGGTGCGAAGAACTTTGTTTCCTTTCGATTGGGTTGATGCTGATCTCCTGGAGCTGTTGGGTAGTTCACAAAGGTAGTTGAATCTCCTGGGCTTATTCCTTTGGGATTGCCTTAATCCGTCAGACTCCAACCAGGCACATGAAATGAAGCAGGTGTTCGAAATCACGAAGTTCCCAGTGTAGTAGGCGATCACACCATCCAAATGACTCCACATGTTTCTGTACCTGTATCATCATCATCATCATCATCGTCATCGTCATCGTCATCATCATCATCATCATCATCTTCATCATCATCATCATCACCACCACCACCACCACCACCACCACCACCATCTCATCATCATCATGACCACTACCACCACCACCTCCACCACCGCCATCACCACCATCACCACCACCACCACAATCATCATCATCATCATCATCATGACCGCTACCACCACCACCACCACCACCATCATCATCATCATCATCATCATGACCACCACCACCACCACCATCACCATCATCATCATCATCAACAACAACAACAACAACAACTTTCTAATTACACTATCATCGGGCTTCAACAGTTTCACTTCACAATTACTTTTATCCCATCATTTCAACCATGGCGTAGCTCAGCAATTTTGTCCCTAGCATACAAGTTCGACACTGTTTGAAGCTGGTAACATGACTGACAAGTGTCCTATCTGCTTCTTCCTTGTGGAATGTTACTATGTTAAGGACACTATAAAATCACCTACCCACCCACCCACCCCCGCTCAGTGGCTTTTTCCCGTTAGAAGAATCAGTCAGATGCAAAGAGGTGAACTATGGCACTGATTCTAGAAGTTAGATCATCAAAAGGTATGTATCTGAGTTGTGTAAGCAAATCTAAAGTTTGCTTTTCAAGGCTTTATTTTCCTGTTGAGTGGGTGCATGTATTTCACTTAAAAATCTCAACGAAAGAAAAGAACAGCGGCAATACAAAGAAATAACAATGACTACAACAACAACAAACCACCGAAACAACTGCACAAAATATTTGCGGTAAATAGCAACATGCGTTAAGAGAGCTTATAGTAACCTATCTTTCATCTGCAAACATTACAATCAGATACACTTTCTATGCTTCAAGGAAGCACATTCAAAACAAGAATATCTCAAAGACAAAAAGCAGAATGCGTGTAACACATTTTTCAGTGTTGTAAAACGAAGGAATTTAGCGTGTGGATTATTATGTACAGACAGGGAAGAAGTGGTTCATGACACTGATGGGTTTGATGATAAAAGTGACGGTGCTGACTATGGCACAGAATACACATGAACTATTACATGTAGGGTGCAGACTTGTCCACAGGAACCATTCCAATCCAGACCAAGGAAGTGCTGTCCAAGCTGAACAGGACCTTCTTGACCGCCTCCAGTTCCTGATAGGTGTTCAGACTGGCCAGGTGACCTTCACGGCGCCTGCAGTTCACCTCTGCGTCATTCCACGACACCGTTTCCTGTTTCTGACTCTGCACAGAGAATCCATAAGGCGGCGACTTCACGATGTGGGTGACCTTGTAGATATAACAGCCTGCGCCGATAGTCAATCGCCCCACGCCACAGTCAGCGCTGGTGTAGGAGCAGTGTTCTTCATCCTCCATCCCAGCACAGTCTGCCTGCATGTTGCACGGGAACTGGTGCTTCACCTGTGTCCACTGAAGCACAGAACAATTCCACAGGCCGTCGGTGTTTTGTTGAGGGCGAGAGGAATCAGAATGGAAAGAAAAGTGGCTCTTAAATCCTATAACAGCGTGAAAGGGTGTACAATAGAACCGTAGAAATAGAGTTTTAGATTCTGGACTGTAGAGGTCAGGGCCAGGTAGAGCAGTGCCACAGTAAGCTCTCAGCGCCTTGGTGAATCTCACATCGTAATACACAGCAACCAAGCAGTCTCTGCACTGATACTGTTCTCCGTGAATGTTAATGTTAAACAAACTCAACATAATTACGTGACTGACTGGTACAGAGATGCAGGTCCAAGTGTCGACACTGAACAGTACCGATGTTACCCCGTCCCATCCCGGTGTCGTGACAGAACCTGTAAACAAAAGCTAGAAATACAACAGGCAAGAAATGTCGATAATATGAGTAATGTATCAAGTCATATGTACGCTAACAAGCAACCGTAGTGAAAGTTCAGATCAGCCATATCGTACGAAAAGTGTCGAGAACTTTGCAGAAGGCACATCGAGTTTGGTGAGCTGTCATGGTACAAATTTGAAATGTTGGACTTAGATGATATAACTTTGCTATGTTTAAAAAAAATCGTTTCATGCCCTTTCGTTTTATTACCGTTGTGTAAGGCCAGTCTTTGTGAAGCAGAGACATTCCCAACTCTAAGACTGCCCAAATAAGTAGATAATTGACATTGCCTGTAGATCCGAATCTGTGACTGGAGGTGAATCTATCCATATGCTCTGAAGGATTTCCTACAGACACAAGAGGCAACGGCAGATCTTCCTGTAGTGTCTGAAAGTATGTCATATTGATGTTCGCCTATGTGGTACCACCCAATTCAATCCTACAGATGATCCAGGAGAACAAAAACCGCCTATTTAATGGTAGTGGACTGCTAACACCTTCATCCCTGTTGCAGATTCGGAGACTGAATGTTTGCTGGCAAAGCGAGAATGTGCTGTTACATGTGCAGTCAGATGTGGGAGCGTTCGTCAACCACTAACTTACTCCTTTCGCCCCATTCTGTATATGTTCATTACTGTTCATCAACAACTTGTTTACCACCTAGTCATTCTACGAGAAGCGGAATCTGGACATGGTCTTTTCCCCCTCTCTCTCCCTTTCGCTCACTGCCTCAACCGCTGTGCTCCATTGCCTCGTGTGGTCATCATCGATCATAGTACTTCCTAAAACAAGAAAGTGGTGTGCAGGACCTGTAGAGGTTCAATTCATGTCAGTTGAGAAGTTTTATTTAACGTCTTTCCATCATAGATGATATTAGATTATAAAAAAGTTTCTTTCAAAGACACACGTAATGATTTTCACGTACAACTATACAACCCGACAAACAGACCTAAAATATCGGTATTGAACCCTTCAAGATAATCTAGCAACTTCAGTTTCAGAAACTGCGGCTGCAATATCAATAATGCATGGACCATACAAAATATGGCTCACATTTGGATATTTGTCAATATCTAGGCCTTTCTCCTTATACATCCTTTTCAATATTAAACAATCCAATAATAGGTGATGCACAGAATACACTTTTTGCAGATGCGCGTAAAACCATGTATTCAACCTCAAGTTGGTAATCATCTCACAATAGTGCCTTGGATAGGTGGACAATATACTAGACTTTCCACACAAGTTTCTTTTCCAATCAAAAAGTTTTGATCCACTCGAAGTACTTTCTTGAAACGAAAACTGTCTTAGAACACTAACACAATTTTCAGAACTTCTCCTCGTTCCTTGTTTTGCAACACAATCAGCCATTTCATTCCATTATGAACCACACTGTGCTGGAACCAGGCAGAAGTCTGCGCCTGTACCTTGTCAGGTTTGTTTTAACTCGTTAGGACCAGGTTACAAGGAAGATGATGCCTACTTGTGTTTCTGCCCGGTATCAGCCCAGCAGTTTGATAGACAGCGGCGTTGCAGCGAAGTCAGGGACTGGAGTCGCCCAGAATGGCAATCAGAAATCAGATGATACGAATAAGAAGAATACAGTTTTGGTAAACAAATTTGCAGCCTCACTATTAAAATATATATTGACCATCGTCTGATATCACATAATTTTGTGAAAAGACGTAAAATGAAAGTACTACTCTTACTCCTACTACTAACTACTTCTACTACTACTACTACTACTACTACTACTGCTGCTGCTGCTGCTGCTGCTGCTACTACTACTACTACTACTACTACTACTACTACTACTACTACTACTACTACTACTATATAACCACCAATGGATAAATGTCTGAAAGGTTCAAATCAAAGCGAACCGAAATTACCTTATTTCTTTGTTTTGTGTGTAATTTCAAATCAGAGCGATCCGACATTGCATTCATTCTTTCTTTTGTGTGCAGATAAACTGGAGAATAGAGCGAAAGAGGATTTAGACACCAAACATATTAAACAAATCAGGCAAAGAGTATCTTTGCAGCGTGAGTCGAAAAAAATGCATTCTCTATCACTTCGCTGTGCGTCCACCCATGCACTGTAAGACAGAACTTTTAAGATTTGTCATTTCTACATGATGTGTGTGTACACAAACACACAGTCGCACTTCTTGTACAGGAACGTTCGTGTTTTGGGCCAGAGTATGTCAACATGCAATGAACTGACACAAACTGCACAACCACACAAAACTTCATACGATAACGGAAGAAAAAAAAATCAAGCAAGTAATATGAACATTTTGTCCAAACAGCCTTCATCAGACATATGAACAAGTTTCAAAATCACCATTGGAGAGAATAAGAAGTTATATGCTGGCTGTATGCCTAAGGGAAAGAAAGCTAAAGCAGGATGTTGCTAATGTGATGACGTAAAGATATTATGCGACTTAAGAAAAACAAACAAACAAACAACAACAACAACAACAAAAACAGACACAGAAACAAACCGCGCGCCCCCCAAAAACAAACAGACAAACAAACAAAACCGATAACAACAACAACAACAATAACAACACCTTAACGTCATACTCACAACACAGCAGAAGAGGAAATTACGGGACCTATTAATATCATAGAAACACACACACACACACACACACACACACACACACACACACACACACACACACACACACAGAGAGAGAGAGAGAGAGAGAGAGAGAGAGAGAGAGAGATCTTCATTCACAGGGGACAAAAAGAAAGTGGCCCAAACCTGACCATCCGTCCATATCAATTACAGTATTTGCATTGAGTTTATAGCGACAAAAACCTACCAGACTGCAATGGCAGTCATACATCAGCTGCCACTGACATAATTCCAGTAGTTTTCAATAACATATTCAACGTTTCTGTAACAGATTTGTTCCTTTGTAACAGTACAATTTTATCAGGCTGAAAAAAAAGCGACACCAACATCATCAGATAACTTACACGTTTCCCATTTGTTTCAACAGCACATTTTTATCAGTCTGCATATATCATTCATTAATCAAAGAAACAAGGACGCAAACAAAAAGACTGGATCGCATGGTAGTGGCTCTGATCACATCTGTTAATATGTGTGATATTTTTAAAGATATGAATGCCCTGATAAGATTATCGGATGCATGGAATTTGTATTTTAATGCTAGTAAATACTAGGTACTGCACACTGGAAAGAAAAATCCTGAATGCTAATACAAAATGACGGACATTGATGATCAACAGTTCGCTGTGGATTCTTATGGTGAACATGAAAAGGACTTAGCTGCCAATTTTCATGGCAACATGCTATTTGTTGAACGTATTCAAAGAACAATAGATAAAGCAAATAGAATGACAGGAATGATTAAGCGTAGTTTTTTTTCCTACATGGACGAAGAAATGTTCAATCTCTACATAAAGCATGGATGAGTTCTGCCCCATTTGGGGTGTGGCAATATTGTATTTAATCAGCTCAAGTTTAAAAGACTTCACTGAAAACGGTTCAAAGAAAAGCAAGAAAACTGGCCACTGACGTAACAACGTTAAGTAAATCTAGGACCTCAACTCTTTCTTGACGGACATGTATGATTTTTTTTGCAACAGTGGTTTTAATGTGTGTTTGTTAAGTAGCATGCCTACATTGTGGAGGCATGATATCGAAATATGTGACATGAACTTCAAATGGAGGGACAGAAGAGAAGGGGCAGACGGGAGCTGGTGAAGAGGACGGAGGAAGAGCAGGGAAGAGGGAGATAGGGAAGTGAGAGAAAGGAGGAAGATGAGAAAGACAGAGCATTTCAGAAACATGCAGAGAGAAAAAACGAACACAAAATTTCAGTTACGTGTATATGTATATTATGGCCAGTTTATGATTTTAGTGATTACACCATCACGCCTAGACCACGTTTGATTGTTCACACACACACACACACACACACACACACACACACACACACACACACACACACACACACACACACGCATGGGTCCAGGCATGCCCTAGGAAAAGCACTCTCTCCCCCCGCTCCCCCCACCCCACCCCCTCCTCATTCAGAGAGAGAGAGAGAGAGAGGTAAACGCAGCTGAAGCTCTTATGTTTTGTGTTGACAGTAATTAACAGATCCCCCGTTACAGTCTTACCCATCAGAGGATGTTCAAACTCTGTTCGTAACAATCTGGTTTCATCAGGTAAACTGGAAAAGCGAACTAGCGATGTGAAGTCACGGGTGGACAGTCTTCCCCCAGGAAGATTAACTGACAAGGTCAGTTCAGCACTTACACCGGGACGGGTCAGAATCTGAATCCGTTTGTTTGGATTCCCGTTGATGGTAGGCACGCTGAACAGTTCTCTGCTACGGTATTTAGAGTCAGTGAGTTTAATTTCTGCAGCACATATATAAAGGTTTGTATGATCTCCCGCAAAGTGAATGTGGTAGAAATTGAGAATGTAACCAACAGGAGGCGTAATGACGACTGAGCACGTGAAGTAGCCAGGCCTTGGGGTTAGAGAGGCCAGGTATGACGTGTTGAAGGCCAAAGTTCCGGAGAGTGCTGAGTAACTCAACGTTTTCTTCCGAAACAGGCACTCTGTCATGATAGGGGTGGATAATACCAGAGGAGGAATGGTTGAGGGTGGAGAGGATGAGGTGGTAAAGTTTGAATGATCGACGTGCGTCACGTGCATCCAGAGCTTAGTCATATGGTGAGACTGACGCTGTGTAGTGGTATTGACTGTGGCCGCCGTGGAAAAGTAACGGGAATCAGATAGGCCTCTGGAAACAGTTGGTTTCAGTTCTGTTCTTGTTGTCAGCTTCTTCTCTGAAGCATTAATTCAAACAGCAAGTGTTGAACAGTGCGCACCACAATAAAGGCTATTCCATTAAAAATAACGTTTTTTATGAAGACTGCAAGGTGTTTGGAAAGAGAGAGAGAGAGAGAGTGAGAGAGAGATTCAAACAGCAATGTGTGAACAGTGCGCACACATAAAGTATTCCATTAAAATGTTTTTATGAAGATGCAAGTGTTGATGGAAAGAAGAAGAGCAGAGTGAGAGACAGACAGACACGACATGTGGTGAAACAGCAGGGGTTTGATGACAAAGATATACTCGAACAAGTAAAAAATGAGCTTAGTTTGAAATCACACACACACACACACACACACACACACACACACACACACACACACACACACACCACACAGACACGAACGCACACACACAACACACACACACACACACACACAACACAACAACACACGCCACACATCAAACACACAACTTCATTTTTTTACATCTAGGTGGAACAGAAGAAACAATTCGAACATGAAAGTTACGTAAATATACAATCAATTTTGTTGGAATTTCGGCTAAATAAGAGACGCAGGGCAGCAACTTGTGGCTAATGGGCACGAAATGAAAATGGCTAGAACAAAGCTAAAGGGATCATTTGGAAAGATTCTGATGTGAAGAGTGCAGTATTTCAGTTCTAGGTTTCAGACAAAGTAATCAAAGTCGCATCTCTGGACAAAGAGACGATTCACGTGAGACTCTCTCCCTCTCTCTCTCTCTCTCTCTCTCTCTCTCTCTCTCTCTCTCTCTCTCTCTCTCTCTCTTCTTCTTCTTCTCTTCTCTCTTTTCTTCTTCTTCTTCTTCTTCTTCTTCTTCTCTTCTTCTTCTTCTTCTTCTTCTTCTTCTTCTTCTCTTCTTCTTTCTTCTTCTTCTTCTTCTTCTTCTTCTTCTTCTTCTTCTTCTCTTCTCTCTCTCTCTCTCTCTTCTCTCTCTCTCTCTCTCTCTCTCTCTCTCTCTCTCTCTACACACACACACACACACACACACACACACACACACACACACACACTCACTCACACACACACAGATGTGTGTGTGTGTGTGTGTGTGTGTGTTATATATATATATATATATATATATATTCAATTATAAACAAAGCTTGCTCTTATGTCTTAGATTGAAGAAATAGGTATTTCGAAATACCGGTATCTGACCAGGAGTTAAGATGTTAGTGAGGTTCCTCCCCTTTGGAGATTGTCTCCCCCTTGGAGACTATAAGCTTGCTGAAGGCTCATTTTGAGAAGCATTTATTATTCCCCATCCACCCACTCAAGCACATACTGTTAGTTAGGCAGAATCATCTACCACTGCAGATATGAATGCTTATCTCCCCCTATTTCTTCAATCTAAGACATAAGAGCAAGCTGTGTTTATAATTGAATATTTCTTGCAGTCATTGCATCACCAAGCTGCTCTGTAAGTTGCTGGAATGGTGCTCGGTACTTATCCTTGGAAATTATTATTTTACTAGATAGACAGATAGATAGATAGATATAGATATATATGTAAGTGCTTTCTAAACCTTTACATAGACCAAACGTGTCTGTGGGCCAGGAAGAAATGATGACTTCCCAGTTTTACCTGTCTAAGTGAAAACAGTGATAGGACCGTCAATAAACGAAAAGCCGCACATGTGTCTCCATGAGCTGAATATATATGGAGGAGAATTAGTCAAATGCATTCCACCACAGTTTGCGATAAAAAAAAAAATCTGGCAAACAGAAAAGTTACCTACATCACAGACTCGGTCACTCGTCATCCTTCACAAGAAAAGCAACTTTCAGCATCGTAAGTATTGCAGAACGATTAGTCTCCCCAGTCACACCTATACAGGGGTACTAAAAGTCATACGTAAGAGAATGAACCCACTGGTAGAAGAAACCATTGCTGAGGAACAGGCCGGATCATGCTGCGATGGAACTTGATAGAACAGATTTTCAACCTGCGAGTTCTGTGCGACAAAGCCAGTTAATACTGACGGGTCATCAACTGTGTGCTCATAGACTTCAAGAAAGCCTTCGACAGGATGTTGCATGGGTCTTGATAAAGTAATTCCACGTGTCCCAGAAGCTGATCTATGCCATCAAGCAATTGTATATTACAGAAAGCGGCACAGTTCCTGTTCTACATAACATTGGGAAACTGGTTACCTTCATAACGTGGAATCCTTCAAGGCTATCTCTTATCACTTACATCGTTTCAAACTTGGAATGTGTGATAACAGATACACTAGAGGACCAAATGGTATAGCGAGCACTGGGGGCAAACCGGTAACAAACCTCACTTTCGCGGAGAACATTAAGATTCCGGCTGAAAGAAGTATAACCAAAATATGTAAGACAGTTGTCATAAGGTGACCTGTATTTTTCCACAGCCTCATCAAAAGTGTGCGAGGAAATGTTCGACGAAACAGTGGGCGTGAAATTTGGGAAGTCTTTGTGGAGGTGGTAGAGGACGCTAAGAGGAAGAAGTCTTGGCATATTGTGAGGTTTCCAGACAAAACAAAAGTATGTGTTTTCTTTTTTTTAAGTTTCCTTTCTATTTTCTCCAGCCCCCCCCCCATCCCCCGATTCTCTCTCTCTCTCTCTCTCTCTCTCTCTCTCTCTCTCTCTCTCTCTCTCTCTCTCTCTCTCTCTGTCACAGGTCAGATTTACTTATGCAACAGCTTGAATTCAACGCCTGGCATCCTTGCGCTGAAGAGTGAAGAGATCGAAGCTGAGTACCAAATTCGTTCATTTTCTTTGTATTATTTGTTTTTGTCTTGCCTGAAGAAGACCTAAAAGGTCGAAACGCGTTGTGTTTTGTCTTGTGACTCGTTTGTCCACGATTCTCTTGGCGGTTCGCTAACATTTATTTAAGATTTGTAATTACGAACAATATTGATATGATAAATCGCTACTTTTGTATGATATGACTGTTTCATTTTTCTGTTTCTTCATGCTAACCCCCCCCCCCATCCCCCCCCACCCACCCCCACTCCTTACACTCCAGCCACTTTTTTAGAAAAAAGCATGAATACTAAAAAAAAAAAAAAATAAAAGTGTCCATGAAGGTTAATGTAACTCGTGCAATATATGCTTCAGCAGTGACCTGTTTGCTCACCGTTGTGCTCTCCACGAAATATTTGAACCCCCAGCCTGCGTGAACTTTTCTTCTGTCCAGTTACTTGGCTTCAATGTTCAGCTGTCCTCACCTCGCCTCTTAAAAAAGAACTCATCTATCGTGTCTAGTCAATCTGTTTTAATGGGGTGAAAGGATACGGAACATGAGCAAGCAAAACGTAAACATCATCCACAAGAGCGCGCTGTCACTGTCAGGTGCTAGTGCTCCTGTCCACAGACAACAAGTTATTGATGACAAGAACATGACCATTAATTGTTTAGAAGATTACTAGACTGAGTAACTGCAAAAGAAAGCAAAACTGTAAAGTGTTCGTGCAAATCAACTAAAGTAGTACATTAAAAATGCAGAAGAAGTGAAATCATATGGGCCAAAAAGACCGTTATTTCTGCATTCAGGAGTGAGGAGAAGCTTATTGCTGGAGTAAAGACCGTTATTTCTGCATTCAGAGTGAGGAAAAGCTTATTGCTAGAGTAAAGACCGTTATTTCTGCATTCAGGAGTAAGAAGAAGCCTATTGCTAGAGTAAAGACCGTTATTTCTGCATTCAGGAGTGAGGAGAAGCCTATTGCTAGAGTAAAGACTGTTATTTCTGCATTCAGGAGTGAGGAGCAGCTTATTGCTAGAGTAAAGATCCCTTCCACGCCTGACAAGACTGCCAATGACGATGAACGACAGAACTGGACTGAATCTGCCCGGCCGAATCCGTAGAGGACGTCAAGATGGGACCAGAACTTTATGATCAACAGAAGAAAAAAAAGTGGAATGTTATGTAAGAGTTTCCTGACTAATTAACTCACATTCTAAAACCTACTGCATTAGCAGAGCACCATGTAAAGCTCACCCCCATCTGTTCCAGACAAGTCAAAATACAACAGAAGTTCTGAAATCTGCCAATAATCTTTGAAAAAAGACATTAACAGCATGTTAAAGGGGAAAGATATTTAGGAGTCCTATACTCACCACACGCATCCCCTGTTGCAATTATCGAGAAAAGAGATGGGACGAACTGTGTATATTGGACTCCAGGAAGCTGAACAAACTGACAGTTTTCGATCCAGACTCCGTGTCTGCGGCTGAGTTGTTCCAGAAACTGAGTGGAGATAAATACTTCTCACAAAACTGATCTCTGCAAAGAGCACTTGCAAATACCCATCCTGACAAAAGAGACATTCTAAAAACTGGATTTGTGATTCCTGACGGGACTTACGAGTCCCTGAACTTGCCACCTGGAGAAATTTGTGGCGACACTGAATGAGTCAGACACTGAAGGGCATGAAGAATGTGGTGTAATACTGGGACAATATTCTGGTGCACTCACTCACCCGGGAAGAACAAATTCAAACTTTGTTGCGATTTACTCCAGGTGTTTGACTGAAACCCTGATTGGTTGCTATAGAGTTCTTCCTGAAGTTTTCCGTGATGGCTGCATCTCTCACTGACCAAAAAAAAAAAAAAAAAGACTTAGTAGAGTAATGGCGAGGCAGAAGAGAAAGCATGCCGAGCTATCAAGGACGTTCTAACCAGCAAACTGATCAGCATCATTCTGATCCTTTCAGAACCTATGTCTCGCGGATGGACACATCTGATGTCAGCATTGGAGCAGTGTTGATGCAAGAACATTAAGGAAAACCGTTAGCCACGCCAGGAGGAAGCTGTGTTCAGCCAAATGAAACCATTTCACCTTTGAAAGAAAAGAGAGCCATATTGTTGTGTCGAATGTGTAGAAGTGCATTTTGCATCTACAAGGTGTAAAATTTGCCATAGAGAAGGACCATCGCCGGCTCATCTATTTGTACTTCACTGAATTCATGAATGTCAGCATCATCATCAACAACAACAACAACAACAGAGCGACGGGCAATGCTTTTGTAAAACTTTGAAATGAAAATGGAATCCATCTTAAGGAGTGACAATGTTGGTGCTAGTTGTATACAAGTAGGCCTATAAACGCATGTTCAGTGGAGGGAAATGCTTCATCGTTTTACAAATTCTCTGGACAGTTTCCATGTTAATTTTAGTAATGGAAAGTGATGAGTTTGACTTTGTTCAAACAAATTCTGTTGAATTTTTTTTTAATTATAAGTGGGGGATTATATTACATACAGATCGAGTTCACATATCATCCATTGTTGATTCAGTATACATGTTCAGCTTTGCTGAAGAAGTGCTCAATTCCATGTGACGTTAGTTTAACAGATACATATACGCAGTCAATGTAATAATCTCGGAAGCTGTTCCTATTTTCAAAGTCCTAGAATCGTCCCCAATGTGAAAAAAAAAAACTACCAGAAGACTTCCTAAATTGTTTTTAGAACGGTTGAACCGCGTGGTTCTCCTCGAACTTTCAGAATGTTCCAAGATTTTTTATTGGCTTTGATACATCATGGATCCCGAAATTTCAGAAAAGTCCCATTCATTTTAATTGTTTATCTTCGTTACGTTCTGGAACTTTCTAGAGTGTTCCATATTCGTTGATTAGTTGTGCTACGCCATATATCTCCAACTTCTGATTTCATAAGTAAATGGGTTTGGGGTGTTTGAAAGATTGTTATCTATGAGAGTGATACGTGAATTTTCTTTAGAGTTAAAGGATAAGCTTCTGTCTTCTTTAACTGTTATAATGGTCATATGAAGATTAATTGGTGAACACTCTCCTGCAAGTAAATTCTTTAAACTTGTTATCAGGGTTACCCTTTGGTCTGTCTGATGACAAGCAGGTTTTGTCAATCACCTGAGTCAGTTTTACGTCCTTTGAAGTACCAAAGAATATGGATTTGATTCTTCGTTACAGGAGTGATAGTTTGTTCAATGAAAAGCCTTGCTTCAGAAGATATAAAATATCAAATATAGAAAAAACCAGATGTTCAAATCAGAATTAATTGTCTAGAAAGTTCTCCGTAAGCTCTTTTGAAAAAACACATGTCAACCTGTACGGGTTTCCCGTATTGCTGTACGGGAAACCTACGATTTCGGGTCTGTACGGCCGTATACAAGTTTCAATACGGGTAAAACTGATTTATACGGGCAAATCTTAAATCACTGAGGCAAATTGCAAAGTTAACAAATTTTCATAGCAGACGACACAGACTCTAAACACTGAAACGGGAACGAACTAAGTAGATGATCGGTCATGTTTTGAGATCAGCCTTTCAGCCCCCTTGTTGCAGGCAGCAAAGTCTACCACCAAGCAGTACAACGATGAACATCAGTAACTGTCATTTGCAAGTGACAGTGTTGAACAGAACAATTGCTGTGTGTTCTTGGGAAATTGGTATGATTGGGAATAGAAACTTTGGGGATCACAGTAAGTAAAGATGTACTCCTGACTTCAGTGGACTAATGATGTTGGTAGGAGTGGAAGAGTGTGTAAACAATGGGTTTATAAACAGTTTTAATTCTGCATCATTGTCAGTGTTTTACTGTAGGGTGTGTGATTTGCTGGAATGGAAGAGGAGGTTCTGTTGGATGGGTAAGTGTTATTGTTATTCATAAACTGTCTTAAACTGCCATTTGTTTCAAGAAGTTCTGCCTGATACTGAGTATTACATTGTATTCACAGCAATTTTTGTTTATGTTTTTGCGTTTTCCGTAATGTGTACGGTTTTTGAGCTCGGAATATGGGAAAAAGTACTTTTCAATACGTGAAGTTGTAAAATGAGGAAAATTGGGTTGACACCTATGAAAACATACACAGAAAGAAAGAAACAAACAAACCTTTTTTGTTTGCAGAAAAGATAAACACATCATAGGCATGTAAGTGAATAAACATTTTGTACAATTCATGTTACAATTTATAAGGCTCATTTTCGGATAATGTAGAAGCGTTTCCCGCGCCAAAACAGTCACTGCTCTGTATTGTTTGTTCTGGAACTAAAAATGAAACAAACTAATATGTTTGTTTCACATGCTGTCATTACCTTATCCACTGTATCGGTTTTTTTTTTCCTGTCCCGTTCAGCTAACTGGAAATGATTCATTAAAGTTATATTTGACATTATTCTCGTTGAAACAATTATAGTCTTTTGCTTAGCCGCTCTAAGTTTGCCGACTTTCCTTTAAATACTATTCCCTCTCCTCCAATCACTTCTGATATGATAAAACAAAAAGAAGTTAATAACATATAAGTTAATAAGTTAATTACCAACAGTTTGTATAATCCTGTGTCTTAATACATGACCTATAACCTATAGTGATTATGAATTTTAACTTGTTCACAAGGTCACTCGAGCATTTGTAAAATGATTCACCTCCCTTTACTTTGTTGGCTTTTCAGAAAAGTACTAGTTTGATGACGGGTCCTCTTGAATTCTCTTTCCGCGAAGGATACTCATGGCATAGTCCGTTGACAGCAATCCTTTGTGGAGCCAGCATGTGAAAACCCGCACAGCTTCTTCAGTGGAACAGCTCAATAAGCGTGACGTCAAACTGACGTTGGTGTCCTGCTGTTGCAGTTGTGCCAGGAGAACTTCCTTCTTGCGTTGGTGGCGCTGCAAACGAAGACGTTCCATGATCATATTGAGTGTATAGAGAAAGGGGTTGACCGCAGAATTGAGGGGCAGCCCAAAATGGCCATGGCCACATTGACCTCACCGGCTACAGAGTGGCCACTGGAGGCCAACAGGCCCAGAAGACCAACAGGGAACCAGCAGAGGAAGTCAGACACAGCGATGGTCAGCAGGCGGCGAGCCAAAGTGCGGTCCTTTCTGCTTCTGGTGCTGCAGTCACTGTCAGCAAGCCGGTTCTGCTGTACCGACTCGTAGATGATGGCTTGGCCCATAGCTATCAGCACAAACAGGGCAAAGTTCAGGACAATCATCACGTTAAAGGCGAAGGGTCGACCAGCAAACTCCTTTCTGGTGATTGGCAGTGGAATGCAGATGGCATTCTGACCGTAAAACTGCCAGTGTGACGTCACCGGTAGTAAAGGAATGGCAGCCAGGAACAGGCCAACGGTCCAGACCCCAGCACACGTCATCACAGCGCTGATTCTGTGGAAGTGGAGCTGGCTGAAGGGGAAGCGTAGAACCAACAGTCGATCCAAAGTGACGAGACAGATGATGAACGCTGACACTTCACTGGACAGCAGCGACAAAAAGCCTGCTGTCCGGCATGTGATACTTTGTTGCCATGTGACGTCATTCCATAGATAGCTACCCCGATATACACGGTCTGCTACTCCTATAATAGCCAGGTAAAGACCCATCAGAAAGTCAGAGAGAGATAAATTCGCCACAAACACATCAAACCCCATCTTACCTCTGATCTGTCTCATCATTCGAACAAGAAAACTTACTGTGTTGCCCAAAATGGCTAACACACAGAAGAGCACCAGGACAGCACGGTAGATATCAGACCTCAGCAATGCTCGACATGAGGAAATTTCATCGAAGAGAGCATGACAATTATTTGGATTAAACGTGCTTGGAAGAATTTCCTGGCAGCATAGCTTGTAATTGTCAGCAAAGACAGTGTGCAGCTTGTCCAGGCCATGAAAAATACTGCCAGAGAAATGTTCCATGGAACAGCCACGTGCGTCCAGCACAGTGAGATGCAGTAAGGACTGGAAGCCGCCAGAGAGGACACGGTTCACTCCACACTTCGTTAGGTTCAGGCTCAGCAAGTTAGGAAAAATGGTAGCATGGACACGTCTAGTTCCTTCAGGTAGACTTGCGATAGGTCTAACGACTGTAGGTATTGATGTACATCAGCCGTTTCCAGGGTATACTGAATAATCGTAGTCAAAGGATTATCAGAGAGAGTCAGATGAAGCAGTTGGGGAAGAAGACTCACATGTTGATCAGTGATGGACGTCAGGTAGTTCTCACTCAGGTCCAAGCTGTGCAGATTGGGAAGACGGTGCAATGTCAGATTCATCAGACCACACCGTGCAAGTCTGAGGTACACGAGCAGTGTGTTGCTAGACACGCCAGCGTACTGCAGACCACTGTCACTGGCGTCCAGAAAGCGTAGATCTGGATATGATGATGAAGGAATGATACGGCCACAGAAAAAGGCGTGACCATAGCACGTGCAGTGCTCAGGGCACGTGCTGTCACACAACAGCTCGTCATCTCGCTGAGGACACTGGTACATGCCGTCACACACGTGCTGGGGATGGAGGCACATGGTGGATGCACGACAACGGTAGAATCCTGGGCAGGTGTAACTGTCACAGTTCTCTTCGTCTCTTGCTGGGGACAGTCATTGGATGGTGTTGCACCACACAAAGACAGGTAGACAGTAGCCATCGTCTGCACACTGGAAGTGGGTGTCTGGGCAGACAGGCAGTGCCTTGTCCATGGACCTGTTCATTGACAGGGACGTGACTCCTCCGTGGCCATCAAAGTTCACTATAGCAGGTGGGGAGACACTGACACCGATGTCGACTTTTGTGTTTGATGTTCCGCATTGTTCGTCACTAGCATCAGTGCAGTGAGGCACCTCATCACACATCTGGCTTAAATCGACACACTGATTTACACAGACAGAGACACAGACATACACACAGACACAGACACACTCGCACCCACACGGACGGACACACACACACACACACACCACACACACACACACACACACACACACACACACACACACACACACAACCACACACACACACACACACACACACACACACACACACACACACACACACGCACACACACACCAACACACATACACACCACACACACACACACCACCACACACACACACACACACACACACACACACACACACACACACACACACACACACACACACACACAAGCATGAAACTCTGTGGAGTGCTTGACAGCAGGTCTTCTTATCTCACATCAGACTTCCCTCCCTCTAAAACCTTTTCCTTGAAATTCGTTGTCAATTTTAGGTTGCCTCACATCAGACTCGTTCCTTCAAGACCATTGTTCTTTACTTTTGCCAATGTTATTACCTCACATCAGACCCATCTTTCTAATGACCATTTCTGAGTTCTGCTCAATTCTAGAGTACCTCTCATTAGACTCCCACCTCTAAAAACTTGTTGGTACCTTTGTCAGTTTCAGAGTGCCTCATATCAAACTCCCTCAACTCCTCTCTTCTAAAGATTATTTCGTTCTGTCTCCGTCAGTTTCAATTTGCTTCAAATAAGTCTCTCTCTCTCTCTTCTCTCTCTCTCTCTCTCTCTCTCTCTCTCTCTCTCTCTCTCTCTCTCTCTCTCTCTCTCTCTCAAGGTCAATACTTATCTTTGTCAGTTCTGATATATCACATCAGACCTCTATCTAAAATCTTTTTTTCTTTGTCAGCTTTAAGCTACCTCATACCAGAATTTCTCCCCCTTAGAGACCATAAGAAAATCTGTTGTCAGTTTTAGGTAATCTCAAATCAGACACTCTCCCTTTAAAGGCCACTTTGTTTTTAGCGAGGATCTGTCAGTTTTAGATCACCTCACCTCAGACTCACCCCATCTAACGACCGTCTTTAAACTCTTCGTCAATTTTAGAGGACCTCACATCAGACTCTTTCCTTTCAAAGAGTTTTGTTTAATCCTTGCCAGTGGTAGATTACTGCACATCAGACTCCCTCCCCCTGAGGACCATAAAAGATCTGTGTTATTTTAGGTTATCTCTCACCAGACCCCCCCCCCCCCCCTTTAAGTCCACGTTTCTGAACTTAGTATCAGATTATCTCTTATCAAACACCCTCTCGCTAAAGACCATGTAGCTCAGCTTAGTATCAGATTATTTCTCATCAAACTCCCTCTCTCTTTAGACCACGTATCTCAGCATAGTATCAGATTATCTCTCATTAAACTCCCTTTTTCGAAAGACCACGTTTCTCAGCATGGTATTAGAGTATCTCTCTTTTTTTTTTTTAAATCCTCTTTCTTAAGACCACCTTTCTCAGCTTAGTATCATGAGATCAGCTCTCATTAAACTCCCTCCCTCGAAGGACCACGTTTCTCAGCATAGTATTAGATTATCTCTCATAAAAACTTCCTGTTTCTTAAGACCACGTTTCTCAGCTTAGTATCATCATATCATTTCTAATTAACCCCCCCCCCCCCCCTCGAAAGACCACGTTTCTCTGCATAATATGAAATTAGTTCTCGTCAACTCCCCTCCCTCTACAGACGACGTTTCTCAGCCTAGTTTCAGATTACCTCTCATCAAACTACCTCCCTCTAAAGACCACGTTTCTCAACTAAGCATTAGACTGCCTCTCTCTCAACTCCTGTCCTCTGAAGATCACTTTTCTGAACTTAGTATCAGATTATCTCTCATCAGAGTCACTTACTCTATACACAACATTTTTCAGCTAAGTATGAGAATATCTGTTATCAGATTTCCTCCCTCTAACAGCCGTATTTTAAAAAGGTCTTTGTAGTTTGTAAACTATCTGATATCAGGCTCCATTCCTCCAAAGACCTTTTTCAAACTGTCGTCAAGTTTTGATTATCTGACATTAGACTCCACCCCTATAACGACCAGACGCTTCCAAATGTTTTGAAAATCGTTAATGAGAGATTTTAATACGTAATTATGCGGAACTTTTTTTTTTAAATGTTAACGTTGCAAAATTCCACAGAGGAAGAGTGAGCATTTGATATGTCCAGATTCACTTACTCTTTGTTTCTGCACTCATAGAAGGACGTGGCATCACAAAGCTTATGCTGGCAGAACTCTTCATCACTGCTGTCATGACAGTCAGCTTTGTGGTCGCACACCAAAGTGTAGGGCACGTGCTCTACGTTATCCTGACACGTAAAAGAAGGTGGAAGGGGTGGCAACTCCACTTGACGGGAAGAGGTCATGAATGTCTCCTGATTCCAGCAAGCAGTGGACAAATCACAAGCCAGAAATGTGTGAGTGACATGACCTGTGGGACATACCAGGAAGGAACTGGTGTCGTTGAGCCATTCGCCTCTGAAGGCCAGAAATGGCTGGAGTCTGAGAGTCTTGTCTCGTGATCTTGAAGTAGACATGACTTCATGAGGGAGTTCACACAAGATGTTGGCGACTATCTTCTGGTCACAAAATGAGGGTTTCAATCTTCGATATGCCAAAGACATGCATTGCCCCTTGCAGAAGGAGTCTGAGCTCATTTGGTCCATGAAATAAGCAATAGTACCGTCCATATGTTTCCACATGTCTTTGTAGCTGAAAAAAAAGTCATAACTAGTCGCTCTTTGGATCATAAAATGTATAGAATATAGATTTTTTTTTAAAGTCATAACTAGTCGCTCTTTGGATCATAAAATATATAGAATATAATCGGAAATGAAATGAGGCAGGGAACGGTAAACGATAAACAGTAAACAAGTTGGGTATTTTTTGCTCCCATAAGAAAACCTAACACAGAGTAACTTTTATTCAAGACTGGCACAGCCTTGAATAAAAGTTACTCTGTGTTAGGTTTTCTTATGGGAGCAAAAAATACCCAACTTGTTTACTGTATATAGAATATAGGTTAAAAAAAAAGTCATAACTAGTCGCTCTTTGGATCATAAAATGTATAGAATATAAGTTTTTAAAAAAAGTCATAACTGGTCGCTGTTTGGATTATAAAATGTAGAGAATATAGGTTTCAAAAAAAAGTCATAACTATCGCTCTTTGGATCATAAAATGTATAAAATATACGTGAATAAACAGAGAAAGGGGGAAAAATACGATTTATGACAAGTATACTACGTGAGATTTGTTAGATTCTCCAGTGCTGCAAACCAGCTCTTCATATTTTCCAAAAAGAACGGGCAGCTTAGTATATGAACACCCGCTCCCCTTTCCAAGAAAATACAGAAGTCAAATTTGTCTTGTTTATTAACGTAAGCAGGTTTAAGATTAGCATTCGAAACAGACTGCGTAGCGGCATCGCTTTTCATTTCAATGCGGAAAAAGGTTACTCCTATGTGCAAACATTCTTTCTTTTGTAAATGATATTCAAACGACTTTCAGATTATACTGATAATCTACGGTGATGATTGTCACAAGTTTGCTTCTATGTAGTCAGTCTCCAATCGATAACCAAATACAGTGTAGTTGCCTCGTTTTAGTGGTATGAAAATACATTAATTGATGAATGTTACCTCGTTGATAATCACATAAAAGCAATTCAAATGACGAACACAGTGGATAATTTTTGTCGCGCGCGCGCGCGCGCATACACACACACGCACACACACACACACGCACGCACGCACGAACGCACGCACGCACGCACGCACGTACACACACACACATACATACATGTATGCATGTGTGTGTGTGTGTGAGAGAGAGAGAGAGAGAGAGGAGAGAGAGAGAGAGAGAGAGTGTGTGTGTGTGTGTGTGTGTGTGTGTGTGTGTGTGTGTGTTATTTGTCCTGAAATATACTTCTCTCTCTCTCTCTCTCTCTCTCTCTCTCTCTCTCTCTCTCTCTCTCTCTCCTCTCTCAAATTAATTAATTTGTCTTTGGGAAAAAAACAACTATTTTTCACGACTTTAGCAAAGCTCACAGAAATGTTCGTATATATTTTTTACACGGCAAACATAAACCGAACTAACGTTTTCTTACAGGTAAGGCAGAGACTTTTCCACAGGGAGCAGCCCAATCCAGATCGTTTGAATCCGGTCCAGGTCAAACAGCATCTCTCTAGCTGCTTGCATTTCCTGATGTGTGCTGAGACTGGCCAGGCGAGCTCCATGGTCCCGACAGAGAGCTTCAGCATCCTTCCACGACACATGCTTCTCCTGGAGTGCTGGGCTGAGTTTCTGACGACGTAGCGACTTCTTTCCCGTGTTAACCACATAGATGTAACAACCACCACTTATGGTCACACGTCCCTGACCACAGCCAGCACTGGTGTACGGACAGTGCTCCTCATCCTCCATCCCTATACAGTCTGCCTGCAGGTTGCACGGGAAGTGATGCTTCAGGTCTGCCCACTCAGGCACGGAGCAGTTCCACAGACCGGCAGGGTCCTGAGTAGGACGGGAGGACATGGGGTGGAAGGAGAACGTGAGGTTAAATCCCAGCAGGGCTTCGCGTTTATACGCCACGAAGTTCACGTGCAGAACCCGGGCAGGAAGGTCGAACAGTTCTGGCGAAGGAAGGCCAGGGCCACAGAACGAGCTGAGAGGGTCTGAAGGATTATGGTCTGTATACAACACCAAGAAGATGTCCGTACAGAACGACCACACCTCAGGAAGGTCCATGTGATGCATGTTCACCATGATCACGTGACTGGCAGGAATCGCCAAGCGAATCCACGTGTCCAGGGCAAAGAAATAAGAGGTCACGCCGTCCCATCCAGGACTGGTCACTGAACCTGGACAATACGTTGACCTTTAATGTGACCCCTTCGCGTCTTTCGAAGATACGGAAGATTTTCAGCAAGCGATACAGTAACAGCACAGTGTACAAACAAAATAGGAACACCATGAAGATAACACAAATCTAACAGCAACATAGAAACTGGAACGATCTTGCCAACAGAATTCAACATTGCTAGTATATGAAAGGGTGGGGATGAGCGACGGGGAGTGGAGGGAGGTGGAGGGATGAAGGGAACTTCAATTCAATTCATGTATTTTATAGCCCTGACGACTGCAGAGGGAGGGAGTATGAGAGCTCGTAAGAGCCGTAAAAAAAAGTAGGAAGAAGCACGAGTAACACACATTCAGCCTTACCCATCACAGAGTGTGAAAATGCTACTCCCAAAACTTTCGTAGATTCCGGGACTCCACTGTAAGAGATGAACATAGAAAAGGGACTGATCTTGTCCGAGCGTGAACGGTCTCGAAACGAAAATTTAAACTTGACCACGGAGTCACGTGGACTGAGGATCCTATAGCGTTGTGGGTTTGGAACGCCCTTGAAGTAAGCATGCGTGCAGCTGAAACAGGTTCTAGGAGATGAAGAACCCCTGCCTCCGCCAGATACCACGTCCATCGTGATGTCATGGCACTCACCCAGCATCTGTACCTCTGTGATGTTCATGACGAGGGTGGGGGGCAGCTGGATGGTGACAGTGCATCGTCTGTAGCTCTTGGGTACACCGTACCTTGTAAAGCTGTCACTGCTGACAGAGAGACTCCCCTTCGAGGACGTGAATGTCCAACTCGCTCCTTGAAATAGACACTCCGTCATCCAGTCCGAGGTCAGGTTTAATCCTGAATAATCAACTCTGTCATTTGTATCTCATGAGATAATCTATCAGCATGTTTTTATATCATATGCAGGTCCATTTCTTTTCCATTCTACTAATGATCAGTTATCTTTTTTTCCCCCTTTTGCATTTCCCCGGGGTACGTGATTAGTGTTGATGTTGTAAAGTCATATCGTAATTTACCGTTGCTTTTATTTATTTGCATACATGCTTTGTTGTTCTGCTAATCAGGTTGCTACAGACGTGTACAGATGTTGACGAGTGTGTAGCTATGGTAATGGCTTTCATTGTACTGGAAAAATTGCTGGCTGGCGAAGATACGAATTTACTGTTCGTATCATTTATCAGCCGACTTGATTATAATAATTTCCCGTTAGCAATTTGATTGTTTTGCCTTTTTTTCGTGCCCTTTCACTAAAACTGTTTTCAAATTAGATCTTGCAATTGTTTGACATTGTGAAATTCATGAAAGATCGATGTAATACGTTACAATGTGTATGAAAGTGTAATGAATTTTCTGAAATCTGAAGAAAAAAAAACGCTTTCTAAATTTTACTTAAGCAAACTACTGCAATGAGCACCTGCAGTAATGTCACTAGGGAACTTAGAAGAAGACATGTTGCAGAAGGAAAGGCCTCGCAATAATATCATTGCAATTATATTCAGAATACTTCCTGTTTGAGGTAACCTAATTGTTGTATGAAGAGAAATTCACACACACACACACACGCACAGCACGCACGCACGCACGCACGCACGCACGCACGCACGCACGCCGCACGCACGCACGCACGCACGCACGCACACACACACACACACACACACACACACACACACACACACACACACACACACACACACTTAACTAACTACTCCGTGTGGACATCTAATGTCATTAACATGTTTTCACTTGAAAGCATGAGTTCACACTCTCTAGCATAATGTTGTCATCTCCCGTTAGTCGTCACTATTAAAAACAAAATAAGAAGGGATGACTATCGATGTTTGTGTCTTTGTTGTTATCTTTGAAATATACTGTTTCTGGTACTTTATATCACTGCTGTGTATACTTTCATTTCTGTAATTTGTTCTGGTCCGCTTGTCGGCTCAATCGCTTGTTGGATACCATTGTGAAATGACATAAAGGAACACACACACACACACACACACACACACACACACACACACACCACACACACACACACACGCACGCACGCACGCACGCACGCACGCACG
>CM065738.1:33200911-33215911 GCA_033310375.1 Conus canariensis | reverse complement strand
CTCTCTCTCTCTCTCTCTTGTTGTTGTTGTTGTTGTGGTGGTGGTGGTGGTGGTGGTGGCTTCATAGAAAATGTTTAGAGAAGCTGAGGTCATTGCTATGTCGGACTACAGCAGTCTGTCAGAACAATTTGCGCGGCGTATGCTAAAACTGACCCAGAGCTAGTTGCAAAGTGAGACAACTGCAGGCGGAAATATAAACAAATTTGAAAATCATTGCTAAAGCTCCGCTCCCCCCCCCCCCCCCCCCAACAAAAAAAAAAAAAAAAAAGTTGACAAACGAATCACAAGACAAAACACGACGCGTTTCGACCTCTTAAATCTTCTCCAGGCAAGATACACAACACTCAGGACAACGAAAATGAAGAACAAGCAATCACTTATCTTCATCCAATTCGGCGCAAGAGGAGCGCCCATCTTGCGCCGAACTGGACGAAGATAAGTGTTTACTCGTTCATTTTCGTTGATCCGAGTGCTGTGCATCTTGCCTGATAAAAAAAAAAACCGAGGAGGTCGAAACGCGTCGTATTTTGTCTTATGATTCGTCTGTCAACGTTTCTTGGGCAGAGCTTTAGCAATTATTTTACAAATTTGACCTAGAGCTGTAAAGGGCGCTGGGGAGGTGAGAGTGATCTATCATACACATCAGTAGGGGGAAAATGAGGGTGATAGGGAAAACGAGGGGGTGAGAGGGAAAATGAGGGGTGAGAAGGAAAACGAGGGTTGAGAGGGAAAACGAGGGTTGAGAGGGAAAACGAGGGTTGAGAGGGAAAACGAAGGGTTGAGAGGGGAAACGAGGGTTGAGAGGGAAAACGAGGGGTGAAGGTGGAAAACGGAAATGCTCCCAGGACGCAATGATCTGCAAACAGCTTCAAAACTGCCCCATAAAAAAAAGAGGGGGGGGGGGTAAGGGAGTGCGGGGGGGGGGGGGGGGAAGGAGGAGGAGGAATCTGGAAGAGATGCCAAAGAGGGAGGCATGGAGTACAACGAGGGAGAGGGGGAGAAAGGGAGGGAGAAAAAGAAGAAGAGGAGGGCAGGGGAAAATGGGGTGGGGCATACATACTTTAAAAGAAAAGGAAGAGGGGGGGGGGTGGAGTACTAGTTTGTAGGTTGGGGAGAGGGGAAAAAGGGGAGGGGAGGGGATGAAAAAGAATCATTGCGTAGAGTAGGGATAGATGATGGAAACACGAGAATACTTGTATGGTCAACGAACACAAAGTGAATTATCTTTGTGATAACAAGTCTGAAATTGCTGTGCTACAAGTGCAATGGAGGTGAAACAGAAAAAAAAAACTATCCAGAAGAATATAATAAATAAGAGTAAACTTAAAGTCATGCTGAAAAGAGCTTGCAACATGCTCACTAATTCTGAAATAAATAAAAAGGTGAGAATACATATTAAATAAATTAATAGAAATGTTATATCAATACCTAAAAGTTTAACACATGAAAGAATGAATAAATATATTAATAATAAATAGATAAATAAACAAACTACTAACGGTAGTTGGGGGGCCATGTTTTCCCGTTGGTTTCAAATGTTAATTTTTGGCCACTGGTTGGACTGTGTTCTGGAAGGATTTAACTTACCAAAAAATGATGTCGCCATTTTTTTGTGTGATTTCTTTATATTTTTCTCTCAATTTCAAATTACGGCCCAAATTGTGCTAAATAATTTGATTATATTACTCCAACATACATTCTGTATGGAAAGCAGACACCCAATATATTGCTAAAAGTAATATAATAATTCAGAAAAAACACTCCTTTCAACACCTCAAACTTTTTGTACTCCCAGTTCTTATAGAACAGGGAGTACTTTACAATGGGAACAAGAAATTGCCTTGTGTGTGTGTGTGTGTGTGTGTGTGTGTGTGTGTGTGTGTGTGTGTGTGTGTGTCTGTGTTGTCTGTCTGTCTGTCTGTCTGTCCGTCCGCCCGTCCGTGGTCAAAATGTGTTCCACTCGCTCGCAGACAAAATTACTGGGCCGATCTTTCTGAAAGTTTGTAGGTATGTTCATTATGGGTCACGAATCATGCCCGATGTGTTATTTTAGCCGTTACTAACGGTCATAACGGCCCATAACGGTTTTTCTTTTTTATGGAATATCTCAGAAAGTACTTGGCCGATCTCTCTGAAAATTTGTGGTATGTTCATTATGGGTCACGGATCATGCCCAATGTTTTCTTTTACCGTTATAGCCGTTACTAATGGCTATAACGGCCCATAACGTTTTTCTTCTCTGTGGAATATCTTAGAAAGTACTCGGCTGATCTTTCTGAAAATGTGTAGGTATGTTCACTATGGTCACAGATGATGCCCGATGTGTTATTTTTACCGTTATTTTACCGTTAAAGAAGAAAAACGTTATGGGCCGTTATAGCCATTAGTAACGGCCCATAACGGTTTTTCTTCTTTATGGAATATCTCAGAAAGTACTTGACCGATCTTTCTGAAAATTTGTAGGTATGTTCATTATGGGTCACGGATGATGCCCGATGTGTTATTGTACCGTTATAGCCGTTACTAACGGCCCATAACAGTTTTCTTTATGGAATATCTCAGAAAGTATTTGGCCGGTCTTTCTGAAAATTTGAAGGTATGTTCATTATGGGTCACATATGATGGCCCATGTTTACTAGAATAGCCGTTACTAAAAGCGATAACGGCCCAAAACGGTTTTTCCTCTTTATGGAATATCACACGCGCATTCACGATAAACTGGGAGTACGTTTATATGGCTTTGCATCTTTTTTTTTGTTTGTTTGTTTGTTTGTTTGTTCTTGACTTCTAAATTGTACATACAGTGATAATCTCATAGCTCAAACCTGTTTTATTTAGTTCTTTCGGTCCACCATCTGGCTGGTTCTGGTCAGCTAATGTAGGATAGAACTTCAATGTTCATTTAGTGTTTGTGTTCATAGTTAGATGGAAGGATCTCCTTCTTCTTCATCCTCTTCAATTCCTAAGAGTGCCTGGTTGACATTACTGCACACCTCCTCATCGGCTCCACACAAACACATCTCGAAGCAGTTGAGGCCCTGCGACCGACAGGAACAGTGTGATGTGCAACTGGTCTTCTTGCACTCACATTTCATGAGGTGAGTAACTGTGGCTGGAGCTGGATGATCCCTTGTTGGTGCTGTACTACCTATCCCCATCTTCCTTCCACCCCTCGGTTGTTGCTGGTGGTAGCTGAGGGTGAGGAATGTCATCCTGACGCCACACCATGGCCTGGTAATGTGCCTGGGCAATGGCTTCATGTAAGGCTCCTCGTGTCGGAGGTAGCTTTTGAGCCTCTAGTTGTTTCTTGGTGAAAAGCTTCCATCTGAGATCACCAACATCCACCACAGTGCTACCAGACTCATAGAGCTGGCAAACAAATGTCTCAATGGCTCGTTCAGTGTCAACTTCCAGCTTCTCGGACGTTCCTACGGCAGCAAATGCAGATACCACCTCCATGGAACATCTGCTAAGTGCTTGCCAACAAGTCAGCTTCCCCTTGCCTGCAAATCGACCTGTTACGTCAGCTCCAGAGAAGGCATGAAATCCTGGTAAGGCTTCAGCCTTTGCATCACCAAGTGCGTTCACTACTGGTCCCAGTGAGATTACTCGCTTCTTGTTCCCCCCACCAGTGACAAAGTATGTGTTCCTGCAGAGCTGATGGTAACGGTGGATTGCAAGGATAAAAACGTCAGTGTCAGGTGACTGAATGCAGAGTTCCGTTGCTCCTCTTCGAACAGCATCCAGACTGTGCAGGATAAGTCTCGTGTCAGCTTCTTCTTGGAAGCTACAGAGATGTTGAACATCCATGGAGTTTGAGAGGACCTCTTGCCGCGAAGTCACTATGAAGACCTTTGGCTTATCCTCAAAGTGGCGGAGAGCTTTCTTTGCAAGATAAACTGTCAGTTCATCTTTGGTTGCGGTACTGGATAGGAACTGCTTTGCTGACACCTTGCCAATTTGCATATTGTCTGTGACGTGATAAGCAGTTGCTGGCTTACCACCCTGCCGTCTCTCCCTTGTGGCCTCTTTCAATGAAGTGGGAAAATCATAACGGTCAAAGACTAGATGCAGATCATCATATTCTCTGCACTTGCTGTCCAGTGTAGCTATGAAGTGGTCAGCCCATTGAGCACATGTCTTGACCAAGGTGGCTTACCCATTGCCTGGACAATTGCCATTCCATCAATTACAGTTGCCTTCCTTGGTGTCAAGGGAGCAATGTCATTGGTGCCATCCTCTGGCTGCAGATCAACACTAATTTTGTTTGGCAGGTCCTCAAGTACAGCCATCAGCTTGTTTTTGTCTGTGCATGGTAGGAGTTCACCACTCGCTGTGAACAAGGCTCGTGGGAGGGACGTGAACTCATGCTGGCCAATGCTCTCCTTGAGGTTCATCTCGGGGCGTGAGCGTGCAACAATCAACATGCGGGCAAATAGTGATCTATCGTCCTTGAGCACCACTACCTGATCAGCCACTTTGTGTTTCACGGACTTCCTTGCACTTTTCCATGTCTTCAGTTGAACTTCTTCATTCTGGCCCAGATACTGACCTCATTCGTGTTGATGCGTTCCTCAACAAAGTTGGCATACTTCTGCTGCCCAATATCTTCTTGGTTGCACACATCTTTCTGCACCTCAGCTGGCTTCACAACCTCTGTGATGATGTTGGGCAGGTCTTCACCCTCGTACTTCATAGGATTCATGGACGATATGTGCACACTCTTGAGTCGAGCACTGTTCTCTTCCTGTCTTGTCCAGACAGCCAGTGACAGGTCATGATGTTCCTTACGTGTAGTTGTTGGTGAGCCAGCCATCACATGTGCTTCTTCAGCAATCCTACTAAGCTCTGGAGCTGCAAGGAAGAATCTCTCCCAAGCACTTGCATTCTGTGTAATGCCCACAAGTCCTCCAGTGACTTTCATGATGTGGTTGATGTGCTCAAGAGCATGATCTACCCCAATGGCACAGAATGGGATCTGGTTTTTGTTGACTACAAAGTTTACATAAATGAACTCTTGATGTATGTTTGGATCTGTGATCTGAATGGCTGTCATCTCCTCAAGGTAAAGTGGAACAGCCTGGCATATTTCTGCTTGTCAAAAGCAAAGAGGTACTTGCACAGAGCATCAAGGGACGACAGGTGCAGCTCCCAAAGACCATCACGGGTGGCACGGATGAATGTATATATGAGTAATACCATCCTCATGTAGGTCCGCACAAACTTGAAGAGTGAACTTTGTGATCCCTTCTTCTTATCAAACTCGGCCATCATTTTCAGTACCCTTTGGGAATCAAGGATAGTTAGCATATTTTGCTGCTCTTTCAACATCTCTTGTTGCAGGTGTTGAACACGACTTTGGTCAAGCTGCTGTGCTGCCTCTACACATGGCTTCTTCAGATAAGGATGATCTAGGAAGAATTCTTCTACATAGAGATCATAGAGGGCCTGGACTGCAGTCATGTGCATTTCTTATTTCTAAGGCCTTAACTATCATGCAAAAGTTAGCTGATGTGGATCATCATTGCATCTTCCTGAAGAGGAGAAAATGAGATCTCAGTATTATATGCTGGCTTGGATGGGTCGTGGCTGCAAAGTTCAACAAGAAGTTAGTTGTATGATCATAAACAGGATAAACAGACATTCTGTCATAAAGACACTGTTAGTTCAGATTGAATATTTGTCAGAAACACTTTAGAAAACACAATGTAACATTCTTTAACATTCTGGCACTCCAGACTCAAACAAAGCGTTGGGTCAAAAATGACCTTTCAACTTTGACGCTGTGTGAAGGTTACTGAAGGTCCACAGAAAAAATGGCGACATCATTTTTCCACTTTCTGGCAATGCTAAGAACACATTCATAACAGTTGCAAAAAATTAACATACAAAACCAACGGGAATCCCAATCTCTTACGTTGGCCCCCCCACTACGGATTGAAATACACACGTGTAGACGGGCATGAAAATGCACCGAAGCACACAAGCATACAAGTACCGAAGTCGAGAGGGCAAACAGGAGGAAAAAGAAGGGGGTGAGGGTATGGGGATGGGTCTGGGAAAGGAGGGGTTAGGCCATCTGTACGAACGACTTGAAAAATCAACAATTCATTTAAAACATGCGTACGTAAAAAAAAAAAAAAAAAACGTAAACAAACAATGAAAAAAAAAAGAAAAAAGAAAAGGGGCTGGGTGAGGATGGGTGCCTCGGAATAAATCTAATACAATCCATGAATAAGTAAATTAAAAAAAAAGAAAAACGTACATACATAGAGTGGGGTGGATGGGGGTGGGGTGGGGTGGGGATATGGTGTGTGGTGTGTGTGTGTGTGTGTGTGTGTGTGTGTGTGTGTGTGTGTGTGTGTGGTGTGAAGGGCAGAGGGGGGGGGGCTGAGGCTCTCATCCTACTCAGTATCTCCCCAAACAAGATGCACTGGATCGATCATCCCATGCCCAACAGGCGCAGACTCTTCGGATACGACTTCTCCACTGCTGCAGATCGACCATACACAGTTAAGGGGAAATAAGTTGGTAATATGGCACTTTACAACGTTGAGTGTAGAACAGTCCTTTGAGACAGGTCCACCGATCAAGTTGAGGGCAAATAACTTGTTAAAATGTTCTGACCAGCGCGTTGGGCCAATGCGCAAGTCAGACATCTGCTGAGTCGTAGCCACGAGACACTCTTCTTCAATTCTCTCATCTTAGTTGTTGATTCATTTATCCATTAGCTTAAAATCATGCGTAGTGTGGTCTCAAAACATAGCGGATGTGGTGTAGCGTATATCGACTAGTCCGCACGCAGTGACGCCTCCTTGATGAAACTGAAACTGAAACTGCACTTAACAACATTGAGTAAAGGCCGGTTCTCAGCGACAGGTCCACAGACCGATGAAATACATATGCTTATGATCAATATGGCATGAGACGAGAAATCTGAATTTACTGTGTAACAAGTGCAATGAATGGCAGCGCAACAGAAAAGGCGTAAACAAAAATATTCAATGAATAAGAGAACTATGTGGTCATGCTAGGAAGCGCTGACCACACCCCCACTGACTCTAAAATCATGCCAAATATAATATGAAAATAAAAACAACAATTTAAAAAAAAAAATATATATATATATATATATGCAAAAAAATAATGATGATAAAGAGGAGAGGGATACGGGAGAGAGAAGAGGAGAGAGGTGAGGGGGCTAGATTGATATATAGGATGTGCATCACAGGAAAACAATTAAAACAATGTGAAGAAATAAATGAAAGTAAGAGAAAATTAGACGAGAAAAAAAAATGAAATAGATACATAGATGACTATAGAGATAAATAAATAATCAAATTAATAGATACAAAATAGATAATTAAATGAATGCGTACATAGGTACATACAGAAATAAATGAATGAATAACTAACTAACTAAATAAATAGGTAGATAAACGAATACATAGGAGACTGAGGTGCAAATCCTACTCAATATCTCCCAAAATGCATTACGTCGATCACCCAGTAGACGTTGAGCTCTATGTCTAAGACACTGTCGGAGACCGCCCATGTTTAATTTAAACAGGCAAATAATGAATTGACATGGCATTTAAACAGTATTGGGCATATCACACACACACACACACGCGCGCGCGCGCACGTACGCACGCAGAGAGGAGAGAGAGGAGAGAGAGAGAGAGAGAGAGAGAGAGAGAGAGAGAATATGCAAATGGATGATAACAGAAAACGAATACAGCAAAATTTGAAACATTATTGACAAAGCTCCAAATTGGATGAAGATAAGTGATTGCTCGTTCATTTTCATTGCCCCGAGTGTTGTGTATGTTGCCTGAAGAAGACCTAAGAGGTCAAAGCGCGTCGTATTTTGTCTTGTGCTTCGTTTGTCTGTTTTTCGGTGGAGCTTTATCAATAATTTTACTAATTTGTTTAGATTTTCGCCTAATATTGCCTCACTTTGCAGTTAAATTAATCCTTCAACCTTGAGAGACTTGACAAAGTCAGTGAACTCATGTATAAATGGGAGAAAGATGCAAAGACGTAATTTTCTTATGGATGACCAACGTCTTTCAACATTATGCAATATTCCTGAAACGAAAACGCATTCTCTCATAGATGCTGCTATGAGACAAGATAGAAAACAGTGAACGCTGCCGGTGTTCCTGACTGAACGAAATTCAATCGATAACATTCAGGTGATACAACTTCCGATGTCTCTGTCTGAGATTGAAATTTGAAATAACGTCAGTGTGGCTGGCTGTTTATGTGGGTGCAATAAATCAACTGTCCCATAAAACTGCAAGTTTTGAGATCCATCTTCTAATGTCAATGAAGTTGTGAACAAGGCGTGTCATGATTTATGCTCTCTCTTTCTCTCTCTATCTCACACACACACACACACACACACACACACACACACACACACACACACACACACACACACACGCACGCACACGCACACACACACAAACATACACATAACACACACACGCACGCACACAGACACACGTACGCAAGCATGCAGTGTGTGTGTGTGTGTGTGCGTGCGTGCGTGCGTGCGTGCGTGCGTGCGTGTGCGCGCATGTGTGTATGTATATGAGCGCTCGCACAAAGAGAGAGAGAGAGAGAGAGAGAGAGAGAGAGAGAGAGAGAGAGAGAGAACATATGAAGGACATAGCTCTTTACACTCACTCATGTTATTAGCGGACCTGCGCATTGGTCTTCACACAGTGGCCTAACCCTCAACTCCATGGTGTGAATAAAGCACTTTCTGTTTTAAACACTCGAACAGTGGTATTTAACAACTAGGCTGGGTTCATTTGATTCTGAAGAAAAATGGTGAAGAAGAATTGTTCGGTTATGACTCTTCGACTGTGCGTGTACATTACAAGACATGTTATAGCACAGATAAACTTAAAGCATTAATGATGAGGAGGTTGAAAATGTATGCAACTGCACGTGAGCGCGCGCGTGCGTATGTGTGTGTGTGTGTGTGTGTGTGTGTGTGTGTGTGTGTGTGTGTTAGTGCGTGCGCGTGCGTGCGTGCGTGCGTGTGTGTGTGTGTGTGTGTGTGTGTGCGTGCGCGCACGCGCTCGCGAACGCACGCGCGTGCGTGAGTGCATATGTGCGTGTGTGTGTGTTTTTGCATTCCTGTCAGAAACTGTTCACTCTCTTCCGGTTTTAAATTTACTGTTTACAGTTTACTGTTAGAATTCATTATGACGTTTCTTTCTTTTTTTTTTTTTTTTTTTTTTTTTTTACCATGTTGATTAATGGGACAATGCATTTTTCATTGCTTGACGGAATCGGTTCAGTGATGCAGACTGAGGGCGAAGCGTGTGAGCAACGTTCGAGAAGTCGACATGAAGTATTAAAACAGAAGAAAAGGACTACGACAAAGGCAGACTCGACAAATGCGTACTTCGATCAGCTCAAAGGAAAAAAGTTTGACCTGTCAGTGTTAAAAGGTCATCTCGTTAGCAGTGCGTTTTAAAAATCCATTGTTTTTTTTTTTTTCAAAAGGGATATCTGCAGCGGTAACTGAAGCGTATGAGCAATGGTGAGGTTACTTGACCGCTAGATGAATGGAACAAACAAGTTACAAGACACAACGCGTTTCGCCCTGTTGGTCTTCTCAGGCCAACCGTTTGCCGGTCCAATAACCCTTTTTTTTTTTTGCTCCATAATCCCATTGATGTTATCTATTCTGCGTTTTCCGAAAGTGCATTCAATGAAGAGCGTAAAATTATCTGTCTGGACCAGAACTAAACAGTCGCAGACAACAAAACACAAATTATGAAAGATGTTTTGCCAAAGTTATCAACAGTTTGATTTCTGTTGCTTATGGTAGTTTAGATCTCAACGATGATCATTTGCATTAGCTAATTAATTTCTCAGTTGCTCAGTCAAATATAGCCTGTCTGCTCCATGTACAGGTCTATGTCCATGCAGAGTGAAGTGCTCTTAGACAATGGTAAATATCTCCATCTAGATAACGTTGTTTAGGTTATATCAAACCATGCTCTGTTCAGTCTATGGTAAAGTGTTAATGCATGTGACTTTCTCTTTCTAAAACCCGCCTCTCGTACTGCTGTGCTCAAATTATATCATGTGGCTATGTTTAATCCATAGTGAAGTGTTAAAATAAGAGTTGTCCGCAAATAACGAGTAAACACCCCCATGTAACAAGTTGTGTTGGAGTCCTGTGGTGTCGCTGGTTTTGTTGCTGTTGATGTTGCTTCATTTTTTTTTTTTTTTAGCTGCTATTGACAGCCAAAGCCAGTGTTTTGTTTCTGTGAAATTGTGACTGGAGCCAGCGCCAGGGAAAGAAGATCAAGGAAGTGGCTTGGGCCCGAGATGACATGACGGTGAATGGGATGCTTCTATCAGTGGACCCAGTGTCTGTGGCTGCCCCAGGCTTGCCAAAATACAAGTCCCTGCCCACTACATAAACCACTGGAGAGCAGAAGCTGTGGTAGACAGGGAGAGGATTCGTGGTGCCCAGTGTGTAATAAACCTGTGGCAAATTCACCTCAGACAAAAACAACAAAGGGAGAAATTGCGTCTAGAGGGACTTTTTTTAAAACAAGGGCACATGTGTCATTCTTGGATAAAAACGCATTTAGTGTCAGAGATCAGGGGAGGGGGTGGAAACAACCTTTAGAAATGTGGTTTGATAATATTCTTGTATATTTTCCAAGCCAAAATGTTGTAATAGCTCTTTAAAAAAAAATAGTCCAAGGCTTCGGTGCTCACACAGCAAGGAGCTAGTAAGAAGCGTGGTGGATTGCTGTCTTGGTTTAAAACTGGCTGCACATTTGTGTTCACAACTATTCCTTACACATCTCTGCAGTCAGTTTTTAATTTTTTTCAAACTGTCGCATATCTGCTATAAAGAACTAAAACATAAATTTCAACTGACAAATTGTCTCAGAAAAAAAAAAGAAAGGTTCCCGTAAGAATAAAATAGCGTGCAGCAGCTAACTACAGTGATGTCAGGAAATGATTGGCCGGCTGTTGGATATGTAGTAGAAGGAGAAAAAAACAAAACAAAACAAAAAAACAAATTCTGAAGTTTGCTGCCAAATAACACGGAGAGAATGTGGGCATCAACAGTCAGGCGACACTCAGAGTTGCCAGATGGTACCAGAGGATTACATGGAACACCGCTAACAGCACAAACAAGCAGGGAAAGAAAGCAAGCAGACTGAGCGACCAGTCGACACAGAGCAACACATGCCTGCCCAGCTGTGCCGAGAAATGAGAGAGAAAGGAGTGAACTGCCCGCTGGAAACCATATCGCCAAACGGTCAACTGTAGTAGAGAGTGTAAAAATATGTTTTAAGTGTGGAAGTTCCCAGAAAGTTTTAAGAAGCAAGTCAATGTGCACACTGGGTTTTTACTTTCTGTTTGCGCCAGACGATCAATTGTTGTGGGGAGAGTGCTGAAATAGTGGAAGTTCCTTAAAGTGTCTGGGCACATCAGTCTGTACACTTGGCGTTTACACTTACTGTTTAACTTGTCCATCATTCTGCTGGTATCGATTCAGGAGAGATCATCTCAGCATCACACTCCAGTGTTAATTTCTTCAGTTGCTATGCTTCACTTTTACTGTTTTGATCGTAATTGTTTTTCATCTACAATTGCCCATACCAGGAGAGACCAGCTTAGCATCAAGTTCCACTGTAGATTTTCTTCGGTTCCTGTTTTTCACTTTCACTGATTTGTGTATGTGTGTTATTTCAGAGTGCTTATGTATGGTCGAGGAGAGGAAAGTGAGACAAAAGAGAAGAGAGGGACAGAGAAGGGGTCACGCAGTTCGCTATCACCGAGGACTCCGGACTGTTGTTTGAAGCTCAGTAAAACCCACTGCTCAGAGGAAATTTGTTTTTCTTTTTCTTGTTCTTCTTCTCTCCATTTTCTCCATGGGAAGTCACTTGGGGGCCACACTGAGAAAGAATTTACCAGCCAGATTCCTCCAGTTCTCTTGGATAGGTGCCAGGTCCTAAATCATTGCAGATATGTTCCCTATCTAGCTTGCAATGTTAAAGTCGGCTGGGTTTTTTTTTCTGTTTTCCACTCCATCCCCTGAACTACCGCACACATTCATGCCATTACACACACAGCAGTGCGTACATGCATTTACATGAATTCATTATAATTTGTCATTCCGTTTGTTCTTCCATTCGAGGCCATCACTCGTAAAAACGGTCTCCGACTGAAACGTCCATCCATGGTTCTTTCTGTCTTTTTTTGTTCTTTTTCCCCACCCGTTTAGTTTATGCGTCTCACTTTCAGTTTCAATTTCATCCATAAGGCATTTCTCCTTGCGGACTGGTCCATGTACGCTTCACTACATCTGCTATGCTATGAGTGGAAAGTACACATGATTTACAGCTAGATGAGTAAACAAGCTGACAAATAGATTCAAGAGTTGGGAAGAAAGCCTTGTGAACGAGACATAGCTGACCTACGGATTAACTCGACGCCTTGGATACTGGGCTACCGCAGTGTGCATCACTCCTATATTTATGAGTGTGTGGACATATGTGTGTGCTTGCGCATGCGTATGTATTTGTACACGTATGCACGCTTGCATATAAGTATGTGCGCATTCGCCTGCACACGTGCAGAACAGCATGTGTGTGGACATACGTGATAAATGGCAGTACAGATGATGATGGTTTATTCAGTTTACGACAAGAAAGGTAGACCAACCTCACCATCCCATCCGTTCTCCCCTCCACCATAACGCTTGGCAACGCCCTCCCCCCCCCCCCCCCCCTCCACGCCCAGTGCCAGGTTGCTCTTCTTATTACTCCCACCACCACCACCACCACGCGTGTTGAATGTGAACCAGAGCACCCTTCCTACCTCTCTCTTCCCAACGCAATGAGGTAAATGAGAATCAAACACCTGCACAGAGCATGCTGGTGTTCTCAAGTATCTACGATCTTGGTTGGCAAAAAAAAAAAAATTAAGTCTGTCTTTGACGCATCGACCCCCTGACTTTTATCAGTACCAATATCACTCTCCATCCTTCCCTATCACCACCATCACCACCCCGAAAGAAAGAGAGAGAGAGAGAGAGAGAGAGAGAGAGAGAGAGAGAGAGAGAGAGAGAGAGAGAGAAGTGAAACACTTTGGACATTAAACAAAAACATACAAGATACTAAACATGTGCGCCCACGCATGCCCTCACACACGCTCGCACGCACACACACACACACACACACACACACACACACACACACACACACACACACACACCGTCAGCGATCAGAGTTCTGTTAATGATATCTAGGTATGAATTTGTCGTATAGTTCATTTGTCTGAAAGAGAATGCTTCTTTCGGAATTAGTGTAGTTTCAAATTGAAAACGCTTCGATTTTTTGGCTTTTGTTTTTGTTTGCTCGGTGTGAGCGTTTTGTGCTACCAGCACGGTTATTAGCGATAGCTTGGGGGCACACCTGTATTGCTGTCGAGATGGTTTAAGCTTAGTACCGAGTGAGCCAATGACGGGGACGGCCTCATTATCAGCTACTGTCTTTAACTTGAGGACTGCGGGGTTTAGGACAAAATATTAACAGGACTCATGAAGGCCCCCTGAACAGCCAACTTAACAGCTCAATCAGAAAGATGAAATACCAAATCATGGGTGGAAACGGTGCCCCTGTAATGCAAAGTCAGTATCCCGATCATCAACACGGCGTGCGCCTTAAATCAAATATCTTGGCTCTCTAGATCTGTTTGCTTGACCCATAAACTAAGAAAAGGTGACTGTTTGCAATGGAAAGACAGTGTTACTCTCCCAGATTTTTTTTTTCTTGAATAGGTCTGTTGGATTCAACATGTTTATCACAACGTCACTATGGCTGCGTTTCCGAAGGGTGTCTACATCACTTTTGAAAGAGGGTCCGATGAACTTTTCCGTGGACAATATCTTTCAATTTTGACTCACAAGAATACCGCGTGACCTGCAAGCAGATTCTTTTTGTTTGTTTGTTTGTTTTTTGTTTTCTTCTTTTTTTTTTCTTTTTTTTTTTTTTTTTTTTTGGGGGGGGGGGGGGTTAGTACTTAGTGAAGTGTGTTTTGTTCAATGGGTTTACTACGCTGGACCGTTTTGTTGCCCTTCGCTTTCCTTGGACTTCCATGAGGCTCGACAGAACGTCAGCAGCAGTGGCTTGTCCTCGGAACTGGCTGTTGGTTGATTTGGAGCTGTGTTGCTTTCAGCTCCAATGACATCACATTGGAATTCCACAGACAGGCAGGCATTATGTTTCCTTGTGCCAGTTACAAAACCGAACTTTAAAAAAAAAAGTCTTTTATCAGCGTTTTAATCATTGTTCTTTTCTTATTTACATTCATCTCTTTTGCTCAGGCTGTCACCTATTGGTCGGTACAGGGAAATACTTCGAAAATGAATTCTACCAAAGTTTCAGATGGCGTGAGTATAGCTATGAGGTTGATTACTGTTGCCACGACAGATTTCCTGGGCTGGTTTCTCAATGGTTTTCGCGAGACATTTGCATCGGCTAGCTTTCCTAGACCTCAAGAAGTGAATGTGGTGCTATGTATTGCATGCGACACGTCGTTTGAACATGGGAATCTGGTGTGGACTTGTCTTCTTCTTTTGTTGGTTGTTTATTCTACAATATTTCTTCTCGTAGTTCTACACTGCTCTAGCGAAGACTGACACTTCGACCCCACCCTCCTATATCATCCATGAATAAGTTGCCAGTCAAACCACACACACACGCACGTACGTACGCACGCACGCACGTACGCGCGCGCGCGCGCACACACACACACACACGCGTGCGCGCACTTCTTATCCTAGCTCTACACTGCTTTAGCAAAAATTGCCACTTCGCCCCCTCCCTCTTATATCACCCATAAATTAGTTGCCAGAGAAACCACACACACACACACACACACACACACACACACACACACACACACACACACACACACACACACACGCTGGATATCAATGTC
>CM065738.1:33170911-33195911 GCA_033310375.1 Conus canariensis | reverse complement strand
ATAGTACCCATGCACATAAGTCCTGGAAGCAGATAATACCTATGCACACCAGTTCTGGAAGCAGATGATACCCATGCACACAAGTTCTGGGAGCAAATAATACCCATGCGCGCAAGTTCTGGAAGCAGACGATACCCATGCACACAAGTTCTGGAAGCAGATAATACCCATGCACACAAGTTCTGGAAGCAGATAATACTCATGCACACAAGTTCTGGAAGCAGATGATACCCATGCACACAAGTTCTGGGAGCAAATAATACCCATGCACAAAAGTCCTGGAAGCAGATAATACCCATGCGCGCAAGTTCTGGAAGCAGACGATACCCATGCACACAAGTTCTGGAAGCAGATAATACCCATGCACACAAGTTCTGGAAGCAGATGATACCCATGTACGCAAGTTCTGGTAACAGATGGTACCCATGCATATAAGTCCTGGAAGCAGATAATACCTATGCACACAAGTTCTGGAAGCAGATGCTACCCATGCACACAAGTTCTGGAAGCAGATGATACCCATGACCACAAGTTCTGGTAACAGATGATACCCATGCACGTAAGTCCTGGAAGCAGATAATACCCATGCACACAAGTTCTGGAAGCAGATAATACCCAGGCACACAAGTTCTGGAAGCAGATGATACCCATGCACGCAAGTTCTGGTAACAGATGATACTCATGCACATAAGTCCTGGAAGCAGATAATACCCATGCACACAAGTTCTGGAAGCAGATGATACCCATGCACGCAACTTCTGGAAGCAGATGATACCCATGCACACAAGTTCTGGGAGCAAATAATACCCATGCACATAAGTCCTGGAAGCAGATGATACCCATGCCCACCAGTTCTGGAAGCAGATAATACCCATGCCCGCAAGTTCTGGAAGTAGACGATACCCTGCACACAAGTTCTGGAAGCAGATAATACCCATGCACACAAGTTCTGGAAGCAGATAATACTCATGCACACAAGTTCTGGAAGCAGATGATACCCATGCACACAAGTTCTGCGGGCAAATAATACCCATGCACATAAGTCCTGGAAGCAGATAATACCCATGCCCACCAGTTCTGGAAGCAGATAATACCCATGCCCACCAGTTCTGGAAGCAGACGATACCCATGCACACAAGTTCTGTAAGCAGATAATACCCATGCACACAAGTTCTGGAAGCAGATGATACCCATGCACGCAAGTAGATGATACCCATGCACATAAGTCCTGGAAGCAGATAATACCCATGCACGCAAGTTCTGGTAACAGATGATACCCATGCACGCAAGTTCTGGTAACAGATGGTACCCATGCACATAAGTCCTGGAAGCAGATAATACCTATGCACACAAGTTCTGGAAGCAGATGATACCCATGCAGGCAAGTTCTGGTAACAGATGATACCCATCCACATAAGTCCTGGAAGCAGATGATACATACCTGCAGATGTACCAGCACAAGTTCTGGAAGCAGATGATACCCATGCACGCAAGTTCTGGAAGCAGATGATACCCATGCACGCAATTTCTGGTAACAGATGATACCCAGGCACACAAGTTCTGGTAACAGATGATACCCATGCACATAAGTCCTGGAAGCAGATAATACCCATGCACACAAGTTCTGGAAGCTGATGGTACCCATGCACGCAAGTTCTGGAAGCAGATGATACCCATGCACGCAAGTTCTGGAAGCAGATGATACCCATGCACGCAAGTTCTGGTAACAGATGATTCCCATGCACGCAAGTTTTGGTAACATATGATACCCTTCCACACAAGTTCTGGTAACAGATGATACCCTTCCACACAAGTTTTGGTAACAGATGATACCCTTCCACACAAGTTCTGGTAACAGATGATACCCTTCCACACAAGTTTTGGTAACAGATGATACCCTTCCACACAAGTTTTGGTAACAGATGATTTTCTTCCACACAAGTTCTGGTAACAGATGATTTTCTTCCACACAAGTTCTGGTAACAGATGATACCCTTCCACACAAGTTTTGGTAACAGATGATACCCTTCCACACAAGTTCTGGTAACAGATGATTCCCTTCCACACAAGTTCTGGTAACAGATGATACCCTTCCACACAAGTTCTGGTAACAGATGATACCCTTCCACACAAGTTCTGGTAACAGATGATACCCTTCCACACAAGTTCTGGTAACAGATGATTACCCATGCCCACAAGTCCTGGAAACTTGACATCGGCAGAAACTAGGGCACGTCATTGTCTCACACCTCTCTGCTAGTCCTGTCCATACACACTGTCAGAGAATCCATGACATCTAGTGTAGTAGACAGGCAGACAGCACGGCCGCCACATCAGACAGCGATGATGATTATGAGGACAAGGGTCATTCGCTGTCATCATCTGTTAGGTGAAATAATCTGTCATATCATGATCCTTGTAAAGCGATGGCTTCACGTCTTCATCTTTGACTGGTGTGTGGAAGTGTATGCACGGTTGCATGCGACAGTGAAAGTATGATTTTGTTGTTGTTGCTGGCATCATTATGAGTGCGCGCTTTACTCTCTCGTTCTGTGTGTGTGTGTGTGTGTGTGTGTGTGTGTGTGTGTGTGCGCGCGCGCGCGCGCGCGCGTGTGTGTATGTGTATGTGTGTGTGCGCGCGCGTGTATGTGTGTGTGTGCATGTCTGTGGATCGTGCGTGAGCATGCGTGCGTGCGTCATGTTTGAGTGTGTGTGTACGTGCGAGCGTACATGCGTGCATACATGCGCACGTGCGCGCGCGTGTGTATATGTGTATAAAACAAGCTTGGGTGTATGTATGTAAACAAAAAGACATTCTAGTCATTGTTCCGAGAAACTATTTTGTGTTAAGTATTATGTATCTTTCTTCCACCTTTTACAGAGATTTTTTTTTTTTTTTAGAGTGCACATGTTTTAATGGATGAAGCCTACACCACAAGAATTGTTTTAAATAAATTTGAGGCTTAGTTGATAACGGGTCTGGAAAATAAAAATATTTTTGTTAAAAAAAATATGGACGTGATGTGTTATTCATGGGCGATTTTTATGCTTAAATCGAAACAGAACAAGTAAGGTAAAGACAATAATAAAAAAAAAAAAAATGGTCCGACAGCATTGCAGAGGGTACAAGAGAAATATTGAAAGAGATCTTATTCTTGGAACACAGCCTTAGAAATGGACGAACTGGGTGAACCGTAATTCAGTGAGGTGCCCCAATGATTCATCATGGACTTGGGGAAGGAGGAGGAGGAGGAGGGGGGAGGAGGAGTACGAGGAGGAGGAGGAGTAGGAGGAGGAGGAGGAGGAGGAGAAGAAGGAAACAGAACAAGACAAAAAGACACAACATAGATTCCTCATACCCATAGAAGGAGCAAGAGAAGAAGCAGGGGGAGAAAACAGTAAAGAAAAAAAACATGGAAACACAAACAGAAATTCCTCAAAACAACAATCAGATTTACTGACAGTTTCAATACGAATTATACGTCCATGAACGATAATGAAATTTGCGCTCTGTCGCTCATCCTAAAATATGTAGGCCTAAGTAAATCTTCGTTTACTGCTCTTTTATCTGCAATATCACAGAGAGAGAGAGAGAGAGAGAGAGAGAGAGAGAGAGAGAGAGAGAGAGAGAGTAGATGTAGAATGTCTGACTCCGGGTGACCTATATTAGAGGCCTGACAGGCAACGCAGATATCTGCAGGAAACACACACACACGCACGCACGCACGCATGCACGCACGCACACAACACACACACAACACACACACACACACACACACACACACACACACAACACTACACACACACACACACACACACACTCACTCACTCACTCATGGTCGCACGCACGCACGCACCCATGCATGTACAGACGCACGCACGCACACACGCACGCACGCACGCACGCGACACACACACACACACACACACACACACACACACACACACACACATACACACACACACTCACACACACACACACACACACACCAATTCATGAAAAATGAGAGAGAATGAAAGAAGGAAGAATGAAAGAAAGAAAGAAAGGAAGGAAGGAAGAAGAAAAGAACGAAAGATGAAAGCAGAGAAAGACAGAACAAAGAAAAAAGTACAGAAAGAAGGAAAGAAAAACGAAAAAAAAAAAAAAAAGCAGACGGAAAACCAACAAACAAAAAAAGTACGACTCTGGGTCTGATGAACTCAGAAAAGACATACTAGAAGAAGAGAACAGAGAGAAAGAAAAAAAAAAAGGAAAAAAGAAAGAAGAAAAGAAAGAAAGGAATGAAGAAAGAAAGAAAGAAAGGGCAGAGAGAAATGGAAAATATATATGTTAAAAAAAAAAAGGACGTTGGGGTCTGATAAGCTCAAAGAAGCTACGGATGGAGAAGTGAAAGGGAAAAAGAACGAAACAATGACTATAAAAAAAAAAAAAAAAAAAGGATTGACAGAAGGGTTAAAGGCAAAGAGAAACACATGAAAGAAGAAAAAGAAGAACATGGAAGAACAAAAAAAAAATATGCTGGTCGTTCACCTTCCGGCAAGATCCGGGGGGGGGGGGGGGGGGGGGGGGGGGGGGGGGGCGGAGAAAGAAAAGCAAGAAATAACGAAAGACCAAAATATGAAGGGCAGAAACAAAACAAACAAAACCAAAAAAAAAAGAAACTCAAGAAAGAAAGAAAGAGAAAAAAAATATAAAGGACAGAAAGGAAAAAAAAAAAATCAGGTAAGAAAGAAAAAAGGAAGAAAGAAAGAGTGGGAAAAAGAAAGAAAAAAGATATAAAGGAAGATAAATAAGAAAGAAAGAAAGAGAACAAACACAAAGGACAGAAAGCAAAAAAAAGGTATATACATAAGAAAGACAAGAAAGACAGAAAGAAAGAAAGGCAAGCGAAACGGAAAAAGGCATCCGGGCTATTCACATTCTTGTAGGGTCCGATGAGTTAAAAGAAGGCAAAGAGGAGGAAGGGACTGAAGGAAAACCAAAGAAAGAAAGAAAGAAGGGAAAAGAATAAAAGTGACAGAAAGAAAGAAACAAAGAAAGAGAGAAAGGTATGAAGGAAGAACAAAAGAAAGAAAGAAAGACAGATAAGAAAGAAGGAAGGAAGGAAGATGGAAAAAATAGAAACAAAGAAAGAAAAGAAGGAACGAAGGGAGAAAGAAAGAAACAAACAAACCAACAAAAAATTAGAGAGGATGACAAGCAGAAAGCAACAACAACAAATAAAAGACAAAATGCAAAGCATATAAACGCACTCCCAGTTTATCTTGAATACGCGTGAGATATTCCATCAAGAGGAAAAACCGTTTTGGGCTGTTATAGCCGTTAGTAACGGTTATTCTGGTAAACATCGGCCATCATCTGTGACCCATAATGAACATACCTAAAAATTTTCAGAAAGATCGGCCAAGTACTTTCTGAGATATTCCATAAAAAAGAAAAACCGTTATGGGCCGTTATAGCTGTTAGTAACGGCTGTAACGGTAAAATAAAGCATCGGGCATCATCCGTGACCCATAATGAACATACCTACAAATTTTCAGAAAGATCGGCCCAGTAGTTTTGTCTCGAGCGAGTGGAACACATTTTGACCACGGACGGACAGACAGACAGACACACAGACAGCATTTCTTCGTTCCCATTCTAAAGTACTCCCTGTTCTATAATAACTGGGAGTACAAAAAAGAAACAGACAGCGTGGCTGGTCACCTTGCGGTAGGGTCCGATCAGCTCAAAGAAGGCGTAGAGGGGGAAGGGGACAGCCAGGCGAAGAGCCACGCCTTGGTCCTGGCCGTTGACGTAAAGGTGGACACAGTCCTGATGGTCCATGGCCAGACCAATGGTGCTGCCCTGAGGCAGGTTCTCCAGGCTGCGGCCCACCTCGTTCCCCGTCTGAGGACATCCAGGACCATTTTGACCGCTGAGAGAGAGAAAGAGAGAGAGAGAGAGAGAGAGAGAGAGAGAGAGAGAGAGAGAGAGTTGGTGTGTGTGTGTGTGTGTGTGTGTGTGTTGTGTGTGTGTGTGTGTGTGTGTGTGTGTGTGCGTGTCCGTCGGGTTCACCGGTATTGGCAAATGTACGCAGGCTGTCGTTGGACGGACGTGGTGGCGCCCTCCGGAGGATAAGCTCACTCACGCAGGCTCCAGGACTAAGCAAATGTTGTCGTTAGTGGGTGGTGACTTGCGTATGTTGGATCAGAACAGACACCACTGAACACCACCGTAGTGACTCATGTGCTGTGCAGTGTCTCCTCTGGTGGGTTGCTTCTTGACGACTTGACATTGGCTGCTTCCTGTGAATTGCCAGTACCGGGGCTTCGGGGGATGGGTCTGTCTGTGGCTGTGGACGGGAAAAAAACGACGTGGATGCAATGCCACGGAGATGGCACAGAAGATGGCAGAGCAAAAAAAAAAAAAAAAAAAAGTTTCTCTCTCTCTCTCTCTCTCCTCTCTCTCTCTCTCTCTCTCTCTCTTCACACACACACAAGCGCAGCGCTCACACACACACACACACACACACGCACACACACACACACACACACACACACACACACACACACATATACACACGCACGCACTGACCAGGTACTGCCCTTTCAAGGTGACATGAGAGTTGTTGATGACCACAGCATAGCCCCACTCGCAAGCCTCCCCCGGCAAGCTGAGAGTGGACGGCGCCTCTATGGCAACCCCCACACACATGTAAGTTTTGCCGTTCAGCCATTGGTAGTCCCCGTCTGTCGGGTCCTTCTTGTCCAGCCTCACCTGAGGCAAGAGGTAAAAGGTCCCATGGGTGTGCACCAATGAAGAGAACATGAGAAGTTGATGCAGTCGGAAAAAAGACACCCGCCTCCCCCCCCCCCCCCCCTCTCCTCCCCCCCCCCCCCCCCCAAAAAAAAAAAAAAAAAAAAAGAAACACCACAACCACCACCTCCAACAACGATGTCAGCAACAACGACAGAAACAGCGGCTCATCCTCCAGTGAGAAGACGTTGCCATTTTTTTTTTTTAATTAGAAAACAACCTGATTGCAAAACATATTAAGAGAATGCGCCTTTTTTCAGCCACTGGCATATAAAGTGTGTGCGTGCGTGCGTGCATGCGTGCATGCGTGCGTGTGGGGTGTGTGTGTGTGCGTGCGTGCGTGCGTGCGTGCGTGCGTGCGTGCGTGCGTGCGTGCGTGCGTGCGTGCGTGTTTCAAATTTAACGTTTATCCACTCCAGGTGATATTAGATGAAAAGAGAGAGAGAGAGGGGGGGGGGGGGGAGGGAGAGAGAGAGAGAGAGAGAGAGAGAGAGAGAGAGAGAGAGAGAGAGAGAGAGAGAGAGAGCACCTCATCAACCCAAAGACAAACAAACAAACAAAACAAAACCCTAATGATAAAGCTTGAAAACTACAAATGGTTTTGATGTGGGAGAGAAGAATGAGACTATTGAGAGGTAGAGGACGGATGAAGATGGTCCATTCGTATATTTTAAATAAATTTTGCTATAGGTAAATGATTGACTCACTAAAAATAACCTCAAAAGTATGAGATGATAAATGTGAGAAACTATAAGTACTTACTGATTGGACTCTTTGATAAAGAAAGAAAGAATTCATAGGTTAATACTGGTGATTCAAAAATATTTCTAATCGTATAATTATGTAGAAAGCATGGGTACAAATTGTTTGATAGCGGCACATGAGAGCATAATGATCAGCTGTAATGCTATGTCCACAAACACATGAGACATTTTGACTAAATTTTGTTGTAAAAGCATCGACTTTACACCTATGCATAAGGGACGATAACTTTCTGCTGATGTGGGAGTGTGTTTTAATGTTTGTAATACTAAAATCTGTGTAAATAAGCTTATTGTGAGACTTCTTAAAGGAATTCTGGAAATGGTTCCAAGCAAATGATTCCACTATACTATATTGTTCTTGAATCGAAAGCGGAAAATTCATCCTGAGAGACTTTGAACTACATTTTGCAACTTGTTTTGCATCTCTATCTACTTTATCGCTGGATACTTATAATAAAGTGAACAATGTGATGGTATCCAGCAGAAAATAATTGCCGTGCCTTGTATAGACACAGCATGAATTGAATTGCTAATTTCAATTAACATTTCCTACTTATTCTGCAATTTTAATTATTTCAGTGCCTGAAGCACAGACTTTGAATCAACATAATAAAAATCGGAAATGAAATGAGGCAGGGAACAGTAAACGATAAACAGTAAACAAGTTGGGTATTTTTGCTCCCATAAGAAAACCTAACACAGAGTAACTTTTATTCAAGACTGGCACAGCCTTTTAAACTTGAATAAAGTCAGACAAATACATAGACGAACAATCTAATAGTGGGGGGAAAAACACACACACACACACACACACACACACACACACACACACACACACACACACACACACACACACACATCTCATATTGAAGAGACGTATCCAAATCATTTAAAAGTATACACAGATGGGTCGTAAATTCAATAAAATGCGGGCTCTGCTTATTTGATACCAGATTTAAAAGTAGAGAATGTTTTTCACTGGGGAAAAATCAATCAGTTTTTACTGCGGAACTTACTACAATATTAATGGCGTTAAATTATCTTCTAAATTTCCCACGATCTGTATTTCAAGTACTTTATTATGTTGAACAGTAAACAAGTTGGGTATTTTTTGCTCCCATAAGAAAACCTAACACAGAGTAACTTTTATTCAAGACTGGCACAGCCTTTTAAACTTGAATAAAGTCAGACAAATACATAGACGAACAATCTAATAGTGGGGGAAAAAACAAGCGCAGGCCAACAACTCTCTCTCTCTCTGCTGGGTCTTAGTTGCATGCAGGTACGGAGCGCTCTTTTCTCTCTCTCTCTCTCTCTCTCTCTCTCTCTCTCTCTCTCTCTCTCTCCTTTTTAATTCAAACTTCACATGCCCACCTCACTGGAATTTTTTTTGTCTTTTATTTCCTTTTTATCATCTCCTTAATTCGTTTTGTTCTTTTTTTGTTTCTTCCTTTTTCATTTTTTTCCGCCAGTTCATCAACATTAAACACAACACCGATACGTCAACAATATACTATGTTGATTCTCTACAAAATGAACACAAGCCCAAGTGAGATGCCCTTCTTCCAAATGTTAGCTTATTTATCGCTCATAATCTCCTTTCCATTGAAGAGGATGGTGGGAGGGAGAGGAGGGGGCTTAATCAAATGGCCAGAGTGCCCCCCCCCCCCCCCCCCCCCCCCCCCCCCCCCCCCCCCCCCAGAAATGGCGGTCGTAGTTCGACCCACCGTGGTGGTCGGTATTGTTTTCGCGTTGAACACGCAGTCTACCCGGCTTTACGTAGAATGGTACCTGATTCAGTTCAGGGGAGGTTGAAGGTGACAGAAAGCGAGAAATGGGGACTGTTTTCTATTGTGCCGTGCACTGACTACGGTGGACCTCTTAATAGTTCGCTGCCCCTATGGCCCGTTAGGCTATGGACTTTAACCCTTTCAATCTTGATTTTTAAATCTTGTTTTTTGCAATACTAACCAATAAAACAAAAAATTGGCGCGTGCACACACACACACACTCTCTCTCTCTCTCTCTCTCTCTCTCTCAAACACACACACACACACACACCAGAGAGAGAGAGAGAGAGAGAGGGAGAGAGAGGGAGAGAGAGAGAGAGACTGACTTCGTACAGCCTGTTGATGAGGAGGGGGTACCGACACAAGACAACAGCGTTGTCATGACCACGGATTCTCTCCGCTGTCTGTCCGTCATTGCTCAGCACGATGTTAGACCCGTGATTCTCATCAAACCGTAAGGCCGAAGGCTGCACACACACACACACACACACACACACACACACACACACACACACACACACACACACGCACACACACACAAACACACGCACGCACGCACGCGCACACACACACACACAGGTAATAATAGCAGCCTGAACATTTGCCTCTTGTCTGTCGACAGAGTCAGTGGGAAGTTCGTGACGCGTGTACGAGGCATTTTCTGATATGAAAAAACCGAACCAACTATAGCAGGATAGTACAAACATTTAATGGACTCAAAACTCTTCTTCAAACAAACAGTAGAATATGACTTTGATGAATGACTTTACTACAGGCAACAACAAAAAAAAAGTTTTATGGATCTGAATGCAGCTGACACCATTGCAAAGCAAGCAAAGGCCTCTTTCAAGTTATACCAAGATTAAATGATTGAATGAAATGTAACAAAAAAATTTTGGCCTTACATTTTCTTCACTAACGAGAGGGGGAGAGAGAGAGGGGGGTGGGGGGGGGTGGGAGTAGGGGTTGGAATGCGACCAACGAAAAATAACTGCAGCTTATTCATAACAAAGTTGCTTCCCCTGATAACTGTTTTTTTTATCTTCAGGCGTGGCCCAGCGATCTTCCTCCAAAAGCGGTGAACAAATTAGCATATACGGTGAGTTATAAAGGATTCCTGCACACGTCTGATTGTATGGCTCACGAAGATTTTTGCCTTCACTTTCTTAACATTGCAAAGGTCCAAATTCTTCCGACAGAATTGGGGGGAAAATGCACACGGAGGATACAGATACGAATGATTTCTTATTATAGGCCATGGCTCCTTATGAAGGGGGTGGATTAGCGACTGACAAAAAAATATAAAGCATATTCAACAAAATGGAAACAGCACGTAATCAAGAACACGCTATGCTCCGGAATTTGAAAGCAAGCACACAAAGGAAGGGTAAAGTGTTGACAACGGGAAATTAAAATTAAAATTAAAAAATAGCGATTCGCGCGAAACGATTCAAAACAGCGTAATCATGGTGGTATCATTCAAGTGTCACAAAGTCAGTCATATGACTTCGAAGCTGCACGGCAAGCGCGCTGCTACCAGCTTCTGGTTTACCTAATACTTAATTCATAATTTTCGTGACTTCAGAACAGTCTGTCCTATATTCACCCTATATCGTTGGGAATAGCCATGTTACATTTAAAATGTTTACCTGAAGTGAGTCTTTGAAAATAAAAATAGGCTTGATCTGGATCCACGACAGTTCCTAGGCCTCTATATCTTCTCTCCCCATTTAGTCGTATGTTGCCAACACTCACATCAGTCAGATTCATCATCGTGAGGATGTCACCGTTGATGACGGTCGACCCCCAGACGGCACCAACAAGTCCAAGTGGGTTGACAGTGGAAAACTCCGTGACGTCAAATCTTAGTATAGGCCTATATGACGCATGCGATTACTTCTTACGTAAACAGTTTGCGCTTTCTCCTACTTTTTTTAAAAGTTACTGGGAATGACGTAAATAGAAAAAATCTCTAAAAACATGTCTAAATGTTGCCTGAATTCGGCAACATAATGGTTTTATGGTAAGACACGGGGGGGGGGGGGGGGGGGGGGGGCAGGATTTTTCTTTTCTTTTTTATACCGGCAAACATTGTATGCTCATGTTGGCATCGGTGTAGCATGCCATTTGTGGCCTACTTACGCAAAGTGGTCCCTAGAGTATATTTTGCGTACGTAAAAGGTAGGCCTATTCTGTCTACGGAGAAGTCTTAATTTCCTAGTCAAAAGAAAACTCGGCCGTATTGGATATCTGACCATTCCACTTTGTTATTTTTTCCACACCGAATGAAAAAGAAATATGTAAACAGATCAGTCCCAACAGGCTGATGCCACAAGAATTACATAAACGGGTCATATTTTTCAGTAATACTGCAGAGTGGCCAGTGCCCTTTCCACGAAAGAAGAGAGCAGGGGAAAAAGGAATCTAACATGAATTCCCTGACGGGAACACCGGGATATGGGGCTCGGGGGAACGGGAGGGGGAGGGGAGTGGGTGGGTGAGAGGACACGCATTGGTCGGGGGAAGAAGGGGTGGAGGGGGGTGGGGGCTGACGGAGATCATAATTATGGCTAATTTTCTGGTTCTTCCATTACTGCCGTCCAATTGTCCATGCACTGGTGGTCCATTCGTCTACATTTCTTCTACAAATTTTTCATTTCCCCCCTTTTGTCACGTAGTATGTTAGTTTTTCTTTCAATTCATATGTGTACGTCTACGTAACACCTTGTTCTGGATATCCCTATGTGCGTTCGTTGGTGTTACCATACGTGCAGACGTGCATAGATCTAGGTATGACCACGACATACTAAACTATTTCCGGTATTAGAAGAACCAGAAATTGGCAGAACAACAAATGTCAAGACGTTCTCCAACGTAAGCCCCTTCATGAATGGCGTCACCGAATGGTAAACGCCGTGAATATTTTTCTAAAAATGTGTTTCTAATAACGTGTTTCGACCTATCTTCTTCAGGTAAGACAAACAGCAATGAAACAAAAGACCAACAAACAATTACTCGGCTGTAAATTCGATCACTTTCAAACAACACATCAATGAACGATCGCTTTGCTTCAGATTCGATCTTGGTGAGACAAACAAACTTGGTGAGAAGACTAATGTTGTGCAATTTGCAGGGTCATCTTGGATCGATTAAACTTGCAGGATGGAGCCTAAAAGGAAAGAGCTGAAGTGGTGAGGAAGATGATAATAATAATAATGATAATGATAATAATAATAACAATAATAATAATAATAAAAATGAGCGTACTTAAAAGGAAAATGACCGACGAAAAATATGTTATATTTCTTTCAGTCAAAGTTAATAAATACAGTAATGATTTCATTGTTACTTTAGTTGGTTTTTTTTTTTTTTTTTTTTTGTTGACTGCAAAATGATAAAAATCATATGAAAATGTAAAAGTAGTAATAAAAATGCAGTGGAATAGTTGTGAAAGTAAGTGAATGACTGAAGAACAAAGTGCTAGTAGTAAGTTTAGGGAAAGATGGAAAAAAAAGTAAGGTGTGTAATCTTTCTGTTTGTGTGAGCGTATGTCTATCTATATGTTCTTTTATCTAATCTATCTATTCTGTCTGTCTATATCTGAACAACTAAACCCGAATACTGTTAAGGCACTTCTGAATATTACTCTCAACCTGCGTCTGAACGGCATTCGGGAGAAGTAGCCATTTCGCTCTGATCGCATCAGCGGCCTATGAATATGCATCAACTCTCTCAGGGACAGGGAGGTGAATAGTCCATATCTTCCTTTCTCATTGTCATGCTTAAGTTTGCTCTGTGATTCGAGCAGTTATGTGCTGGGGTTGTTGTTGTTGTTGTTGTTGTTGTTGTTGTTGTTTTGTTGTTTTTTTTGTTTGTTTGTTTGTTTTTTGTTGTTTGTTGTTGTTGTTTTGCTTTTGTTGTTGTTGTTGTTTGTTTTCTTGTTTTCACATTCAAAAAGGGTGTTATGCAAAGAATAAAATAACGTTTGTCGAAGCATCAGCACTCCGAAAGTGTATCATGGAACACCAAATTTTGATACATTAATTAAAACGAAACTACTCTGCAATAATCGTGTAAAATTGTTAGCCTCTCGATGAAGTACTTTTTGAGATGTTATACATTCAATGAAGTACACTATTAATTTGTGCAGATCGGCCCAACTGGTCAGGCGAGGACGGAGTGCCTGGACAGTATAGTTGGAAAGGTTGACGTGGTTTAAATGATTTTGTAATGTTTTATCCTTAAAAGAAGGGTTGCTCAACTCTGATTCCTTATAATTATTTAAGAGACAGTGTCTTTTTCAACATTTTTGTGTGTGAAGCATTATGATTATTTATAGCTTTGTTTTAATCTGATGAAGCAATTTTACTGTCAGAAAGTAGAGGTTTTTAGTTACGAATCTCGAGAATGACAGTCGATGCACTGAAGTGATTTGGTCACAAATCTGAAATTAGAATTCATTCTTCAATAACAGGAATATGATATTTCATACTCCAGTATACGAAGCACAAGCAACAAACGCATTCTACTTAAAGGACAGTACTATGAGTTACAGATTTATACATGCATCGTGTGTGTGTGTGTGTGTGTGTGTGTGTGTGTGTGTGTGTGTGTAGGCACCAGTGCTTTATCAAGTAAATGAAATAATTTTAGCAACTTTTAAAAGCCACAAATGACAAGGAATACACATTTTGTTAATGGTGCACTACTTACTGTGTTATTCCTGTCATACTATACGGTTCAATAACGAGAGAAATGTTTATTCCACTATTGTAGACTAATCACATTTTTCATCCTCCAGCTATGCATTCATTGTAAACCTCAACACGGTCTCAAATGAAGGTGTGTAAAATTGTTCTTTTAAACAACTTTCAATCCCCCTTACTGGTTGGTATGTGATAAGAACCAAGGGGGATTATGCCCACACATGCAAGAAAAAAATTATCGCCATTAATGATCAGTTTTTACAGTCTCTTTGTATTTCCATGGGTAAATGTAAATAGTCGTCCACACTGCGTATGATTATGTATAGAGGTCGGTCGTATTGAAGTAGAACTCTTTAGGAAAAGTGGATGTGAGAGTGTTACATCAGTTACTTCCAACGGTGGTTACATACCTTACAGGATGTGGTGGGATATTGCCCTGTCCAATTCCAAAGAAAACAAGTAGAGGTCTTACGCGTAAGATTTCGACACAGCAACCGAAAATACACACTGAATTAGGAAGGAAAGATGAAATTCTTAAGGAAGAAAGACTTATTAGCTATAGTGACATATACGGGGAGAATACGTTCTTTTGATCAACAATCTCCAAAATAGGATACATTACGAATGACGTTTTACAAGAGCTTTTTGCAGTCTTTTGTCATGAAAACATTACTCTCCAATGTAGCTGGATTTTAACCAAACAAATAAAATCGGAAATGAAGTGAGGCAGGGAACAGTAAACGATAAACAGTAAACAAGTGGGGTATTTCTTGCTCCCATAAGAAAACCTAACACAGAGTAACTTTTATTCAAGACTGGCACAGCCTTTTAAACTTGAATAAAGTCAGACAAATACATTGACGAACAATCTAATAGTGGGGGAAAAAACAAGCGTAGGCCAACAACCGAACTGTCTTCATAGTAATGACTTGGCAAAGATTTAGACCCAAGGAGGAGGGGACAAATAAAGTTTGTCTAGCTACAAGATGACTGACGCACGGAGCACTGGTTCTTTTTACCTATATTTAAACTGCTGTGCTGATGTCTTATGGAACGTCCATAATGGAATTTCCCTGTTCAAGAATATTCTACATGGCTGCTGTCTGATTGAATGTCTATAACGGAATGCTCTTGTCCAAGAATATGCTACAGGGCACAGTGAAAGTGAGTTTCCCGACAACTAGAAATAGATGGAGAACGCCGTGGACAAGGTGAAGGACTGAACTGGGGACAGCATCTCTACTCTGTTGCACAGCACTAAGGACAGAGGTTGTGGGGATCACTGACTGTTCAAACGTTCGTCCTGGCATCCCGAACACCTCCTGTCCAACTACAATGATTTATCTATTGATGTATGCACCCACACCTCCATTTTTTGCCATTTCCCTCAACCGATACTCGCTCGCGCGCATGCACACACACACACACACACACACACACACACACACACACACACACACACACACACACACACATCCCCCCCCACCCCCCTTCCCTTCCGTTTCTTTTCAGTGAAAACAGGAGGGGGCGGGAGGGGTTCTGCCGCTGTTTGCAGATCAGTTGCAACTTCTTAGAGTAGTTCCTTCACACTGGGGGTATAATATTTCCCTCAGTGTCTGTTTCAACCTCAGTGTCCTTGCGTCCGGTGAAACAGTATTCCCTCAGTCTATGTTTCACCTCAGTGTCCTTTGACCGGTGGAATAGTATTCCCTCAGTCTATGTTTCACCTCAGTGTCCTTGCGTCCGGCAGAATAGTATTCCCTCAGTCTATGTTTCAACCTCGGTGTCCTTTGACCGGTGGAATAGTATTCCCTCAGTCTATGTTTCAACCTCGGTGTCCTTTGACCGGTGGAATAGTATTCCCCTCAGCGTATGTTTCGACCTCAGTGTGTGTAAGGAGGGGGGGGGGGGGGAGAAGAGCACGTAAGGTCGAGAAGTTTTGTCGGGGGTGGGGGGGGGGGCGGTGGGGGGGGGGGGATGAACGGAACTACTCCCAGAAGAAGTTGCAACTGATCTCCAAACGACCTCCCTTCCCTACCACCCTCAGTGAAAAGAAAGAGAAGGGAGAGCGGGTGAGAAGAGAGGGGACGAGTGTGGGAGAGGTGTCAAGAAGGGAAGGTTTTTTGTTTTGTTTTGTTTTGTTTTGTTTTTTGTTTGTTTGTTCTAATTTGTTTCAGTTTCTGCCTGCAGTCACCTCACTTTGAAACTGACCTCAGTGTAAGTTTTGATTCATCCCCTGTGTTGCCACACTCCAGCAATTCACTCCGCAGTGTATGTGGTAGAGGAGTATTATGCACTGCTTGTTGTTTATCGCAGGCCTTGTTTCTATTGACTTCTTAAGAAATATTATTTATCGTTCAATGACATTTGTCCCCACCCCCTTTCTCGACCTTCTTCCCCCCCCCCCTCTCCTCCCCCCCCCCCCCCTCCCGCCCCCCGACATCTTCCCATCCCACCTTCTCCTCTCGCCCTTTCGTGCTCTTCTCTGCCCCTTCCCTCACACCCACCCACACAGGGCCCATTTTTTACCCTCGCCCCTTCCACTTGCTTTCCTCTCATTCTCTGTCTCTCTCCCTACCCTCTGTAATGAATTGTGCTCACTTCCCTTACCCCTCCCATACATTATTCTTTTGATGACTGCTCCAAAGGGAGCATTGCTTTCTGCATTTTGGTTTACTGTTTGTAACGTCTGAACAAGACAGATATGTCGACAGTTTACTTATTTGTTTCGAACAGTGCAGAAAATCTTCATGTTTTTGTATATTTATTTGCGGTGTGGCTCATGTCCACTTCAAGAAGTACAAAATGACGCCATTTCAGTCTGTTCTCCTCGCTGACGTTTTGTTCTAATGGCAGAAGCTACAAAACTTGTTTTTTACTTCCTGATATTCTGCCCTGAACTTGCTACCAGTTACACAATACAAGTAGAAGTTGATGGCGCTGTTGGCGTACCACATAATATTTGTTACCGTTTCAAGGAGTCTAAACTGTCTGTCAACAATCGGGTCATCTGTATCCATAAATCGAATTGCGGTCATGAATATTACAATGGGCATTGTCAGGAAGAAAAAAGACATTGAGGTAGCAATCAAAGTCACGGTCAGTGAAGACAATTTATGTTGTCTGGAATTCTGGGTGGCCAGTGGCACGGAATGAGGAGCATCTGAGCTGACGGATCTGAACAGCGTCCAGAGAAGAACACTGTTGCTGACTATCAATATCATGGAAGGCAGGAAAGAACATTGAACCAGGTCCACCCAAGGCCAGATCATAACATAAAACCACTTGTAGCTTTCTGATACACACGTGGAAATAAAACAGTCGTTACTGTCTGCATCAGCACCATAGAGGAAGTGACAATTGATCAGAACGAAGACGACAATCACTATACCAGCCACAGCTCCAGACTTCTTCGTCGTCCACACAGCATTGACGCGGAGTGGCCACAGCACAGAAGCTGCTCTCAGCATGGTGAGTGCCACAAGCATCCATGCAGATACAGCTGGCGCCGTATATTCCATAGTGCTTAGAATCTTGCACAGCCATGAACTCAGAGTGTCAAGGTATGGTACATCAAATACGGCGGACAGAAAATTATCCAAGGGGAGTATTGACAATAGCAGCTGATCAGAACAGGCCAGAACCAGGAAGAAGATGCTGGAAGTGGATGCACGAAGACGAATCATGATGAGAATAGTCATAGCATTTCCGTAGAGTCCAAGCACAAACACAATAAGACAGGCTAAATAAAAGATCCGGTCGGCGGTGGTTTCAAATAGTTCGTCCTCATCACTCCAGTCCAGATCCTCAATGTTCTCCCTTTGACTGCTTGCTTCCATTGTACTGTTCACGCCTATCATACTGCTCACTTCCATCATACTGCTCACTTCCATCATACTGCTCGCTGCCATCATACTGCTCGCTTTCATCAAACTGTTCTATTCTAGCTTACTTCCATTATACTGCTTACTGAGAAGACAGGAGCTCAAATGAAGCTGGCTCCAAACCAGTCGTTGTGTTCGTTTGTTTTCCTTTCTTGTTCCCTTTTGTTGTAAATTCAGTTTATCAAGAATATTTGTTTAATAATGTCATGTCTGGTGACTTAGAAGAATCTGTACAGACCTATGCATTGATGGCAATTTTTTTTATACTCAAAAGAAACACGAAACAATCATCTAGCGCAGGTAAGGTGCATTGTGGATTCATTTGTTATAAGATACAGCTAGACTATGCCACAACTATAGATTTATATGAGACTGATGACACAGATGCATCGTGCGTTTTGTTAGAGAGAGAGAGAGAGAGAGAGAGAGAGAGAGAGAGAGAGAGAGAGAGACTCAAGATTCAAATGATTTATTCATAAAGGCTATAGCCCTTTAGAATGGGGATATACATTGTGATTCATGTCGCAGATTGACACTGGTCTTCATCATGTTACATAAACAGTTCACTTTTTGAATGCTTTATGTAAATAAACAGCCAAGTGTTTAACAGTATTCTCATTTGATGATGACATTAACGAGACTAATGTGAAAAAACAAGGATTCTTGAAACATTTTTGTGGTATGAATTGCTCTTTGGGGTCTTGTAATATTGGACAAGTTAATACAAAGTGGATTTCATCTTCTTTCGAATTTTGATATAATGGACAAATCAGACTTCTATCAAATGATTGCGTGTGACAAAAATGATGAGTAGCAATATCAGACACACCAAGTCTGAACCTAGTCATGATACGCTTTAGATGTTTGTCTATGAACAGGTAAACATCGCAGATGACTAAACGCTCTATAGATTTCAAATCTGTCATTGTTTTGCACATGTGAGTTTCACTTTTGCCAGCTACAATCAATCAGTCTTCCTCGGAATACCCGAATAAATACATTCATATCACCAACACCTTAGTTCCTCCATGCAAAGCTGAAACCATATTCACACAATTTCATCCGCACATTAGTCACCCAGTTTTTCTTACCTCTATTGTCTGAGTCTAACAACATTCTATACGCTTTGAGTGATAATCTGTGAACCTCCATCTGAACAATTTTTAACCAACATCGAACACATTTAAGAACGGAATTTAAATAGATAGGATATCTAGCTTTTCACGGTGTATCAAATCATTTGGCATTTGCAACAATACACAAAAAAATTTCTATAGAGCGAAAAAATGGATCTTTTTCTCAGTGCACAGCAGCAGTATCAAGGCACCACATTTCAGCTAAGGACTGTATCATAGGTTGCATTTGGCAATCAAATGAAATCAAAACCAAAGTAAGGGAATCGTTATTTAGCAATGACAGTTCCTTTCAAAAGAGACAATAATGCATTTTTTTTTGCCTTATATTAATTCTAACAACAGGCATTATGGATCCATTGTATGTCCGTCTTTTCTCGCCGCATGATATCCACCCGTCCTAAATGCAGTTATATTGCTTTTTGTCATATTGACTTTTAACTGTACTGAAGCAGCAACTCCTTGTGAAATGTTTGAATGAGTCTGTAATCCGATCACTGTTTCTGATAACAAGACCACGTCATCCGCTAAAAGAATGAATATCTCTAGAACGTCATTTATGAAATTGTCACTGTGCCTTCCACCTTGCATGATTTTCTGAGTCAATTCATTAATAGATAAGGACAACAAACATCGCCCTGTTTCACACCAGTTGTATATTTAATGTAGTCTGTTAACGCTGCACCAGATTACACTCTTGCCTTTGCACATTCATGTTTACTAAGACACAATTATGAAGTTTCCCATGAATACCGTTTTTCAACAGGACAGGCCATAGTAAAGTCCTATTAACTGGATCAAAAGCCTTCTCAAAATCAATAAAGGCAACATACAATTTACGATTTAAACAAAACTGTTTCTGCATAAATGCCATCATTGTGAAGATATAATCAACAGCAGAGTAGTTTTTCTTAAACCCAGCCTGGTATTCTCATGTGATGTTATTTTCTTCTACCCACTCCTGTAGCCTCCTGTTAATAATAGCACCAAACAATTTACTGCAGACATTACACAAACGCAACTATGTAACAAAGCAACCAATAACATATTCACAAAGGGTGCAATTGGAGAGGTTTTATGCTTTATTTGGAGTTCGTCAGGGTAAGCCTTCCATCTCTCACACTTTCAACATATCTCTAGAATGCGGCATGACTGATGCCCTGGAGGATCACGTCAGCACCATTAATATTGGGGAAAAAATCGTCATAAGCCTTTCCTTAGCTAACAAAACGAATGGAATGGAAAGCATTAAACGGGAACTTGCAACACTTCTGAAGGGACTGGTTAATAGACTTACGAGACATTACATGGAAACCAACGTCAGAAAACCATGTGAATAGCCTGCCTCATCATCACCATTTTGACATAACTATCCACAGACAGAGGCTGGGGATCGTTCAATGGTTCAGTTACCTGGTACCTACGTCAGGATAAGGGATCCAAACAAGAAATCCACTACAGGGCAGCAAAAGTAGTCATTACGATGAAGACTGAAAACTGCATGGAAGAACAATAACACCTCTGAGGAACTCAAGTTCAGATAGTTGTTTTACTTGTATTTCCTTATGTTCCCCTGTGCACATGAAACATGGACCCTCACAGTGGATCTGGAAACAAGAATGCAGGCTATAGAACTGAGGTGCTACCACAAGATGTTTAGCATCAGATGTAGTGATAGTATTTCCAATAAAGCAAGTATCATTAAATGGCCTATCTGTCCAAATGAAGGGGCGCTGACAACTAAAGTCCCTCAATCTGATACGACCTCTGAGTAATCAAGATAGCAGTAGGCGCAGAACTCATTATTTATGAATCAAAAACAAGTTCATATGGTGTGCACATGCAAACAGAACTCTGACAAGCAGTCTAGACATGAAGACTGCCCAAAACACGACACTGGGATGCGCACATTGGGAATGTGTTAATGTGACCACAGCCCAGTCTGCACATCACCCAGTGTGTGTGTGTGTGTGTGTGTGTGTGTGTGTGTGTGTGTGTGTGTGTGTGTCGTCTGTCTGTCTGTCTGTCTGTCTCTGTCTCTCTCTCTCTCTCTCTCTCTCTCTCTCTCTCTCTCTCTCTCTCTCTCTCTCTCTCTGTGACGCGCATGTTTTCCTTTGAAAGTCACCACTGTTTGCAGTTAGCTGGCCCTGCTAGTGAACAAATGTGCACGCACAGAAACACACATCTGTCTACCTATCTACACACACACACACACACACACACACACACACACACACACACACACACACACACACACACACACACACACTTTCATTGTCCAGCCCTGTCCAGCCTCAAGGGCTATAGGCACATCAGGACTTTGGTATATAGGGCTGACCTCTAGGCATTAACACAATATGTACACGGATCTGGCAGCAAAAAGTGTTGTTGATCACTGTCACTAATCAGTTATGCTAGACAAGCTTGTTTCCAAAGCGCTCCTCAGAAATTATTATTATCACCGACAGTTTGTTTATGCTCATTTTTTTTTTCGATCAAAAACCCCCTGAATACTCTTTACAACTAATCCTTTTCCTACCTCATGTTGGATTGTCCTCCACCACAAATGTTTGTAACCATTTAAATGATGTTTCCACAGAACAGAATTTCTTTTTCATCGAACATGTCTTTTTATGCAGCATTTATTCTATGTACGAGACTTCAACGGGATCCTTTGCTTACTCTCATTTACAAGGTGCACTGTTTATCCATTTTCTGTTCAGACTATCAAAATTGTCTAAAATCGCACAAGTGTGGAATGAAAATTTGGGCCTACTTACTTGTGACAATACTGCAAATAACAATTAAACTGTGCACCAGTTACAGGAGACGATCCAATACACCTTGTATAGCTAATGCTCTGGTATAGATTTCCAGCGAAAAACTTGAACCATGGGTATACAGTACACTTGTAAGTAATCAGTTTACTGAAGAGAGATGTCACTAAAACACAACAACACATTACCAAAGGTTTCCCTCAAGCAAAACGAGACACGCAGTTGCTGTAAACATCCTCTTTCTAACGCTATCCTGACAAAGCTCAAGTACAATTAGTCTGCACCCACTATTTCCGAGTAAGCCACGCTGAAGACGAAAAATAGTCATTTGCATAGAACAACTCATTTAGCTTGTTGCTAGGGGGTGATTGTCCTAAGTTTGACCATCTCGTGAACGGATATTCTCTTTAATTAGAAAATTAAACTAGACATACACTGGGAAGTTTCAGTAGGAAGAAACTCTAGGGAGAGCTTGACAGCAGGTCTTCAGAGAAGAAACCCCCCTCAGACAAGTGTTTCCACCCTGAACTCCTTACACTCTAAGGGGTCCAGGCCGCATCCAGGTCATGACTCCCAGATGCCCTTCTACTGCCAACTTTCTTTTTTCTGGTGCTGCCGGGATTTGAACCCGCAACTTTTGGATGGATGGGCGTCTCAAGGCGTGCCTTTTTAGGCGGATGTCTTACCCAACTGCAAACGGGACACCTGTTCTAAGCTGGGAAATTCGAGCCTTATGAAGTTCACTTTTGTTCCTCCTCGACCAGATCCAGCTGGAATACTTTTTCGGTTGCCTCTGCCATTGCCTTCAGGTTCTGGTCCTCGTCTTACCTGAAATCCCAAGCTGTTTTATGAGGTCACAGGCTGATGAGCCTACAAACTCCTTTGCTCCAACTTCTATGGCGAGGATCTGGGCCTGAAAGCCGGATTTCCCTCAAGCTGCTCGCTAGGCTGGCATACTTCTCAGTCTTATACAGGCGCGCTTGCTCCATTCTGCTTTCAAATGGTACACTGAGTTCGATCAGAATCATTTCTTTTGATGAACCAGAGTGGAGAACGATATCCGGTCTCAAGTCACTCTTCCTGATGATCGCTGGATTGTTCTTCCATTCTGGAAGGTCCACTGTGCAGTCCTCTGCTCCATCCAGTAAACCCTGCTTCCATGCTCTTGATATCACAGCTGTTCCAGACCATGCTTTGTGGCCTGCTACCATGTAGAACTTTGTTGCTGGAGCTACTGGTGGCGTAGAACTTCTTCCAGCAGTACTAACCGCATGTGCGAATTCCTTCAGCACTTGGTTGTGCCTCCATGTGTACCTTCCTTGGGTAATCGCTGCTTTGCATGAACTCAGGACATATTCCACCGTTTGTTTGCCGTGACAGAGTGGACACGTAGGGTCATCTGATTTCCCCCATTTGACCATATTAGAATTCGAGGGCAGGATGTCATATACAGATCTGAGGATGAAGCTGACTCTAAGAGGTGCCATGTGCCATATATCATTCCAGGTAGACTTCTTTGCAGTGTGTTTTCTCATGTAGTCCACTGTCCATGCTGGACTGCCTTCTGGATTCTCTTAACGTCCTCTTCATTCTTCTGCTCCTTTATTACCGTGTCTCTCTGCAAATAGCCTATTATGGAGGAAGGAGAAGTTACGTTGAGTATTGGCGCGCATAGTGTTGCAGGCAAATTTCAGAGCTGTATAACCACAAGACTTACGCCGTATGGGAGGGTCAGCATAATTCATTATTATTACAAGCGCTGCTTGGGAGGGACGTAACTCTCCTTCCTCCACAATAGGCTCGTAATAATTTCAATTAAACCGCAACATCCTAGCATAGGTTTAGTTTAATTTCCTAATTATAACACGCCTATTGCTTTCCAAAATGAAGCTACGATGAGATTTTGGAGAAAGTAGGGATAGTGTCCAGCTTAACAACATAGAGGACCAGCCACAATATACCAGTAATTAAGTTTATTGACAACTTGCACAATGCTTTGAAAAGTTCATATAATTCACAATTCGCATATCCATCAAGCACTTTCTGGCTGAAACTTGAACTGATTTGTCTCATAAAACTTTAGTGAATGTTCTTTTATTTCTACAGCCAGCAGCTTTCAAGATTGTTTTCAATAAAACCCTGGCTTTGGCAGCTGCACTAAAGCTTATGACCCTGGCTGAGTGTGCTGTAAATGTTGTGGTGTCAATGCTAGAGCGTGCAAGCACCCTTCTCATACACCACGCGGGGGTCTACTTACCCATAGGCGGGTGAGCTTTTGTGTGACTGAGGAACAGCTTCTGCTGGTTATTGCCTCAGAGATCTTGAGTTGTCTCTATATAATGGTTCAAGTGTTTCACAGGGCAAAAGTTCTCGTTCTTTGTGAATGTTCTTATCTCAGTTGGTTCTGTTTGTACACCTGGCTTTGTTGTTGTTTTTTTTAATAAACCCAAAAACTTTAACACACACTTACAATCATACATCTTCACATCACTTGTCTTTAAAGAGTGCAGGCCATGGCCGTAGCTAAAGCTAATAACATGCAAGTCTTCAAAGTCATTTTTTTCTAAAGTTAATTCATCTAATGGGGATAAGCAATCAAGGTAGTTAAGCACGGCATCTACGTCCCAAGTGTCACAATATGTGTGTAAAGAAGGTACGCTTTCAAACACCCCTTTTATGAGTTTGCAAATGACAGGATGACTACCCACTGAACATCCATTCAATACTAGCATATATGGAGACAGAACACAACGGGCAGAGTTTCCACTTGGCAATGTAGTTGTAAACTGCGCGTGTCTGTGGCCGCCAAGAACTGATGATCAGCGCTGCTGCTTGGCTGGAACATTCCTCTCTTTAATACTGGTCCCAGATACTTTGCACACCATCAACTGAAGGCGGGGAAGGATAGGGTGGGCTTTCCCTGCTCGAGTTTCTCGGTGAAATATGCTGTTATGTGCTGGAAGAAGTACCAGGTCCCGTATGTCTTTTATACATACACTGCCATGCTACTGTTCTCCCTTTCCCGTTTTGCCTTACCAATACACTTACCTCTCTCCACACCTTTCTCTATCTGTCTGTCTGTCTGTCTGTCTGTCTGTCTCTCTGTTGCCGTTTCCGAGTGTGTGTATGTGTGTGTGTGTGTTTGTG
>CM065738.1:33118411-33168411 GCA_033310375.1 Conus canariensis | reverse complement strand
GATCTTTACAATGGTTGATCAGTAATGAGTCGTGTGGCTGATTAATGATGTATTAGACACCTCATCAATGATTCGTCTTACGGCTGATCAGTAATATACAGACAGCTCACCAGTGATTCGTCTTATGGCTGATCAATTATGTATCAGACGACTGATCAGTTATGTGTCAAACAGTGGATTGATGATGTGTCACATTTCTGATTAACGTTCTGTCACACAGCTCATGTGTCATGAAACTGATTGATGATGTCTGATAGAGCTGATTATTGATGTGTAATAGAGATGACTGCTGATGTGATATTGCTGATTAATGGTGCCTGACATAGCTGACAGATGCTGTGTCGTACGTCTGTTAATTGATGTGTCATACGGCTGATTGCTGATGCGTCATACGGCTGCTCGCTGAGGTGTCAAGGACTTCAAAATGATGTGTCATATGGCTGATCGCTGATGTGCCATGCAACTGATCGCTGATGTGTCATGCAACTGATCGCTGATGAGTGACACGGTTGATCGCTGGTGTGTCATATGGCTGATCGCTGATGTGTTATACAACTGATCGCTGATGTGTCATACACCTGATCGTTGATGTCTCAAACAGCTCATCGTTGATGTCTCAAACAGCTGATCGTTAATGTCTCAAACAGCTGATCGCTGACGTGTCATACGGCTGATAGCTGATGATGTGTCATGTGGCTGATCGCTGATGTGTCATACAACTGATCGTTGATGTGTCATATGGCTGATTGCTGATGTGTCATGTGGCTGATCGCTGATGTGTCACACAACTAATCGTTGATGTGTCATGCGGCTGATTGCTGATGTGTCATGTGGCTGATCGCTAATGTGTCATACAACTGATCGCTGATGTGTCATACAGCTGATCGCTGATGTGTCATGTGGCTGATCGCTAATGTGCCATACAACTGATCGTTGATGTGTCATATGGCTGATCGCTGATGTGTCATTGTTCATCACAGATGTGTCATATAGCTAATCGCTGATGTGTCATACAGCTGATTGCTGATGTGTCATACAACTGATTGCTGATGTGTCATACAGCTGATCATTGACGTGTCATACGGCTGATCGCTGATGTGTCATACGGCTGATCGTTGATGTGTACACGGCTGATCGTTGATGTGTATACGGCTGATCACTGATGTGTACACGGCTGATCGCTGATGTGTGTCATACGGCTAATAAGGTGAGTTTTCAGGTGGAACGTATGTACAAACCAGTAAGGTCAATTTATAAAGACCAAAAAATTCATTATCAAGCAAAAATAAAATCAAATAAGGATTTTCACAATCAATAAGGCGCACATAAGGAACTAAGCTTTTACGTACTATGCAAATTATCCCCCCAATCCCCACCCCAAGCATCTTCGACGTCTTGTAAGTTTAACAGCTGACTTTACATATTGATTATCATTTTTAAAATAGCCGATTCAAATTTGTCGGTACACATCTCCAATAAACAAACAACATCAAACGAGGAAACAAATTGAATAAAACATCTGTCCTTTAATTTTTTTTGACAGTCTACATATGTTCCAATGAAGAAAAGTTTGTTTTTTTTTAAAACATACACACTCGCCACATTCAGACCGAAAAGGAACTGCTCTCAAGTTGTAAATCCATATCACATCTTTCTCTTCTCCTGACCCTTTTGTAAAATTAGTTTTTCGTTTATCTGACTTCATCCAGTCTCAAACGATTTAAAGGAAGCATTCACACGGCTGTTTTCTCCTTTTCCATCCACATTTACACCGTCACCGTCGTTGTTTTTCCAATTTCTACATTCACCTCTGCTGCTTTTACTTGTACAGTCCTTACAGTCACTAACGTTCTTACGCACAGGATGAGTAAAATAATCTGCTTTACTCCCACGGTTGTCCCTGATGTCTATACCGTTCAAATTCTTATAGTCATCACCGCTGTTTATTACAGACACATTCAGACATTCACCCTTACCACCAGTTTCTTTCATTATCATGCCGTTCCCTCTACATTTTCCCCCACACTCTTCCCGTGCAACATTAGAACCTATTTCAACCCGAACGTCATCACTGTAAGGTGGACGAACATCAACATGCAGTTGGATGCTAGAGTGATCACTAATCTCATACTTCCCTTCTTTCACACACAGCACATCAACAAAACTATATACACATTCATCCTGTTGGTTGAAAAAAAATTCCGTGCACAAATCGCCTTCACTGACATCAGGCACGGGATTTGTGTTACGCGTTTGTTACAGACTAAGACAGTTCACAACATTGTTCATCTTGACCCCTCGTGAGACGAAAACACGCTTAGTCACCGGTGTCAGCTTATTTTTGAAACCTGTTAAATTTTGAGACTGGGACATTGTCATGTTTTGGGGCTGGCCACACTATTCTCCAAGCTGAACAAGATAATCACTGACATCCAGCCCGAATTTATTGCCGTCAATGATAAGGTGGTCATGAGATGCCTTTTCGTCCTTTGACTTGTTGGACTTTAAGGAAATGAAGAGCTTTTTCCACATTTCCCTTACTCTCAGAGAAAAGTCTTCCCTGATAAAAATGTTGCTCCCTTCAGTTTTCGTTTGACACACAAAATCCTGTCTTTATCTTTGAAAAAATACAACAGGCAACAATGGGAGAATCTGGCCTTGAATTAAGGCAATGGACCCTGTCAAACAAAACATCATCAGAGAACTCAAGTTTATTGATTATCATGTCCTTCACCATATCCTCACAATTTTACCACATCTCATTCTTCTTCCAAGAAAGACCATGAACGATTAAATTATTTCTTTTTGATCTACCTTCTAAATCACCCACTTTCTTGTCCACAGATTCCACTTTCACACTGAGTTTATCATTTTCACACTTTAATCTTAGATTTTCTTCCTTGAAGTCAGAAATTTCTTTTCTCAAACTAGAAACGTCCCTGCAAAGAGTAATATATTTCTCTCAAGTCTTTCATTTCACCACACATATGATCGAACTTTACAGTTCAGGCCGTTCATTGAACCCATTGTCTCACTCAGGGAAGCCATCACATCCTTCACGGAGGGGTCCGACGGAAGTGCAGACCAACTAGGGGCAGTCCCTTGACCACAGACACTCTCTCATCGAATAGATTCTCCACTGCCAAGACGGGACAGGCGCAAGTTGTCCGGGCCAGGATTCATATCTACGTCACTTCAACGCCTTAACAAATTGCCACAGGACAGTAGAGAGAGTAAAAGTCCAAGGGTGACACTGTCTGTCCGTGTCCTCAACTTGAACATATGCAATCTCATGGCGGCCTTGAATTTCACGCGCTTCATCATAACACATGCTTATACAGCAGCGAATACTCCGCATACTAGTCTGAACTTGAGGGCATCTGAAGGCATGGCAGCTAACACAATTTACTGACAATTTGCAATAACCAACACAAAACGACGGAGACAGACAGAGCATATGCACAACCTCTCCACTTTGTGTACCTCGACGCTCCCACAGAGAGAGAGAGAGAGAGAGAGAGAGAGAGAGAGAGAGAGAGAGAGAGAGAGAGAGAGAGAGAGAGAGAGAGACAGACAGACAGACAGACAGACAGACAGACAGACAAACAGACAGACAGACAGAAAGAGAGGGAGGGAGGGAGGGAGAGAGAGAGAGGGAGAGAGAGAAACAGGGCGAGACAGAATGCATGGGTCATGCATTTGTAAAGGCCATGAGGTCCCTTTCGCCGAATCCTTTCTTGTATATTTATTCATTTATTTCATCATCTAGCTCCATGTGAACTGTGTCATAATATCCAAGCAATTACGTGGTGTATACAGGTTTTGAAAGCGATTTTGCATGATAACTTGATTCACCTTATGCCGCTGTTTTTTTTCTGTTTCTTGACAGCGCAGTGTCCTTTCTGAATCACTTGTGATAGGTCCAAGAGATCACACACCTCGTCTTGCCTTGTTCTGCTTCCAGTTGTTCATGGGTTCACTGCAGAGTCGGACTCATGTGGGACGGGTCAGTTCAAGCCTGGATACCCAGCCAATGCACACAGGTAGTGTTCGCCAGTTTCAAGCCCACGTCAACTTACAGGTTTAGCTCACAGAGCAAGAATTCCATCCTTAGTGTTAGCTAGGTGTACACTCGGGAATTTCTTCAAATGGAAACGGCCCTTGACAAGCACAGATTTGCTCTGATTATGCCCAAGACCTGGGGCACATCTTCCTTGGTCAGCTGCAGTTAAGTAGCTATGTGGGGTTAATCAAAGCTGATTTTGCTACAAACTTCTTGTTTGATTAATGTCTGATATGTTGGTAATGGATCATTGACGGATCTTCTGTCGGGTTCTTTGCCGTCGATGTCCGCAAAAGTGGGGTATGTTCATGCGCACTAACATTATGAAGATCATATCCTTCTTTTGCATGACTCTTTGAAAAGAATGCCTGTCTTCTTTTCTAATCAGCTTTCAGGCACGTTCAGCAGGTGATGGTTTAAACAGCTAATGTTCTTAGATCATCGTGCAAAGTATGTCCACATGTATCAGGCACCTTAGTTCGTGTACCTGTGTAAGTATTTCTCTATGATTTTCTGATGGTTTGTCACACGTCGAATGTGTGCAGTTTGTGCAGGTGAACTTTGATGACGAGGTAGAGGTGTGTTAGGGAGTTGGGGTTGGTAATGTGGGCCTGACTTTTACAGCTTCAGCATGTACATTCTTTAATTGGATTCTACAACTTTCTTTTTGTGTTCCTGTGTTTCCTTCATCTTTACTTTTCCAGCTATATCTATAGTTTTTCTTTTAATTCCTCCTCTGTTCATTTTGAACATAGTGTAACCTAGGATTAAGATATTCTTGAAGGTTTTTTTTCCCGTTACTCGTGTACTAAATTCATATTCATATTGACTTTCTGTCTAGAGTTTAAACTGATCCAGGGAACACTGTATGCTACAGATGTGATTATCCTTTTTTTTCTAACGAGGCGTCTGAAGACAACAACGATCTTCATGGCTCTGGCGAGAGGCGCGCTGATCGTGGACGACTGCGGCCTGGCAGTGTGGAACGGGCCAGAATTCATGAACTCGCCAACTGCTTGTCGACAGCTGTCAAAGCCTTTGGACAGACCATCAGCCTGCAGAAAACAGAAATGACACTTCAGCCTGCAGCAGGTCTGGCCCAGTATTGAAGAAGAGGAACAGAGACGAATATCGTGGAGACCTTCACCTATTTGGGGAGTAGCTTGACCTCATCCTGCAGCATGGACAGAAAGTATCAGACAGACCTGATATGGCGGATGCTTCTCACGGCAGGCTACTGAAACGAACTTGTTGCGCCAAGACGGCTGTCTACAAGGCGGTAATCATTACATTCCTGATCTATGCTGTGAAACATGGACACTGTCCAAAAAACATTTGAAAATACTCGACCATTTCCGCCTCCACTGCCCTCACAAGATCACGAGCATCTCATGGGAGGACTGGGTCTTCAACACAAAAATGCGCCGCAGAGTAAACTTGCCCAGTATTGAGGCAATCATCAGGAAGGCTCAGCACTGGTGGACTGGACATGTTGTTTGTATGGATGACACGCGACTTACAAAGCTGATCTTCTTCTCAGAACTGACATTTGGTGAAAGAAACAGTGGCCGGCTACTAAAATGTTTCAAAGACTGCCTGAAAGCATCTGTAGGAGGCTGTAGTATTCTTCAGATTGGATGGGAGAGCCTTGCCACTGGCTGCAGTGTCTGGGGAGTGGCTGTGCACAACGGAGTACAGGTCTTTGAAGAGAGGCGTCCGAAAGGTCTGTACCAAAAGTGTCAAGCCTACAGGGAGAAGATATCTGAGCCAGCCTCTGTTGTTTCATGCCCTCATTGCGGCTGCATCTGTGCATCTGATTTTGGGCTGAGTGCTCATTTGCAGTGTCACTGAAATCATCATCACTGGAATTCGACTTCTGATTGACGCTATTATTGTACGCAATTGACCTCTATATGACGTCATCGTTGCTCACGATGGACCTCCGATTGATGTCATCATTGCTCGTGATGATTCTCTGATTGACGTCATCCTTGTTTGCGATCGACCTGATTGATGCCATCATTGCTCGTAGAGACCTCCGATATACAACATCATCACACGGGATAGGTCTCGGATTCATCCACCTTTTGCCTTAGTTTGGCTTCCTTGAAGCGTGACCGCCAGCTGGTTGTCTATTTAATGACGTTGTTAGAAGATTCTGTCAGCCCGTGATCAACTCGCTGTCAACAATTTTCAGCTATTGACAGTGGGCTGACATGGATCACAGATGACAGCGAAGTCACTCCTCACTGGGTCTACATGGATAACACAGACAGCCAAGATCAATCAGGTCGATTAGCCATTTAGTCATGAACTATTGAACACGTTGATATTTTAGCTAAGTATGGCAGGATAATACGTGATATTCAAAGCTACATGCACTAATAAAATCAAGCATTGGTGTCCTTGATTTCAAATCAGTAAAACTTTTAAAACAAGATGAAAAAATAATAAAGTTTATAAAAAACCTTTTGGTGGTAGTTGAATCCTTTGGAGAGGAAACTGACGTTTCAAGCCATAGGCCCGTTGTCAAAGTGAAGAGAAGAAGACAGTGTAGACAGGAAAGCCCATGTGAGAATTGGGTGAGAACATCTCATTTAATTATTAAGTTGGACCAAAGTAAAGTAACTGATCACTGTTCAGGTGTATTGAACACACACAGACACACGCCACAGTACACCCAAAGACACCAACACACACACACACACACTCTCTCTCTCTCTCTCTCTCTCTCTCTCTCTCTCTCTCTCTCTCTCTCTCTCTCTCTCTCTCTCTCTCTCTGGTACGGCTGTCCGGTCGGGTCTGCGAATAGATGGGTTGGTGTATGTGGAAGTAATGTTTATGTTTGAAAATGATTTATGGATTACTACGATTGATACATTTTGTTAGTACGGGTTTGAATGCAAATACCTCATTATAGATGGTTCTAAGAGTTGTTCCTCAGCTAAAGTTTTCAATTATTGTATGTTAACATTTCGGGTCAAAGGATGAGATTGCTTGTGGTGGAATTCATGTTGAATTGTTAAAATATTTAGAGCGATACTTCATAGACTTGTTGCATTATAAATATTTGATTACTATCAATTGTTGCATGGAGAATTATACGACCCAGGTGCAGAAAGGTCTTCACTGTATATGTAAACGATTATACGATGAGGGAAATGAAATTTTAAAAAAAAACATGTGTTTTGTATGCTAGTATCAACAGCATTCATATCATGAGTTTTAAAAATAATAATATATATACTTACATTACGTTCATAAGGAAGAACGTACCAAGAAGCATTAATGTATAATTAAGATAGAATTGTGCATGTACATACTGTCATGGAAGAATGTTTTGTTGCAGTCATGGTAAATTTTTTTCAAATTATAAAAAATTGATTTATTTCTTGTTGCGTACTCATGTGAATAGGCTGATGGCCTCACATTAAAGTCACGAGTCACAAGTCACGAGTCACGAGTCTCTCTTTCTGGTGTTACAGAGTGGAGTGTGGGGTGCTTGTAAATAGATCTGTTAAATCTGTCTCTTGGGTGTCTGAAGGCGTGTAAGTTGTTTGTGTATTTTATTAATTCTTTCTTTCACTCACTCACACCACCCTACAACATAACAGCACGAACAGGAATTTAGTGAGGGGTGTACATTTAGTAAACAATAAGAAAATGGAAATGATTTTTATAGCGCATGAACAACACCAACATGCAACTGTAAACTAATTTGATTATATCAACATGTGTGCACACTCATACTCCCTGTTAGGCTGGAAAAGAACTCATAGCATCACCCATGACACAATACAATAATAACAACAACAACAACAACAACAACAAAGGATTTCTAACCTTCTCAAAGAAAATTATCATTTGAGTCTTTCCAGATATAAAATAAATCCTGCTGGAATTCACATCGCTGGTCAGAGGTGCTGCAGTCCAAGCTGGGGTAGACTTGCACATACACATAAAAAGATCACACTGACCTTAAGTTTGGACGCGTTGATGGCAGTCTATCTACTGACGACAATGATTGCCTAGTCGCAGAGCCGGCGCAAATGAGCTCTCCCTCTGGATGGCGCCACCACGTCCGTCCAACACAGCCCTCATGGACTCGCCGATACTGGTGACTCCGATGGAATCAAACCAAGGCTACAGACGTAGAGAGGACATCAAAACTGAGGACACCATGAGAGCAGGACATGAAGGACCACAGAATTTGAGCTTTTTTGTGCTGATCGATGAGAATGAGTATGATGAAGATGATGCTACGGATTTCCATTCCGGTCTGAGACTGCAGGACAGGGCTGTACTCTATGCTTCCTTTCATAATATATGCCAGTGTCAACCAGGAGGTCCGAGAGATACAGACACCTGCAGTGTTGGTCAGGAAATTTGAGCAACACTCTCAGAGACGCATCCATTAAGTGGATGAAACTCGACTGTGTGGTCCCAGTCTTCGCACCTGAGCCCAAAGCACAGTCAACTCTGGGTAGGAGCCGATCGGGGCAGAAAAATCCCACATGACTCTGATGGGAATCGAACCCACGACCTCCCAGCCTGGATTCCGTAACGCTAACCACTTCGCCACGGAGGCTGGTTGCCTCTCTTGTTTTAACAGTTTACTGATTTGAAGTCAAGGACAGAAATGCATGATTATATCATTGCATATAGCTTTGAATATTACGGATCCTGTCGCACTTATCTCAAGTATTCATGTGTCCAATAGCTCATGGCTAAATGACTAATCAACCTGACTGATCTTGGCTGTCTGTGTTATCCATGTGGGCCCAGTCAGAAGTGATTCCGCTGTCATCTGTGATCCATGTCAGCCCATCGTCAATAGCTGAAATTTGTCGACAACGAGCTGATCACGGGCTACGGATTTTTCTTAAGTCGTCATTAAATAGTCGACCGGCTGGTGCTCACGTTTTCAGGAAGCTAAGGTACGGCAAAGCAATAAATGAAACCGAGACGCATCGCGTGTGATGATGACGTCAATAAGAGGTCCATTGAAAGCAATGAAGACATCAATCAGAGGTCCATCACAAACAATGATGATGTCAATCAAAGGTTCATCACGAACAGTGATGACGTCAATTGGAGGTTCATCATGAGCAACGATGGCGTCAATCAGAAGTCGAATTCCAGTGATGATGAACTCAGTGACACTGCAAATGAGCACTCCACCCAAAGTCGGATGCACAAATGCGGCTGCACTGAGGCCATGCAGCAATAGAGGCTGGGTAGATCTCTTCTTCCTGCAGACTTGACACTTTTGGTACAGACCTTTTAGACGCCTCTCTTCAAAGACCTGTATTCCGTTGTACACAGCCAGTCGCCAGACACTGCAGCCAGTAGCAAGGGTCTCCTGTCCAATCTGAGGAAGACTACAGCCTCCTACAGATGCTTTCAGGCAGTCTTTGAAGCATTGGAGTAGCCGACCACTATTTTTTTACCAGATGTTATTTCTGAGAAAAAGACCAGCTTTGTAAGCATTTTTGTGTTGAAGACCCGGTCCTCCAATGAAATGCTCGTGATCTTGCGAGGGCAGTGGAGACGGAACTGGTCGAGTATTTTCAACTGTTTCTTGGTCAGTTTCCATGTTTCACTGCATAGATCAGGAACGTAATGATTACCGCCTTGAAGAAAGCCAGCTTGGTGTACAGATTTATGCGACGTTCGCCCCAAGTTTGCTTCCATAGCCTGCCATGAGAAGCACCCGCCCTATCAGGTCTGTTTGATATTTCCTTGTCCATGCTGCAGGCTGAGGTCTAGCTGTTCCCCAAGAAGTTGAAGCTCTCTCTTCCTCTTCTTCAATACTAGGCCTTGCTGGTGCAGGTTGAAGCGTCACTTCTGTTTTTTGCAGGCTGATGGTCTGCCCAAAGGCTTTGACTACTATCGACAAGCACTTGGTGAGTTCATGCAGTTCTGGCTCATTCAATGCTGCTAGAGTGCAGTCGTCCATGATCAAAGCGTCTCTCACCAGAGCCAGGAAGGTCTTTGTTGCCTTCAGACGCCTCATATATGAAAAGATAAACATCTATAGCAGACAGTGTTCCCTGCATCAGTTTAAACTCTAGACAAAAATGCAATATGAATATGAGTTTAATAAAGGAATAACAAAAAAAAAACTCTAAGAATACCTCATTCCTAGGTTACACTGGGTTCCAAACGAACAGAGGAGGACTCGAAAAAAGACGATAAGTGTAGCTCGAAAAGGACAGATGAATTAAATACAGGAGAATTAAAAAAAACTTGTAGAATCCATAAAGAGAACGTACATCCTAATGCGTAACGTCAAGCCCACATTACCAAACCCAATTCCTTAACACACCTCTACCTCGTCATCCAAGCTCACCTGCACAAACTGCATGCATTAAGCGTATGACAAACAAGTCGTCAGAAAATCATAGAAGAATATTTACACAGGTACATGAGCTAAGCTGCTTGCTATCTGTGGACGTACGTTGCTGGATGATATGAGAACATTAGCCATTTAAGCCATCACCTGCTGAACGTCACTGAAAGCTCATTAGAAAAGAAGACAGGCATTCTTTTCAGGAGTCTTGCGAAACAAAGATATGAGCTTCATAATGTTAGTGTGCATTCGCATACTCCACTTCTGCGGCAAAGAATGCGACAGAAGATCCGTCAGTGACCTATTACCAGCAGGTCAGACATTAAACGAACATAAATTTTGTAACAAACTCAGCTTTCATGAACCTCATATCGCTGCTTATGGGCATTATTACTCAAAAAATAAAATCCATGCAACAAAGTATAAAAACATCTTCTTCTTCTTCTTTTTTTTTCTTTTTTTTTTTCTTTTTTTTTTTTTTTTTTTTTTTTTGGGGGGGGGGGTTGTCATTTTGCGTATTCACCTCATTTTGACAACCAAGGACTTGCTGTTTTAAACGAGGGTGATTCATCAATCAAGGGAGGTAAGGGAGAAGGTAACTCTCGAACAAAACATTTCGTCTGCTTAGTTTCACCAAGAGATATGTGCACATTTTAGCACCTGCGACAAAGGAAAAGCAGAAACTGAAATTTCAGCAGAATCTGTAAATCCTTAAGACGTTCTGCGCACCAGAAAGCGCAAGTGTGGCCGTTTTCAGTGTACCATTTGAACCACCTCTCGTTTGGTGATTCATTTTACCGTGATGTTAAACATCATTAAAGTCGCGAATCCTGGCAGCGCCAAAAGTATGTCAGACAGCAACACTTTAACCCATCCCGCCCCATCCCCAACCTTCCACATCCTTCCAAGTGCAAGCAGTTCAAATCGAAACACATGTCGGGGGGGGGAGGTGGAGGGGAGGAAGAGTGGGGGGGGGGGGGAACCTTTTCCGAAGACCTGCAATCAAGCTCTCCTACAGGATGGGAACGTGTGTGTGTGTGTGTGTGTGTGTGTGTGTGTGTGTGTGTGTGTGTGTGTGTGTGTGTGTGTGCGCGCGCGCGCGCGCGCACGCATGCGTGCGTGCGTGTGTGTGGAGGGGAAGGGGGAGGGAAATGGGAAGGGTATGCCAATGGAAGGTATGAATTGTGACCCTCGCGACCTCGACTGGTCGAGCTTTGTACCATTTTAAGTCCAGGGTCCCTATATGGGGACACTAGTTGTTGTTTTTATTTTAATCCTTCCATGCGGAGCTTAAAACAGTCCAATTAGTGTGTAGATGTTCAACGGATATCAGGCTTATTAAATAAATGACTGCCAGTATTGGCTCTCTCTTATACGATTGTTACAGAAAGCAGTCATGTGTAAAAAGATGTTCCAAGCATCCTCAAAACACTACGGGTCATCACAAAAAGCAAGTGATTTTTCTTAGTCTGTCAACACCATAAAGTATACTACGGAGCAACAGTTGAAGCTATAAGAGCTATTTTGAAAGTTCTGTTCAGAATAAGCCTACCAATGGTTGCTTGTAATTTAAGCACAGTAGTGTAGAATGTGTGTGTCCCTCCCTACACGGGGACTCCAGAACCGAGAGGTTACAGCTTTTCGTGTGTGTGTGGTTTTTTTTTTTATGTGTGTGGGTTTTCGTTGTTGTTGTTGTTTTTGTTTTGTTTTGTTTTTTGTTTGTTTGTTGTTGTTTTTTTTTGTTTTTTTTCATGCTTTTATCACAGTTCACCGCCAGTCAAGTTCTGGTGCCTTCCAGAGAGCTGATCTACTTACATATCTAACACCCTCGAACAGCTGATGAGGGTAGTAGAGATGCAAAGGGTGAAATCCACAACCTAAACGAGCGTCAGTTCTGGTCCTGCTTCTTGTCCAGCCAGACGGAAGGGAGACAAATGGGAATGAATCGGAACGATCGAACAGATAAAAAAAAAAAAAAAAGTGGTTACAGACTATGGGCGCTGACTACTTGACTCTCTCTCTCTCTCTCTCTCTCTCTCTCTCTCTCTCTCTCACACACACACACACACACACACACACACACACACACACACACACACACACACACACCACAGGCGCGCGTGCGCGCGCGCGCACACACACACACACACACACACACACACACACACACACACACACACACACACACACACGCACACGCACACACACTCACACACACACACGTGTGTGTGTATATATATAGATAGATAGATAGATAGATAGATAGATAGATAGATAGATAGATTCAGTGTGAAGCACATCAAGGGCAGCGGGGAGACAACCCCCACTGAGCCTCCGGTATATACACGGTGTGGTTCTGTCTTCATTGACCTCATTTTAGAACTCCAAGAAGATGAGTCCAGGAAGTTTCAGGACGCATTTCGTCTGGTATAATCTGACATGTAATCACCTCTTTAATCCTTGAATTGTTTGATGGCCTGCCTGTCTGAGAAAGGGGTGACCTGCACTGGAACCGTCAGATCGAATGAAGCTGAGGACTATTCAGTCACGTCTATGGCAGGCATGCGAACAAACAAATAAACAAACAAACAAACAAATAAACAGAGGCACATTCGACCACAGTGTTGACTCCCAACATGGACTAATTGTACTTCGATGGACTGACAACAATATTGTCAACGAGGTATCAAACAAAGCCATGGTGGTCAAGAGCCGAACGCCAATGTGTTTAAATACGTCAGCCTGCAGTCTGCAGTCATTACAAAACTACTATGGGAACGAATATGATTCAACGCCCATCTTGCGCCGAATTTGAGAAGATAACCGATTGCTCGTTCTTTGTTTTCATTGTCCTGAATGCTGTTTATCTTGCCTGAAGAAGACCTCAGAGGTCTTGTGATTCGTTTGTCCCTGTTTTCTTGCGGATTAATTATAATTTCTTTTAAGAATTTGGTTGAATTTCCGCCAGCAGTCACCTCACTTTGAAACTTACTGTGGGAACGGTGGGCAAGATGGACCAAAGCGTCGAAAATACAGAACAGCTCTCCGTTCCAAGTTGAAATAGAGGCCAGTCTTCTGCCCGTTGTCTTGACTGCAAAGATGGCGCCTGTGCAGAGCATTGTAGGCCACACAGAAGACCCCTCTGGATTTCTTGGGGGTACGACATGGCATTGCCAGTGCCTGCCTCACGTAGAGACGCCGGAACCATAGCAACCTGTTGAACGGAATCCAAGAATGGATACTGAAACGAGTTCCTCATGTCCGTGAGACGAGACGGAAAGGATCATCTGCTATTGAGGATCCAGAAACGCTGACGTTCTGCGGGTGGCAGAAAAGGAAGACAAAATAATGTGCGTTAAAAGCAGTGTTGCCTTCGTAACGAGTGCCTTGTAACCTTTCATACGTCCCATTGAAGAGTTATGAAAAGCACACACACACACACACACACACACACACACACACACACACACACACACACACACACACACACACGCACGCACGCACGCACGCACGCACGCACGCTCGCACGCACACACACACACACACACACACACACACACACACACACACACACAAGTGCTAGGAATAACAATTGATAGCAATATTAGTTGGCAAGCTCACATAACCTCACTGTGCAAAAAGTCTCACAGGAAGTCTATCAGCTCTCCGAAATCAAACGCTTCCTCGACCTGCATTCACGCAAGCTCTTTTTCAGTCTCATATTCAATCATACATAGACTATGGGTCTACTCTATGGGACTCTGCTAGCCCTAATACCCTATGGGACTCTGCTAGCCCTAATACCCTATGGGACTCTGCTAGCCCTAATACCCTCAAACCACTGCTCAGCCTACACAAGCGAGCACTCAAATTGGTCCTCCTAAAAAGCAGTAGTCTCCAAGACTCAAACTATAAAAAGGTTCAAGTTCTCCCCTTAAGTCTGAGATTAGAATACAACAAAGGGATCACAATGCACGGCATTATGTCTGGGAAGGCACCCTCAACATTAGTTCACAGATTCTCAATGAATTCCTCAAGGACTCTACCCAAACTTCATGTCCCTGTTCCTAGAATTGACTTATTCACATCAACCTTCAAATACCATTATTTCAAATATCTTATGTGCCAATACTTGCATACTCCGTCATAAATCCACCACCAACCACTTCCACTAGCAGAATGCACATGCTATTCTGTTTAATAAGTATGTCTTATTTGAGCATGCGCGCGCGCGTGCGTGCGTGCGTGCGTGCGTGTGTGTGTGTGTGGTGTGTGTGTGTGTGTGTGTGTGTGTGTGTGTGTGTGTGTGTGTGTATGTATGTGTGTGTGTGTGTGTGTGTGTGTGTGTGTGTGTGTGTGTGTGTGTGTGTGTGTGTGTGTGTGTGTGTTTTCCTACTACCTCTTGTCCTCTTGTCACTATGTCGTAATGCTTGTATTCTTATGCGACTCTCTCTCTCTCTCTCTCTCTCTCCTCTCTCTCTCTCTCTCTCTCTCTCTCTCTCTCTCTCACGGTTCTGCTGGAATGACTTGACTTATTATCTATATGACATCCCCCCCCCCCCCCCCCCTCCCGTACCCCCGGTGACTGGGCTATCATTATGCTTTTTTCTTTTTTTTTTTCTCCATTTGTGCTTTTTCTTTTTCCTGGTTCTACAAAATCGATTGTCTTGCGTCTCCTTGGTATTTTTTGATTGTCAGACTGTTCTAAACATGCTCTTTCCCGCAACCCACCTCTCGACCTCTCCCCCTCTCCCTCTCCTCTCCTCTCCTCCTCCTCTCTCTCTCTCTCTCTCCTCTCTCTCTCTCTCTCTCTCTCTCTCTCTCTCTCTCTCCCTCTCTCTCTCTCCGCTCTTTCCTCTGCTCTTTCCTCCTCGTCTCCCCCCCCCCTCTCTCTCTCTCATTTACTTTTTCTATTATTTCTTTTTTTTTTATTACTCCATAACTAATTTTTGTTCTAGCCACTTTTTGCATGCTTCTTGTATTACCTCATCTTATTTTGCATTGTTGACCCTACTCAGGGCGAGGACTGGATGTAAAAAAGCACATCAGTGCTTATCTATTATCCTCGTAAATAAAGAATTCTCTCTCTCTCTTCTCTCTCTCTCTCTCTCTCTCTCTCTCTCTCTCTCTCCTCTCTCTCTCTCTCTCTCTCTCTCTCTCTCTCTCTTCTCTCTCTCTCTCTAGATAACAACAGAAGGATCGCTTATTCTGTCTGTGGGTGATGAGGATTTTTTTCTTTGTAATCGATTTCTTTATTCTTGTTTGTTGTTTCAATCTTTTTTTTTTTTACTTTAAATTCGTGTATGCCTCAATATCAATGGAGGAACAGCTCATCAACCTTTTAATATATTTGTGAAGGTATCTGTGTTCGTTAAAAGTTTTGTACGTTTTAGTCGTTAGTCATGCTTAGTTAGTCCCTTAGCGGGGCAAGGGCCGGATGGAAAAAAAAAAAAAACATGTGTTTGCTTCTCTGGTACCCTTGGAAATAAAGATCATTATCATCATCATCATCATCATCATCATCATCATCATCATCATCTCTCATAGGCCTATGTTTATAGACGACATTGCATTGTCGTGTAATGCTTAAGAGGTCAAACAAAATTTTGATTTTTAGAAGATTTATCTACCTTTACAAATCAATATTGCACATAGTTATCCTTACTCTTTAAAGACACACGCTTTTTATCCTTCCCCCCCCCCCCCCCCCCCCCCCCCCCCCCCCCAAGCTTTATGCTACTTTGCTTCTACAGAAAGAAATATCATCTTGAAGAGTCAGTAATGCAGTTCTTCTAAATGGAAAATTTCCTTTCACCGAATCAAACTGGTTTCTGAGTGACGTACAAATTGTATTGCGTATTTTGTTTTTGTTGTAAACCACCACGTTTTCAGTAACAGTGTTATGGGACACCTATCAAATGAACGAAATAAAATAAGGCAATCATCAGCATAAATGCATCGAACATGACATTTACAAGATTCCTCAACAAAATATCAGACATGACAAGTTCTGGCTTATATGAGCTAAGTAAAACAGGACATCACAGAGGCAGAAATGGGCACAAATATACGCTATCTGGGCTTTACGGACAGTCATATTATTTCGAAGTCATTCGATCGCTGATGGAAATATACTCTTTACTTTTGCCGTACAGATCTGGTAGAAAGATGTTCGCGCGGCAACAAGGGGGAAACTACTCAAAAAGCGTTACTTCCAGCAATGGCGTCCTCAAAGAAAAAACGTGCTGTGGAAGACCATTCTGACGATTTTGAAATTGAGAAGAACGCCGATTCTGACCAAGAAAGTGAAGATGATGTCACAGATGAAAGTGAAAACGAATTCATGGATCAGGTAAGGAAGCATCAACGCAGAATCAGAATTATTGGAGTTCCAGACGCACTCATGATCCAGGGACACCCAGTCTTTCTCTACCCAGCAGTCAAACTAGTCAGGCACTACCTTCGGTAAGCTCATTCGCCAGGTTATGCAGATGTTCTGCAGAGTCCTAGATGAGTCACCCTCATACAAAAAAAAAACACCTTTGTATGGGAAGACGGGAAAAGGTAAGTGGTTGGTACTGGGTTCTAACAGTAAAATACCCACTTTCCTGTCAGTTCCACAGTTTCAGTTAACTGGATTTTTTCTTTTATTTTTCTTTACATGAATTACGTGAAACATCAGAAATACTAGTGGGAACGTCAGAAAATGTTTGCTGAGAAATAGGGCCTATAAGTGTTGAAGATATAGCTGAAGGAATCTTCTGTTCTTCAACCCATTCCTACCTTTGTCCCTCTCTTGTAAATTTTTTTATACCCCTTATCTGTTCCAGTTTAATACATGTATGGTGATTGTTTCACTCATCGCTATAGAAGAAAGGAGGAAGGGAAGACAGCGTAGATCTACAAATTGCTGATCTGCAAACAGTATGCTGGATACTCTTCCAGTTCTTCTGTTTCACTTCAGCTTTCTTCATAATTGCAATGTGCTGATTCCTTGGACACATTTTCGATTTTGGTACAGATTTTGATAAAAACCTGGTGTAGATCACAAATGGAAAGTCTGGGAGTGAGTTAATCTCGAATTGCAGTATGAAAATTGAAGTAGAAAACAAGTGAGAAAAAAATATCATTATAGGAATCACGACATGATAGGAAAATTGTGACAGACAGATTTCTCCAACATGGGCTACTGTGTTCTTTGTGATCATGGTGCTCAACTGAACTGTTGGCATCACAGATTGGTGCTGATAAAAGAAGATAAAAGGGAAATCTCTCATCGAACAGGAATTTTGTTACACAGCTAGAATTGTGTCAAAAAACTGCTTTTGCAAACTAAGGAATTGATATACAAAAACTCAGTTTTTAAAAATTTGACAGGAGGAGAGGTGGAATGTTATCATTTTTCACTTTAATTCTACTTCTCTCTCTCTCTCTCTCTCTCTCTCTCTCTCTCTCTCTCTCTCTCTCAAAGTGTGGGTGTGTGTGTGTGCTACTTTCAGTATAAAATTGCTGTCATGCAGTTCTACAAGAGAAAATTTTACTCTTTAAGTGTAATGGCTGAAATACTTCAGAAGATTTTTTGTCTGTTTTTCCTTTTTTTATTCAAAAAAAAAAAAAAAAATATATATATATATATATATGAAGCATGCTTTCAATGCCAATCATTGATTAACTCATTGAGTGATCACTGTGAAGAAGTGCCAACAAAAAGCTCTTATGTATTGTGATTGTGAAGATATTCTAGCATACGAAATAGCCGCATGAGTTTGATGGAATGAAGATGACTTCTTGCTTTCCTCTCGCTACATAGTTGCAGACTTATTCATGATGTTTGGTAGGAACCTTATGATTCATTGGACTGCAGCATAAGCCTTCTTTATGATAATTACTTTCCCTGAGATTTTCATCATTATCAGGAATTTATGTTACATATATGTGGCTGTATCTGACTTCCAGTTCCCAGCTGAGGCATGTCTTCTCGCCATTTTGCACCTGACCCTGCTATCCACCCCCACCCCCCACCTTCTCTCTTTTTTTCTGTCTATCTGTCTGTCTGTCTGTCTGTCTGTCTGTCTGTCTGTCTCTCTCTCTCTCTCTCTCTCTCTCTCTCTGAGTATAAAATCAATATATATATATATATCATGAACAATATAAACGTGTCCTTAAAAAATCTGAAAACCTTGGGGAGCAACATCTGTTAAAAAAAAAATTTTTAAATGAAGTATTAAAATCTGCAAGCTTGTTTCAAGCCTTGCTATCATCAGTGAGGCTGATGATAGCAAGGCTTGAAACAAGCTTGTAGATTTTAATACTTCATTTTTTTAAAAATATTTTTAACAAATATATATATATATATATATATAATCAGTCATCAAAGTAGACAGACTGGATATTTTTCATCAAGCTTACATTTTGTCCATAAAATCCAGGGAAGGTGGGGTTTTTTTGTTGTTGTTGTTGTTTTAAATCCCTGTTTACTTGTTCTCACTAGCTATTTGACCACATCATGGTTTCTGTTGTGCTTGTTCTCACCAGGCATTAACTGCATCTCAGAGTTGTACTGATTGTTCTATCACATATCACTTATCCCTGAGTCTTGAAGGTGGTTGGGGCTCTACAGAAGACTTTGCAACAAGCTTTCTCCACTCCTCCCAGTTCTCTGATGCTCTTAGGCAGTTGCTCAGTTTGAGGCCAGTCCATTCACTGATGTTGTCCTCCCATCTCTTTCTCCATCTTCCTCTCCTTCTGCCTCCTCACACTGTTCCTTGTAGAAAGGTTTGGCAAGTCTTGTTGATCTTGATACATGACCATACCATCTCATTTTTCTACTTTTGAAAGTGGACAACAGGTCTTCATATAGTCAAAACTCCAGTGGCTTGCCTTGCTCAGGTCTGGACCTCCGAGTTAGTAATGTGGTCTTTGTATGAGATGCGAAGGATCTTGCGGAAGCATCTCATCTCAAATGCCTGAATCCTTCTCTCAAGTTCAGCTGTCAGAGTCCAAGTCTGACAGACATAGAGAAATATGGCAATGACGAGGGAGCACATCAGTCTGATCTTGGAACTGATTGTGATGTTTCTGTCATTCCATATATACATGTATCCTAGTCTGCCTAATGCTGCTGCTACTTGCACAACTCTGGAGAGCACTTCAGGTTTTGATCTTTCATCTGAAACAATTGCCCCAAGGTACTTGAAGCTCAGAAGTGTCTCAAGTTTTTCTCCCTTGATTATGATAGCGACATAAAAGCTGATGCCGTTGGTGTTGTTGGTCATAAGTTTTGTCTTTTCAGTGCTGATCTCCATGCTGAATGCAACAGAACATTTGTCAGGGTACTCTGCTTGGTTGGCTAATTCTCACCAAATATTAAATGCATCTCAACTAGTCAGGGTGGTACTAATTCTCAACAGGTGCTAACCGCACCTCAGATTTGTACTAACTCTCACCTGTTATTAATGGCATCTCAGAGTTGCAAATGGCATCACAAAGTTGTATTAATTCTTAGCAGGTACGAATCATATCTCCGAGTTGCACTCATCCTCACCAGTTATTAACAGCATCTCAAAGATGCACAAGTTCCATAACAGATATATGAACAGCATCTGGGAGTGATATTAATTTGTAAAGGTATGAGCTGTATCTCAGAGTTGAACCAATTCTCTCCGGTCATTGACTCCATCTCAGTTGTTAACTTCTGTTGGAGTCAGAATAACTCTCATCAGTTGTTGATTCCATCTCAGAATTATATAATAATTCCCATCATTTGTTTACTCCATCTCAGCATTATGCAATTTATCACTTGTTATTAACCCCACCTAAGAGTTGCACTGACTCTTACCAGTTAATAACTCCATCTCAGAGTTACACTAATTCTTTCAATGTAATAACTCCATCTCAGAGTTACACTAATTCTTTCAATGTAATAACTCCATCTCAGAGTTACACTAATTCTTTCAATGTAATAACTCCATCTCAGAGTTACACTAATTCTTTCAATGTAATAACTCCATCTCATAGTTATACTAATTCTCACAAAAGTTAATCTGATTTTCACCAGTTAATAACACCACCTCAGAGTTGTACTAATTCTTCCCAATTAATGGCTCCATCTCAGAGTTATGCTAATTCTCACTAGATATTAACTCCATTTCAGAGTTGCACTATTCTCACCCGTTACCATTTCCATCCCAGCGTTGTATTACTATTCACCAGTTATCAAACCCATCTCAGTGTTGTTCTCATTGTTACCTGTTATCAGCTCAGCCTTAGAGTTAGAGTTGTTCTAATTCTCATCAGTTAATAACTCTATGTCAGAGTTGTACTCCTGATAGTTCAAATCAGCTACATATTAATTCCATCTCATAATTGTTCTAATTCTTGCCTGCTGTTGGTTCCATTTTGGAATCTTCTTAGCATGTTCAGCATTTTAATCTCTTTGAAATACATGTAGACAGTGAATTTTAAAAATTCTTTTAGAATCCTGTCTGTAAGTTAACATTGCTGAATTTGTCATGTTTGGGCACAGGAAGTACAGGTGGAGTTTGAGGCCAGACCACCTGAAGATGGTGACTTTCATGGGATAAAGATACTCCTCCAACAGGTGAGTGAAAAAGGGCAAGGGCAGACATCACTACATGTATTCAAGTTCAACACGTGGTATGGACTGATAACACTTCTGACCATTGATTCAGTGAAGAGAAAAAGTGCCCTACAAGTACAACAGTTTTTTTTTGGTTGGTTGGTTGGTTGGTTGGTTGGTTGTTTTTTTTTGTTTGTTTGTTTTTTGGGTTTTTTTTTTTTTTTTGGGGGGGGGGGGGTATTTGTTTTTCTTTTTTTTTTTTTAATTATTTTAACAGGAAATATCTTTTTAAAATGCAGATGTTGATGCCTTTTTTTTCCAATTGAAACTGAAACATAAACACCATCGAGATTATCATCTGTTCTGAAATTTTTAAGCAAATTTCAGAGACTAATTATCACATGAAAGGAGCTATTTCTAAGTAACCCGTATCATGAAATAATTAACATGATTTAGAGAAACGTCGAGAAAAGAGAGGGTTTGTGACAATGTGTTGATTTTTTTTTTTTTTTTTTTTTTTTAATCGAGGAATGAAAATTACAGGAATTCTTGAGGCAGTCCTAGAGTGAGTCCCAGTCCACGGTAGAAGTGTCAGAGCTGTTTCATACTACCTCTTTGAGTGTCCCCCAAACAGATCCTTTTCATAAAAGTACAGTAGATGTTTCTCACAATCATTGCTGAGGTTGAAACTGAGAGTATTCCATAAATTCATGAGGCGTAGTTGTGAGAAGTGTATAGGAACCTTAATAGTTCTTACCTTCTCTAAGAGATTATGTTTCTGCCCATGTCTGTTCAGTTGGACTTGTTTCTCTATGAAAGAGATTACACTAAAAATATATATATATATATATATATATATATATATATATATATATATATATATATATATTAGAGAGAGAGACTGAATGTAACCAAACCTGGAGGAAAGACGGATTTTGGCCCTGGACGATCTCGTCAAATTTAGAGGTGGGATGTGGGTGGGTGGATGCGGGTCCATTGTGTTGATCCATATTAAAACAACTGATCCTGCTCTTTCTTATCACATATTCTTGATCTGCCTCCAAAGATGAAGTGCAACAAAGTTTCTACATTCATGACACCACCAATGATAGAAATTGTCTGACATCATTTTAAATTACCATCATTTGTCATAGTTCACAGAACTGAAGGCTGATTGAATTGAACATTTTTGGCTTGAGTGTGCTTGTATCTGCAAAGATCATCATTGATGAGTCTTGGCTTTATTACTGCCTTGGCTGCCAAAGTTTCGTTTTCAACTGCATTTGCTGGATTGTCTGTCTGTTAGCAGGATTACACAAAAACTAACTAAGATTAGCATTAACTTTCAGCTGAATATCAGCACTATTGACAACAAATTCACTTTTAGTTTTGATGGTGCAGAGGTCTGCTCCGTTAGGAGTGCCCTTCTAGTGTTTAGTGTAATCTGACAACAGAAGGTTCTGTTCACTTTTTTGAGGCAAGAAGGGGGTATAGGGCAGGGAAAGGGCCTTCGAGGGAGGGAGAGGGGAAGTGAGGAGGGGGATATTGTTTCCTTCCTGCTTTTAGAATAAGATCAAAATGGAGTTGTTTTCTCAAAAAGGAGAAGAAAGCAGGATTATTGTAGTGCTTTTTTTTTTTTTAATTGTCTACTATTACATGAAAGTGTGACAAAAGTTGTTGAAAATAAATGAACAGTAAAATGTCATTTGTTTTTCTGTTGCAGCTATTCTTGAAAGCACATATCAACTTATCAGACTTGGCTGACATCGTCATCTCCCAGAACTATGTGGGAAGTGTGATCAAGGTACAGTTATTATTGTAGTGTTTTCAAAATGTAATGATGTTACTGATTGTCATCAGTAGAGTGAAATTTTTTTTTTACAGTCACTTAAATGTCTACCTGTAACTACAAATTTTATTGTAAAAAGCATAAGGAAGAAAAATAAATGGTTGATTTTGTGTGACAGTTTTTCCTGCTTCAAATTTTATTATGCGTTTGTATTCACAATGGAAAGACATACATGCCAGGTGCATGCATGCACTTTTAGTCATTCTCACACATTCACACTGACACACTGCAGAAACACAAGAAAGGTATACGGTTGTGGAATACCACTTTATCGTTTATGGAATTGTCAAGAGATATGAATCTCGTAACAGGTCAGGGACACATGTGTTTTATTTGACTCCGTTTGTTTTAGATAAGTTATATTCTGAGTGTGTGCTATGTTGTTGCCCTGTTTTGATGTAGTGTTAGACGGCACATTCATTGCTTTTCAGGTTAGATTGCATGAGTAGTGATGTGAGACAGCACATTTGTTGCTTTTCAGATTGGATTACATGAGTAGTATTTTCATTAGAGCAATCAATGATAATAAAATAAGTTGGGAGCACTTGAATAGACTATTTTGTGTGACCAAGTGTTTTTTAAATGCTACTTATCTGTAAAATGTGGGCAGCAAGTGGAAGTGGAGGAAGATGATGACGATTCAATGGATGATGACAGCGGAGATGCTGTGTATGGTCTCACCACAGCCATCAATCTGACCGACAAAAAGGTAATGCATGACATGTACGTGTTGGCTGTCACAGCTGTTGTGCAAAAAAAATATGCTCGATTTTCATGGGAAATTTCATTTGTTTCTGGAAGTCACAGCCAAAGAAAACAAAAATACAGTGGAGTCCACTTTGCTACATGTCATTAACATAATGACATGATGCGTGCCAGTAAATTTTCCATTTCAGACCAAAAGCTACTTTTTTTTTCCCATTCTTAAGCTCCCTAGGTTTGAACAAGTATTTGATCAGGAAGTTTTGTGTTTGACAAGTATTTTTATAAGTCTCAGACAAACTAGATATATTGATGATCTTTTTAACAGAAAGATGAAAAACAGATCAAGTTCCCTCAAATTTTTGCACAAAATACAGATTCTCACAAATATTGACAATAAAACGCCATTATTGAAAAATTGTTAAACCTTCTTTTATGTTTTTTTAAACAGCTGCTGTGTTGCAATTGGTTGGGGTTTTTTTTGTTTCTTTGTTTTTTGTTTCATTTGGTTTGATGATGGCATTCATGGCTTGTTTAACAGGGTTCGTACGCCCCTTGAAGACCCTTGAAAACCCTTTGAATGTCAACTGGGTCAAAAAGGCCCTTGAAAACCCTTGAAAACTGCAGATATCCCTACCATCCCTTGAAATCCCCTTAAAAATCGTTTTCGGACCAAAACTGACTGTAACATTTGAAGACGAATCGGCGAACAAACGAGAACGAGACTTCGGACATCGACTTTCGCCTCTCGAATCGTTTTGCGTGTCGTCTGCTTTCAGTTTCAAGCAAAGGGAAGCAGTTCAATAGTCAGTTTATTGTTTGCGCATGTGCAGTTCGACTTCCGACAAAGAGTGCCATGCTCCCTCATCTTCGGTGAAGTCCAATACTGTTGCGTCTGTCATCATGCCTAAGGGAAATTGCGCATTTGATCCGTTGTGGTTACAGAAGGAAGAATATCGAAGCTAGATCACTGAATGCAGAGACAACAAACATGCGTTTTTCTGTAAAGTGTGCAAAAAGACCGTTGATGTTTGAGCAATGGGCGAATTGGCGGTCGCAAGTCATGGAAAGAGGAAAAAATACATGGAATTGGAAAAAGCGAGTAGGCCGGTCGTTAGTCTTACGGACTTCGTTCGGCAATCATCAAATTCATCAACATCGGGTCAGACCCTTTCCTCAGTAAGAATCGTCAGCCAATCCACAATAACAGCAAGTGGGACAGATGTGTTGAAAGCTGAAGTGTTGTAGACGACTCATACCATCAACAGTCATCACAGTTTCCGATCTGCTGAAGACAATGCAAAACTGTTTGCAGCAATGTTTCCATATTCCTCGATTGCGACGAACTATCGGTGTGGGGAAACCAAAAGTAGGTATCTTGCAACTTTTGGCATTGCTCCTTTTTTCTGTCAGAACTGAAAAAAGAGTGAAATCACAGACTGAATCTTCAAATCTTCAAATCAGTCGTCACGTCGTCTCCACAGACTTTAAAGTGACTCGGGTGTGCGCATTTGTTAAAAAAATTTTTTTTTTTTTTTTAAATCCTACTTTCTTGTTTAAAGACAGCATTCATACCACATCCCTCCCCCCCTAACTTGCCTACACACACACACACACACACACACACACACACACACACACACACACAGGAAACAGCTAAGTGTGGAGCTGCAGGAAGGCTGCCCACGTTCACCTTTTCAAGAGGGGTTACCCCGCTCCCTATCCAGCCCCAGAACAAGCATTAGGCTAGTCCAGGTCCGCCAACCATTCACACACATTCCACACAACAACACAGCCACACATACAGTGGCTGTATTTTAAAAGTAAAGTTTGCTGAGCTCCCTCCTGAAATGTACCAGAGAGGGAGCCTCGGCTGCAGCTGCCGGTAGAGAATTAATGAATATGTCATGCTTTTTGATGAATCATTGAATTGAATAAGGACTTGAAACAGAAGCAGCTGGACATCCATGTCAGATACTGGTCCGGAAAGCAGATTGAAAGTTTTCATTTTCTGATTTCTCAATTTCTGTATAAAGACTTCATTTTTGATTTTTTGTATATGATATTGAGCTTGGAAAAGACTACAGAAGTGTAATCACCTTATCATCATGGCTGGATTACAGGTGTAAGGTAATTATTCACTTTTTTTTTTTTCAATTGTACGGTTAAATTTGCCCCTTAAAGATTAAAATATCCCCTTTAGAAACCCTTGAAAAACCCTTGAATTTTTTTCCAGTGAGGAAGTGGGAACCCTGTTTAAGAGCAGGTTATCAGCCACTTAAAGCCATTAAACAAGTAGTGATATCAATCAGTCAGGTTATATAAAACGGTGGGAAAAGGAAATTCTTGCCGATCTTAAAAGTCATGTAAAATGAACACCATCAAGCATGTATGCGAATTATCCAGTTGATTCTGTCCGGTTGTCCCAGGGCTAGGCTGTGGCATTAATATGTGCACAGATAAATTTGTTCTGTTGTAAAAGTGGCAAAGGAAATAATTGGGTTAGTTGCTCTTCCAGTGTTCTGGTTCATGAGATACATAAAGAAATAATCACAGAATATCAGTGCCATTGACCTTCGTCTTCAGTGAAGAACACCTTTTTAAGAACACATAGAAGGTTGACACAAGGGATGTGTTACTGATAGCTTTGTAGTGTTGGGTCGCCTCATGAGATTGACTGCTGCTCACAGACTTGCTGGTGCTGGCACTGTCACAAAGGTGGATGTGGCGGTATGTGTAGAAGTTTGATTAGTGGTGTGTGTGAAGAGTGCCAATGAGAAGGTGAAGCAGAAAACAAACAAACCAACTTTGTAACGATCCATATATTAATTGACCCACTGTCTTGTCCCTGAAAAATTAAAACAATTAGAAAACAGTGGAGAGAAAGAAAACAATACACAATATTACTATGTTGCTGGAACTTATACCAAGATTCCGTATCTTTTGTGTTTTATGGCTGTGTAGGTATACCTGGAAAGATGAAAGCGAGTACCTTAGGGTAGAAATGCATTCAGTTTTTTGAATAATAAAGTTTAGGCAGCAATGATGACCAGCGTGTAGTTGGTTATGTGCATAATGTTCTAAGCAGAGGAATGTACCACTTCCACTGGATCATTGCCTTCACCAAGGAGGTCATGATTTTTACCCGCATCTGTCGGTCTGTCCGTCTGTCTGTCTGTCAGACTACAGCAAACACTTCTGAACTGATTTTGATGAAATTTGGTGTTAATGATGTCCATGGCATCAAGTACAGGAAGTTTTAAAATCTGAGCAGTTACTGTTATTGACCTTTCTTCTTCTCTTTTTTTTTTTTTTTTTTTTTTTTGTGCTGTCCCATCTTCTGTGCCTCCTCAGTGGCACCACACCCATGCTGCTCATTCCGACCTCCCGTCCACAGCCACAGCCACAGCCCGGCCCAGCCTGACACAGCTCTGGCACCAGCAATCCACAGGGAGAAATCAGTGTCAAGTCTTGAAGAGGCAGCCCACCAGAGGAGACATTACACGGCCACCAAGTCACTTTGGTGGTGTTTGGTGGTGCCTGTTCTGATCCAGCATACACAGGACACCACGTATGAAGCCCCCTACTAACGACAATAATTGCTTAGTCGCAGAGCCAGGTCGAGTGAGCTCTTTCTCTGGAGGGCACCACCATGTCTGCCCAGTGACAGTCCCCATGAATTTGCCAATACCAGTGACCTTGACAGAATCAAAACCAAGGTCATGGACATGGAGAGACAATCGAAACTGAGGTCACCATGAGAGCAAGGGCATGAAGAATTTTAGATTTTTTTTTCTTCTCATAATGCTGGTTGATTTGGATGAGGATTATGAAGCTGATGTATGGATTTCCAATTAGGTCTGAGACTGCATGACAGGGCTGTACTGTATGCTTACTTTCATAATGTATCCCAACATCAACAAGGCCTGAGAGATACAGACACCTGCAGTGTTGGTCAGGAAATTTGAGCAGCACTCTCAGAGACACATCCATCAAGTGGATGAAAGTCTGCTGTGTAGTCTCAGTCTTCCCAACTGATGTTATCGACCTTGCATGTAGCAGTGTGTGTGTGTTTGCGTGAGTGTGTGTGTGTGTGTGTGTGTGTGTATGTGTGTGTGTGTGTGTGTGTGTGTGTGTGTGCTGCCTGACAGGACAAAGAGTGCATCAAACAGCTGCAGAGCCTGCTCACCTCTCACTGCCAGAAAGCAGCAGCCCCTGAGGTGGCAGCCACAGTGACGGAGTTGCTGCACGATGCTGACCACCAGGTGGCCTTCATCATCAACGAGCGCTACATCAACATCCCCCCGCTGATTGCCGTGCCCTCTTTCCAGTCCCTCAGGTCAGTCTTGGCAGACATTTTTAGACTCCATGGACCCATGGGTTTTGTGTCCGTAGCAGATGGGGCAGACTGAGACACATTTGTACACATTGATGTTTCAGATTAAAAACAAAAAAAGTAATAAGCTCCCTGCCATCTTTTAAGTTCAGAGTTTCTTGGCTCTAACAGATAAATATTGTATGAGTTCCCTGCCATCTTTTAAATTCAAAGTTTCTTGGCTGTAAAAGATAAGTAATATAATTATGTTATATGTGTGTTTAAAGTTAATGCGACACCATGAAAGACAACTTGCCAATTTCAGTTTTAAAAACTGTACCCAAGAAAGGTTTCCAGATTTGCTAATGTGTATCTGTCGTCTGCATGGTTTGTGTGTCAATGACTGAAGAAACTATGTCCCAAGTCTTCTGTCCCATCAACAGCAAAAGAATTATCACCCTTGTTTTGACGTTATTTTCAGAGCTCCTGGCCTCACTTTGTTGTTTTCATGCCCGTAGGTTTTGATCATTGAATGCACACTTTGCACTTTAGATGTTCAGAAACCCATTGGTAAAGTTTTAGTTGCTCTGCTCATTGTTCAAATCTATTTTGTGTTCAAGGAGAACTTCTGAAAGAGGCATGGTAATTAATCTCACAATCACAACATACAAATCAGTATTATATACAGTAAATTTTATGTTTGAATTCTGTACGACTAAATTCTAATTTCCATAAAGTTTCTGCCAATGTAATTTCAATCCATTTATGACTCTTGTTATGCTTTATGTCTGCAGGAAAGACTTGGAAAAAGCGTGCAAGAAAAAGATGAATTACTCATTCAAACACTTCATTATGCTGTCCAAAACATATCACTCCAAGGAGACAAAACCCACCGACATTGCTTCCTTAACATTCTCCAATGCAGAAGAGAAACTCATTGCAGAGGTGGGGTGATTTCATTTTTTTGCTTCAAGTTTTGTCATGTTTGCTTGTGTGTGTGCATTTGTGTTTTTAAAAAGGAAAGGGAAGTTATTCAGTGTATGTATGATGGAAGCCAGTAATACGTGTTCAGATTTGAATGTAAATGAAATTGTCAGACATTTGAAGAACTATTAAGAAATCATGATAATATTTCACAGGCTGTGTACAAAAAAAAAAAAAAAAAAATGTCTTTGAATGTCATGCCGATTCTCTATCCCTGTTTTTCCACCACTTCACCACCCCACCCGTTACCCTCCTCTACCCCACTTCTCTTCCCCACCCCATCACCAACTGTCCTCACCCTCCTTAACATCCACCATATGTAACAATTTGAGAAGTCAGCTCTACATTGGGTAGCTCAGAACATGTGGTAGGGTCATGTCTGTAAGACTCACTGAGGGTCTCTTCATTTAACGCCTGTCAGTTGCTGTGAACTTTCCTTGATCACAGTAGTGGGAAAGTTCTTATGTTCTCTGGGTGAGTCTTTTTTTCTATGACTGTTAGGTTTGAATTCTAGAATTTTCCAGAAATAATGTACTTTGTGTGCACCCCCTAGAGAGCAGCAGTTGCTGTCGGCACGCACCAGACTGTGCCCTGTAGGTTTTGTAGCAGTGTACAGTGCACATATATGTGCTTGCCATGGGGGAAAGTTAAGCCTATGATGAAAAATAGATTCATCCAAAGGGTACTGTATTTTACAGTCTGTGCATCATTTCTCATTTGTGTACGCCTCCTGCTGTGTTTTAACCACAGTTCCAGGAAAAAAAATAGTTGAAGAAATTTGAGTCCAGTTTTGTAAGAAGAGAAGGACATTCAGTTTTTGTGTAGTGCTGCTCTGTGTGAATGTAAGATCACAGACCACAAAAAGTAAGCGTTCGTACACAAATGCAAATTATTACTACATCAGTTCCATAATGGCCAGGCTCCATCATACGTTTTTGAACACCCAATCTGTACACACTCCCAGTTGGAGCCATCTGCCTTGCTCCATTCGGGACAGTGGGGGCTTGGTCAAACTGAATTATACGCTTGCTTTCTGGAAATTCTATGCTGATGATTTCCCCTGTTCTGTTACCTTCTTGGGCTCCCTGTTTCAGTTTCATCTTTCTTTGCTTCTGTCCATTGGTTTTTTTTTTTTTTTTCAGTTTTATAGCCCCTTTATCAGTTTGTGTTTTTCTTAACAGCTTATAGCATGCCAGCTTTAGGTGACTAGGTAGTGAGACAGCACACTGTCCAGACTGGACTTTTTCTGTCCACTCTGGAGCAACTCTTTGCTCATACAGCTTCCTCACGTATTTTTGTATCATGGTTATGTTTTTCATGAATTTTCTACCTCTGTGTGTGTGTGTGTGTGTGCGTGTGCGTGTGTGTGTGTGTGTGTGTGTGTGTGTGTGTTTTGCAAACTAAGGGGGATAAATGAAGCTGAAGGCCTGGCGCCCTTTGTGTGGCCTAGTGTTGTCTGTCTGCTGTTGGGATTTCTGAAAGTTGAAGAATGATGATGTGAATTGTGTCGACAGCTTAGATACTTTGCTTGGTTGGTGGTTTTTCAGGACAGGGCTTTTTGTCAGTGTGGTGACTGCTCTGAAAGGCCTTGCGATGGCTGACTGAGCTATGATGACACTGAAATTGACAACTTAAAAAGACTCCAAAGGAAATCTTCAGTGAGACAGGGAACAATAACCAGAAAACAACTAACTAGTAGAGTAACTCTTGCTCACCTTGGGAATGTTTTATGGTTTGTTCTGTGTGATTTGTGTCTGCAGTTGTGCTAGTTAACTGCTGCCGTGTGCAGTGCTCTTTTGGAGTTACGGATTTGTACTTGATTCATCCTTGGAGCAAGAGTTACCCTTCTTGTTTACCGAACTGAAACACGGATTTGTACTTGATTCATCCTTGGAGCAAGAGTTACCCTTCTTGTTTACCGAACTGAAATCAGTTGCCTTTTTTTTTTCGTTAAGCAAACTCGGCCATACGCTGTAAAAATCTTTCTTCCAGATAGCATTCTTTTCCCAAATTATCATTCATATAATTCATTCACTATCTCTTTGATTGTCTTGAATGATTTGTGTGTGTTCATATCTGCAAGCTGTGACTTTTCTACTGTACTGCCTGGTATGCATGTGCACGTGTGTGTTACCATTTTCAGTGTGTAAGCTTAGCCAGGGCTGTTGTTGCAATTGAAATCTTTAGAAGCATTCTTCTTCTTCTTTTTTAGAATTTTAAATGAAGAACAATTATTGTCGGTGAAAATCCAAATAGCAGAATGCTACTGTTGTGACAGATGAGCGACATCCAGGCTACATGGTCAGTGGCAGAGGAGCGCGATGGGGTCGCAGATGGACGATGGGATGAGGATGAAATGGAGGCTACGAGGACTTTGCTGGTGTTCTCCGCCGACAAATTGGAAGCCATCATTTCCAAACTGGAGAAAGAACTCGCAACTTGAGCTTGTGAATAAACTTTGTAGAAAAAAAAATCTTGTTTTCATTTAACAAAAGTGTGGGAGTTTGCTGGGTTGGATTGTTGAGGAAAGCATTATTTTTTTTTGCGATAGTCCATCTCACTAAGCTGTGGAATAATTCAAAGTCGGCAATTTAAAAAAAAGAAAGAAATGAAACGGCCATGTCACACAATAATATGACGATTTCTATATGGAAGATAATCTGAAACATGAGGGGAGATTTTTTTTTTTTTTTTTTTTTTTTTTACCTACAAGACACTTTGATTGCTCTATCAGGAATCTATTTTGGCCTCAATTTCAGTCTGGGCAATATGTTGTCCAAAAAATCATGGGCACCTGCTTTAGTGTCCAGTCTATCCTTATAGACCTTGTGCACAAACATGACCTCAGAGCCATTTCTGACTGTTCAGTTTTCTAGTTTAAATTCATTATAGCCGTTAGCCATTTACCATCTGAAATAGAATGCAGAGGGAGACAGAAAGATGTCCAACAAAAGACAAGGCAAACTTTATCGTTGAACAGTCATTTGTTGTGTGCATGCTGATATTGATTTTAGCAGGTCATAATCACTTAACCTCTGAGACGTTGGGTACGCATGAAGATATGAGAGCCTTAGGTTAAGTGTGTGCATGTATATGCTTTAGGTTAAAACTTCTGTGTGTGTGTGTGTTTGTGTATGTTTGGACATGCACATGAATTTGTATTGATTTTTTTTTTTTTTTTTTATAGATCACAATTAAAGTATCGCATTATAGTTATATTTTATAACACTGCAAATGCACTGTTTCTGATTTTATCATAATGAGATCACTTAACAAAATTTGATACATAGGTAGCCTCAATTTATTTTCATAAGATTGTAATTTTTCTTGCCCTCATAATGCATGAAAAGCAGTTATGTTGGTATATACAATTGATGGATATTTTGAGACACACGATAAGGAAAAATACTGACTTTATACCAAATGACAGTTCCTGTTCCATAGACATAACTGATTTTTCAGAATGGATTTTCCTTCAGCATTTCTGTCCATGCTTTACTGACAGTCCGGTGATGTGAGAGAAGTCTGCCATCTGCCTCAGAATGTTGCAGGTCCCAACTCCCTTGGGTCTAGTGCAGTGAATGGCTGAGGTCTAGTGCAGTGAATGGCTGATCAACTTACCAAGAGTGCCACAAAGAAAGAGTTGAGCAGATTGTGTATTTCTGTCCATGCTAAATTGGTAGTCCGGTGTAGTGAGAGAAGTCTGCCATTTACCTCAGAACGTTGCAGGTCTCAACTCCCTCGGATCTAGTGCAATGAATGGCTGATCAACTTACCACAAAGAAAGAGTTGAGCAGATTGTCTATCGCTTACACTCATCTGAAACCCAAAGGTCAGGTTTATGTCGAAGACCTCTGGCAGGAGAAATGGAACCTGCAGGCGAAAAACATACTTCCAAGTCCGTTCAAACGTGAAAGAGTTTTTATCATGTTCCAGGGGTGGACGAAAAGAAGAAACAGTCTGGTGCCATTTGCACATAGGCCACTCCTTTTACACCCATTCTTTTAAAACTTGGAGAAGTTCCATGGTTCAATGCATATTATGTACCACTCACAATGAAACGTGCTGTTTTAGAATGTCAGACACAAGCACTTTGCAGCAGATTCCATGAAAACCTTGTTCAGAGATGTCCCACCCAATGTGGGTTTTGAATTTCTGAAAGAAATCAACATTTTTCAGCTGATCTAAGATTTTATGGAAGAAAGATTTTAACGAAATTTCCTGTGTGTTTTTAGGCGTGTTTTAATGAGGTGTTGTGTATGTGAGTGAGTGAATTTCATTTAGACTGTTCACACTTGGTGATATCAGACTTTTAAAATTTTTTTTTTTTTTAAAGGAGCGAGGAGAAGGGGAGCGTTTATAAAATCTGTTAGTTTGACACATGAAAAGCACTTTTGTGTGCGTGTGTTTTTATAAAATGTAACGTGAGAGTTGACTTTAACGCGGTGACAGCCCTGCTATGGCCCTTTACGGCTGACTGGGCTAGAAGAACATTATCTTTCTACTGAGAGTAAAGACATTCAGCATGTTACCAGCGTCATCATTTCCTCTGTGTGGTGTAACTCAACGAGAAACTTGAACCAGCTGTTCGTCAGAGTTCTACTTTCTACATCCTTTGGTGTGTCTTCAAGAAAGGTTTTTCTTTTAATAACCCTCCCTCATACTACCCCCTTCTATTCCCCACTACTGCAAGCAGCACACATATAGGCATAAATGTGAGCACACACAAACACACACAGGTATGCACACAGGCAGACATGCTCATGTTTGAACAGACAGCATTTGTGTATGCCCCACTGACATGTGCATGCAAAGAAAATGTACACACATGCACACACACACGGAGGAATGGGAAGGTGCTTACACATTCTCTCTCTCTCTCTCTCCTCTCTCTCTCTCTCTCTCTCTCTCTCTCTCTCTTCTCACATGAGATAGGGGTTTATTCTTGTGGACATATGCACAGATGGATGTACAAAGGGAACATATGTCTACACACACATATTCACATGTTTACGGACACTTGCTTATTCATGTTCCCACTCTATACCCTTTACCCACATTGAAACAAACAAATGCACAAGCATGAGTGTGCACAAACATACACATGCACTTACGTTTAACATTATGTTTTGTCGTCAACTAGTAATGGTTTTTGTTTTTTTTTTCATTGATTGTAATCAGTACTCTAAGTGATAAAGTCTTACGCATGAAAAAAGAACTGATATCTTAACAGAAAAAAAAACATGTAAAATCCTTTTTTTTTTTTTTTTTTAACCGTTTCTGGTACAGTTTTGTTGTTGTTTTCTGTTTGTTTGTTGTTGTTATTGGGTTCAATCCATACACGATTTATTTTTTCAAAAATGACTGGATACTGACATCACATTGGTAAAGCAAGGTGTCAAAAAGATTAATTATGCAATATAACTTAAGATTCCATAGCATGTACAAAAGGACGATATTCCCTCTTGGGGAAAAATACACTGGAACCATATGAATCATGTCAATACAAAAACTTTAGCAGTGCAAAAAAAAAAAATCTTTAAAAACCGACATATACCCCATTGTACAGTTCCAATATATGTGTAAGGATGCTTACAAAGAGACTGTCTATTGACTCAAGGTAATCCTTTGAGAACCAAATTCAGTGCAACTGGTAGATGTATATGTGGAAACGATAGTAATACTTATTTCATTTTTTAAATGAAATACTATCAACCAGCTACAACTGCAATATGAATTGGTAAAATTACTTCATTTGCAGATGCCTTGGAAGATTGTCTCATAATCTGCTCATATTTGAAATAGTTGCAGGTTTAATTGCCTATTTAAATTCACTTTTGTCTCATTATTATTTGTCAGTTTTGACCATATTTTAATGCACACACACACTGGTACGCACACACTGGGACACACTAACAAGCACACGCAAACTGATGAGTGCACTTATGTGTGTGCTTGCGCTCACACTTATGTATGTGTGCTTATGCTCACACGCACACTACGCATTGATACCTTTATGCATAAAAACTTGCACACAAATTTATCCATCACTTAGAACCTGACTTTGACCTACACCATGCCATAATCACGTGGACCTCACGCACACACACACACACTCACACACACACACCTCTCTCACCTCTCTCTCTCTCTCTTTCCGTTTCTTCGCGATATTCTTAAAAAAGGAAAGTCTAACCATAGCAAAAGACACGTAAGCACATTAAAAGACAGAAATAAACGTAAGACAATCACACGCGCAGAGAGAAAGACCTTTCCTGTCCTGTCCTTCACTCACACACACAACACACGTACGCATACACACACACACACACACACACTCACACATACATACGCGCGCGCGCACACGCAGGCACACACACACACACACACACGGTGAAACACGCGCACACAGAGGACTGAGAGATAAGCATCAGTTTGCAAAATGCCGTACGTTCTCTATTACACGAGAAAGAGTCTGTGGTGGTGGTCGCAAGATTATCATTAAACACGTATACATACATTATCTGAAGGCGAAAACCGAGCCTGAGAGGAGGGGGGTGAAATTACATAACTTTATTTGCAGCTCCTGTTGACGCTAGCGAGGGGATATTGTCGTCATTGCGTTTTGTCGGTTCACTGACCTTGACCTAACCATGCCTTTTTCACGTGAACCTTGTACGCACACTCGCTCACACACACACACACACATATGACAACCAGTCCACACCCCCGTCTACCTCTTACCCCGCCCCCTACACTCCGTCTTCGTATCTGTCTGCGGTCGCATGAGGTCGTTGCCATTCGCTCGAAGTAGGCTATGTCGCGGTAGACGTCAGTATAACCAGGAGGTCGATAAAGCCAAGTGTGTCAGAAGAGATAACCCTGACACACGTCACGTTTCTTTCTCCACATTTTTACCGTTAGCTGACGGCCAGTGGCGTCAGCACTTTGTATTCGCACTCCAAAGATCAGCCAGGCAGGTGGCTTTCGTCTGGAGGCTGTTCATAATCACGGTCATCACAACGGCTTGGGAGACAGGTGCCCGACCCGGCGCTCATCAGCTGTTGCCGATTAATTTCTGTGGAGGTATGTTCACGTAGCTGTGCCTTACTCTTGTCTGTCTTGTCTTTGGCTGCAGGGTTGGTTGTTCTATGGACGATGGAATCATAAGCTTCCAGGAGACACATTTTCCGGATCTGGCATTTGCCGCAGTCGTAGAGAGAAACTTATGATCCGGTTGCAATTAGGCTTTGTAACGCTAAAGAGAGATCTCGCTGAAACGTATTGTAGGCCTAGTGTGTACCAGTGCGACACAGTTCCTCTCAGTTGGTTTACGTGAAGCGAAAATAATGGCCAAACCTACATAATGCTTTCTGTTTTTTTCTTTTCGTTCATTCCCCCCACCCCCACCCCACCCCCGCCTTTTCTCTCTCTCTCTCTCTCTCACTCTCCCTTTTTTTCAGAAGGTTCCAGACATACACTTCATGAACCCAGAAACGTCAGTCTTGGAGAACTAACCTTTTGCATGCCCTCCCACAGTACAAGAGCTGGCATTGTACGTTTCTTTGGCATTTGAGAGCAAAGGCATTAATTGCATCTTAAATGGCCCAATTTTTTTCACACAGAAGAGCTGTGGGTGGAAGGGGGATATGAAAAGAAAATATTTCTGAAAAAAAAAAAAAATAATAGAAATGTCGATAATAGGGGGGATTAATCTGTTTAGACCTCTCATCAAGAGGAAAATTTCATATGGCACCAGACTTGAGTTGCATAATTTGAAATTCACTTCCTCTAGAGTCAAAGTGTGCAGTATAAGATGGATGTTGTCCGTTAGAGGTAGGTCGTCTTTAATACCGCAGTACTCGCATGTTATTAGGCTTAGGAGTTGCAGCATCAAATTAACTCGCTGGGGTGTTCTCATACTGCAGTTTGAGATGGTTTTAGAAAGGAAATTTGATGAAATAGTAGCTGCAACAATTTTTTACAAAAATATGGTCACTCTAAACAGGACTTGATAAAGCACAGTGTTTGAAGGTTCTCACTTAATTCAATAAATTCTAATTTAATATATGTCAAATTTCAATTTGAAGAGTTGGATTATTAACTGGTATTGGGCCTGTATATTGTCATATATTGCAACCCCATCTTTGAGCTTATACTACACATAAAATAATTAACCTTCCAATCCCAGCAGTTAATAAGTTCAGTAGCAACTACTACACATAAAATAATTAACCTTCCAATCCCAGCAGTTAATAAGTTCAGTAGCAAGCCTTAGGCTGTCTCATGACCACAAAAAATGGCGTAAGGTTAACAAGAAATATGGTTCAAAGTGCATCACACTATTGGGTTTTTTTTGTTGTTGTTGTCGTTTGTTTTGTTTTAAACCTACCAGTTAATCATCTTGATGTTATATCATGGTGTTATGGATATTAACTGGTATAGGCCGTAATATTGTCATATATTCAACCCATCTTGACTTATACTACACATAAAATAATTAACCTGTCCAATCCCACATTTAATATTCAGTACACTTACTACACATAAAATAATTAACCTTCCAATCCCAGCAGTTAATAAGTTCAGTAGCAAGCCTTAGGCTATCTCATGACCAAAAAAAATGGCATAAGGTTAACAAGAAATATGGTTCAAAGTGCATCACACTATTGTTTTTTTTTGTTGTTGTTTGTTTTTGTTTTTAAACCTACCAGTTAATCACTTGATGTTATATCATGCCCCCCCCCCCCCCCCCCCCCCCCCCCCCCCCCCTCCTTTAATGGACAAAATTCTAACAAAAACTTTGAAACCGCATTATAACCATTTTCTCTCACACACGCAGCACGCACGACACCCGCACAACACACACAAGGAAAGAAAAGATTAAACAAAAAGAGAAAAATGTAATAAGTCAATAAGTTCAATTCTCATTGTCAACATCTCAAAGGCTTTCTCTTGAATTCTGGCATTATTTGAAAACGCTGATTTATTTCCCCATAAATACCAAAGACATAATCCCTGAAATATGTCACAAACTCGCCACACACATACTCATACACATTTACACACATGCACACACACACACACACACACACACACACACACACACTCTCCAAAACCACTCACACACACATACAAACACACACCACATGCACACACACACACACACACACACACCATTCAGAAAGCTCTGAACATTGCAGTATTTGCAAACAAACTGTTTTATTCTTGTCAGAAACAAACAAACAAAAGAAGAAAACCACACAAATGCTTTCAAATAATTGCGTGTTTGAGCTATCGAGTACATGCTGTAACATGTTTGGTCGGGCCAACTGCTAGGATGCTTATCTTTCTGGTGAACTTTTACTATACTTTGCCTACTCGAAGGTGAATCTTGGCCTTTTTATCATGCATCATTTGTATGTTAAGGAAACCGTGTAACAGCCATTTTGATTTGAACCTGATTTTTTTAATGAACGGAATCAATGGGATTGTGTGCCATCTTTCAGAAGTTTGTGATCGATATGGAGTGATGGATCAAAAAGTGAAATAAAGAAAATGTTTTAATATTTTCTGTGACAAATCATTTCCCATCCTTCCTCCAACCCCCCCCCTTCTTCCCTGTTTCCCCTTTGTTTTTAGACATGGCAAACTTTGAATCACTCTAGAGATACTACTTTCTACAATTGTGTCAGAGAGCGGTGGGGAATCATCAAACCAAAATAACAGAATTCTAACGATATGAGCATAATGTGTATAACTATGAATTCAGGTAATACTGTGAACACTTTGCACTTTGATGATTCTGATGGCATCCCATGATTTTGATTTACTATGTTGTTGCAGTCAGTCTCTGTACTTGGTGACACTGGATCATAGCACACACACCCCACTCCATGACGGTGCCCTCATCGGTCGTGGCATCGTTGCTCCTCCTCGTCCCCAGAAAGAGAGCGTCAGGGACCAGGATCTTCACGCCTTGCTGCAGCAGCGCAGACAGCTGAAGGCCAACAGCACGACAGCCCAGGACTTTGTCCTGGCCATCCTGTGTAGTGGACAGAAGGCCGAAGTGCTCAGAGACTTGAATGCGGCATTCCCTTGCATCCCGGACCTGGAAACCTTCCGCAGCGTCTTGGACAACAAAACTTGATAATTACAGACAATCAGAGAGGGAGAAAGAACAACACAGCGAAGTTCAGCTGCAAAGACAGGGGCTTCAGCTGTGGGAAATGTGTCATTGCTGTTGAACACAGGAAGTGCTTATCTAGTGTGATCACACTCGGTTCAAACATTTGAAACCAAAACTGAAAGAAGCAGAAGTTTAAAATTTGCGCTGACTTTCAGATTTCTCACTTCTGTGCTGCGTTGTCAGAGATCTTTTCTGGAATTGGAACACATTATTCAAAAGAAGTTCATTAACAGCACTTTCTCTTCATTAAATTCATTACAAAAGAAACAAGTATATTTCTCATAATCGTAACAGACTATTGGAAGAAATATCATACTAAAAGCCTAGAGTGCTGAAATTTCAGTTTTAATTGTGCGTTTGAAATCCAGAACGATGGTTGTCGGTACAACAGAAAAGAGCAGCAGATCCTCACAGCAGGCTACTTCCAGGTTTGTAGTTTGTCACTGTGCAGTAGTTGGCCTGGTTTGTAGTTTGTCACTGTGCAATAGTTGAGGTATGGCTAACATAAATATATTAACCTTAATTTTCAGTCTCCATTATAGTTATTCACTCAGGTTTTCCGAGGAGCTTAATAAGAGGTACGAGATGGTAAGAAACTGTTGAATGATTGAAGGGAAATAACTCTTCAGTGTAGTTCAAATATTCAAGGGAAATAACTTCAGTGTAATCGGATACCCAGGTGATGTGATTAGGCACTGGAAAGCTCTTGTCCAGGTGCGCATGTTAATTAGTTACCAACTACAAAGCATCAAGACAAACAACAGTATTCATTCATAATCTTAACAGATTTTTACAAAGTGTCGGCATGAAATTATCCTTTCAAATTATAAAATTCATTTTAATCATCTTGACAGATTTTACCAATGTTGGCATAAAGTTACATTCTTAAGATATAATATTCATTACTCATCTTAACAGATTTTACTGTGTGTTGGCATAAAGTTATTCTGTTGAAATGTAATATTTCATTAATCATATGAACAGATTTTATCAAGTATTGGCTTAGAATTATTCTGTTAAAATGTGATATTTCATCAATCATATGAACAAATTTTATCAAGTATTGGTGTAAAGTTATACTGTAAAAATATATGGAAGTTCTTCTGTATAATGTAATATTCATTAATCAAAACAGATTTTATCAAGTATTGGCATAAAGTTATATTGTTGAAGTATACAGAAGCTTTTCTGCTAAAAGATATATTCCTTCATTATCTTAACAGATTTTATCAAATATTGGCATAAAGTTATACCATCATGATATAAATAACAAACAATGCACAGTCTCAAGACTTAGCAACTCACTTCAACAACTTACATTTCTTCTAGGACAATCAGTGAAACTTGACACAGTATCTCGGTGTGGAAGAGATGAACTTTGCCCTCACTGCATGCACCAGTAATAAGTTTTACACTCTGAAATTTGAAATGTGACCGTTTGATCATATGGCCTTTTATGGGAAAAAACAAGGCAGATGGTGGTGAGGAGGTTCATCATTCGAAGGAGGAGGGGGGGGGGGGGGGGGGTAGATCATCTGAAAGGAGACAGCTGCTTTCCAATGCATGAAGTGTGACATAATGTAGATGGGATCAGGGTGATGGTCCCTGAGATCCTGGAGGTCTTCAGCCTTTATGCGAATGAACCAAGTCACAACATAGGTGAGGGAGTGTAGCGACCATCATGTCCTTTGCAATGGCGTGAGTGAGGGAGGAAGTCCTTGTCCAGCCCACAAGCAGTCACAGAATTGTCGGATAAGAGGGAGAAGAGCAGGGTAGGCAATGACCCAGGCTACAGTTACCTGTCAGAATTCTTTGCAACATTGCCGTCATTGTTGCACCTTATCACTGTGTTGGGCAAGGATGAAAGTAACCCAGACAGATAGAGGGAAGGGAGTGAGAGGAGAAGGGGGTGAAGCTCGACGTTGTAAAATGATAGGAACTCATAACATTACGGAATTAGATGTGTATGTGTGTGCATGTGCATGTGAAGGAGAGACAGAGAGAGAGAGAGAGAGGATGGTGATGGCTGTCAGTTGTCATGTCACGATATGCTCGCCAAAGAAATACTAATACTCCGTGAGTGGTGACTAATGTGAGATGAGAAGAGAGATATATAATGCTTGTCAGCTCATTGGAAAAGACAGAGTAATTATGATTGCGTATATTAGGGGCGGAGAGGGGGAGGAGAGAAAGATGCTTAAACTGTACACTCTTGCGTATGCAATTTAAAGAATTTTCTTCTGGGGAATCTGTTGTAAAATTATTTACCTGTTAACTTTGGTGAATTCCATAGATGATATGAATTTTATATTAGACCAATTATACTTTTGCTCTGAAGTATCTGACTTTAAGTATTGATGCACAAATTTAGTAAGGGGACAAGTGAATGTGTCGTCATGCATGGTTAGGTCACTTCTTTGTAGGCATGCATGTACATCTTTTCAAGCGTCCGTATATGTGTTTTACCTGTGCTGGTTGTGCTTTCTTTCAACAGCTTTTACCCAGGATACTGTTTTATTTTTGGGTGTGGTGCCATTCTGTTGCAGAAAGAAGCAGCCCATAGCTGTGGCTGCTTGCAGCAGGCCAAGCAGCAAGAAGAGTTCCCCGAGAACCACCAGCGTGATGCTTCAGGAGTGTGTGGCTGGGGAGGTGGCACAGCCTGCAGTGGGAGTGTCCAGTGCCGAGCGTCAGCTGTGGGGAGAGGTTTTCCAAAGTCGCCAGAACTTTGTGGACATGCACTGCTGCTAGAGCAATGGCAGAATCTGGACGACACTATGGCAGATTGTAGTCTTGTTAGTGATGTTCTCTCTCTTTCACTTTGTTGTTCTTTAACTGAAAGAGAAGATTGGTATTTGTCGTTGTGTGTGTGTGTGTGTGTGTGTGTGTGTGTGATGTGTGTGTGTGAATGAGTGAGTGAGTGGTGTGTGTGTCTCTGTGTGTAATTTCATGAGTGTTTCATATTGTTCATCCAAATTCTGTCCTGAAATATTTACATGATGGATTATACACAGAAATTCTTTGTGTTGCTCTGCGGCCTTTGCATATTATTGAAAACTGCTCAATCAAAATGGCAGAAGGATTGGTAACTGGTCTGGAGTCTAATAACTGCATGTTTTGCATACAAATTCTGTTCATGAATAGCTTGAGCTGTTGTTAGTGCCTGTTGCATTCGTATATGAGAAAAATAGCCTCGAAGAATCTGTCGGTTGAATGATGGCTGTTTAGACATTGCGGGGCCAAATTTTTAGGCTTTGTAGGCGATTTCCACATGACCTATAGAATAGTGGGTAGAAATACTGTTAGTGGGTGACTCTGTTCTTCTGCCACCTTAATGGTTTATTGTGTTATTACAGTCGAGTGAACATGATAAGCAGATAAACGAAAGCAGGAACTTTGGAACAGCAACAACGAAAGTAGCCCATTGGTGTGGCCTGTGAATATTTTGAAGTAAAACTGCTGACAGATCTGTGCAGAGACAGCATGCCAAGCCCACACAGAATGGTAGAAATATGCGATGCACAACAGTTTTACTGGTTGTTCATGAGGTAGTGTTTAATGGTTAAACCAACCAACCAATCATAAATAAACAGAATAGAGATCATGCCAGTTTAACAGTGGACTGAAAACAAAAGTGAGCATTCATGTAAGGCTGTATAATATCTCAATGAAAGAGAAGAAAAAAAAAAGAAAACAGAGGTTCATCTGTTTTATGCTCATACGTCTGGTAATCTTATTTGTCAAAAAATTCAGAGACAACAATTTTAAATGAAATAGCTTTGAAGTAGGTAATGTTGCAGACATTACTACATGCTTCAGTGCTCAACTAAGACAAGTAAACCTCTGCTGTAGTCATAGGTAACAGATGATCCTCGGTCATGATTTTCACTTGATAACCGAGTTGGTGTGTAAGCTACATCCTACAACATTTTGTGACTTTCTCAGCAAAGCATAACCCTATACCTGTACCAAAACTTGTTTGCTTTTGTCAGCAAAGGAGTGTAAACAAACAAATAAACAAAAACGGCAAGGCTTTATTCCTTCTGTAAAATGTAAGGGTTTGTGAACACTCATGAGGCACAGCAAGGCTTTGTCCAGAAGAACAAGGTTTCAGGAGACCCAGGACGAAGAACAAGGCTTCATTTCTATACATGGATTCCTAGAGGCCGGTGGCACAAGGTGTGCAAAATGTTAGGCAACATATGGCAAAGGTCTCTGTTCTAATCATGAGTTGTTTTCTCTGTCAAAGGGGCACCTCTAAAAGAAATCAGGGAAGTGAATTATGCAATATTGGAAGGAAAAAAATGTCAGGCAGATTTTTTTTTTTTTTTAATCCATTGTGATTTGGTTACATTTTGCTACATTTTCATTTTTGTACCTTTTTTTCACTCTACCTCGCTTGTACATATTGATATTTAGTACAGCACAGAACTGCAATGCAAATCTGCTAAGTCAGTGGTGTTTGTACGTCAGAAAGGATACAAACTGTCATAGTGTGTCTGATTTTTATGTCGGTGATTAATAAAAATTTGTTTTAATCATAAGATTCAGAACTGTGGTGGCTCAATTAATGCAGTGCACCATACACTCAACAGCACCCCAGAAGGAAATAAGACATCTTCTCAAGATGACTATCAACAGACCTGTCAGCTTTTGTGAACTGTTCACAATCAAACAAATGCAAGAGCTTACAAATAACTGCAGATGAGGTAACATCATCAATCGGTTATCCTCATGGGAATGTCAGGGGAATCTTTTAATGTAAAATGTCTCTGGCTTCCGTCAAATTTCTGCCTGAAATTTCCTATTTTCTTTGGTTTTATTCTTCCTTTACTTATGTCCACTATTTTTTCCCATTTGTGGCCTATCCATGTGTTTGTTGTGCAAAATCTTTTGACTCATACACATTCTCAATCATTGAGGGCATGTAATTTTAGCTAATTACCTGTTCCAAAATTCTCCCAGTGTAACAGATTTCAGAGTGATCTGTTCCAAAATTCAGCATAACACATTTCAAAGTGCTCATCCCACCAGCCCCTTCTCAACCATCAGCTGATGAAGACCTACTTTTAGGTCCCTAACCTCTAATCTCAATAGAATGGCCACCACATAGCCTGCAAATGGTGAACAAAAATTGTCTGAAGTGAAGAGAAAATGACTGACAAAGCCTTACAGAGCTATGCCTTCTGTAACGTTTGATGAACAAAACCAACATATTTCAAATTTCAACTACGTTTCTTCCACCTTCGACATTTACTTGTTTTGAAGTAAAATGACATTCTCGATGTAATTACTTATCTCCAGTTTTGCCTGCATCAGGTGGAAAAAAGATATGTACAACATACACAGATCTCATTTTCTTGTGGTCCAAACAGTTCTTCCCAGCATTCCACATGGCTACATAAGCTAATGTACCACTGTCTTGAGGTCAGCGTAAACGAATGCATTTTCGAGATTTTTTTTTTTTTTCAATTTACAAGCACAATCCCAGATCTTGGGTTTAAATCATTTTTAGGGGACATCACTCTACATGTGCACTAAGTAAGACGAGAAGAACAGAGAGAGAAAATGGGAAGCAAATGTGTGTGTGTGTGTGTGGTGTTATAGAGTGATTTGCATTTTGAGCTACAAAATGATGTTCTCAAATTGTTTTCGTTTGGTTGATTGGTTTTTCAAGTTCCGATCAATTGAATTCAATGCTGCTATTTGATACAAGTTTTATTAGCCTTACAGATCGACAAACTGAAACTTGGTTATCGGTTTGGGAAAAATAATGTTTCTTCCTGTGGCTGTTGTCAAACATCAGAATGTATATGCTCCTGCGGTCTGTTACAGTAAATATCTTCACTTGTTTAGTCTTGTCTCGGAGTCTTTTCTTGAATGATACACCAAGAAGTGAAAGAGAAAAAAATGTTTTGATATTGCGTAATGATGAGAAAAACGGAACATTATAAAACATATTCACACTCTCCCTATCACTCATACACACACACACACACACGCACGCACGCATGCACACACACACACACGCACGCACACACACACACAACCACACAGACAGACACACACACAGAGCTTAGTAAAAGTAAAGGGAAGAACTCTAAAGACATGCTGCATTTCAGATTCTTCTCAAGAAAGGTACAGTGTGTAATTATGTGGCAAGCTGGGGTAGTAGAGAATGTTTGGTGGGCCTCGTTTCTCTATTGCCCATTTATTTTTAGTAGCTTTTTGTATTTCCCAAATGGGTTTGCACAGATTTTGAGGTTTAATTCAAATTCATAACAGATTATATCCTAGTTGAGGAGCGTCTAAAACTGATTCACTGCCAGTGCCTCATCAAAGGTGGTAGTAATGGAACAACTTGGTTACTAAATAAATGTTTTTAGACATTACTTCTTGAATTGTGTACAAATATTTTACTTTCACAGTATCAAGTGTTATCTGTCTTATGAAATGAAAAATACGTTTGTCAGTTAACAAGTCTCAAACCACTTATTGCCCTCCCTTCATCGAGTGCAGTTGTGAGTAACGAAAGTGTCCAGGAAAAGAAAACTAGGCGTGTAAGATGAGATCTTTCAAACCATTATAAATGTTGCATGCTTCAGTCAAATCAACTTGTTGTTGCCTTCCCTGTGTAAGATGCCCTTCTTTGTATGGAGTTAGTGCGATGCAATATTGTATTTCAATTGTGGTCGTACTGATGCTTTGTATAAGTAGTTGCTAAATATCCTTGCAATGGCCAATCAGGGTGAGCACACACACAACACACACACATGCATGCATGCACGCACATACGCATGCATGCACATACACATTTTGTCTACTACACCTGTGAAATACCTGACCAGTATACGTCATTTTCTGCTGTCTCATCCTCTTTGCTTTCTATGGTAATAGTCCCACCATTCATCCTGTCTTCCCTATACACAGCTAAGACAAGGTCCAAGCACTGCAATCCACAGTCAATCAATATAAAAATCATGAGGCAACCCACCAGAGGAGACACTGCACTATCGCCATGTCACTTCGGTGATGTTTGATGATGTCGCTTCTCATCCAACATACCTGAGACACAATCTACCAGGACTCCTACTGGTGAAAAGACAACTGATGTCGTGGAGTGAATGTAAGGGAACATGCCGGAGGGCACCAACTCCTCTCCATCTAACGACAGTCCCCATGATCTTGCTGGATACCAACGACTCTGACATGAACACACAACAGGTAGCACAAGGAGAAGAAAACAAAGTAGGGATCACTGCAACAGTAGGTCATGAAAGGCCATGGAACCTGAGATTTTGTTGTTATTATTACGATCAGTGAAGGTGATGCTCGAGTTCCATTGTGGACTGGGATGACCAGTGCATGATGGGACTGCACTGGACATGTCCATTCTGTATATATTCGCATTGGCACTTTGGTGCCAACCTAGCAACATTGCCAGAGTAAGACACGAATCTGCGTCGTATTTTTGCACCAATTCCAGCTTCTGCCACCGTAGGACTGAAAGTTTGTGGAACATGTCAAAATGAGAAAAGCTTGTTTAGAGATTATACTACAGCTGTTTTCCTTTATGCTGCACAAAGTAGCCAGAGCTTTGTTTCAAATGTGACGGAAGTTACAGAAATAGAAAGTGACTAAAATAGATTGCTCCAGAAAATACCGAGTCCCTGTACACCTCGCAACAAAGGGGTCAACCATGTCAAGGATATAAAGACACACATGATGCTGCCTGGGAAATTTGATGAAGAGGTTCATCTATTTAGTGGATAAACCTTGATTGTAGTTCGGAATAGCTCAGTGGTGGGGGCCAGAATAGCTCAGTGGTAGAGCATCAGACTCGTAATCCTGGGATTGTGGGTTCGAATCTCCGCCGAGCCATTTCGGTACAGGGGGATTTTTCCCTCGGAGTTAACATTGGTTCTGACTCCATTTCCCATACAGTCCTTCGAATGAGACTATAAACCAAGATTCTGTGTGTGAACTCAAGCATAACATCTTGCACACATGTAAAATCCCATCACCAACTTTTGGAAAAGAAGGCAGTTTGGCCGTTGGTATGGATGACACATTACACATAGCATGCACCTTCCCCAAAGTTGGAGTATGGCTGCCTTAATGGCAGGATAAAAAACGGTCATACACACAAAACTCCACTCCCTTTGTTGGGCAGATGGGTTTAATACTTGCCTGTCTATACAGGGAGTGTCCGCAGGAGTATGAGCCTGCGTACGCAGAAGAAGAAAAAAAAAGATTGTTGGCCGTCCCATCTGAGCCCATAGCATATATTCAACTCTGGCTGGGGCCAATAAATTCCACAGATTAATGCCTGCGCTGGCATTCAACCCACAACCCTTCAGCCTGCTCCACTAACCACTGCATCATGGTGGTAGGGGCCAAGTACTCCTTAGTGCACAACAGAAGGGGGAAATACCCTGCAGACAACCGATTGTATGTGGACCTGGTCATATGGATGTCAGACTTCTTCCCTCTTCTTTTTCTTCTTCAGCTGGGGATATTTATCCTGCCCCATGCTGAGTTCTTTATCTTGATTAATGGTCTTACATTGTTTAAATCAGACCCTAAATCTTGCAAAACACACACACACACACACACACACACACACACACATCTATCTATATCAGTACATAAGTGAAAAAAATCAAGTGCGGGCTAACAATTCAGTCTGTCGTGTAGGAGAAAGAACATGACAATGAAAAGAGGGTGTTGGAACCAGTGGCATATGGGAACCATCAAACTCTTGATTTACAAACAGAACCATTTATACTGCTAGTCCAGAGTAGAGTAATCCTCTGATTCAGACTTGTCAGTGGAACTTGGCTGATTGTGCTGGTCTTCCCTCAGCTTCAGAGACATAAAACCTGCAATTGTGTGGTATTCTCATCACCAAGGGCTCTTAAGACAAAATCCAATGGCTTCCAAAAGCAGCCAATGAAGAGTTAAAAAAAAAAAAAAAAAAGCAGAAGAAATGACTGTGCAAGGAAATAACCTGCTTGAAAAACGAAATCAACAAATAAAGATGATGAATGTAGGCAGAAATCTTTGAGTCTAGGCTTCAGAATCTATCCAAGAATACATGTGAGGTCAAAAGATGTAAACAGTCAGAGAGATCAGACCCACTGGATTATGATGACTCAAGCATTGTCATTTACTGCAGTGCTGACAGCAGCTAAGAATTGTGTAGACAGTTATTACTTGCACCTCCAAAAAGACACAGTCTCCCATTGATCGACCAAGCAATATGCATAGAGAGAGGAGAAAGAGAAACTATCCTTTATTATAGGCCACACATGACGAATTCAGACATTTCATATGCAAATGATAAGTGTAAAGTCATACTGATTTGAACATTTCTTTACTTTATTAGAACACACACACACACACACACACACACACACACACACATACACATGTATATTTGCGTGTATATATATATATATATATATATATATATATATATATATGTACATACGTACACACATATATACAGTAGAGAAGATTGAAAGCAAGCACCACCACACACACACACACACACACACACACGAGGGGGGGGGGAGGGGGGGAAACCAAGCAGTCAACCTGTCAGATAAAATCACGAAATTTTTGCTGACATAATATTTGGCCGATCACAAAAACTGCGTGTCAGGTGTTTGCGTGATTCGGGTATCCTGTTTCCCTCCGACTTTGGCTCGACAAGCCTGGGAACAAGAGTCACACGTGACGCACTGATAGCTGCTGTCTACAAGGACGATTTAGCCGACAGTTTAGTCGCCGACCGTTTGGGTTTCGGCCAGCAAAGTCTCAGCTGGAGACCCATGTGACCTGGCGACGCTGTTGCTACGTGACCCCCAAGAGTAGAGTCCCTTGAGACGGCAGCGGCGAGAGACGGACACTTGTTGTGTAGACTTACTTTTCTTCAACCGAGTTTTGTTCCAAGAAGTTTATTCCTGATCGCAGTCTGGAGCAGGATTCTACGATGACGGCCGGCCAGTCCACGGCCAACCGTAAGTAAAATGGTTGGGTGCCATTTCTTTTCTTTCTTTCTTTTTACTTTCAGGTTTTGTTTGTCTCTCCCCCTCCCCTCCCTCCCTCCAACCACCCCCCCCCCCCCCCCCCGGCCCGGTCATCGATTCAGACAATCGCCGTGACAGGGAAATCGTGGCCTAGCTGCTTCGTAAAAAGACGCTTTTCACACAAATACTGGCATGGGGAAAAAAAACATTTTTTTTTCTCTCCGACCATGGACATGAACACATATATACACATACAGCAAGTTGATCTGGTCACTTTTTCAAACACCAGTGTGAAAATAAATGATACCCAAAAGAAGCGCACAAAAATTCCCGAAATATTTTTTTTAAAACACCACACAAAAAAAATAACAAGCAAACAAACAAACGAAAGATGCATCGCTTCGCTATTAAAAATATAAAAAATCACGTTTTCATCGATAGACTGGTGAAGCACTTTACCCCCTTTCAACAGTACGTTAACCATTCAAGGAGTGGTATGTAAATAGTCAAACAGACCAGACTGGCATAACAATTTTCATACACCACACACACACACACACACACACACATGCACGCATGCACACACACACACACACACACATCACACACACACACACACACACACACACACATACACACACACACACACACACACACACACACAACCCCACAAACACACGCAGCACACACACACACACACACACACACACACACACACCACACACACACACGATATACACTCACACACTAACATACACTCACTGACAAACACACACACACACAAACACGTACGCAACACTCACACACACACCACACACACACACACACACAACACACACACACTCAACACACACAACACACACAACACACAACACAACACACAAAACACACACACACACACACACACAACACACACACACACACACCACACCACAA
>CM065738.1:33110911-33113411 GCA_033310375.1 Conus canariensis | reverse complement strand
TCTCTGTTCAGAACATTGAGCTTTCAACTTATTATTCAAGTTAAAGGTAATGATCTTGTAACAAATCTGAATTTAAAAAAAAAAAACTCATTTTGTTTGTTTTACTACCAGTTTTGATATGAAACACTGACAGTTATTCAAAAACAGAGTTCCTCTTTACTTTGATTGAACTGCTAAATAACAGTGATTGATATTTTTGTAAGATAAACATGTAGCTGACAACTGATCGACAGTTATTCAAAAACAGAGTTCCTCTTTACTTTGATTGAACTGCTAAATAACAGTGATTGATATATTTTTAAGATAAACATGTAGCTGACAACTGATCGACAGTTATTCAAAAACAGAGTTCCTCTTTACTTTGATTGAACTGCTAAATAACTGTGATTGATATTTTTGTAAGATAAACATGTAGCTGACAACTGAATTTGAGTATTTGTATGCATACCTCACATTTTGTTTCCTGTGTGGTGAGGCAGACTGGGTGTCAATGCACAAGACCAGACTTCCAGAATTTGCGTGATAATAATCTGAACAATGGATTATTGAGAAATGGAATGTACAAGTGCTCTCATGTGTAATTCATCTCGGTTATAGATTATCATTACTGATGATCACCATCAATATGGCAATAACAATAACAACAATAAGAACTATAAACACTTTCATGTATGACTATCTCAGATATAAATTATCATTACCGTTGATCATCATCAATATGGCAATAACAATAACAGCAGTAAGAACTGTAAGTCTACATTGTGCAAGTTTCTATGCAAAAATTTATCTTAGATAAAATCATTTTGCCTGTAAACATGCAAACATGGGCATGGGTTCTGTAAGTTTAAGAGTGCATGGATTTGTTTCCAGGTGAATATGAGCGAATACGAGAAAATGCCAGGTAAGCTTTATGACATATTGATAAACAGTTACTGAACAGAAGCGAATGATGGGGAGGAGAGAATGCTTACACCTACACTCTCTCTCTCTCTCTCTCTCTCACACACACACACACACACACACACACACACACACACACACACACACAAACACACGCACACACATGCACACACACACACACACACACACGCGCACACACACAAATACACGCGCACACGCACACACACACACACACACACACACACACACACACCCGTCTAATATCACTATGTGGATAGACGTTAAATTGAAGACAACAACAACAACACACACACACACACAAACACACGCAACACACACACACACACACACACACACACACACACACACACACACACACACACACACACACACATGCACGGACACACACAAATACGTGTGCATGCACGCACGCACACACACACACACACACACACACACACACACACACACACACACACACACCACACACACTCACACACCACACACACACACACACACACACACACACACACACACACACACACACACACATTACACACTCTTATATCTTGTGCTGCGTAGTTCAGACAGCTCACAATGGTACCCAAGTTCTAAAGAACAGGTGTATTATTGTCATGAGACTATTTTTATTTCGTGGGTTCCTTTCCAACTGAATTGATTATTCATGTAGAACTAGATATCTGTTCTTGGCTATACCTTTATGCTTGTTCGTTTATCTGCCAAAGAATATTTCTGTTTATTTATCCATTTGTTTATTCATCCCCTGTTATTTTGTTATTGCTATCATTCTTACCGTTTCATTTTCAATCACACACTTATCATTACAACACTGGCGATAATGGGAGAGTGATGAGAAGAAGGTTGCCTGAGCTGAATGTAGGCGATATTGCATGTAACGTAACAGATTTCATGTCGTAATCTGTGGGTGAAGTGGAAGCTGATTTGTCTGAGAGTTGATTTGTCTGGGGGCTGGAATAGCTCAGTTGGTAGAGCACCGGACTCGTGATCCTTGGGTTGCGGGTTCAAATTTCGGTACAGGGGTATTTTTCCCTCGCAGTTAACATTGGTTCTGACTCCATTCCCCATACAGTCCTCTGAATGAGACTATAAACCGGAGTTCCGTGTGTGAACGCACGCACAACATCTTGCACACACGTAAAATCCCATCACCAACTTTCGGAAGAGAAGACCAGTTTGGCCGTTGGTATGGATGACACATTACACATAGCATGCACCTTCCCTGAAGATGGAGTATGGCTGCTTTAATGGCGGGATAAAAAACGGTCATACACACAAAACTCCACTGCCTGTCTATACAGGCAGTGTCCGCAGGAGTATCAGCCTGCGTACGCAGAAAGAAAGAAAGAAAGAAAAAAGATCTGTCTTAGACATGTATTCTTTTGTTTTGTGTCTTTTCCCCTCTCTGCTTCATTTACCCTTCCATCATAGATGAGTTACTGTGAATGTCAGCCTATTTCAAACTGTGTTTTTCTTAGCCTCTGTACTTACAAACCGCTTCACATAGAAAGACAAGAAGGAAACATACCTTTATTCTTTGTTCTTTGTTGGCCTTACAAAG
>CM065738.1:33043411-33100911 GCA_033310375.1 Conus canariensis | reverse complement strand
TGCAATTCATGATATCGTCATGTTAGTGTGCAGTTCATATGATCTTCATGTAAGCGTACGGTTCATGTGATCATCATGTAAGTGTGTGGTTCATGTGATCTTCATGTAATCGTGCGGTTCATGGGATCGTCATGTAAGTGTGCGGTTCATGTGATCATCATGTAATCGTGCGGTTCATGGGATCATCATGTAAGTGTGCGGTTCATGTGATCATCATGAAAGTGTGCGGTTCATGGGATCATCATGAAAGTGTGCGGTTCATGGGATCATCATGAAAGTGTGCGGTTCATGTGATCATCATGAAAGTGTGCGGTTCATGGGATCATCATGAAAGTGTGCGGTTCATGGGATCATCATGAAAGCGTGCGGTTCATGGGATCGTCATGTAAGTGTGCGGTTAATGAGATCGTCATGCAAGTGTGCGATTCATGTGATTGTCAAGCAAGTGTGCAGTTCATGTGATCACCATGTAAGTGTACAGTTCATAGGATCGTCATGTAAGTGTGTGGTTCATGTGATCGTCATGTAAGTGTGCGGTTCATGTGATCGTCATATAAGTGTGTAGTTCATGTGATCGTCATGTAAGTGTGCATTTCCTAGCAGCCTTTAGGGTGTGACTGCAGCATATTAATTCAAATAAATGTGTAATCAGCAAGTATAACTTTTTTCCTGAGAAGATAGTTCTAAACTTTAGCAAACACATTTTTTTTTCATGTTTTTTTTTTTCCTGAAAGCTTGATAATTTTTTTTCATTTAAAAACCTCTTCAAGATTTACATGATGCACAATATTTTATTTGTCCTCATAGAATACAAGGAAAATTTTGATCAGAAGGTAATAATGACCGAAAGCCACACATGTGTTTTGTCACAGGCGGTTCTCATGGACAAGCAGTTTCTGTACCAGAGACAAGAAAAACATATTTCTCAGTATCAGGGTCTACCAGTACAGATCAGTATGTTTATGATGTTTACGTACACAAGCTTCAACAAAGGTATTCTAAGCAGACTGTTGTGTATTAACAAATCAAAAAAAGAAGAAAAAGAAAAGAACAACCTTCCTCATGTTTCCCCAAAGTTAACTCTGTTCTTTCCATGCAGACGGCAGTTCTACTACAGCTGTGGTCGTGAGACTCCCATCTGGACCGTGTCCAATGGCGCCAGGGAGTGCACCGAGCGTCCTCGCACCACCGCCCTGGCAGAACACAGGAAGTACCACCCCGACTTCCAGGGAGAGAGACCTATTCAGAGTGTGGTCAGTGCTGCAGCTCGCTTGGCTAAAGCGTCCGAGCATGTGACGAATCTTGCCACACCCAAGACACGACCAGACGGACCGTTCCGTGAGCCACAGTGGCCAGTAAGTAGCTATGGCGATGGATGCATTGATCAGGTGGTGGTTAACACCTTCATCCTGCCTTTGAAGGTGAACGTTAGAACTCTACAACTTTGTTGTCAAGTGCCTTGGGTAGGAATTGCATTATGTCAGTGGTTTCTAGTGATGAGACATTGCCCCGAAGTATGGATATTGTATAATGAAAGGATATAAGGAAATAAAAAGACCAACTCACTGCCCAGAAATGCAACTGCCGTAAGTCTGAATATCAAATTTTACAGGAGACGAAAAACACTGATTATTTATCCCCACAAGATATACTGCGATCTGAGTTACAGTACAAGTATTCTGATTATAGCATGTTTATTTTTAGGATAACATGATTGGGACTTTGCTTCGTTATGCCACTTGGTCTGCTCTTGCAGCATACCAAAAATCTAAAAAATGCTAAACATTTGAGTTATGGCAATTGTATTTCCGGGCGGGAACCGATTCTTGACACTTGCACAAACTTCTTCTCTAGCTCCACAGGAGTGATTGGAATGCCACACTGAAAAATACATCAGGTTTCTCCAGTTCTGTCAGTTGTGTGCATCAAGGCTTGGGTCTCAGCAAAATGTTTTTTACCTATCTGCTCCTCTGTGTCGTCAGTCTATCGAGTTTTTTTGGTTGGTTTGTTTTCTCCCTCACCAGGTCCATGGGGATCATTTAACCAAGGCCATTGCATCGTACCACATGACCATCAGTGTTAAGTTTTCTTTTCTGAACAGATGTCAGATCTTCTTACTGTGAGGCAATCGTTCATTGGTGATGGAACAATATATCTGTTTTGTATCTTGACATATTGCCTCAGTTTGATGGCTTAGATTCTGCTTTCCAGATCTGCTGTGAAGGGTGATGTCTCGCATGCTTACAAGTAAGGTGGAATACACCAGTGTGCACAGGACCCTGATCTTGTGTTTCACAAATATGTTCTTGTCCTTCCGCGCAAGATTCAGTCTGGACAGAACCAAGATCTTTTCACTTGTTGCTAATAATGGATCCCAGTAAGTTAACTGTTCACCAGTTTCTGGGTTTAGTCCAAGGACAGATGAATCGGTATTGATGGTGGTGCTGTGGCTGGCCATCACCTTGATTTTCGTGGTGCCGATTTCCATGTCATACCTTGTCGATGTTTCATCCAGTCTAGCAGCCTTGCTCACTTTCTGCCAGCTCACTGTCATCTGCAAAGCTAAGGTTTGTGATGACTTGTCCTCCAGTGGCGACTGCCGAAAATGTCTTGAAGCACAGCAGTCCTGATATATTGCAACCGTGGATATGTTGAAAACTGTGAAAGATAGAAAGACCTGACAACCTCGAACTGAAGAATGGAACCATTCTCCAATAGCAACCTGTATGAGCAGTGCACCGACTCGCTTTGGGGTACAGTTGCTGGATGATGTGGATCAACTTCTGCCCGCTGTTAAGTATCTTCACTGTGGCCCCAAGCACCACTCGCCTGACCAAAGGGTGTCAGAAAAAAGGTTTAGTGGCACAGGACTTTCCTTGCACATTCCTCAGAGCTCAAGTTCACCCGTTCTTTTTTCAGATGTTTTCTGTGCCCTGCATTTTGTTGGCACTAACCTTATAAAACGCCTCCCAACATGACAGACAGAACTGGGTATAGAAACCACGTCATACACGAACCAGAAAAAAATAACGGAAAATCCCCATCTGTTGTAGCATCTGTCACGACGCTGCATCAGCAGCATGAAATATGGCTTACTTCTTCATGGCATATCCTGTGAATTAGGCTTTAGGGAAATCAAGAATACTTGTGGATTGTGTACTTTCTTGAAATTCTTTGTTCACATATGTGCTTTATGATCTGCCATGTGTCCAGATTACCTTCTGTACATAATTCACATGTGGTTGAACAGTGGTCTGGTCAGTTGTTTTCCTCTGGTGAAAAATGATATAGAATAATCAACAGCTGCATGGGTGCTTGGGCTTATACACCTTGTGTGCTGGTAGTTGTGTCGTTTTGCCATAGATGTTTTGCTTGATGTTCTTCATGTTTGAATTATGTCCCAGTGTGGTCTCACATGGTTAGCTGGGTTAAAGATAACTATTAAGATAGAGAAGTGTCCCAGGTGTATTCAAGGCACAACTAGTCTCATCACCTTCATCTTTTCTGCATATCACAGGTGATACTTGTAATGAGGACATGCAAAGCTGCAAATACCCTGATTTTAAACCAAAGTGTCTGCACATGCTGTTGGTCTGTGTACAGTTTATTCTGGGTATCTGAAAAGTGAACGCAGCCTGAATTGAACTACTTCCTGTATCAAAGCTTGAGGTAAAGTACTGAGTACTGTGAACTCGGTTGTCTTACTCAATGTATGTGAACGCAATTTGGGGCCAGGTGGTATTGAAATCGCCATGTCCTGTTCTTTTCCAGTTTCTATGCTAGTACTCCTTTGCCTTTTTATGTGAATGTGCAGGTGTCTGATCAGGCCAAATCAGCGGTGGCATCAACTCGTTGCATGGAATTGGCGCGGGCCAAGCCTTTGGCTGAAGGTTTCCAGCATGCCAGGGAGGTGGAATGGCCCGTGTCCAAGGCAGCCAAGCGTGCCCAGGCTTCTGGACGCCTGATCGAACTGGCCAGGCCCATCTCTCGTGCCAGTATGGACCACCTGCAGTTCAACCCCAACGCTTTCGCTGTCAAAGAGTCGGCGCTGAAAGGCGGCATACCCCGTCGAGTTGAGGAGTTGGCCCAGCCCATCAACAGATAATCAACATAAACAGACGCCTCCAACATACAATGAAATGATTCAATGGAAGAAACTGTTATGCTTAGGATTTCTCTTTACTTATTTGACATTCACTTTGTCGTTTTACGATGAGTTATGATCGAAATACTAGAATCTGAAAAATTGTTTCTGGACAAGAACTAAAATCTTGGTCAGCCATTATTATAGATTTGTTATTGTTGTTGCTAATGTTATTGAAACATTTGAGAGAATAATGTTTTAAACTGGTATGGGCTGAGAATTTCATCGTTTTGGATTTGGCACCTTTTGCATATCAGGGAGGGTCAACTGATGATACAATTTATTTAGTGAGGAAATACGCCTTTTAAAATATCAGATCAAATACTTCGTATTGATTCCATAATCCCTTTTCCTTGTCAGAATGATGATGAGATTGATTATTCTGAAGAGAATCTACAGATGTGATAAAGATGTGGAAACTGGTTGTTTAATAATTTAACCAGTTTTACTACTTTATAACTTGTTGGTTTGTGCATGTCAATATTTTATCAGTTTAAAATCATTACAATTTTATCATTCTGAAATTCTTTTGGATGGTTGCAAACTACAGTCCACAGTCATTATTTATTCCCACAGAAAATATTCTCCCCCCTCCCCCCTCATATGTTTGACTGAAAGAAACATGCTGTATATAATTCTTATATTTCTACCCTCAACAAAACAAACAAAAATCTAAAGTGTCATTTATTTAACTTGAGCCAAAATGCATCAACATAAGCATATGTTACAAGACAATTACAATCTACATGACAAATTGCGAGCACATCTGTGTGTATGTGTGTGTGACAGAGAGGGGACAAGTGCGAGAGAATTTGCATGCACACTATCATTGTAACATGCAAACTTCTCACATCTACGGTCAAATGAAATCTCTTCTTCTGCTAAAATATTTCCATAATTTTTTTTTGTTGTTTTTGCTTTGTCCCAGATCCAAATTCTGAAAAATGAAAAACTGCGATACATTTTTATAATGATAATTATTTTCAGCATCCCTGTCAGCCTTCCTCATATACTTTATTTAAAAAAGAATCTCAATGTGATTATTCCTGTTGGCAATCAGTATTATTAGACCATCTGAAGCTGATGTTTAGAACATGTTTTACCAGACTGTCTGGTAAGTGAATATCAATTCTGATCAAACAAAATACATGTGGGGAAATAAAACAGTGAAATTCTCTCATCTGTTCAATCTAGATATGAATATGCATTTACTCTGAACATACAGCATGTAAATGCTTACCAGATTTGCTGGAGATGGTTATCAAACATGAAATCACAGGTTATTATGCATGAAACTGGATAATGTGTAAGGGAGAAGTATGTGATTTGAATCACTAGTTTTGATATAAATATGTATATGTATATATATATATATATGTTTTCTCCAACAGTATTCATCATGCTTCTGATCAGTTTACTGCTTTACTTAAAGCCAGTATTAATCTGTGGATATAATTGTTCTATGCTTTATTATACATTTTTCCCCAAGTCAGAGCCTTGTTGTTCCTATTTTACAAGTGAAGTAATACATGGTGAAAATTCTAAATCCAACAGTATTATGTTGCAAACTCTATGCATGTCTGTATGGTTTTTGCTCTGGAGTGTTCAATGCAATAAAGAGTGCTTCTGTTTTTATTCATTGTCTGTGTCCCTCTGTGTGTGCGTGTGTGTGTGTGTGTGTGTGTGTGTGTGTGTGTGTGTGTGTGCGTGTGTGTGTGTGTGAACACATTTGTTTGAATGTCATGATGTTTAATGTGAATTGTATGCATGAATTATCACAACTCACCATTACTCTTGCATACTTACTCTTCAATGGTGACTTACAACACAAAAAAAGGTGTGCTGATGCTTAGGCATGGACAGCACATATGACTTGCAGTAATGCTGACAAGATCGTTTAATGGCCAGATCGTTTTAAGTCTGATCAACTTAACAGGTACCCCTGTAAAAGTGTAGACTGTGTATAATTATCTGGTCAATGGTTTTCCCATAACAAGCGTTCAAACAGTAAAGCACACCCACAAACACTGACCCCCTTTTTTCTTCACAATCACATTTATTTGAAATGAATATGTACAATAACCTAATGATCGAGTCATTCATTCCATTCCAACTTGCATACTTCCAGTCCTATTTCACTCACTCCCACTCTGTATGCAAGTCATGACGTTGCTTTGGAGGCAAGGTAAGCATTGTACTGTTCCGGTATACTGCGGAACACGCGGATCTTGCGCGCTATCTGCTTGGGTGTGTCCTGGTAATAGTTTTCCTCGTCTCTGGCCATGGCCTGCAAATCACAATGCATGCATCAAAACAAGTCTCACCCGCCATCAATATCTCACTCTTTAGTTATAATCATGATAATGGCTTTTCAGTTACTTTTATCTTTCCATCTGATAATCCCTTTGTTCCCGCAAACACCACACTGAGAAAACATAATTCCTTTGTTCTCCTTAATACCACATTAAAACAAAACATTACGAAGGCATCATCCCAAGCAAACAATCTATTATTAGGGTAACAAGTAAACCAATTCCTGAATTTCCCTCATATACTATACACACAGCAAACAGAAAATCATCAACTCTGGAGTTCAAATGAATCCAAAAAAAAAAAAAAAAAAACATGGATAGGAGGTGGAAAGCTATAGAATCCAACAGTAAATCCTGTTTGAAAATTGTAAGGGCATTCTGAATCCCACATACACAGCTACACCTAGGGCCACCCTGTCACAGTATCAACCTAGACGGTCTTCAGGGAGCAGCCAATATCAGGGTGTCAGCACACAGCCCATCACTACATGGCTGCTGAGTCCCTTCAGAGCTGCCTGTTCTGACTGATAAATGCAGGACATCACCAACACAGTCCCTGTCTAACTGCTTCATCACAGAGCCAGCATGAGAGAGCCTTCCCCCATAACAAGGACACCGTGCCCACCCAACGACTGCTCCAATGAGCTTACTGACACTTCAGGACCTTGACAGGAGCCAACCATAGCCATGGATGCAGAGAGGAACTGGAAACTGAGGCCACCACAAGAGTCAGGGATGAAGGGACACCATTTTTATTTCTCTTTTAATTGATGACCAGTGAAGATGACCTATACAGTTCCTTTCTGACCAAGACTACAAGACAGGTTTATGCTCTAACATTCCTTTCGTATTCCATCCCAGTGTCAACAAGACCCGACAACTATAGACATACCTATATTTGGTTCAGAAATTTGAGTTACCATCTCCAAGATCCATCCATTAAGAAGACGACATGTGATCAATCAATTCCAGTAGTTCCACCGACTCCTGTAATGTGCTCTATTCTGGATGGGAGCCGATCGGGGCTGAAAATCCCATAAAACCTTGTCTCTGACAGGACTCTAACCCACACTGTCCAAGCCAAGTGCCAACTGCAGGATTACACTAGCTTGTTACAAATTTGAAACCTGTCGAAGAATTTGCTAAAAATTCATCATTTTGAAATGTCTGGGTCGCACCTGTGACTGGTTAAGTGAATCAAAATTTTAATTAACACTAAAAGACTGTGGCAGAAAAAAACTGTTGTGAAAAGCTCTTTAATTTGGTCTCAGGATAACTGTATTACAAACAAACTTCTGGTGTCTCTTTCTCTGAAATACTGTCCGAACACAACACTGAAAATCATCACAATCTGAAAATTAATGAACATTTAGCCTACAGCTGTATAAGTATTGTTTATTATGATGATATTCTTGACTCGCTAGCATAATTGTGTTTTTCTATTGGTCTCCACAAACACAGATTGGTAAAAAGGTGTGTTCACTTCATGATATTTAAAACAAATCAAATGAAACTGAAAAGCCATTGTCTAAAGTGCCTTCACTGCAAATGCCCTTAATTATACATACCTGTAACAGACCTTGCCTCGGAGCTTCAAACCCCTATCCTCTCCCCTCCTAACTCCTCCCTGTCAATCCCCATTCGAAAACAATACCACATATTCGGTTTTGGATAAAATCTACACGTTAACGATTCTATGTGCAACACACTAAATTCTTTCAGTTTGCTGCTGGTAAAGAACACATAATTCAACCTATTACAAATTCACAAGTATGGCGTTTTCCTAGAGAACACACACACACACACACACACACACAGAGCATTAGGGAGAGTGGACAGGAGGACTGGCTGGAAGGGAGACCGTAGGACAGAACCAGGGAGGGCTAGAAACATAAACCGGGCATTTTAGAGAAAATCGGAGTGGAGGAACTGTGGAACAATGAACGACAACCATGCTGATTAAGTTCATCTCAAACCAACAAATCACGCTTTTCCACTTACTTTATAGTCATCACCATACTTCTCCAGCATGGAAATGCAGAAGGCAACATCTGGCTCCGACAGCTTAAGCCTTCTGTCTTGGGGAAGAGCTGCTTCTGCCTCTAGGTCTGCAGGAAACAGAGCAACAACATGTGTAAATTCAGTATCCACCTTGTTGTTGTTGTTATTGTTGTTGTCATTGTACCCTGGCTAAAAGACTCCAGGGATCATCAAAACAGCCGAAGTACTTGAACACTATGGTACAAATGCATCAACTGGGGATGAGAACATTACGTGTGTGACCGTTTTCGATTACCCTGCCACATGGGCAGCCACACTCCGACTTCGGGGATTTTGGAGACTGATAATGTTATGCTAGGAGCTTGTCACAACTGAAGACAGTCCCCCGCATAACTATGCAGAGCATAACAGCATTTTGATGTAGTCTTGGTGTTCTTGCCTATGTCAACTGGCCTTACACAGCCTTAAGCCAAGGCGGTGTATCCACCTTAATATCAACTATCAGTTTACGTACAGTCATCAGTATGCTTTACTTGTCTGTCCCTTTTGACTGAATTTCTGCCTGCAGTCACCTGACTTTGAAACTACAGCAGAAGAGTCGTACCTGTTATCTTGTACCTGGGATAGAATAAATCATCTGGAACAACAAGCATTCCTGATGCCATTATCATTTTCTTATGTTTCAAGTGCATTCAGATGTGTTTTGCATGTGCAAGCACACAACAATCACACACACCAACACACCTTCACAGATACACACTCAAGGAAGCATGTACCATCTAGAGAAGACAGATCGAGTTTCGCAAAGACAAAAACAGAAAATAAATCACTCTGCTTTTAGCTGCAATAATTTGCAAGTGAGAAAAATCTTCCATACATGCTTTTGATAGTGAGTTGGAATGTTCGCAACATCTTTCCTTCTGCGACAGAAAGGACAGCAACAATGTCTTTTCTTGAAAAAAAAAAATTCTGATACAAAAATAACAACACTGATACTTCTTTTCCTGAATAAAATTTCAAACAAACAAATCAAATCTTGAAAGAAAACATACACTGTGTACCATCATAAATGTATTTAAAATGGGTCTGACTGAACAGGAAATCCATTCTCACTGAGCAGTCAACACAGCACATGTAATAATACTACAATGAATAAGGTGTAACATTTGGTGACTCTGGCCCCTCGGTATACCCTGGTTTTATCAATTTTACGGATGTCAGTAGTCAGTCATCATATATGAACTGTTGTGAATAACTATATATACATGTTTTGTAGTCTTTTATTTACATGATATAATTTTCTTCTTCAAAGTGCACGCACGTGTGTGTGTGTGTGTGTGTGTGTGTGTGTGTGTGTGTGTGTTTGTGTTTGTACATACGTGTGTGTGTGTGTGTGTGTGTGTGTGTGTATGCACGTGCGTGTGTGTATGTGTGTGTGTGTGTGTGAGCCATGACATCGTTAAGTATCTGCCTGTCAAAATGAACTGAAACTCGCACTGACAAGCAACAATTCTTAGAGTTTGGACCCAGTGACTATGGGTACTCAACCACAGTTGATGACATGGGATATCATCATAAGTCCACTGTCTGTGAGTCAACATAATGTTAGTTCATTACACATTTGTTACCTCGTCAAAGAACCCTCTCTATCTTTAAAACGACCGTAATAACAGACCGCAGCTGTTCATGCATTAGACCTGTCCCAGATGAAGAAGTGTTTCTGTGCTTGCCTGACCAGTTAAGACTTACTCATATGGGAAGTTCCAACTGACAGAAATTTCCCTTTGGCTGAAAAGGCATTTATGATAGACAAATATTTTCCAAACTGATTGCAACATACCTTCCATCACGTGCGTCTTTTGTCCTTTCTTTTTCCCCTTCTTGCTGGTACCCTCAGCTGAGTCTCTTGGGCCAAGCAGTTCCTGAAATCAGCACCAAAAAATAAATGGCCAGTCCAAAAAAATAAAAAAGATTCACCTTTAAATGTTATGCCAACGTTTTCCTTGCACTGTTACAATTTACATTTTTCAATTTACAGATCTGTCTGTCGTTTAGGCCTTCGGCTGCAGTTAGCAACTGGTTGAAAATCAAATGTCATCAGTAAAATTCTAAGAACATATTTCATGAATTAACCCTTACACTGGTTATTCAACAACATACTACAAAGTATGTTGCCTGGTGAATTAACAGAAGGAAAGTTTGAAAAAAGAAAAGTTACGTTGGTATAATATGCATAACTTTTCAACAGTTAGTATTTGAACATGATATGCAGAATAAAAATTGTTAGTAACTGATTAGCTGCTTACTTGCCTAGAGTTTGTTCACAAATAATCCAGTCAACGAATGATGTTCCACAGTATCCAGAAATAACAGCCTTTTTTAAAGGAAAGTCGGTGTGGATTATACCAGTCTTCCATGCAGGTAATCCAGGTAAGAATGAATAAGGTACAGTTCAATTTTCACATTAAAATCATGTTCTGATAACACAAAAACACCCCAAAATGGTCACTATCAACAAATGTAATAATCAGCCGACGTTGTTGTCATTCACGTTTGAAAGGTTTAGGATCATCTGGAAGCACTACATTGAGTTTTTCTTCCTCACTAAGATTCTCCTCACCCTTAGGCACTCATCCAGACATTGTCCATGTCGATTTCAAAATCACGATCACAAGGTGCTTGATCTAAGTCAAAACTATCACCCACCACACCCAGTTCATTAATGCCCATAACTCGTTCTTCATCTGCTTTTTCCACAACAGCATCAGCAAAAGCATCTTCGAACAAGTTCTTTATTCTATCACATTCTTCTTAGGGCGCTGCCATTGTTGCTTGCCAGACGATTCGAGTCATGTTACACATTACAAGCTGCTACTAACTATAAACTCAGTGAAACTTGTTTCCAAATTTTTGGGGGGGGTCACAAAAATATTTGGGGGGTCACACTGTTTAACTGCCTGTAAATGTACTGAAAAACCACACACACAACACACACACACACACACACACACACACACACACACACACACACACGAGCGCATTCTGACTGAATCACACATGTAAAAACACAGAGAAAAAATTAGATAGAAATGGATGAGGTGCTATCAAAAAAGTTGAGAAACACATTCCAGATTATGCTAAACATTTTTTCATTTTGATTCGTGTTCCAATGTTAATAAAATGTCAACTAAAGTGAATAAGTGTGAACACCTACATTATCTGGATTTTAACAGTGAAACTTAATATGTGGAATGTCCTCTGCGATTATCATCACAAAATTTACACAACGTGAACCAGTTCTATCAGTACTGAAACATTTTATATCTGACCATATTCCACTTGCCTTGCAATGATCATCCAGAGCCCGGTGACAAACAAGAGGCGAGTGATGAATATTAGTGGAACATTTCGTGAAATGGTTGGCCACTCTTGCACTGTGCGCTACACATTCCTACATCCTTAACAGAGCTATTTTCATTATGCGTACCAGTCGTGTTGCATAGATCGCTTGACGCATGTTCCATTCGCTGGATGAGCACCAGCAAGCCATGGATGAACTGCAGATTTTGTCCTCGAAAAGCGGAATTACATTCAGTTGTCCATGTGTTCGCGCATGGCCGAATCACATGATCTTGTGGTCCAATCATAGACTCTAATTGGTTTTCAGCAAAGAAGAGTTCTAAAGCAGAAGTTGTTCACCGACTCAGAACATTCTAAAACGTCGAGGAAAGACGTTTTTATCGACTTCAATCAAGACGGATCGGACGAAAGTGCTTTTATGTGATGCGCTGCTTGGAGTGACACACTGGACTGAATTCTGAGATGCACATTTGTGCGCAAGAATTATCACTGATAAACTAAGCTAAAATGCTGAAAATCTGTGTTCCGGATCTCATTCAGTCATTTATGCAAATCAGTTTTCAATAAGCAACAGTTTTGGATGTGTGTGTGTTGGTGAAACTAGGTTCGTAAGGCTAACCCTACAGCACCACTTAAGTCGTGACAACCAGTGACAGCCCTGACATAGTGGCTCGACTTATGTCACGACAACCTGCGTAATGGTTAATATGAATACGTAAGTCAGTGAATCACAGAGTGAGAGTCACAGGGAGAGAGTAAGTCAGAAAAAAAGAAAGTGAGAGACAGAGACACAGTGAGAGAGAGAGAGAGAGAGAGAGAGCGGGGGAGGGGGTGGGAGAGGGGGAAATATGTTTAGATATGATGCATCTATTCTTTTACACAGATTCAATAGTGAAAAAAAAATTCTATGCTTCAATAATTACGAGTAAACTTTCAACTACTACTAAAAGTACTATATTATTTGCTACCTCTGACAATGTCATTTATAACAACAATATCATTTATGTACACACCATAATTTGACTCCTAATTAGAGCTGTAAAACTATAACGTTATAAATTTAAGTTGTAAAACATTAAGTTGTACAGGTTTTTCATTTCTGTACATCAATCATTGCAACAGACAATTCCAGAATAGTTTGCATTTTGCCTTGGATATCTTACCTTTGCCGTAGGGATGCGCAGAGTCCTGTTAGGGTCTGCGGACAACCCCATTTCTTGGAAATTGCGGGACAGACTTTGCTGGTTGTTCCATGCCTTGCGAATCTGTTTGCTAGGGGGAAAAGGTAAAAAAATCTGCTCAAAAACTGAACTTTCCTTAAGCTTAACAGTTTCCTTTCTTTTTCTCTACAGTACAAACACTGTACACAGGAACTGCATTAAGCAAAACAAAAATTTGTAATGCACAATGTATTACAACAAGTCTCACCAGCCATCAATATCTCAGTCTTGAGTCACAATGGGTTTTCAGTTCGTTTTACTTTTATGGAATGGAAGTGAAAACCAAACTCAAACAAGGCTGAAGAAATGGAAAAAAATATTACAAAGATGCCAACGGGGTTCTCTGCACAACAGAAAAGGGAATATAAAATCTGGGGACCAATTGAAAAAAGTAAAACATGTATCACACTGTTAAAACAGATTGGGAAAAATGATAAATAGGCAATTTGTGACGGCCTCCCAAGAAATGATAGATAAGTCGCGCAGGGCTGATTGCCGCTGTGGGCAACAAAGAGTGGTGAGGGCCATTTTGGGGTAAAATGAGATTTTTGCACCAACACATAGGAAAACCATTAAAGCACATTATGTTTCACTGATTTTACCTAAATTAAGCTAAAAATGTAATTAAATGATTTTTTTTCACTCTGTGTCATCGATTTTAAACAACACCGACTGAGAAAAGTTACTCATTTTCAACAGATAATCGAATGCACATCCCTTGCAGAGCCCCTGGCATGCTGCACATCATTCGAAAGCTCAGTGTCTATTTTTAGATTCCGTACACAATTTTCTAACATAAACCAATCAGAAGGTCTTCAGCAGGCATTCAAAGTCGTACATAAAAGAAAGCTTTCCAACCAATCAGCAATTAAATACTGAAATGGCCTTGGTAACTCGGCTGTTTCACAGCAGAGACGCTGCCTTTCATTGGCCACAGATCAATGGAATCTGCTGTGTTTTGCTTTTGTCCTCGCTTCACTCGAAAAATCATCATCAAGGATCAACGTACTGTAACGCTGTTAAATTCATCAAATTCAAAATCAGGAAATATTTTCGATTATGAAGGCCAGGGAATTAGTGGCCTTATAAACGAATATTTCGCCACCAGCAATAGCAATAAAAAGGGATCTGTTGATTTCAATTCCAATGAAGAAACTGACAGCGAAGCTGGCGAATGGATTTCTCCACTGACTTCGACCTTCTTCTTCTTCTTCTTTCATATCTGCCCGCCTTCATCAAGTTGAAGATTCTGGCGAGTGTCTGTCTCAGCCTGTTGGACTCGAAATTGAAGATGAAAAAGAAAATGAGGAGCCAGTTGCACGAATTGAAGAAAGTGCAAATCTGTCAAGTATGAACTGCAATGGGCAGCCTCTACGAGATCTACAAATGGCAGAACAGTTTTTCTGTAACTGCATGCAGATCTAAAGCATTCCAGCTGCTGTAAACCAACATATTATGTGTGTGTGCATGTTTGGGGAGAGGAGAGGGAGCATTAGTTTTAAACATCAGGATATAGTGTGTGTGTGTGTGTGTGTGTGTGTGTGTGTGTGTGGTGTGTGTGTGTGTGTGTGTCTGTCTGTCTGTCTGTGTGTGCGCGCGCGCATGCGTGCATGCATGTGTGTGTGTGTGCGAGAGGACAACAGAATTTTGGTGTGCCCCCACCCCTGCAACTAAAAAGGAAGAAGAAAGACTAATGCGTAAGCATTTGTTTCTGATAAGGTATACTGTGTTAATTATGACTCTATGAGTATGCTGTTTTTATCATGGGAATGATGTCATGAATTGTAAGTCTAGTATGTGTTAACGTACAGTGCAAGAGAGCTACCTTTTTTCCCTCCGAGAACCCACTTTTTTTGTGTGTTAAACTGGGCAAAATGAAAACTAGAAAATACACTAATTCAATCAATTGTGATTAGTGCATCTGTGCTAAGATAACATTAAAAACAAAAATATTTATCAAGTTTTTAAAAAAAAATCAGATTTTTCATTTTTCAGTGCCCTGAACAGCCATTAAATACACCAATATATATCTGACTGGGGATAAAATTCAATTATTAAAGTGTTTGCAATGATTATTTTTATGGTTTCCCACATTTTTGTAAGTTTATAGCACAATTAAACCTTGGTTGCTAAGGAAAAATGTTTGGAGAAAGTAGGGAAACTTTAATGCCATTTTAAGTAAAATGGCTTTAAAGTTTCTTACTTTCTCCAACGATTTTTCCTTAGTAACCAAGTTTTAATTTATAAACTTTGTCATGTTACTGGGACACTTTGAAGGGTCATAACTTTTTCATTTTCTAACATACAGAAATTCTTTGTATATCATTGGAAAGGTCTTTTTCTCCTCTTTCTGTTGATATACACATCTTAATTAGTTCAAAATTCGGCTTATCTATCATTTTGTCAGAGTTGGTCACATATGAGTTATGATCATACTTGATTTATTTCAAACAGGGGGGCATGAATCTCTTTCATTTCTATGAGTTCTAGCAAATAAATTTTCAATTCATGCATGTGTATAACAAAAAAGAAAAAAAATATTTGGCTTTACAACAAAAAAAAGTAAAATAAAACAACAGGAAAGAAAAGATACCAAGGTCATAGCGCAGCTCTCTTACCAATTTGTGACTGATCAAAAAGTCATGTCCCAAATCTTGACTGAGTGAGATTGTTCAGGTTGACATTGTTTGGGTTTCTTTATTTTTAGTTTTTTTATTTGTTTTGGGGTTGTTTTTTTTGGTTTTGTTTCCTTACATCAACTGTTAGGAAGTCCATTATGGAAAAAAAAAAAAACTTGAATAAGTCTAAAGTGCATTCAAGAAGAGTGCTCAGTCCTAAACCAAGAAACTGAAACTCTCCTTATTTGAGATGAGAACTGTTTTGTTTTCTTTCAACATCCAATATACTTCTGGAAATGTGAATTTGTGATAATCATACAATTAAAAGAGTGTGGTGTCCGTCTCTAATCTTAATGACCAGAAACACTAAATGCATTTTACGGTGTCAAAACTTTTTTTTTTTTAAGTTCTGATACGTTTACTGTTGTGGTTCAATAAAAATCCTTGTATTAAAAGCAACTTTGGTAGGATAAAACTGAGTCATTCATATGGTCTTCAAATCCTGATTTATCTTGAAGATGAGTAGAAGAATGCATGCTGTGACACCTGCCTGATCACTCAGCTTGTACTATCACATGATGGTGCGAGTGAGTGCTTACAACAAGGGTTTAACACTTAGCATCAAATTTAGTGCTCCATTTCTCAGTCCACATTTCCAGCATTTGATGTCTTCCTGTATTGTTTGGATCTGCCTCCATGAAACATTTGAAAGTCCATTTCTCTTTAGCCTTAAGAGACAGTCATTTGAAAAAAGGTCAAACTGGACATAAGCAAAGTGATTTAACTGACAGAAAATGTGACTAAGCCCAAGACAGTGCCTTGAAGCACTCCAAATTCTGCAACTGATGATGACCCATTGACTGCTACCACTACCTTCATGCTCCTTTGAGTGAAAAACTGTAATGACTGAATGAACCAGTCACAGAGCTTTGCTCTGATGCCGCAACTGTCCAATTTTTCAAGCTGTCTGACGTTTGTAAAGGTATAATTGTAAAAATTAAAGTTCTTTTCCATTAATCTCAACCAAACTATTTCTACACTGCTGAAATGCAGTTTGTACCTTTGATCTGAATATCAAACGGGCTTAGGAATGTTTCAAAACGGAGTGACTGAGGGCGGAAAACAAAGAAAAATTTACAAAGAGAGGGGGTTAGTTACCGCCAAGGACATCTATTGTAGACAAACGAGGTACAGGACAAGACACAATGCATTTCGACCTCTTGGCTCTTCAGGCAAAAACAAATGACAAACTGAGAACAAGAAACCAATTATCTTGTCATCTTGGGCAAACCTTGGGGCCTGAATAGCTCAGTTGGTCGAGCATTGGACTCGTAATCTTGGGGTTGCAGATTTGCATCTCTGCCGAGCCTTTTCGATACAGGGGGATTTTTCCCTCGGAGTTAACATTGGTTCTGACTCTACTCCCCATACAGTCCTTTGAATGAGACTATAAACTGAGGTTCCGTGTGTGAACACACGCACAACAAATTGCACACACGTAAAATCCCATCACCAACTTTCGGAAGAGAAGGCCAGTTTGGCCGTTGGTATGGATGACATGTTACACATAGCATGCACCTTCCCTGAAGTTGGAGTATGGCTGCCTTAATGGCGGGATAAACAATGGTCATACACACTAAAGTGTCAGAATAATCAACATGATGATTGTGGACACTAAAAGAAAGAAAGAAAAAAGAAACCAGTAAAACCTAAGTCCTTATTTTACTACTACTAAAAATGGCTGCCGTCAAGCGGCCATTTTACCGGTTTGCCCAAAATGACCGCTATGACGTTTTAACCGGAACCCCCCGGAAACCCCAGAAATACCGGAAACTCCTATTAAACAAAGAATATAACAATGATTTTTGCGCGTTTTGTGTTTATCTATATAGTGTGCGCATGTGCGTGTGTGTGTGTGCATTTGTGCGCTTATGTGTATGCGTGTGTGTGCGCATGACCACCGAAAACCCCCGGAAACCCCAGAAATACCGGAAACCCCTATTAAACAAAGAATATAACAATGATTTTTGCGTGTTTTGTGTTTACCTATATAGTGTGCACATGCGCGTGTGTGTGCATGTGTGCGCTTATGTGTATGCGTGTGTGTGCGCGTGACCACAGAAAACCCCGGAAACCCCAGAAATACTGGAAACCCCTATTAAAGAATATAACAATGAATTTGCAATTTTCTTGGTCTTCAATCAAACTGGAGAAAAGTTCTAGACTAACTGGCAAATATGTGACAATTGGCTAATATACAGACAACTCTGTGGATCGTTGGTGCTGTGGTGCCATCTGCTGATAACATGCACATACGCCATCTGCAGGAGAGAAAAAAATTACATAATCTAGACTTGTCAAATCGGCCTCAACATGACAGCGTGGTCGAGGGGAGTCTCCCGGCTTGTAAGAAACGAAGAACTACATCAATTTATTAGCAAGTAACTACTACTAACCTGTTCCTATATTGGTCTATTGGGGGTTTTCGGTATTTCAAGGGTTTCTGGGCGTTTCCGGGGGTTTCCGGTAAAACGTCATACCCCAAAATGACAACTAGATGTACGTGGTTTCTCGTTCTCCGTTTATGTCATTTGTTTTTGCCTGAAGAAGACCCAAGAGGTCGAAAAGCATTGTGTCTTGTCCTGTACCTTGTTTGTCTAGATGTCCTTGGCGGTAACTAACCCCCTCTCTTTCTACAAATTGTGTTTTGAAATAGTAAAACAAATGTGCCAACTAGGACTTTTGTTCGGCTCCAATTTATTAATAGTGTTAACTCGGCATCGTACATCATCATCAAAATTCAAACTAGTATATATATTTCAATTTTGTCTGGAGACAAACATGACGGAAATTACTGAAAATACCTAGTTACCTGAATAGTCAATGAGTACACGTCATATTGCATGTCAGTAATTGCCGAATACTCGGCAGATGGACATTACAGGAAGAAGAAGCTAGAGACTTCTCCAGTAATTCTAAGAGACTTCTTTTGTAATTTATCACAATAATTACAGATATTACCAGTGTATTACTGGAGCTTTCTTTGCCTTGTCCCACTGCTTCCTCCTGTCTTTAGTATAATTGAAAGATTTCTTGACCTTCTTTGGTTTTCCCATTTTCCGAATCACACAAAGTATTACACACGGCTCCTCGTGGCTCTTCTTGAAAAGCATTCACTTCCGGTTCTAAGCAAAGGGAAAGCACTCCAAGTAGCAATAGGCTACCAAAAAATATCAAGGTGAGAAAGCAATATTTTACAACAATAATAGTTGTTGTCCAAAATAATAAATCTTTGTTTTCGAAGTTTTATTCTGCCAGCGTGCAAGACAGTAAAAGATGTGAAAGGTTTTTATTTTCGCTTATGATATCGCGACTGTCTTTGGAATTGTTGCTGTTATTGTGGTATTTCATACAGTTTTAAACTGGTATTTAATTAGTTTCTGAAAGGATTTCTCATGATAAATTATCTACAGAGTTCGACTCTTAGGCTACGTATGCACAGTTAGCGATATGATGTACTCAGGGACAATTACTCTCACACACACACACATAATAACACATTCATAAATACAATGACACCCTACAACCACTCTATTTCACTTCACTGTCTGAGATCACTGAATTAACATTGAACTTGATGAATGAGTAAATAAACGCAAACGCATATTACTTTCTACTGTTAAAAGGCCACAACTGATTTGTTTATCACTCAGGCACATAACCGAAAAACGAAAGGAAGAAACACAAATGCACGCATGCACACATGTATATATGTGTGTGTTAACACAGACATGGTAAACTGGCACAAAGATCTGGTTAAAGAGAGAAGGGGAGGGGGGTGTCACACTGATAGTATGTGTTAATGTTATCTGTAGAATTTTTTTGAAGTGAGGATCAAAATGATGTTCTGTCACCAAATATTATGAGGATCAAAACTGAAGACTTGAGGACAAACATAATAAAATGTAATGAAGTTTTCATCTTCTGCACTGAATGACGCTTGCAAAGGACAAATAATGTGCACTTAATGACTTTTTATGTGTTGGGTGTGCTTCACGGTATGTTTCAATAATGAATGGTACCTGAATAAAATCACTCAGACAATATGGATCTTTTGGTGCATGTGAAACCGAATAGGCTGCCATTTTACATTGTATAGTGTACTAACAATCACCTATTATCATTACAGATTAAACAGTATTTCAAAATAAAACTGTACCTTATTCAGGGCTTGAAATACCCACCGTCTAATTGTCTGAGAAAAATTAAACCTCATGGTGGATAAGTAGAAATGCTCTTTCTTCCTCCCTTGCTCACTTTTTCTCTCAAACCTCCAACCCCCCTCCCCAAACTCCCATCCCTATGCCTCAGTTTTCATCAGAACAAGCTCCAGCAGACTGGAAAAGGAAAACAGTTTTTGCAGCATGGAAGCATTGTATTGTGCTTGATTCCCTTTGAAAAAAAATTTTAAAAGACATAAGTAGATCTTTGTGAACTAGATTTTTTTTCTGTTTTTAATGTGTGTTGGTGACAAGAGACAGAAGGAGAGAGAAAGAGAGTGAGAGAGAGATTATGAAGACTGAGAACAGCCTAGAGATTTTAGAACTTAGTTTAAATCAGTCCAGGGAAGTTTTGGGGAAACATGACCATTTTATCCTTACAGGTACTTTTCTGATGCACTCATACATGTATGTACAGTTGGAAGCAATTTTTGTCTATAATTATGTACTCTGTATGAATGGTGAAAAAATACATTTTATTTTGTCTTAAGCTTAATTTCTCATTCTCAAGCCTTCATCTGGTGTGTGCAGAGCATGCCATGCTGAAGTATGTTTGCGGACGGACTTGTCATTGCACTACGAATGGTCGCTTTTATAAACTGTTTCTTTAATTAAGGTGGTCAAGTAAAAATTTGAGGGGACAGGTTCTTTTATGTAAAGGTCCCCAGGACAAATAGAAATTATATGGGAATTTCTGGCCCTCATGCTATGTCATATGTGCAGTGAAGCTCTACTTGCTAAGTAAACATGAGAAATGTTCAAACATTGAAAGCATTATTACCCTGCCAGACATCCACACAAATACACAACACACAGTGAGGTTCTATCTGGGGGAAAAAAGAAGAAGAAGGACCCAAAAAAATGTTGGAATAAGTAAACTTGACTTGGCACTTGTTAAAAACTTAATGTATTCTGGGGATATTCAGCCTACTTGACGTCAACATCCAAAAATAGCATGGAACTTGGACCCATGGAATATGAAGCTGGCAGGATGAGAGGCTGCACATTGTCATGTCTGTACTGGATACCAGTCAGAGCTCCACGAACAAGATAGGAGGGATTCTGCCATGAGGATGGATCCCTCCCCAGGTCCTCAAGGAGAGGCCTTCACGCTGGTCCATGTCCCAAACTCAGCCATCAACCAGTCATTCTGCGGGGCATCACCAGATTTGTCTGGGGCCCGAATGAACCTGGGCCTGTCAGTAAAGAGCTGTCTGCCTTGCTGCCTTGGCCAGCTCTAATAATATCTGCACTACCACACACAATAGCCTGGTGATGTATCTGTGTGGGTAACAAGTGGGTGGCAGCAGTTCTGTACACAAATTACGCTGATGCGGGTTGCAAATGATCTGCTGGCTGATACTGATGTGTGACTATTCCAGACTCTGTTCTGAGTTTACAGTTCTGTTGCACAGAGCTGTTGGTTTAAGGAACCACTTGTGGTGGTGATTTGTGATTCTGGACTGTCCAGACTGATGGCGCTGTTCAGTGCTGTTTGTCACCTGAAATCATGCCAACAATGGCTGAATGGCAGAATTGCTCACTCCAGCTATGGAAACACTTCTCTGCTGAAATTACATTTTGGAACTACCTCAGAGTTCTTCTTAGGGGCATGCTTGTTTTAACCCTGATTCTACCCCCTTTAGAAAGCAAAAGCCTTCATGCTAACCTGCGTGGTAATAGCCATAGCCTGCACTTGCATAGTCCACATTTTGTGTGGTAAGGTTTGATTCAGCAGTACACTGTTTCGTTGCAGTTTTCCATGTATTTCCTGTAATTCTATAACACATTTGAAGGGTTGTTGAACACATCCACAAAAAAAAAAGCAGAGAGAGCGAAAAAGCACTGGTCATTCAAGCGCAATGTAAAGGCACGTGTCACAGTCTCCATTCCAACCCATGATTTTTTATTTCACTACAGTCTTTTATTATCTTCTTTCCCCCAGAACTGACACTGGCCCTTAACCTTTTTGTAAGTAGTGTATGTTGTTTGTGAGGTGTCCCCCAGTAAATATTTGTAGCATGGATTAAAAAGAAAATAATGATAATAGTGTCTCTGTCTAAGGCATCGGGTGTTGTTTGTTTCAGTGTGAAAGGCAGCCTAGCCATGGAATGTCTTCAGTCTGTTCAGCATGTGATAGTGGTGTTGTCGGGGAAAGGTGGAGTGGGTAAGAGTACGGTGGCTGTGCAACTGGCCCTTGCCTTGAGGAACAAAGGCAAAAAGGTGAGAACGGTACTAAAAGAAAATATTGTCAAATATAGCAATACTGATTTACATGGGGAGGTTGTCAGTTGGTTTTGCTGCCCAAAAACAAACCAAAGGATGTATATTTTTTGGTGGTGTTTTTTCTTCTCTTCCCTCATGATATGACACCATTAGTACTAAATGGAGGAAACTGGATGATTGTTTTTTTTTCTATCTTGAATGATTTAATCACTCTGCAATTTCAAACTTAAATAAGATTGTTCAATGTTCTTGTTTGTTTTTCTTCTTAAGAAAAAAACACTCTCGTCCTCCATGTCGTGCGTTTACTGATGTTTACTGGGGAGTTTTATAAGACCGTAGTAAGGGGACCTGCTTCTTGCAAATCTTGATTTTAAAGTCCTCAAGCCATCAGAGTTAGCAGGCATAAAGTACAGAGCCATCTCTAAATCAGTGAACAACAAAAAAAACATGGTGTCATCTAAACATTTGAGGCAAGATGGTAAGGGGAGGTGAGGCAAGAGGTGAGCGTGGGGAGTAAGTGGGATGAGGTGATCTCTATGATAACTCCAGACCAATTGTTTGTTTTTTCATGTTTTTTAAGTACCCCACAACACTGTCTTCTCTTCACTTTTAAAAATTTTATTCATTCTTTAGAGCTGATGAACAACAACAACAAGTTTAGCAGATTTTGTACAAATTCAACATATTCAGCATACTTTTTTTTTTTTTTTTGGGGGGGGGGGGGAGGGGAGTGGTGGTGGTGGGGAGGGGTGCAAAAGAATCACAATGTCTGTCAAGTTGAAGTCATTTCTTTCTTTTCATGTGCGCTGTCCTCTTAGAAAGGGTGAGTCCATACAGGGTTGGTTACACCTATCTTATTATCAAAGGAACTATTATTCTCAGAGGTTTTTGACAGTCAGTTGGTGTGTGTCAGGGTAAAATCTGACACATAACAGTTGGCAGTTTAGGTTGGATTGGGTTAGATTAGATTGAGTTGCTTAGTAATGTCTGAGGCCCCCCCCCCCCCCCCCCCCCCCCCCCCACACACACACACACACACACACACCACCCCAAAACATAGAGAAAACGAATCACAAGACAAAACATGACACTTTCAGCCTCTTATGTCTTCTTCAGGCAAGATAAACAACACTCAGGGTAACGAAAATGAACAAGCAATCACTTATCTTCATCCAATTCAGCGCCCATCTTGCACCGAATTGGATGAAGATAAGTGACTGCTTTTTCATTTTCATTGTCCTGAGTGTTGTTTATCTTGCCTGAAGAAGACCTAAGAGGTTGAAATGTATCATGTTTTTTGTCTTGTGATTTGTTTCTGTTTTGGGGCGGAGCCTTATAAATTATGTTTCAAATTTGTTTAGATTTCCACTTGCAGTCGCCTCACTTTGCAATTAGATCTAAGTTGCTTAGGTTCCAAAGAAAACTTGATTTCTTGGAATGGGTGAGGTGGACCAGAACCCTTTAAGTAATGAAACCTTTTGCTATCTGCCCTCCCCATGGACCTCCCATTCTCCCCTGTAGCCCCTCCACTCCCTTCTGCCTCCCTCCATACGCGTATAAAGACATACACATGAGCACACACAAACACACACACACACACACACACACACACACACACACACACACACACACACACACACACACACTCACTCACTCACACACTCACACACACACACATGCACAGGCCCACACTCACTGCAGCAATTGTGGACATGCTGACAGAGTGATACATGATCATACAGTTCACACCCCATGTAGACTTACATAGTACTTTTCCTTTGGAAGGCTGATGGAGAGAGGTTACTGCACAGAATGACTCGAGCTTGGTGCACAAAAACCTGCACTGAAGTTTTAAGTGATGGAGTCAAGTTGTCATTGTGCTGAGTGATGCATGCTTCATATGCACAAGCACCTGCACTGAAGTTTTAAGTGATGGAGTCAAGTTGTCATTGTGCTGAGTGATGCATGCTTCATATGCACAAGCACCTGCACTGAAGTTAAAGGTTGTGGAGAACAACGTAAGCCTGGTGTGCCAGGACCTACACTGAATCTTAAGTGATAGAGCAAGGTTATGATTGTGCAAAGTGATGCATGCATGTCTTACAAAGACCAATGCTGATGTTTAAGTGACAGAGTGAGGTGTATCAATGTGCAGAATGAAGCATGCTTGTGCAAAAACCTACACTGAAGTTTAAGATTTGATACTTCAGGATGTTGTTGAGTGCTTCAGGAATAGTTTCATCATGTTGAAGTACTTTCTTTTTGGTGTTTTGCTGCTATGGTGTGTCTTGATCGATTCCACAGTATGTGCAAGTGCATACCTTGGATAGTCCTGGCCAGTGTATGTATGTTGTTGTTGTTTTTTTCACACAGGTGGGACTGCTGGATGTGGATCTGTGTGGACCTAGCATTCCTAAGATGTTTAACTTGGAAGGACAGAGTATCCACCAGTGCTCAGAAGGGTAAGAACAAATAGGTTTTAAATAATACCTTGTATGTGTGTACACCTCTTTTGTTTTAAGCTTGTGTGTGTGTGTGTGTGTGTGTGTGTGTGTGTGTGTGTGTGTGTGTGTGTGTGTGTGTGTGTGTGTGTGTGTGTGTGTGTTGGGTTTTGTGTGTGTGGTGTGTGTGGTGTTGTGTGTGTGTGAGTGTGTGTTGTGTGCGTGTGTTGTGGTGTCTGTGTGTCTGTGTGTGTGTGTGTGTGTGTGTGTGTGTGTGTTTATCTGTTACTTGCCTGTCTATGCATAACTAATTGATATAATCATTGTATCCATTATTTATTTCTCGAACAGACCACAGATGTAGAATAGATCAGTCTCACTTAGCAAGTCTTGCAGAAATTCTCACATGTTGACATGGTCAGTCATTTTGAAAGATTTGACGTTATCCCCCCTGTCCTTTGATTAAGTGCAGTGCATGCACACTTTGTGTAGTGGGTATGGATGCTGTGATTTGAATGAAGAAATTGTATTTATTGTGAGGTTACAGAGCAAAACTTGGTTGGAGGTCAGATGTAAGCAGTAAGACAGTGTTATAATACTGAAATAAATTCCAGTCTGGAGATGTTGTTATTTGATCCCGTGCGCACAACACACGCACACACACACGCGAACGCATGCATGCATGCACACACACACACACACACACACACACACACACACACACACACACACACACACACACACACACTCACACACACACACACACACACACACATTAGTGGTCTACAAATAGCAACCTTCAAATCTCCGATGCAAACCCTCCTCCTAGTCCCATTCTTCCGATCCTATCTATTATTATTATTATTATTGTATGTACATACATGTATTACTGTTGCTCATGGGCTCTCTCTGTCAAGAAAATTCCGTACACACAGACAAGATTGACTAAACTGGTTTTTAGACATTCCTCTACTCAATTATTTTGCGCCACATGATACAGATAAACAGATTACAGGACGAAACACAATTTATTTCGACCTGTTGGGTCTCCTTCAGGCAAAAACGAACAACATTTAGGACAATGAAAATTAAGAACGAGAAACCACTTATCTTCTCATATTCGGCACAAAATGGCTGTTGGATGAAAACGAGGCCGTTAAGGAGGGGGTCACGACATTTCAGATTTGTTTCTGAAATCAGAAACAGTCATAAATATTGGTAACATATCTTCAGTGTTGCATGCTGTTAATTCAAAAGGTTGAGTATCTTGTTTCACTGTGAGAGGGATTAGAGAACCTTGCACTGTGAAGACAGTATGTGGTCAACACTGATGTCCATCCCTGCAGGTGGCTGCCTGTGTATGTGGACTCGGAACAGAAGCTGGGCGTCATGTCCATCGCTTTCTTGCTGGAGAACAACAGTGAGGCCATCATTTGGCGAGGTCCAAAGAAAACAGGTATTTGGATGTTACTGGATTCTGTGGGTGCTCAGTTGTGTTTGATTCCTATGAGAAGGCAGCATTTGTTACCAAGCTTTCTTTTGAACTAAGTGAAATTGGGAAACTATTAAACCTGCAGCACATAGTTAATACTTAATTATTGTGCAGCATATAACTGATACCAACAGTAACAATTCATTTGTACTGACACATATAAATTGTCAGAAGTTGTATTTATAGTTGCATGCCAAAGAGAAAAATATATATGGACACGATAGACCTCACATCTAGCATCTACTCTTCAGCAAAGTTACATCTTCTTAACAGGATTTATAATGTGTTGTTTAATCGCCTTTTACACATACATACATTTGTAATTTTTTACATTGTATGTGTATCTGTTTTTTGAATAACTGTTTCTTTAATCCCCTCTTTCCCCTATCCCCTTTTCACCTCTCCAACCTTCCTACCACCCTGCCTGTCATCTTGCAGCGATGATTCGCCAGTTCCTGAGTGACGTGCACTGGCAGGACACGGAGTACCTCATCATTGACACTCCTCCAGGAACGTCAGACGAACACATCACAGTCATGGAGAACCTGCGAGCCTTCAACCCTGATGGTGCCATACTTGTTACCACGCCACAGGTCAGAGTTCGCTGCTTTCATGCCGCTTTCTGGTGACAGTCACGCAATATTCTGATCGACAATCTTTTTTTTAACTTTTGTGTGCTTTAACCCGTTCGCTGCTTGAAAATGTTACAAACAAAGGCTTCCCCAGTGCCAGGGAAATCTAATGATTTGGGGGTAATAATTAACAAAAAATTCTAGCTCAGAAACTACAAAAGATATAACAATGAAATATATATGATTTTTGAAGGAAATTGAATGAAGATTTTGAATCTGGGCTTCTTTTGTTTTAATTTTGATAATAAAAAAGTATTTAGACAATTAGATTTGGATAGATTTTTTTGCACGATCAAAAGCATATGTATTTACCACTACATCTTCACATCCAAACAAGAACACAAAGCAAAAAAGTTGAAAATAAAATTTGTATTGTTACACTACACCTGTAAATGAAAGTAAAACAGTTTAGAAGTCTATCAAGACGCTCACACTCTATGCAGACAGGTAAGTCCACGACCACGCCCCCCTCTCCCCACCACGCCCCCTTGCTGGACTTCAACCCTCTCTTTCACTGCTCCTCTTCCCCTACCTTTCCCTCTGCCCCGTGCCGCGCCGCGAGCAGGCCGCGCTCCCCTCTCACGCTGACTACCACGTCACTGACCACTGGCACGCAGTGCAGAGTACACACTAGGCGAGCTCGTTCGACGCTGGCAAACCAGTCAGCTGAACACACATTGAGGTCACACAGCCCGACACAATAACTGACGAATACGGTTGGCAATTCCATCACTATCATCATCTCACCTTCATGCTCGAGTGAGTCGTTGAATAAAAGATTATTGTCTTTGTCAAAAATCATTAGCAGAGCCTGCTCAGCTGTGTAAATACGTTGATTTGGTCGCTGCGCTTGTCGAAGGTTGCGCCGCCATCTTTGCAAGCGAGACGAAGTGCTGGCTGGTCATCCAGTCAGTGATGAGAATAAATGGGCTTTCCCCTCACGTGTGGTCATTTACATATCATTTTAATACTACAGACATATAAGGCTTACTACGCACACTCTATTTAAGTCCGTTGATAGAAATAGTAACGAATGAAAATTCAAGAAAAATGCATGACGTCAGTGGACGGCCCATAGGCACTGGGAAAGCATTTTTAATGCGGCGTCAGCTGACGGCTTAAAGGCACTCTACGGGTTAAGTGTACTGTGATAATGATATACTAAATAGTCAACACATTTTGGATTTGGAACAAATGAAAAGTGGAAGAATGCAAGTGCAGCTGAACGATTAATCTCAAGAGCAATGACAGAATCACTGAGCCACCAAACAAAAGAAAAATTTACTAAATAAATACAATGCATTTTGACCTATTTGGTCTTCTTCAGGTGAGACAAATGTAATTTGCCTTGCCTAAAGAAGGCCAAATAGGATGAAATGCATTGTTTGTTTTCTGATTTCTTTCGGTTTTTTTTTCATTAGGTGGCTCAGTGATTCTGTCTTTGCTCTTGTTTCAGTTTTCACTCGCAGTCACCCCACTTTGATTTAAACAGTTTATCTGAAATCTTGACAACGATGTAATATCTTTGCTGACAGTCTCTGTGTTGCCTTACAGCCTGACATAATCATTTGTCTGTGTTCCCTGCGTAACTTGTGAAGAATCAGTCAAGAAAGAACAGAAAAGCACCACTAATTTAAAGTCAAGTTACACAATGCCAGAGTTAATGATAATCAGACAAACTGAAGCCTCATGGAACAACTATACACCAATGTTTCTTCAGTCAGATACATAGTAGGCACCTACCTGTATTATGCTCCTCGTTATAATAATAATTTCTATCTATCTTTCTTTCTCTCTCTCTATATATATATATGTATATCAGCATCAAGTGATTATCAAACCCAGCAGACTGTCCATCGATACATGAATTTTTTCTTTCAATACCCTTTTGTATGTACATGGTTCTACGCTTGATTTTTTAATTATTTTTTTATGTGCTTGTTTCGTTTCTTTATGTCTCTCTTTAAAAAATGATGACAACTTTGCACACTGTCCTCTTTCTGCACACTTGTAAGCTCTAATATTATGTGATTTAAAAAAAACAAAAAAAACAAGAAAACTGAATGAATACTAGGAAAAAAAAAAAAGTACAACTAATAATTCAGAGGTCTTCTCACTACCAGGGCAGAATATCACAATCCAGTGACTACCAAAGGCAGCCAGCAAAGGCTTGGAGCTTAATGGTTTGGGTGTATTTTGTTTTGTTTACAACTTGATTTACAAAAAGGGCCCAGCAGTTGCTGAGAAAATGCTGTCCAGGCACTGCCAGCGGGATAAGCGATAATCATAGACACATGCATCACATGCTAAGTGGAAGAATGAAACCATGTTGTTTCCGTTTAGTATTTCCTTCCGCTTGGTGTTCATGCACATTTTTAGGAGGAATTTCATAAAGACATGAGGGGTGGGTCTCAGTTTTAGACACCTGCTTTTTTTGCACGTAATGGAGTTTCATTCAACTGGGACAATCGAAATACCAGGTGAGCATGTGTAGTCTTCCCATGATTAAATGCTCATTGCTTGCTCTTGTTCAAACTCATACTGGACCTCCTTCATGGAGGAGCTTAAGTAAAGCACAGAGTCTCTTGTGATTCCTCCCACTACCCCCCCACCCCCCACCCCACCCCCCACCCACCCCACCCCACCCCCCCCACCCACCCACCCCCACCCACCCACCCCCACCCCCAGGAGCTTAAGTAAAGCACAGAGTCTCTTGTGATTCCTCCCACTACCACTTGCAGCATTCCCATTGTTTCAATTTTCTGTCACAAAAATCTAAAGCAGATGAGGGCCTAACACTTGTAAGAGTTTATGAGACATTATTCAAACATGTAGTAGTTTCATCAAAATCTGCAACAAATTCAATACTTTAAAGAATACAAGCAGGCATCTTCATACCAATGTGAATTTCCTCACGCTATAGTTCTATGCACTTTATAGCCTTTCCTCAATACTTAACATCATAAATCTTATTTCCTGCCACAGCTCTTATGTCCTTCTCTTGAGTCTTCTTTCAAAAACAAAGAAACAAAAAATATTCACATAAATGAGGAAAATAATTGACCTTTCTGTCTGTAAGGTGCTGAACTTAACCAAAGCTCAGCACCAGGAGAATAGTTTCTCATTTTCAGTAGACAGTATGGAGGAGAGTTGATGAAGGGAGACAAGCAAATTTAGCTTTTGGTCTGTAGATTGAAAGCCTTCGTAAGTACGGAAAGCTGTGTATGTGGCTTTAACCCTTTCCCTGCCACAGTGTAAGAGCTTTTCTGTATTGCTGAGTGCCGGGGCCAAATTGTAGTAGGTTCACTCATCTGTTCACTACTCATTCATTTATTGATATATCTCAGACTTTTTGCATGTTTTTTTTTTCTTATACCCTGTGTTATGATGTGGTATCATAATAATTTGATTTTGCTGGTCATTAGTATGATATACAATAAACTGTTTTTGTAATAAGTACCCCTTAGTAGACACGGTTACAGGCGTACAGGAGATTGTGAAAACGACCCCATAATAGACATGGGGCAAGCAGGGAAGAGGTTAAAACATATCAACTAAGACACAAATTTAGTTCAACTTTTCTTTTTCCACATACTTATCCAGACATTTTCTACTGGCTGTTAGGAAGCATCTGTTTTGCCTTCTGATGATGCCAGTTGGTTGATGACTGACTGTTTCACAGGCGGTAGCAGTTGGAGATGTACGCAGAGAGCTCACATTCTGTCGTAAAATGGGGATCCCTGTGATCGGCATCATTGAGAACATGAGTGGGTTTCAATGTCCTCATTGCTCTGTGAGTATTTGTCAAATTCAGAAAGTATGTAACAAGTTATAGTTATTGTTCTTAACGTTCTCCAGTTGATGTGAAAGATGTTTGATTTTGCTGCATGTTTTTTTCAATTCATATGAACAATGTAAAAAAAATTCTGTATTTTATCAGTTAATAAGAAAATTAGATACATTAAACACAAGCTTACAGTGTATCAGACAAAAGGGAAATAAATGGCCCAGTGTTGTTAAAATGTGGATACTTTTTTCCTCTAATGAGCTGACGATTGATAGACACATTCTAATCCCACCAAGAAAAAGAATCTTGAATGATTATATGAAGGATTCAGGAATGCATCTGTGTATATTATTGTGAAATGTTGAGTGTCTTCTTTCTTTTCCTTTATTATTGTTGGTGTTGTTGTTTGTCTGTGTGTTTAACACAAGTCTTCGCTGAAATATTTCAGGAATGTACCAACATTTTCTCCAGTGGTGGCGGAGAGGCACTGGCAACAGAAACTGGCGTGCAGTTTTTGGGTATGTGTGAACAAAGGCAGATCTGAGCCAGATGAACACACCTTGGTCCTGCTGTGGTTATGGCACTCCCGGTGTTTTAAAAAAAAAAAAAAAATTTCTTTAAGAAGAAAATAGGGAAAATAAAGAAAAAGCCTCTTGACCAAACTTGGAGTCCTCAAAGGTAATTCAAGATGCTAGCCTTCATGCAACTGAGGACTTGGCCAAAGAAAATGATTTAAAGTATTATCTGTTAGTTGGACTGCAGAGGAACTAGCTGCTAAGAGAGAGAGAGAATGTGTGTGCGTATCTGGTACATTGTAATGTATCTTTTTTAATCTAATGTATCTTTTTTAACCTCTGTGTATCAAACTCTTTACGCTCAGCATTTTTAGATTAGGTACTTCAGTAGGTTAATATTCCTTTCCATACATTTGTTTAATTATGATTTTTATCGTTTTCATTAACCTTTCGCTTACAGATGCAGTCTACATACTCAGTGACTGTTCCCCATGCAAACAGTGGAGAAAATACAGAAATCATGCGTAGATTTTTTGTTGTTGATGGGAAATAGAGCCAGTTGAGCACAAAGGGCATTCATGACTCCCTGCTGTTTCAGGATGCGTACCCATTGACATCAGACTGTCGTCCAATCCCAGTGGTCAACAGGCAGTGACAGACCTTGCAGGTGTGGCGGCCATTGAGGAGGTGGTGAATAAGGTGATGGCAGTGGACAAGGATTTACCCTAGCAGTGTCCAGTCCCTTCGTCTTCATCGGCCGTTCTTCCTGTCATCAGTACAGCCGACCAAGACAACCAGGATTCACTGATGTACTGGAAAAAGTCTGATAACCACTGCCATTGCTAGGACTCTGATGTTCCGAAATGCCTTTGCTTGAAGCTAACAGTGTTGACGATACAAGACAAAGACATTGATGTTAACTTAAGAATTCTGTTACACCATTCTGGTACGAGACACAGACATTGATGTTAACTGAAAGAATTCCATTACACTGTTCTTGATACATTTGTTTGTAAGTATGTACAAGGCACAGACAATGTTTACAGGGGAAGAATTATGTTACAATATATTTGAAGTCAATAGCGTTGTAAGGAATGACAGAGACGCGCATGTCAACAGTGGAAAGATTCTTTTATCCTATACTATGTACTTTTAAGTATGAGACACAAGTATGGATGTCAAGGGTCACTGAACTCTGCACAGCAGAGTCGTATCAGGAGAATGAAGATAAATATTGTATCAGTTTGTGGAAAATGAAACTATTAAGCCGTCGCTTCAAGATGGCAGATGAAATAAGGTTGTCTCTATTTATGAATTACAGAAAGATCAGTTCTGTTTATGCAAATCTGTTCATGTGATTATCTGTGTTTAAACAAGTTGGATGATTGATTTAAGAATGAAAAAAGTGTTGATTTTACCAAATCACTGCTGACTGATTTAAAAAATGAAAAGTGTCTGTGCTTACTACTGCTTTACATGTGCTGCCCCCATTTTGGCTCGCATGTGAGAACCATGTCAGTCTGTTTAATTACCGTTTCATTGTAGATGTTTGTGCATAGTGTGTGTGGGGGGGAGGGGGGGGGGGGGGGCACGACGTGCATGTGGGATGTGTGTGAGTGAATGTATGTTTGTGTGTGTGAGTGTGTGTGTTGTGTGTGTGTGTGTGTGTGTGTTCATGGTAAACTTTAAGATGGCATTTTCTCAGCAGTTACACATGCTAGCATCACTAAACTTGACAGAACTCTACATATTGTTAACACCTTCCCAAACATTCCCAGCATGAAGATGTACAGAATGGTAATGGCTATAAATCTGTGATGAACATTTCCAGCAATACGCAAATGTTATAACAAATATTAAGTAGTATTCTATCATGATCAAACCATTAAATGCAATTTTTATCAAGCAGAGGTGGAGATAAAAATAAATGTGTTATTAAATATAGAACTGAGATGGATCATGTACATTTAGATGCTGTCAAATATAGCTCAGCAAGACCATGCTATCACTATGGTGACTCAAGCAAGTGAAGTAGCATAAAAGCAGCAAGTGTAACAGCCTTTCTTGATTCAACCACAAGGGACCTTTACAAGAAAAACTTAGAGAAACACATAAATATTGTATTTTTGCCAACGTGATCAAACGTAGATGCTTTTCTGGGGAAAATATCCAAAATTAATGCATCAAACACAGCGAAACGTCACACGTGTTGCATCAAAATGTTATGTCACATATATGTGGATTTCAGTATGATGCACATTCGAATAAGGAGGCGAGTTATTGGTCAAGAAAAAGTGACTTGTATCAAAGTATGTGGAAGAACTAGATCACTGGGATGAGCTTTTTAACCATGCAGAGAAGCGTGCAGATGGCCATTGCGTAACTGGTGAAGAAAGCAGAGCTAATCAGGGTCAGGACATTGCAGACTGCTGGTATTGACAGCGAAAACATGAAGCTAAAGAAGAGAGGGATGTCAGCAGGGAAGGAACAGGTAAGTGGGAAAGAGAAACAAGAGGAGAGGGGGAGATGGCAGGAGAGGGGAGGGATGTGGTGGGGTGGGGTGGGGGTGCTGCAGGACACTAAAGAAAGAACCGGTCACAACATACTCAGAAATTAAACCTGCAATGTCCTTTGCTACTGCTAGTGCTTACTGCCACAAGCACATTCTGTATTGACAAGAACCACTACAAATCATGAGACTGGTCTGAGCGGAGATGTGCATTTGGCCAGTGGGACAGATACTTTCATTTTTATCACTTATTATTGTTATCCCAAATCCCTAAAATGTGGCATGCTTCAGTTACAGCTTGAAGTTGATTGTCCAACAGAAGTGTGTCTACACTGTCTCTCTCCATCCCTAGACACTCAATACCTGCTGTTGCATGCTTTTTGTTTTTTTTAAAGATACAAGTCAAACAGGCAACTTGTCTCTGTTTCTGTTGCATTATTGCTAAAAGGAATGTGCTTTTGTGTAATGTAGATTATCTTTGAGTGCATGCATTCAAGTGTGTGTGTGTTTATCTGTTATCAGCAATGATTTTACACACCAATGATTTTCAGCCTGATTGAGGGAAAGGCAGGGGAGGATGGATAGAACATAGCAAACTCAACAGAAATTTTACTGTAATGTCTCAAAATGTAATACATTAAAACCATTTGAAAATTACCAGGTGGATATGTGATTGTCAGAGAACTGCTTTGTCATACTCATGCTCATGGAAGATCATGGATATGTGATTGTCAGAGAACTGCTTTGTCATACTCATGCTCATGGAAGATCAACAAACAACCAGTCGGACAAAACAAATGAGACTTGCCCTTTTAAATTTATAATTAAAGTTTTACAATTTTTACATAAAATTCTTTTCACTTTGATTTCACACAAAAAAATTACACATACAGATTTCAAATTAAATACATTAACAGGTCCTTACAGAGTCAAAAATAGCTTTTCTTTCAAAGTTTGGCTTCAACAGTGCCACAGAAAACAAAGCGTTTTTATAAACGATGTGCCGTGGTCCTCGCAGATCTATAATAGGAATATAGGTTTCTGGATTCGACATTAGAAAAGTATTTAGACTCAGAATCAAAAACTTACTTTGAGAATATTTCGACAGGGTCGCCCTGTCTTCTTCAGCTCACTGTTGCTGTTGTGGCAGCGAGGCCTGGTGGGGCAACTGTTGTGTGGGGTGAATAGTTGTCAGGATCTGATTGTAGATGGGGGGAAGTTCAAAACCTTGATCTCTGTTCAGGCTGGGGCATCTAGTCTTGATTTCGATGGCTTCTTTAACTTTTCTTTTTGTGAGGAAGGGCTCTGTAGATAAGATCTTGGTTTCTTGGGGGCTGAAACTGTGGCCAGTGGCTTGTAGGTGTTCGTGTATGGCAGAAGTAGATCGGTTTTGGTGTTCCTGTAGACGGGTGGTGAGTGGTCTTGCTGTCTCGCCAATGTAGGTATTGGCACAGTCTTGACACCCTACCTGGTACACTACACCACACCTCTTGAGGGGGTCCATTTTGTCTTTGACATGGGTCAGTTGCTGGCGTAGGGAATTGGTGGGTTTGTGGAACACTTTGCATCCATGTTGTTGGAAGGTCCTGGCCAGACGCTCTGAAACTCCTTTAATGTAAGGGATCCCCACTTTCACAGATACGGACACCATACCATACCATACACGAACACCTACAAGCCACTGGCCACAGTTTCAGCCCCCAAGAAACCAAGATCTTATCTACAGAGCCCTTCCTCACAAAAAGAAAAGTTAAAGAAGCCATCGAAATCGAGACTAGACGCCCCAGCCTGAACAGAGATCAAGGTTTTGAACTTCCCCCCATCTACAATCAGATCCTGACAACTATTCACCCCACACAACAGTCGCCCCACCAGGCCTCGCTGCCACAACAGCAACAGTGAGCTGAAGAAGACAGGGCGACCCTGTCGAACTATTCTCAAAGTAAGTTTTTGATTCTGAGTCTAAATACTTTTCTAAGATCTATAATAGTTTTCTTTCCCAGTTTCGGCCTCAGGCAGCCACAAAATCTTTTCAATCTTAGCAGCCTCTCATCCACACACACACACACACACACACACACACACAAACTGTACCTGTGCCCCCCACCCCCATCCCCCCAAAAAAAGACTACACGCCTCTACTCTATCTGGGTAAAGTTCCCGAAGAGAAACTAGAAACAAATTAATCATTTAAAAGAATTTTGTTTAGTATCTTTAATTAAGGAATATTAATCTTCATAATTTTTTCATTTCTTTTCTTCATATCACACTGTGAGGTTTTCTGAGCTTAGCAAAAGTCAGTCATGACCTATGCTTTACATTTACTTTTAGACATTCGCATATCATTAAAAAAAACAAAAGAACCTATGAGGCATGCACCTTCACCAACACCTCTATGTATGACAATGTCAACCAATTTGTCCTCCAATTCAATTACCTATCCTGCAGGTAATGAAAAATCACCTCGTGTTATCTATCCATACATGTGTGCTATGCATGCATGCTGCACAATCTCCATGACAAGGTGGACCAAGGCACGAGACTCTAAAAGTCGTTCCCTTTTCTTTTTCTTTTCTTTTTTTATTGATAGCTTGCACAGAGATCTATGTTTTCCTTCAACATACTCGTTTTTCCACATAAAAACACACATGAAATCACCAGGAGCTTGGGCACAGATTCTGACAACCCTCTTCCCCTGAAAGAAAGACTTGTTCCCAAAAAGTTTTTAAAAGTTTCTGTGGAGGGATGATGGGGAAATCTTCAACAATTACATTAGGGCAAAAGAACCAACACTGCACAAAGTGGGTTTTTTTTTTTTGTTAAGGGAAATACATCATGAGCAAACAACGTCAACAATATCAGTCATCATATGTAACGCCAGTTCATGAATATTCAGCATCAGTACATGACACTTCAAAATAATGTCCAAGAAGAATAATCTTTGTGCCATGAACACATTGAGCATAATATTCAAAGATAATACAGATTTCAAAATATAAATTTCATCGATGGCATACATAGTCAAGTACACCAAGGAGTAAGGGTAAGGAAAAAAACTGCTCTTCGTTTTTGGAAGAAAAAAAAGTTACATGCAAAATGTTTTACATGCAAAATGTTTAACATGTAGCACTGTTTTTCGCTCAGAAAAGCTCAAGGTGGGGATGCGAAGAAAGGTCTCTTTCCATTACGGTGTATCCAAGATGTCACTGAATAGTTCAAAGAAAATTCATTTATACACACAGAAAAAAGGTATCACTGGTTATTCTCAAAAAGTTGGTTTGCAATGGTGTTAGCAGGGATTACAGCATGAGGACAGTGATCAGTTTGGAAGACAAAGGTCCGTCCAACTAGGAATCTTACAAACTGTTGAAATTTATGAATGAAGATGACACACTCACATTGAATGGTAGAGTTCCACTGTTGGACACATGATAAGTTTGGCATTTTGGGGCTTCACTTGGTGGAGGAAGACATCTTTCTCTTGAAGCGAACTGCTCCAAGCTCAGTGGACTGACATCAGACAATGAAATCTTGCCGCGAGTCAGGCAGCAGAAGAGTATGGTGAGACGTGAGGATCCACTGGATCTGCTGGGAATTTTTCTGACACTCGTCAGTCCAGGGGTCAGGGATCCTCTGTCTACCAAGACTACTGAGATTATTGAGAGCAATTTTTGAAAAACAAAAATGCAAACATTCAAAGTGATGACAAAATCAACAGTCTAACGACAAAATTCAGCTTTGGCTTCTTGCCAGCGTTGTGTTTGTTTTTTTTACACATACATGTTCTTTTTTTGTTTTTTACACAAACATATACATGTTTTTTGTCTAAGAACATGAATCCACATCCTTGACCAGGGACACAGGATGGACAATGGGCTGATGTGTGACCACAAATCTGTACATGATCTCATTTGAACAATGAACATCACGTCTTGCATTCATCATCCCACAAATACAACATTTGGTCATCTTTTACAATTGAAACATTTCATCAAATATCAGATTTCTTTGGCATGATTTCATCAATTGGAAACAGCAAATGAGTCAACACATCTGTCAAACATGCGGCATTGTTGTATAGGGCCAGTTTTCTGAACATCCTTAACAAGGGAACTCCGGCACCAGCTGTGGTACAGCCTGTATCTCTCAGTAATGTGGCACTGGTGCCGATCATGGTGTATACCTTCACCTAAAGTCCAGGCTCTTTGTTTTTCCACCACAAGGACATGTTCTGTGTTCTCTTTTAACCCTTTGAATATGACATGCCAGTTTATCGGCAGGCTAAAATGAACCCTTGAATACGACAGGGAGCTATACCGGCGAGACCCATCCCTTCCAACAGTCCTGCCGGCCGGTTTTCCGGCGGTAGCGGGACCACGTGAGGGTTGTTTATAAACCTGTCCACCTGCCGGTAATTGCTTCTATCAGTACTGCCGGACATGTTTAGATAAAGCTAGTGCTGGCTTCCCATGAGAAAGTTTCTGAGTTTCCTGGTTTTATATTTCGTAAGTATGGGTCGATGTTTTGCCCTTTTGTCTCACTTTGTTTACATGTGACACTCTAAATGTCATGTTTGTCATCGTTTGTCTGTCGCAGCACGGATCAAGTTCAATCCTGGACTCTCATGAAAATTTGTGTTTAATTCTTCATATAACAGTATGTAATAATGAATATTTTTTTAGATGTACGAAAAACCAAAGTTGGGCTCAAATAAGTACCTCTTTTATACTGAATTTTCACCCAGAGACCCAGGAATGAAAGGAATAGTACTGTAGTAAGAAACCAGGAACCAAGGGAAGTATATGACAGCCTATATTCAGTACTCAAAGAGTTAATACATTGGCCTGATGATTCGTGCAAGGAGACAATCTGCTTGTTTGTGCACATGTCCAGCACAAGCGGACATTTTTGCCACTGTATTCACATTCACACCATGATCATATACTCCACGGGACTGCAAATGTACATGGGAATTTGTCTGGCTTCTTCTGGACTTGTAAGCACTTTAAGGCTGATCCTGGGGACAGCTGGCAATAGAATTAAGACATTTTGCTGGGTTTGAACCCCGACTGTACAGGTATCAACCACCCACACGGTAATTCCAGCGCTGTTCAGTTGGATATGGAACAACAAAGAAAAAGAACTGCAATTGTTTCAAAAAGTTTAAAATCTGGATTTCTTGTAATGATTTTCCCTGGATGTGCACTCTTGTACTGATCCACACATTTACACACATCTTCCGCAGTTTTATAAAACTTTGTTCCTGAAAAGAAAAAAAAAATGATAAATTTGGTTGCGCAAAAACAAATCGTGCAAACTTTTAGAATCATGAGTGATCCCTGAAAAATCTTTCCTTCGGTCAAGAAAATGACTGGAACAATTGAATGAATAACGTGCAAAATTTGCAGAAAGAAGTTTTAAAAGTGAGCAAATGAAAAAAACATGAATGAAGAGAGAAGTCACATGACGAATCGGTGCATTGTGACTGATAAACTACTGAGCTAACTAACAATTTCATTTAGCAAACAGTTATAAAAGATCATGAACAGATTCATATGATTTGATAACATTATAAATTGCCACCAGATGTACACTAAAAATGTTGGAGATTGCAACTAGAGATATGAAGAGCAAAGAATAGTTAGAAAACATGTAACTGTCAACTTTTTTTTTTTTTTTTTTTTTTTTTTAATGCAACATTACATGAGTTGACAGGCGCGCAAAAAGAGGACAGTGCGCAGAGACAATTCACAACTATTTCCGTTCCAGTTGCTGCAGGAGAAGACAACTAAACGATGACAACAAAGAAAAAAATCAATATATATCCACATATACATACTTTCACTTATATACACATAAACCTAAACACACACACACACACACACACACACACATAAAGAGAGAGAGAGAGAGATGCAAACATATATACGTCTATGCATACATACATGTAAACGTACATATATATATATAGGTATACATATAACACAGCCGTGTATCAATGATCATCACCATGGGTTTTGAAAAGAAAGAAGAGCTGTAATAACTTGTGCACAATATTAACTTGGGAAGGGTGGAAAGAGCAATACATTTGTCTTTTCTCTCTTTATCCTTCCCCTAGTCCCTTAAATATTTTTTAGATCGAGGCAATCGTCCATTCAATAGAAAATTCTACAGAGGCACGTTTGAATTAATTTTAAGATCACAACAATCATTGTTTGTGTTTTGAGAGTAGAGGGGTTTTTTCCCTTTTTTCCCTCTTTCTTTTTTCCCTTTCTCGTTTAGTAAACTGTTGTTTATAGAAAGAGAATTGGTTTGTATGCGTTCCAGGTGCTATTGAAATATGTTAGATCATAGTTAATTTTAGCGTTATATTCTTCAATCTTATATCTGGCATTTAATTGTCTTTGGAAAACAAATATATCTGGAAGATTATTTTCCATTTTGCATCTATAAATGTACATCTTGGCAAACATTACAATAAACTCTAAGATAGAATCCACTTTTAGGTATTCATCCACTCCGAAAATTACTAGTTCACATGAAATTCCAACATTATACGTGTGTTCACATTTTTCATTCAATAGTTTTTCGAGAGATTTCCAAAATACTTGTGCATATCTGCACTTCCATAAAAAATGTTCAATGGAATCTCTTTCCTCATTACAAAATGAACATTGTAACGTATCGGTTAACCCCATTGCATTCAAAACGATATTAGTCGCAATAATTCGGTGTATGATTCTCATTTGCAACCATTTCAGTTTTACATCCTTGATTGTACTGATTTTATAAAACACATTCTTCCAGGAAATGATTGGATTCATTTTTTCTGACCACTTTGAGCAACAGTTAGGTTTATTATTGTCTGATGTGAAGTACTCATAATATCGTTTTGCTCCTTTATTGGTGTTTGTTATAATTTTCAATGCATTAGGCACATCATGAATGTAATTAGTATTGTTATTAATTTGTATTTCGTTTTTTCTTAGGTATTGTTTTATTGACGAAATCCAACCATAGTACATAATAAAGTCAACAGACAAATGTGTACTTGATATGAATTCTCTATGTGTGAAAAATTCCCCATTTTCTTTCAGAAAGTGCCTGATGGAGTATATTCCTTTCTTAATTATATTGTTTTGTTTGATGACAGCATTACCTATTTTGATTTTTTCGTTGTAGAAAACAGGTTCATCTAGCACCTCACAAACATTTTTTGGCATAATATTGAGGCAAAAGTTTCTATATGCTTTGAAAGTATGGGTCCAAAAAGGGTTAATGTTTGAATAATTTAAACCGTACATTGGTCCGTAACATTCAAAGTTTTTAAGAAAGGGGTACATTTCAACTGCAATATTTATCCATTTATGATTCGTTGTTTTATATTTTCTCAGCCATGAAAGTTTCAGAGCATATATATACCTTCGAATATCTGGTATGTTCAAACCACCTTGTTGTACACTTTTTACTGCCGTTTTTCTACTAATCCTGTCCCCCTTTCCATTCCAAACAAATTGAAAACATAACTTTTGGAGTTTTTGTACAAAATGGTCAGGTGGATCCGGTAGCAAAATCCAAAGATGTATTAGTTTTGACAGAACTAGAGATTTTAACACAGCTACTCTCCCAATTGGAGTGATGGTTCTTTGTGACCAAATTTTAAATAACATTTTAACCTCTGCAAATTTTTCATTGTAGTTTATGGTTTCGCAATTATTTAAATCTTGAGTAAACCAGATTCCCAGTATTTTGAATTTAGGGGGATTCCATATCATTTTCAGATGGGGGCAATATACTTTCTTGGATCCTTTTTTATTTCCTAGCCAAATTGTTTGTGTTTTATCACAGTTCATACATAGGCCAGAAATCTTGCTGAATCTGTCTAAGATAAATATGGATCGGTTAAATGATTCTTCGTCACCCTCATTGAATAACTGTGTATCATCTGCAAACTGCGAAATTTTATGTTCAATATTATTTATCTTTATTCCTTTTATAGATTTGTCTTCCCTGATCATGATAGCTAAAATTTCCATGCACAGGACAAACAAATATGGAGAAATAGGGTCTCCCTGTCTACAACCTCTTTCAACTTTAAACCATTGTGCAGTGTGGCCATTTATACTAACAGTTGATCTGATGTCTTTGTAAAAAGTTTCAATCCAACGGCAAATACCATCTCCAAAACCATATGCTTTTAAAACTTTAAACATAAAACTCCAATCCAATGAGTCAAAGGCTTTTTCAAAATCAATACTAAGTAGTAAGCCAGAAAGATTTTTCACCTGTAGATAGTTAATCAAATCGTATATTAATCTAATATTATCTCCTATATATCTATTAGTTATGAATCCCGTTTGATCCTCATTTATAAGTGCTGGTAGGACATTCTTAATTCTATTGGAAATACACGAAGATCCTATTTTGTATATTACATTAAGAAGAGATACAGGTCGCCAATTTTTTATAAATTCCTTAGGTTTATCGCCTTTAGGGATACAGATAATTAGACCTTCTTTTTGTGTTGATGAAAGTTCTCCATGTTTAAATGCTTCGTTTAGTGACCTCACTACAAACGGTCCCAGTTGTTTCCAAAAAAATTTTAAAAATTCTACCGTAAATCCATCTGTGCCAGGGCTTTTACCATTTTTCATATTTTTCAGAACTTGGCTAGCTTCCTCTATAGTTATTAGACCATCTAACATCGTTCCTTGTTCTTGTGATAATTTGGGGATTTCATTAACCAAGCTTTCTAATGCACAATTTTCTACTTCTCTTCCCCTATACAAATTCTCATAGAATATTTTCACTTCATTTAAGATTTCTTTATGGTCGTATATTATATCATTATCCTTAGTTATAAGTTTTGTCATTTGTTTGCTAATGTAGTTTCTTTTCTCAAGACTACAGAAATGTAACTGTCAACTTGATATTGAAGTAGCTTGGCATTGTTCCCCATCTCTAAATCAAGCGCCCTCTTCCTTTCCACCTCCATCTTCTGTAGGACTGTAGAGACTATTGATAATTGGTTCCAGTTCCTTGCAGACTGGTCCACAGTGAGAAGGAATCTTTGCTCAAATGTAAGTCAATTCGCCGACTTTCAGAAAAGCCAGTCTTTCAAGGGAGGTAATCAATATTCAGAAGGTCAGTACTGGAAGTGTTGCCTCTTCTCATTTGGAGTCCTGTTCTCCAGATAGTCTGTCAAATTCCTCAGCCTTACATGCTTGCATTAACTCCGCCAGGAGACCCTTTTTGGGAATCATGCCGGTCCCAAGCCCGTATAAAGGAGGAGGGTTGGGCGTGGGGCCAGCTACCCTACCCCGTAAAACAAACCACAGCTACAAAAACGCCAACCAAAGATCAAATCGACACCTCAGCCCTGGGAAGGGATGGGTCTTCGACAAGAAGATGTATGACGCCATGTGGTGAAAGCCTGAAATCTCAGGAAGCCACAAGGCTGACCGCCTTTCTTTCAACCAGGGCAGCCAACATCGGAACATGGATTCTCCGCATCTGATGGCCAGACACCATCAACAATAAGGAGCTCTGGGAGAGAACAAACCAGCTGCTCGCAGAACAGGAAATCAAGAAATGACGTTGGGGCTGGATTGGACATATGCTGCGGAAGCCTGCGAGCAACACCACCAGACAAGCCCTAACATGGAACCCCCAAGGAAAACGAAAAAGGTCAGCCAAGGAACACCTGGCGCAGGGCCCTGGAAGCAGACATCAGAAACATGGGGATGACTTGGAACCAGCTGGAGAAAAGAGCCCAGGACAGAGATGTCTGGAGGTCCTTGGTTGGTGGCCTGTACCCCAGGAGGGAGACCAGTTGACATGCTTGCATTGGCATTGTTGAGGACCAAGTGGAGAAAGACAGGTGAGACATTGGGACTGTCCTGACAGACGCACCTGGACAGACACAGACAATATGTTGGACTACAGATACACCATTACCATGCAATGCAGGAGCTCTATTGGCAACAACAGCAAAGGGAGAGTACAACAGAACTTGCACATAGAGAGAAGGATCTACAGATACTTTGTTGAGCATTCCAGAATCCAGAGACGGGGAACAAAAGCACCCATCAGATGCAGTCTCAAGTCTGTTTTCCAATCAGTTTTTGCATTTCAGGTCATTGATAGTGGCTTCCACTATATTTGACTTGACAGCAATTTATTGTGCTTCGAAGTGCATGTTGATTTGTACATCATCTTATATGGTGACTAAGTTTGATCAATTCGTTGTTACGCGTTCCCTTATTCATTCGGTTTTCTTTACACCCATTTACCATGAAACCCTTTTTTCTTTGCAATATTTGAATATTGCTGATTGACTGATTGATTTGATTATTTCATATCTCAAGTGTAATCATAAGTTTTTTATGTTTCTTGCATATCATTCTTTTGATCAGTTGTTTTTTTCTAATATGATTTGTATTTGTACATTCATGAACATATTCGTTTATATCCTTATTCAAATTCGATATAAAATAAAACGCACACACACACACACACACACACACGCGCGCGCACGCGAACGTGCAGATAATCAATTTTGACACCATGGTATAGTCACCATTTTTAAAAGTATGGTTTAAAAAATTAGCTAGAAATGACCACATATTTGGTCCATTATACAGCTGCTTATCAAGGCAGTGAAAGCCTACATTTGAAAGAGATGCCATTCACAGGATAAGATATTTCTGGACATTCAAATTTTCTGTGCAGTCATAGGGAGTTTCTTAAAGACAGTCTTCTTATGAACACTCAGTGACATACAGGTAAAAATATACCTTGTTATGTTGATTTTACTCAGTGCACAAGCAATCATGTTCCCATGCAAAAAGAAATAAATACATTATTATGTACATACAGAAGTATGGTAAATTTGAAAATGTGAAATGTTACGCTTTTCACCAAAACATAACATTCAATATTCATGCAAATCATACACAAAAGTAAAAAAAAATCAACAAGAACATAAAAAGGCAAAAAAAAAAACAATTGTTAAAGAAAATGCCGGAAAATATTTTACCGAGCAAAAGTTGTTGTTTTTTAACCAAACTGTGTAGAGGTGCCAGTCTTGTGTGTTTATTAGAGTGAGTGGCTTTGGAATGTCTCACAGAGCAAATCATGGTGTTGTGCATACAAGTTCCACTGCACTCCAGAAACACAAAACCAAATTGCCAGTTCTATCAGGGTGATAGCGAGGAATATATAATGGAAATGACAGTTCACCACCACAATGCACAGTCTAGGTGACAGGAGTCTCTATACAGCAGTTTACTTACACACCTTGGTTGCAGGCTTGAATGCAGGTAATAGCTGTTACGTGTTGAGCTGAGCACCCATGAAATGTGCTTAGCTTTTTCTCTGAAGTACTTTGTGTGTGTGTGTTGTAAGAATACAAATTTTTACCTGAACAGTCTTAATAGCAATATAATGAATTGACCTCTTGATAGATTAATTTGTGTGATGTCAAGAAAAGAAGAAATATGCTAAATCATGTTTTTCGGTTGTGAACAATCTTTTTTTTTCAAAAGAATATGTTGTGTTGTCATTTTGCCATGAATTATTTCCTTCTTTTTTTTGGTTGGTTGGTTTGTTGGTTTTCAGTTTTATTTGTTTTTTTTTTAGTTGTTGTTGGTGGTGGTGGTTTGTTAGTTTTTCCGTTTGTTTGTTTGTTTGATCGAAAAGCAGACTTGCAGACTGTACGATTCAGATTGATTTCTCACATGAAAATAGCACATAGAGAAAAATTGTATACAATTTATTAGGAATGCAAATACACATAGCAAAACATTGTATGCAATGAATGATGAATACAAATAAAGTTTATATTTAAAAAAGAAAAAGGCAGAGATTTGCTTTTTTGACAGAGAACGTTAGAGAGAGAGAAACCCATAAAAGATTCTGTTAATTCATAAGGGGGGACAAATTGTCTGTGCAGTCTACTGTAGTGGCTTTCATTAACTCTTGAGATCTTCCTTGTTCTTAACCACTGGACTCATTTCCCACATCACCTGGCACAGACGACCGACACTTCATTCCAATCCAGTCCTGAGACACTATGCTCAGTCACTAATCAGTGATCAGATATTAAAGATTTTTTTAATCAAAACATTCATTAAAACCATTATAACAGATACAACTGAAATCTCAAGCATGGTCTACTCATTCTCTATTCACACACACACACACACACACACAGTGATTAAAACCTTCCGCCCACTGTTTTATGAATGCAGTATGTGGTTGGTGAGACACTTCAGTAGCTTGTCCAATGAGAGGTCAGTGTCTGGTACATTCAGCAAGTCCATCAGCTCTGACTTGTTGCTGTCTTTAACAGCAGAGCGTTCCGACAGCAGTGTCACCAGTTCACGTGCTGCCTGCTGTGCAGCATGCATCTGTTTCTGCAGCAAGGTGTTCTCTTCACTCAACTGCCGGATGTCTGTCCGCATCTGACAACAACAACAAAAGAAAAGCAGAAAGCATCATGAACACTTTCCAAATGCTACAGAGGCAGAGTCAGTATAATTCTGGCAAATACCTTGAGTCTTGTCTTGTGACATTCTCAAAAGTTTGGAAATACTTTCAAAAGTCCAGAAAATGTATGGCAAAATCAGGTTTGTCTGATCATTATGTTACAAGTTGATTACTTTCAAATGATGAGAAGTAGAACAATTTCTATTTTATGATGCAGGGGTGGGGGGGGGGGGGGGGGGGGGGGGGGGGGGGGGGGGGGGGGGGGGGGGGGGGGGGGGGGGGGGGGGGGGGGGGAGGGGGAGAAAGGTGAGGTTGTTTCTTTTACTCAACATGCAGCAGCTTTCTCATTGATTGGCAAGTACACCCTGCACTGAAATTCATTTTAAGCACACAAGTTCAATGTTTAATCCATGTTGGAACTGGAGCCATTAATCAATTCTACTTTGATTCTTTTCATCATTCACCCACGTTTTGGTATGCATCACTGTGACAACCAAATGAATGAGGGAAAAAAGTTTAACATAGAGAGAGTGAGTTTAAGTGATAACCAGTAGTAACGTATCCTTGAAAATTGATCCCAATGCTGTACTTTAACACAAGGACCTGTTAAGCAAAACTTTGGTGTTTAGAATGTACAACACCATCAGGAATTCAAGATGTTCATGTGTAGTCTTCATATTCAATTCATTGGCACTTCAGGACACAAACCAATAATGTGTAGACTGTCAAGTTAATGTTGATATTGTAAGCAAATGAAACAATTCTGTTTCTTGTGTAGCCGGGTGCTAACAGTGTATATATTTCTTTTGGTTACCTTTCGTGGATGAAAATGTTTTGTTCAAGAGTTATCTTCCCCCTTTACCTCCCTTGTTGCATCTCATTTTTTTTATTGTGTAAATTCTTTAAATCATGAATACCTCAGAACCTACATAGTTGTATGTACGTCGCCGAAGTCACAAAAATTAATGTATTTTATTCATTACAACCGTACTGGGCTGAGAAGCCCATATCTTCTCTAAACTGGTATTTTGCACGAGCAATCTTGGCGCCATTTTCAATTGTCTGTTGAATGAACATTGAATAATTCTTGATTTTACAAAAAGTAAGAGGAAAACCGAAGAATCTGAAGATGCATTTTAAAAGTAATGTCCATGAGCTCTCATTTCGTATATCGCATGCTTAGGATCTTTTCCGTACAGGCTTGCGACTATACGAAATGACTGACGACGCCGGTTCCCTTGAGCAAGTCGCCTTCTTCGTTCATTGTCGGAGTTTTGATCCAAATTATCATTCTACGAAATTCGGACTTCCCGATCGAAATCTTGCTAATGACTCCATTTCTGTTATGAATACAACTGAAAATGTGTAGGATTCATTACTTAACAGACCATTTCAACAGAGTATTTTTCAGTTGAAAATTGTGTCAAAAGTAGGCGCCGACGGCCCGGCGAGGTGAAAAGTCAGCTGTGTTTCCTAGTAATTTTTAATAACACAATTCTCCACTTAGACACTGTCTCGGAAAATGAAGTTTATATGTATGAAAAGAGCGAAATGCCAGCTATTCATTCATTGTAAAATTATTTCACGCTCTTCAGTATTTTTTATTGAAATAGACGAAAATATGACGCAAACGCGTTAAAAGTGGCTTCACTCTGGGACATTAATCAGCAATAATTTAGTACAGGAACAAAATTGTCAAATGTGACTTACTGCATTTTATTTCTTGGGTTCTGAGGTTTTCATCGATAGTAAATATGTGTTAATAGTTTGAACGGACAGCGAGCCAGACAACACTGAAGCTGCGATAGAAAACACAAATTTCTGTTGGTTCCGGCCTCGCGAGGCCCGTTTCGTCTCTGGCACCGTGTTGCTGGCTCTGCGGCCCGGTACATTTTTATAAAAGTAGAGCGTGTGTGTGAATGGAGCAGTGTTCCCTGATGTGAGCAACTGGCGTGGAAGAAGAAAATAAAAGAGAAACTACACCTCGTCCTCCGTGTCTTCTTGACTGGCTGCTGTCCCTTGGCTTCTACGCATTACCATCTGCCTGTCTTCACCTGCACACCCCTTACCCTCCACACCATCACACTTGCAAAAATCTAGTTTTCTGCAAACGCATATTGCAAAATGAAACCGACTTTCTCATTCATAAAACATGCAAGTGATCACTAATAACGAAATTACATTTTTGGATTGTAAATATTCTGCACAAAATGTTTGCCAAGCACTGTGCCTCCTGTTGTCTTGTAATAAGCATAAAGTGTTGTTAAATTTGGATGCCAGACAATACACAAAGTTTCTGATTAAAGACGCGGCCATAATTTCAAAGAGGCATCATGTCCTACCTGATGCCATTCTTAGCAATATGTGCTGTTGGTTATGTACAGCATCGTCATTCTAGAGTGCACAAATGGTAAAAGTTTGTGACACTGGAAAAATCTACTAATGCTGCTGTTAGTTCTATCTTTCTATTACAGTTCTCTGGAGAAAATAGACAAGGTCTTTGTCCAAAGTTTCTTGAAAAAGCTTTTCACTTTAGTTTTGAGTCAAAGTTTTAGACTGTTGCCTCATCTGACCGTTATTTCAGTCATCAGTCCTTAAACGTCCAAGTCAACTTGAATGATGCTTGTCCGCTTGCATACATTTGCACCTGAGCATGGCTCTGGAAGAGGACAGATATAACTATAAACTGAAGCATGATCCTGCTTTAAATGTTTGATGATTGCTTTTTTTTTTTTTCCCCCGAACGTAAATGGGAAAAAGCAAAGTAACATTCCCTTCATTAATCTCCCCCTGATCTGTTTTCACCCCTTCTTCTTTTTCCCTCTTTCAGCCCCCCCCCCCCCCCCCCCCCCCCCCCTTCCCTGCTTACGCTCCCACTCTCCCAACCAATTTCTTTCTCCCCCAAACTGAGAATCATGCACTACCGCTGCACTGATGGACGTGAGACTTCAGCGCCTTCACAACCCATACCTTTGTTTCAAAGTGAGGTGACTGCATGCGGAAATTGAAACAAATTTCAAGAATAATTCTTAGTCCGCCCAAAACGAGGACAAATAAATTACAATTCAACTGTCTTGTAATTTGTTTGTCCTTGTTTTTGGCGGACTCAAGAAGAATTAGTCTTAAAATTCAACCCATACCTTGCTGAGCTGCGAGGTGAGGTTGATGATCTCGTTCTCCATCTCCTGCAAGTCGCACTGCTGGGTCTCCAGTTCACTCTGGGCTTGCTGCAGGCTCTGGGACAGTTGCTGCTGCTGCTGCATGTTGTTCTGCATGGCGCGGCGCGGCGTGACCACATTGTGCAGGTACAGCATCTCCAGCTGCTCCTCCATGTCCTGCACTTGTTGCTCCAGCCTCTGCACCTCCTCCTCCCTCTGTGACCTCTGACCCTTTGTTTCTAAGCACCTGTGTAATCTTACCTCAAGTTCCTGTTGAAAAACAAAAAGGGCCAGAAGTGACTCCGAACCTTACCAAAAAAAAATGGACCCTTTACCAAATTTTTCTATATCATTATATACTCATTATTTCATTCTTCCTTTGTGGCTTTGCAAATTTTTCTTCTTGTACATGTTTTCATTTTCCTCCACTTCACTCTCAGACTCTGCTACCACTTTGTATGAATACGTAAAAAAGGAAGTCTGACATACTGAAAATAACATTACAGAATATGAATGAGCAAATAATGAACTCCATACATGATTTCAAATGGTTGAAGAATATGGTTGTAGGAATCTAGAAGCAAAACATAGACATTGTTAATAAGCAAGACAACAAACGATGCAAAGGAAGAAAGGGTGGGGGGGGGGGGGGATTGGGGGGATAGCTTATGGCTATTTGCAGATACCTACTGCTATTGATGTGAAAGATTCATTCAGGCAATAATTGTTGAAATATATATATATATATATATATATATATAGTGAATTCGTCTGTGATATTGATTGAAGTTTTGATGTTACAAGTTTTCAGTTATCCTTTCAGTTATCACAAAGCTTTTTTTTTTCAGATGGAGACTATGCATTCAGTTAGGAAATCATGAAATGGTCAGTGTCTTGCCTTGCAGATGAAATGAGTATTGTTTGGTAGTCACATGGCAGCTTATGGCCTGCATCTCTTTGAAAGACAATTTCCATTCTTAAAAAACACATGACTGTCCAAAAATTAAAAAGCCTTTTCCACTGACCTATTTCAACATTTCAAAATGTGAACAAAGATTATTTTGGTGAAATTTGTCCTCCAAAACAGACAGCAGAAGGAGTAGAAGAAAAACTTGCCCTCCAGGTCAAATCTATATGGATTTATCAACCATCTTTCACTGACACTTTCAAATCAAATTAAGAAACATATGCTGTAGTTGTTCATTCTTCAGTCTAAGTCAAGTCAAAAGTCAAGTCAAAGTCACTTTTTTTTTTCTCAAAAACAAAAAAATTAAGACCAGGTGCAACAGTTTTGAAATACATGCAACAGGGGACAGGAGATGAAATAATCAATGAACAATTCTCTAGAACAAAATTTACCTGACCGCAGTCTAGGTTACCTGAAGCTGAAGTTCAGCTTGCTGCCTCCTCTGTTCTGCCTCTGCTCGATGTCGGCGCTCAGTCTGCAGGGCCTCCTGCGTCACATGCAGCTCTGTGGCCAGCGACATGCGCTGCTGTTCCATCTTCTCTATCTGCAGCATCAGTCGGTCTCACTCAGCACACACACACATGGCACCAGTCATGTCAGAAAGAACTAGTGGTACAGATTCTACCAAAGAATAGGTTCTGACCTCGTTAACTAAGCTGTTGTTCTGTGTTCTCTATCTGAAACAGCAGTGTGCGTCACCCATGTCATGACTCGGAGGAACATTTTCCTCGTTTTACTTAACGTGGACCTGATGAATTCGATGAAAATTCGAAGGACACTTGAAAATGATTCCTAATCTTCCAGTAATAGCCCACCACTGTCAATCACTGTATGTATGCATTATCACAAATGATATTTCACTGGATTTTTCTTTCAGAAGTCTTTAATTTCACTAGAGGTTCTTGCAATGACCTCTCATCACCTGTTATATTCATGTTTTGATTTTTCTGTATATACAAGAAATCCAGACAATGAACATTCTTATGTAATTATTTAAACAAATTTAGACTTGATCTAAATGAGAGAGGTCTAACAACAACAAAAATCATTTTTACTAGATTCTGATTTTGAAAGTGGCCTTATTTGCTTACCAGTACCTGGCTAGGTGATCTAAAACAGGCTACCTGCCCAAAGGACACACACACATATACATATGCACACATGCATGCATGCAAGCACACACGCAAACACATGCAAACACACACACACACACGCTTTAAAAGTTCAAAAAGCATACAGCCTTGGAAAAGGATTTTCTATTTTTACGGCAGAATTGTATGCTATTCTTATGGCAGAATAGCTCAGTTGGTAGAGCGCCTGACTCGTAATCTTGGTGATCCTGGGGTTGCGGGTTCGAATCTCCGCCGGGGCGTTTCGGTACAGGGGGATTTTTTCCCTCGGAGTTAACATTAGTTCTGACTCCATTTCCCATACAGTCCTTCGAATGAGACTATAAACCGAGGTTCCGTGTGTGAACGCACGCATAATATCTTGCACACACGTAAAATCCCATCACCAACTTTCGGAAGAGTAGGCCAGTTTGGCCGTTGGTATGGATGACACGTTACACACAGCATGCACCCTGCGTAAGAAATGGAAAGAATGAAGGAAGTAAAGAAACTGAGTAAACGATATTGAACGATATTGACTGGATGACACGGGAAACGACTGAATGAAGCGCCAGCTGGCAGCTCTTCAGTCGGCACTACCCAGGTAGGCAGCCCGTTGTGTAAGCGTGTGTTGATTGTAAAGCGCTTAGAGCTTGGTCTCTAGCCGAGAATAGGCGCTATATAAGTATTCATTATTATTATTATTATTATTCTTTATTTGTGATAGTAATCATTCTTTCTGTATCATTTTATTTTGTGTTGATTCTAAGGCAGTGTTAGATAGTTTGAAAGTTTGGGATGTTAAAACAAGGAAGGGTGTAATCTTTGAAATAAAGCATTTAATTAATTACATTATTTCCACAGGAGTAAATATAGTCTTCGGCTGGGTCCCTTCACACTGTGGTATTTATTGGAATGAAACAGCAGATAAACTAGCCAGACGCAGGGCAATGGGCAATGCTGCAAAAAGTAATTTGAAGTTAGATTTATATGAAGTACATTCGTTATTGGAAAGCTGTTTCCGAATTGAGAAGTCTCAAGATAAATGTGTAATGGAAACATATCCTAGACATATTTCTAGTTTAATATACAAGATACGTTTGAACGCTTGGAAGACCAAATATTCCCAAAATATAGCGTGTGCATGTTCTAAGCCATTATCTGGTGAACATATACTTTTCCATTGCCCCATTTTAAATGCTCTTTATTCAAAAGCAAACACTGAAATTTCGAAATCTAAACCGGTTCACGCTATTTCTTTCAGTTCAGAAATTGTTGAGGTTGCAAAAATTATCTCTCAATCTCAAATTAGCATATTGTTATAATTATGATAGTCTAGTTTATATTTAAATTTGTACTGTTCTTGACATTATTTCTTACTTTTTCCTCCCCCCTTCCCCCCCTCCCCTCACCCCCCCCCCCCCCACCCCACCCCCCAGTAAAGTCTAATATCACCAAGTGTGAACAGACTATAAATCAACAACAACAACAACAACAACAACAACACAACAACAACACACACACACACACACACACACACACACACACACACACACACACACATACACAGCCCTGTTGTACTTTTTTTTTATTCTGACTAAAACACACAGAACACACACCAAGAAAGAAAGAAACAAACAACAAGAACAGCAGTACAGATGACAGACTGAGAAGAGGCGCAGTCTTAATGCATTCCCTAAGTCTGTCTGATCTGTGGAGAGGAGCACAGAGAAGAAAGGCAGCTGCCCAGCGAGTGGAACCGTGCCCTACCTTAGCATCGCTGTCCACTGTCCACTTTTTCAGGATGTCTCGGTAGCTCTGCAACTGTCGGGTCAATTCCGGCGGCGTCCGCTCCACCATCAGAGGGCTGTAGTAAGGGTCACTGCGGAAATGGTGGTGCTGTGGCGGAGAGTCGGTGGGAGAAACACTGAGCTTTTCCGAGTCTGTCGGACAATGTGCAGTGTTTACTTTACACATGGTTGATAGATGCAGTCACTGGTCTTCTACAGTAAATGGGGGAAAATTCAGATATTTTGTCCATGATTCAGTGAATACATGTGGGTATTGATCATCTTGAGAACGGTCCTATGTACTTTTATGTTTTGTTTTTTTTTCTTCTCTTTTTAAAACACTGACAACGAGCAAATTAGTCTAAAAGTGCACACTCAAGTGTGTGTGTGTGTGTGTACATGTGTGCATATGTGTGTGTGTGTGTGTGTGTGTGTGTGTGTGTGTGTAGGTGCATGTGTGTATATGTGTGTATGTGTGTCTGCATGTGCATATGTATATGCGAGTTTGTGCACACACACACACATGAGTTTTATGTATGTGTGTGTGTGCACACACGTTGTGTGGATAGGTTTCTTACCAAATAAATCACAGAATTCCCTTTTTGTTTCCGCACACAGATGTTTGAAGATGTCAGCGAGGGTCCGGGGGTCTGCTCGGGGAGCAACGTCCTCGCGACGCCCATCTCTCAGTGCTCGGTGGTGACCGGAAGAACTTCGGGCCTCCTGTATCGTCTGTCTGAGGCTGGCCGCCAGCTGACGGCATCGTGGGTCAGGCTGCAAGCAGGAATTGAAATTGGGGGTCAAAAGAGGAGATGAGGGTTGGTAGGTGTATAGGTATGATATGCATCATCTGACATGCTGTTTCAATCATACGTCATATGGTATAACACTGTATCACATAACGTTACATCATGTATTGTGTTGGATCCTCCCATCCCATCATAGTTCAATCTATCTGACACCACCCTATTTTGCGGCCTTTGTGGTCAGCTGGGCTGAAAACAACTTGTTATAGTTTCTTTAGTCCACATTGGAAATAATAAGACTGAACAATGCACCGAACAAACATGCGTGTTGTCCGGAACCACTTGAGCATCACTTACAAGATTGAATTACATAACGCTAAAAATGTAGAGCAGCTGAAGACAACTGAATGCTACATTGTCGACATGCTGACACAGATATCAGCATAAAGTTCAGTCTGTTCTGATATTGAAGAAGAGGCTGTGAAAAATTTATTATGTAAATCCATATATAATCTAAATATTTTAATGGAAACATATGTTTGAATACAGAAGAAAACCACTACAAATATCCCAACAGCCTATTCTTTCGTTTGGCAGCAAGCGCAGTTTTCTTTCTCAATTATGAATTATCAAAATCAATTTAGTACATAAAAGGCAGAATTAAACTACTTCTACTGCTGCACTTATTATCAAGTAGGCCCACTAGTGCTACAAATGCAAGTCATTTGACCAGAACTGATACAACCACTATTAATATATCGCATCAACAGCAGTCAATTTTCTGAATATTTTACAATCGCTATGGTGACAGATTTTCCCCAGCCCCTCCCCCCTCCCCCACCCCCCCACCACATCACTATGGCAAGCATGCTCGATGCAGAATTCAACAGGAATTCTTGTATGGAGAAATAACACAAAGAAATAATACCATTTCCTTCCTGCTCCCATAAGAGATGTTTTCCATTTAAGGTCAGTTTAATTGGTAAAAATTTCCTTTCTTCCCCTCTCTACCTAAGTACCTTCACCTACTCCCCTTGCTCATGAGCAGACTTTAAGTCTCAAAAACTAATAATGTTGAATGAATTTTGAAATACGTCCATCTCAAGAAGCTTGTAGAACTTCGGCTGTATGATTGCCTATGGAAGGACTAGACTGCCCAATGCAAAATGTAATTAATACATGACGTGTGAAAAGGACAGAATGATAACAAGTTGAGTGTAGAAAGGGGAATGAAGAACTGACAGAACATTCTAAAAGAGGAACAGAAAAAAAGGAGCAGGAAAGAAAAAAGGAAAGTGAAGTCAAAGAAACAAGTGACCGACAGACAGACAGACAGACAGAGACAGAGATCCACACAGAGAGAACTCAGATCTCCTGAGACGCACCCACAGCAAGTACAGTTAAAATAACAAAGCATTATCTGCTCCCGGTTTAAAGAAGAATTGAGAATGAGAAAACAATCCCTTAAAATCCTTCTTCTAATCTTGAAAATGCTCTAGGATGCCAGTGAAATGTTGTATACACTTTGGCCTGACAGTGCCTGATTTTTCATGTGCTGGAAATAATTAAATGCTACCATACATATTATGCTCTTGACTTAATACTTGACACATCATACTCTTTTGAAAGCGAAAACATCTCGCTCCTTTATTCTTAAAATGAAATCATTAAGCAAGATGTCCTTTCAGACTCCATCTTCACTAATATGGCTTCTTATCCTGAAAAAAAAAAGAAAATTAAAGTCATTTAGTTACAGTCATAGTTAACATCAGCAATGTTATATTAATGTGATCACAAAATATAAACTAGTAGAGCAACAGAGTAAGGAGGGGTTCATGAAATTCTGTTTTTCTTTCTCATTGAACGTTTACAGATTTAATAAATGACAGACTGTCAGTCAGTCAGACAGTGAGATCGGTTAACGTGTGCGTGTATGTGTGCGTGCGTGCGTATGTGTGTGTGTGCGTGCGTATGTATGTGTGCGTGCGTACATGTGTGGTGGGGGGGGGGGGGGGGGGGGGTTGGGGTGCCCGCATGCGCACGTGCATGCATGTGTGTGTGTGTGTGTGTGTGGTGTGTATGAGCGCGCGAGCGTGCGTGTGTGCATGCGTGCGCGCGTGCGTGTGTGCGAGCGTGCGCGCGCCTTTCATAAAGACCTAAACTCTCCAGACACAAGTGACAGCTAAGCTACATGACTGTGCAGGGCTGACCCTGACCAGACGTGGTGGGGGACCTAACCAACCTGCGGCAGGACCGCCACCTCCAGCTCACTGGGTCGTCCAGCCAGGGCGATGCACTCTTGCAGATTGGTGGCGTCCAGTTCCGTGACCACCAAGGCTCCCCCGGCCGCCTTCCTGCCCAAGCGGCCGAATTTGTAGACCCCGAAGGCCAGGCCAGCCGATAGCATACCTCCCACGATCAGATCCCACGGCTTCCAGCCAGACAAGTCCATTCCACGTAGGTCCAACTGCAGTTGATCGTGTCTGCACACTTCACACAGTGAACACAGCAACAGTACGGAGTAACCTAGACCACAAGGGTTTGCGAAGTAGGGCGCGCACGCTGGAGACTGCCGAAACTGGCTTCTCTTGGGTGCTACTGTAACGCGGGGCTACATCAGGTTGCGTTTTGTTTTGTTAATCGTTTCAGTAGTGCGATCTTGTCTAAGGTTGTAATCCGGTTCGTTCTGTTCATTTTCACTGAGTCAATGTAGCCTAACCAATGCAGTTTCGCTTTTTAATATAGCCTACTAGTTTCTGCGCAAACTTCTCTCCTTCGTCATGGTTTTCATATTTACGTAAGACATTGACAGAAACACGTCATTTCAAAGTATGACTGGATGAAAACTAGTAAGGCGCGCGCGCACGCATGCGCGCGCGTGGGCACACACACACACACACACACACACAGGTACCACACACACACACACACACACACACACACACACACACACACACTATAATCCTTTTCTATAGTTAGTCTATCCACAAAAAAAAAAAAAAGGAGAGAGAGAGAGAGAGAGAATAGTCTGCATAAAGCTGAGAGAAAATGGTCAGAAAAAAAGATTCTGGGACTCAACATCAAAAAGAGATCCACGAGTCATGGACCCTTCCTGGCGTGGCTTCATTTACAAATTCTGTTATAAGGCTCCGCCGAAAAACGTAGACAAACGAATCTTGTGATTTGTTTGTCTACGTTTATAACCTAAATAATTTCTAGAATGTGTTTAGATTTCCGCCTGCAGTCGCCTCACTTTGCAAATAGATCTAACTTTGTTTAAAAAGTTTCGCGTCACACAATGACTCACTGCTTTCATACGTCATTCGCTACATCTCGGACCAGTCTCTCTCTCTCTCTCTCTCTCTCTCTCTAGCCTCCTTCCCCCTTCTCTATCTTGTTGACTCTCTCGCTGAAGAGGAATACGTAAATAAATAGATAAACGAATAAATAAATAAATAAATAAATAAATAATAGAAACAAACTTCAATGAAAAATTACTATTCTGCCAGACAAACAAATTACAGGACAAAACATGACGCCTTTCATTCAACGTCTATTTTGTGCCCAGTTTGGGCACATTGATTGCTCGTTCTTCGTTTTCATTGACCTGAATGTTGTTTATCTTGCCTGAAGAAGACCAAAGATGTCAACGCGCGTCGTGTCTTGTAATTTGTGTGTCCCTTTTATCTGGCGGAATAAGCTAA
>CM065738.1:33013411-33038411 GCA_033310375.1 Conus canariensis | reverse complement strand
ACGGTCATACACACAAAACTCCACTCCCTTTGTTGGGTAGATGGGATTAATCCTTGCCTGTCTATACAGGGAGTGTCCGCAGGAGTATCAGTCTGCGTACACAAAACACACACACACACACACACACACACACACACACACACACACACACACACACACACACACACACACACACACACACAACCAGCAACAACAACAAAATAGTGGTTGATGAATTGTTGAGGAGATTCTATAGCTTCTGGACGGTTGTGTCAGCATGGATGGTGGTGCTGTGGGCTGGTCATCAGCTTCATGTTCTCAGCGCTGATTTTCATGCAGAATCTTGCTGATGTCTCTTCATCCAGTTCTCTCGCTAGCACTGTTTTTATAGACAGTCCACAAAGGTGGCGTTAGACACAGCGTTCATCCAGTTCTCTCGCTAGCACTGTTTTTATAGACAGTCCACAAAGGTGGCGTTAGACACAGCGTTCATCCAGTTCTCTCGCTAGCACTGTTTTTATAGACAGTCCACAAAGGTGGCGTTAGACACAGCGTTCATGCAAAATGGGGTTTCGTAAGACCCGCCTCTGCATCTGTTTTGTCATTTCACCTCGATTCGGATATTACGGTTGTTAGTTGAAGCATTGTAAGACTGGTGTTTTGCGGAAGGAAATGTGATTATCTTATTGTATAAAACGCAATGAGACATATGAATGGAAGCACTCGCACGTGATATGAACATCGACCTACACATAGGTACGCGCGCGCGCGCGCACACACACACACCCACACAGACACACGCACGCACGCACGCACGCACGCACGCACGCACGCACGCACGCACACACACACACACACACACACACACACACACACACACACACAGTGAATTGGCAGATTAATGGACAAACTGAAACTGTAAGCAGAGCAAACTGACACACTGTAGTGTGTGTGTGTGTGTGTGTGTGTGTGTGTGGTGGTGGTGGTGTGTGGTGGTGCGTGCGTGCGTGCGTGCGTGCGTGCGTGCGTGTGAGTGAGTGAGTGAGTTGTGTGTGTGTGTGTGTGTGTGTGTGTGTGTGTGGTGTTGTGTGCATTTGTGTGTGTGTGAGTGAGTGAGTGTGTGTATTGTGTGTGTGTGTGTGTGTGTGTGTGTGTGTGTGTGTGTGTGTGTGTGTGTTGTGTGTTGTGTGCATTTGTGTGTGTGTGAGTGAATGAGTGAGTGTGTGTGTGTGTGTGTGTGTGTGTGTGTGTGTGTGTGTGTGTGTGTGTGTGTGTGTGTGTGTTTTCTCCAGTACTCTCAGTTCGTCCCGGAAGGCCAAAACAAAAAAGGACGAATCGGACCTTTGATTGTTCGTTTCTGTAGGCAACGAAAGTCACACACACATGCACGCACGCACGCACGCACACATCGTATGCATGCTCGCACGCACGCACACACACATATACAGATAGATAGATGCATGGATAGATATAGATGTATAAATATATAGATGAATAGATATATCACAAGGTTGAATGTGTAGATTTCTTGGTGATCGTTTGCGGCCACAGTTCCCCCAATACAGCCAACAAATATTGAGACCAGCTTTCTTTCTTTTCCTCTTCTTCTTCTTCTAAATCAATTGAGGTCCTCGCCCCCCCCCCCCCCCCCCCCCCCCCCCCCCCCATTCTGTTATCATTACTACATTCTAACAAATGGAAACGATTAAATCAACGAACAGGTACTGAAGTATTTATAAAATTAAGCACCAAATACTTGTGCTCGTGGTAGTGTGTGTGGTGTGTGTGTGTGTGTGTTGTGTGTGTGTGTGTGTGTGTGTGTGTTCGCGCGCGCGCACGCGCGCGCGCGTACATGTGTGCGTGAGTGTGTGTGTGTGTGTGGTGGGGGGGGGGGGGGGTCGTGCGTGCGTATGTGGGGGGAGGGGGGGGGGGCGTGCGCGTGTGGGTGTCGGCCTGCTTTATTATATCCCCCTTCCTTTTGTTTCTGTTGTTGAATGATATACATCTTGTTTTCAATTCATATTTGTCATCCGTTAAACAAACGTTTTATAACAGCATCATTATCTTATTAATAACACATTTCAACTGTTAAAAACAACGAGATATACTTCTTGCTCAGTTGCAAATGTTGCTCAAATATACCTTGCAAAGCAGACAGCGCTCTGTTTTTCGAGTTTGTGGTCAATTTGGCTATTTAAAGAATGCCATTAACTGCTGCTTTTTCGGTCTTATTGATTCTTTTTTATTTGGACACCAAGCATTTCATCGACCAATGACAGTCTCTGTGTTTTTCCAACCATTGTTAATATGAATGTGTTTATTGTATCCCAAATCTATACACGGATAGGCATTTATAAAAGAAATGTTTCGTAGTAGTCAGCTTCATTGACACTATTATTACATTTATTGGTTTCTATTATTTTCATTTTTTTTTTTAAAGAATATTTGTAGGATAGATGTGAATTATCCTCCATTGCAGCTTATTTAGTCTGATTTCCTTTGTGGATTCTCTCGGAATCAGCCGTGTCTTTTCCTTTCTTTTTTTTGAATTACTCAACTCCAATTTTTTTTTCTATTTTAAAATCTTCTGAGAATCCTCAAAGACATTTTTCAATACTCAACTCCAAGCTTTCTGTGCAAAAAGTCATTAGTAGGCTATGAGGTAAGATTTTAGTAGTATTATTTCTTTCCAATATTTTGTGTATCTCTTTGGGTTTTACATTAAACACACTTGTTTCACAAGAAACTGACTTCTGGGTGTCTACATAAATCATGTTTGTTTGTATCCACTCCAGCCATATTGTTGGAATAGCGTTCCACGGGTCCTCATATTGAAATATGTTTGCTCTTTCATATCCTGACGTTTCTCAACCTCTTCTAATCGCGGCAGTCTAAATTCGTTTATATTGATAAGATTTGTTACATATTATTTACCCCTTTCTTTCCACTTCTGGAAGTACAGCACTTTTCCTTTGTAGAATAGTGACTGATAACACACACTGGATTTCTTTCATTCGATTTTCATTTGTCTCTTAGAATCTAGATATGTAATAGTAACGTTTTCCAAATATCATCTTCCAAATTGATTTGATCTACAGTTAATCATAACTCCACTATTACCATTTAGTAATGTATTCAAGTGTCATTACGGTCTGATGCTCCAGAACTGTTCTGCCGAGGAGAATTGATTTCCAAATGGCGATCAGTGATGCTAACCACATTCAAACCACCCTTTCCATGTACACATTCCATCACTTTTCATTTTGTCGAAAACCCTATGAACTCTATATTTTCGTTGCTAGACTGATTTATAAAACATCGTATCAATTTAAAAAAAAAAAAAGATTTTTAGAACACCGATTGATTGCATGGCATACATTAGTTGACAGATGAGAAATATTTTGATTACGAAAACTTTTCTATGAATAATAGTCTCTTTTTGCTCCAGTCTTGTATCGTTCTTTAAATATGCGTAACTTTCTGTTTGTAATGTTCTTCAGTATCTTTTGCCATCTAAATCTGTGGTTCATAGTGTTCACTACTCTGCTCAGTGTGTCTTGGATTATGCATTTTATACTAAATTGGTATTTTATCAAGAAGCAGAAGGAAGCACCACACAGGATATGTATCCAGGAAAAGATAATCCAAATAGATCGCAAAATGTTAACCTTTCTGTATCTACAGCTGGCGCTATTGCTGACAGATTGAACAAACATCTTTGGTGGCTTGGTGCAGGGGCTACACAGCATACAGCCTGTTATGCCATTTAACAGGATTGGCTGAATTCCCTTCAGGCGTTTCACCGAGACGGGACAATCGCCATCTAGGCATCATGTTACTGGAGTGGTGCTGAGGCAAAGGTCGACCGAATGGAAATTACATGCAGGGAGTATCCCGGGTAGGAGACAGGGGAGTGGGACAAATAGATGGGACCCAACTCTACACCAATAGCATTAACAAGATTAACAAGGAGTTAAACTGTGTGAGACACAATCATTGTACATGGACACAGAGAAAATCAACACTCTGACCTTTATGCTCAAGCAACTAATGTAGAAAAGACCTGGCTTCTTCTAATTCATGGATGATTACAGGCCCATGACGAATAGCATGCAGGTTTTCTTCTGGTGAATTAATAATAATAATAATAATGATTTCTTATATAGCGCTTAATCAAACGAATTTCTCTAAGCGCTTTACAAAGTCACACTACATTCACCCTTCTCATATACAATAATACACCTTACACCCAACTACAAATACTATTACTACAATAACTAACAAATCCTAATCCTACCAGTGTGACATTCACTTATTCTTCAAATATCACTACAAAAACTTAATCCTATAACGTTCAATCATACAACAAATACATATAATAGAGAACATACACATATGCTACATTTGAAAAGGCCCAGACAGCTATGAGTTAGGTTGTACCCCCCCCCCCCCCCCCTCTCCCCACAGCATTGACTAATTATGAGAAAATAGATGGGTTTTAAGTTTAGACTTGAAAGAAGAGATAGAATCTGAATGTCTGAGACAGTCTGGCAGTCTGTTCCACGTCGCTGGAGCTTGAAAAGAGAAAGATCTTTCACCAGTAGTAGTCCTGAAGCGAGTCATTCGCAGAAGGCGGTCGTCAGCACAGGAGCGTAGTTGTCGAGAGGGGGTGTAGATTTCAAGGAGATCTGAGAGATAAGAAGGTCCATTTTCAAAGAGAGCAGAGAAAGTGAGAGTTGAGATTTTGTACGAGATACGGTTTGAGACAGATAGCCAGTGAAGAGAGTGGAGGAGAGGCGAAATGTGAGCATGTTTTCTTGCTCTACAGACGACTCGGGCTGCATGATTTTGGATTCGCTGTAATCTTTCTATCAGGTATTTTGGAAGGCCGGCCAAAAGTGAGTTGCAGTAATCTATTCTAGATAAGACAAATGCACAAATGAGAGTTTTTGTAGCATCTGTAGAGAGAAGGTGACGTACAGAGCTGATTCTTCTTAGTTCTAAATAGGCAATCTTGCAGATATTTGAAACCTGTTTCTCAAAGGAGAGGGATTGGTCAAGTATGACCCCTAGACTGCGGACAGAGGTGGAGACAGAGACAGCACAGTCATTGATAGTGACAGTTGAAGGCAGAGAAGGATGGTTAGGCTGTTTTGTCACGAACATGAGTTCCGTCTTGTCGTCGTTTAGTTGTAGTTTGTTGGTTGTCATCCAGTCCTTCAGGTCTGCAATGCAGCCCCGCATCCGAGAAATCAGTGAGTCAGTTTCAGCAATGGGAGCCGACTGATGAAGCTGAGTATCGTCAGCAAAGCTCTCATGCGACATGGCGTGACCACTGATGACGTCAGACACAGGACTAGCATACAGCACAAAAAGGACTGGCCCAAGTACAGAACCCTGAGGCACACCGTACCTAAGAGGAGAACTGTCTGAGTATCTTCCCTGTACACACACTGTCTGAGTCCGTCCAGTCAAGTAAGAGATAATCCAGTCAAGAGCTGTGTCTTTGAATCCAAAGGAAGTTTGAAGCCGTGAGAACAAAATATTATGATCGATCATGTCAAATGCTGCAGAGAGGTCTAACATCGCTAATAAGGAAACGTTCCCATCATCAAGCCCGCAGAGGAGGTCATTGACTATACGGAGGAGTGCTGTCTCACAACTATGGCCTTGTCTGTAAGCAGATTGATGAGGATTCAAAAGGTGATTCTTTTCGAGATGTTCTAGAATTTGTTCCAAAACGATCTTCTCCAATAATTTTGATAGAAATGACAAATTTGATACAGGCCGATAATTCTTTAAAACATTTTTATCTAATGAAGGTTTCTTGATCAATGGACGTACCACTGCGGACCGGAAGATTTCAGGAACGTGACCAGAGGACAAAGAGGTATTGATAACATGAGTAAGATGGGGTAGGACATCATCAATGCACTGAAAGAGCAAGTTAGTGGGAATGGCATCAAGTTCACATGATTTAGGGCTGCATCGCAAACAAAGTTTTTTGACATAGTCTTGACTAACAGGACTAAAACAAGCCAAAGGAGGTCCACAGTAAACTTTGTCATTCAGAGGATGTACAGGTGCAGTAGAATCTAGCTTTTCACGAATAGTGTCAATTTTTCCATTGAAGAACTCTAAGAATTTCTGAGGGAGCTCTTGAGTTTGGAAGATGGTGGGAAGGGGGGAGTAGCTGACTTTGCCTAGGAGACTATTTGTGACATTAAATAGTTGCTTGGCCGTATTACAGGCCAATATCTTTGAAGAATAGAACAAAGTTTTTGCTTGATGAACAATGTCAGTAACATGATTTCTCGCAGTTTGATATATTTCCCTGTGCACAGTCAGTCCCGTGGCGCGCCATCGCCTCTCAGCCCCCCTCCTCTCCTGCTTGGCCTCGGACAACTCGGGACCCACTGTGTTGTGCCATTGACACAGTGAGCGATCAGTGATCAAGCGCCTGCTCACTGGAGCATGCTTATCAAGCATGGCACGGAGGGCAGAGGTCAGCTGACAGGCCGATGGCTCGCTCGGTATGGCCGTGCTCAGATCAGATTTGAAAGCCTCTATATCGATAGCAGAAATTTTCCTAACTTCCTTGTAAGTCTTTGGAACGGCGGGCCTAACGATATCTAATTCACACTTCACAGCATAATGATCCGATGCTAGGTTATCGTCAACGGTTGAGGATTTGGAAGATGATCACTGTCTCTGTAGACTACCCAGTCTACTATGTTACCCTGTTTGTTCGTCATTTCAACCCTTTCTGTGAAAGTGTCTTGAAAAAGGGCAATATGAAGGAGGAAAAAAAGGTAAAAACAAAACAAATTTACACATCCAGGTCAGTGCGCAGACTATGCACTGACTTCTGTGGTCTGAAAATGTTTGGGTGCTGTAGACTTCTAGAAAAGAATTTGACCCTTCCCCCACCCCCCTTCCCCCATCCCTCTGGAAGTAGAACATCTCTGGAACAGGATACACAGACCCATGATGCCAGCTGCCGAAAGATTTTAACATCTTTGTTATTCATTTACTTGTCCATCTGTGCCACTTTCCCAAAACTGAACATGTGGTGCAATCTTCAATGTTTCTGTTGCAGTAAACCACCTCTGGAAGAGTACAATCTTATCCATGATGCAAGCTGTTGAAAGTTTTGAACAGCTTTGTTGCTTATTTATTTATTCATCCACGCCATTTATTGCCCCCAAATATGCAGTGTGAACCACAATTCTTTTTCAACAAACAAAACAATCGTGGAGGGGTATAAAACTTTATAAACGACTGTAGTTCAAAACACTGACCCATCCAATTAGCTACAGAAAGTGATTCAAGTAACCAGAGGCTCATCAAGGGCGAGTTGTCCATAGTGTGAAATCTGTATGGGGTTGCGGAAAAAAAAAATCCACATATACTGTATAAAAAGAGAAAGAAAACTAGAGAGTGAATGGGTTCAACAAATGTAAGAATGAAGAATAGGGAATAAAAACAGCTACAAGCCGCCTGGTGAAGTGGACATTTGGCTCGGAGATCATGGTTCAATTCTAATCAGTCTTTTATTTGTCAGTCTTCTGCCTCAACCAGATTCTGTCCAGAATTGAGTTTGCTTTGGGTTCATTTGGGAAGATGGAAATCACAGAGTTGAGGTTCATCCACTTAATGGATGTATCTCTGAGAGCACTGCTCGAATTTCTGACCAACACAGCAGTAGTCTGTACTTCTCGGGACTGGTCGACGCTGGGATATGTGAATTATGAAAGTAAGCGTAGAGTGCAGCCCTGTCATGCAGTCTCAGACAAGAATGAACATCCATAGAACCATCTTTATCATCGTCACTGATCAGCATTTGAATAAAATGCCTCAAATTCTGTGGCCTGTCATGCCCCACTCACAAGGTGACCTCAGTTTTGATTGCTTCTCCATACCAGTATTGGTAAATTCATGGGGACTGTCTTCTTGATAGACATGGCAGCACCCTCTGGAAGGAGAGTTCACTCATGCTGGGGGGTGGGGGTGGGGGTGGGGGGGCTTAGTAGGTGGTATCCTGTGCAACTCTCGTATGTTTGAGCAAATTCTCATGAAGATACAGCTTCTTCAGGCATGGGTAGACCTGAGCTATCACCCGAAGAAACTGTACTTTTGTGAAAATTTCTTTGTACTTTGAAGAAAAATCGGGGGGAAAAAAGGTGGGAACTCACACCCAAAACATCCCCTGAAGTCAGAGTGTGGCTGCCCACATGGCGGTGTAATCAATAACGGTCACACACGTAATGTTCTCCTCCCAAGCTGATGCATTTGTACCATAGTCTTCAAGTACTCTGGCTGTTTGGAATCTGTTCTATATATAAATCAAGATTTATGCAAATTTGCTTGATTGTTCCCAAGTTTGTCTAGTTTCCTTTTGATTATCAATAACTCATTGCTCCTTGTGTGAATTGTGTTGTTGAGTCATACACTTTTTTTGAAAATTAAACTTCGAAATTTGAAAAAAAAAAAAGGGAAGAATATAATCGGTGTGCATAAGTGAAAGAGAGAATGAATGTGTGTGTGCGCGCATGCACATGTGCGTGCTTGCGTGCGTGCGTGCGTGTGTGTGTGTGAGAGAGAGAGAAAGAGAGTGAGAGAGATAGAGAGAGAGAGAGAGAAAGAGAGAAACAATGTACTTACTCTGAATAGCATTTTTTTTTTTTCAAAAAAGTACTAAAACCATTCAACTCACTGTCAAGAATGACAAAGACTTAAATATTAATCATGACTGTGCCCACATTACTTTATTAAAACATTGCTCAATTCAAGAGCACTAACAATACCATAGTCAGACTTTGGATCACACACACACACACATAATAAACATACAAGATAAAGTTTCAACCTGAGATGCAGACCTTTCATATTTCCCAGCTTTCATGATAAGCATCAGGCACACAGTCACTGTTGGTTAAATTCAGGGTGAACAATTGAATTAAATGACATTTTTGTTCTCTCATATATTTGAGCTGATTCCCTCAGTGTCATGCCAATTTTGTGTTTCAATAAAATTTGTAATTACAGCAAAAGAATTCCTACACATGAAGACTTTAGTCTTGTTCAGTAGCATAATTCTGTCATTAGCTTTGCCACCCAAAAATTGTCTGATTAAAATAAAGATCAATAGTAATCACAAAATCTGTCTAAGCATCCTTTTCCGTCTCATGTGGACAGTTCACATACAATGCAATATTAGATGTCAAACGCACATATCAGTTGTGAATTGTACACTAGTATTAAAAATAAAGCACCTGTCTTTTTGATGTTTCGTTTCTAGCATTTTGATCATTGAAGTGATATGGGTATATATCTAAAACTTTTGATCAAGATCATGATCATGTTTCAATGTTTCTCCATTTCACACCTTTCTTGTACTTTGAACACCGTGTACACATCAACACACATGCATAACTTCACTACAACTATGTGAATGAAAGCACACATGCACACACAATGGGCCTGCTAGAGGGTATGCCTAATTCACCTTTAAAATGCATAAATAAACGATTTACACTGCTCAAAATAAACTGCTCAATATCCCAAAACACCAAACCAATCATCATTTTTATCATATTCATCCATGTTCAACCTGTGCTTTTTTTTGTTTTTTAAAGCTTGGAAGGGTCTGTAAATAGCTTTAACTGGAACCAACAGCTGAAAATGCAAAAGGCCGATTGCAAAAAATGCTTCTTGTTTTATGGTTATTTAGTAGTGATTCGACAAAGCAAATTTTCAGTTTTTTTCCTCTGAAATTGTGCTTCTTACTCTTGACTTAGCGTCAATATTATTGACACTTTTATCCAGTCACCTTTCACAATATTCAAAGTCTTTTAAGAAAAGGTTTCAACTCTGAACAACGGGATGAACAATTCCTTTCTCAACTGCCAAGGCTGTTTCCACAGATTGGACTTAGATTGTTCATACCTGCTGATACTGGACAGGCATTCACCCTGGTGATATGTAATAATGTGCATATCTTCACACATGTATACATCCATCAACCATAATGTCTCCATGTCATTATATCCATTGCACTGTCCATATAGCATTTTGATGCAAATATGCATCTGGGATGAGTAGAACTTTGTTGTAACTCTCGTGTGCAAAGTATCCCCGATCAGAAATACAATGGCACTGCTCAACAGGATTCATCTGCACAAAATGAAGGCCTAAATGCTTTGTTAATAGTCATAGCTTCCAGTTCTACTGATGTGTTCATTTGCTGCAGGATCCTTTGTTATCAATTATGTTACTTACTGACATGGTGATCATGAGATATTAATAGCCATCTGAGGCTGTCAGAGGCAGCGCACTGTGCACTGTCTCCATTTGATTAGTCATCAGGGTATCATGGGATTGATCATTCTACTCCACTTCCCTTACGTCCTGACTGTCCATCGCCAGCATATGCGTGCAAGCACACGTAGCCTTTAATTAATTTAAACTCGACAAACTCACACACACACATATACATAAACACAATACTGTGAATACACAAGCACAAATGAATGCATCTGGCATTAAATGCCACCTTACAGTCTCATGTTGAACGGTTTCACATGAACAAACTAATATAGTACATCTACACATCTGTATTTTACTTTCGTTTCAGCTGACAAAAATCCAACTGACTGAAGAACACGCACACACACACACACACACACCCACAGAGACTGACACCAAGTTACTGTAAAGTCAACTTTAGGTTAAACATGCCCACACACATACACACTGAATGACACCAAATCATTGTACGGCCATAAAGTCATCTTCACACACACACACACACACTCACTCACACACACACACACACACACACACACACACACACACACACACACACAAGTAACACATTTTGAAGTTGAAAATGAAGAGAACCAGGCAGCTTAACTGCAGGAAAACATAATCTTGGAATCCTAGGATCCGACAGTTTGGACTGTGGGCACCACAAGCAAAGTTTGGACATTCCACCATTTCTCACTGCTATAACAATCAGTATTTATTTTGGAAAAAAAAAAAAAAAAAAAAAAACCCTGCTAAAATACACACTGATACAGACATTCCTTTATCTAAAACAATTTTTCTGTGTAAATTTAAGACAGAATTCCTTGTGAAGGTTTAAAAGTAATCCTGAATAACTACTGGGACTGAAACCAATACAGCAGTAAATGAGAGTGTGAGCACACACGCATGCACGCACGCACGTATGCATGCACACATGGAGACACACATACACACACATTTACATTCTTATACACAACCTGCATACATGCACATAATCCATACAAGGTGCTCTTTACTAACCAACCTCATCATCATGTCTCATGAAGCCATGTGCACGCTACCCATAAATGGCAAGTTTTCCCTTCCATTCACTTTCTCAATACTCTCATCACAGTAACCATCTGTAATTACAACGCTGACAGAAATCCAAGTTTACTGTTCTTGAGAAAAAAAGGGATCTGTGACTATGTCCTGACACTACTTTTGTTGTATCTGTGCCTGCATCTTTTTCATGGCTTCTTCGTCGGCCATGGACAAGGACGTCAGTTTTTTGCCGATGCGGTCGTGGATCTCAAGAAACTTGGCCACACAACGGTCTATACACACTGCTTCCCCTTTGGTCAGTTCCGCCTCTCGGTACTTTGGTGGTATACATTTCTTCTGACAGGAGATGGACATTCTGCAACATGAAGATGGCGACATCTTACAGAGATCATATGATTAGAGACCGCAATTGTCTTCACAGCATTGCTACTGCTCTTCTGTCTATAGTCGGTGAAAATCAGAACTTTTTAGGACTAAAACTTGTTTGGCCAGATTTATCCTGACAAACGGTTGAAAACATAGGCTCCATGCGCATCATGTATAAACTGACTTAGCGTGCATAAAAAAAATCCACAACCACAAAGGAGGTGTGACTGGCAACATTGTCCATAACATATCTACTTCAACAGAATACTGCAACTTTTAGAGTTTTACATAGGCACACAGAACAGGTGGCATCATACTAACTTAGTAACTAAGGAAGGTAATCTCCCCCTGGGGTTGGAAACCTGAATTTCACAAACAGAAATCTCAAGGTGAGATGAAAACGTTGTGCAAGTCAATGTGCTTATGTATACCTCTAAAAATTCACAATAAAAAAAGTAAAGAGGATACAATTGAATAATGTAAATTTATGAAGGACAGAGAGAATCAGTTCATGTTGTTTAAAGTCAACCACAAGGGGCCATATCAAGGCTGAAGATAAGGAGAACGGCCACGAGTCATTTCACACCTTTCTGTCACAGTAGGAGACAGTTCTGAACTGAAATGCGTTGTGCAACAAATGCTTGCTTCTTATCACCCCCCTCTCCCCCCATGTGGCAGTTCCTGTCTTCACTGAGGAAGGCATATTGCCGAAAATTTCTTGTCCTGTTTTGTGTTGTCCATTAAAACTGCGTTACTTCACACTTTGTTTTGTGTGCTCTTCGGCTTTTTTGTTGTGTTCCAGTAATGCTGCAGTTTGTTTCTTTTGCCGTTCACTGTGGTTTGTTGAAAAATCCTTTGCAAATTTTGAGGTAAATAAATCATGTTCAAATTACATTGCTGCTTTTTTTTTTTTCTTAACCACTCATTTCTCCACTTTTTAACCACACATTTGTGCACATAATCATAGTTTTTGCAGTTAAGTTAGTAGATCACCTGACGTCCACTGATGAGAATGTCTGATGGAAATGCGGTCTTTCATTTCACTTTTGTACCTCTACATGAAAAGAGCCAAAATCTTTGAGGAAAAAAAAATCAGCAGCAAATACATTGTGTCAAATGCCTTTGAGAAATTTAACACAATATCAACTTGGCTCATGGCTTTGAATGTGAACCATGAGCACTGAGTCATCACAGCTGAACAGATAGATACCTTTTGACATCTGCACACATGTAAGAAGCTCAGAAATAACATCAAATTAGGCCTTAGGCCAACTGAAACTAATCGTGCGCTCATCAGAGAATCATTCAGCAATCTAAAATGCTATGAATAAAGAAAACAAATTAAATTTCAATGATTATCTTCTAGTAGGTAGAGAAACCTGAGAGCCTAAATGAAGTGCAAGTGGTGACTGAAGTGCAAGTGGTAAAATACAAAACTACTTTGTTTATTCTGGGAGAGCATTGAGATATTTTCACTTGAGTTAAGAACATCTGGTTCACACTACAGAGATACACTGTTCAGATACAAAGCAGGCTCAAAGGAATAAAAAAAAAAAACATGGCTTGTTCAAGTGTACACACCACCCACTGATCAAATTTTTGCCAAACACATATCATGCTGACTGCATGTATGCTGGGTTCCCAAATTTCATATTATGAGATACATCGACCACTTTGGATTTCATGCTTGAAAATTCATTGACGATGGCTGAACTTAGTTAATTCACAAACTTTGATTAACAGCAGTTTTTACGCAACTTGTGTCCATCAGTAACTTGATAGAATGGGATGCATTTTTTAATATTTGCTTTACTCTATGCTGTTTCAGTGTGTTTGAACGCGCACATGTGTGTGTGTGTGTGTGTGTGTGTGTGTGTGTGTGTGTGTGTGTGTGTGTGTGTGTGTGTGTGTGCACACGTGCGTGCTTGCAGTGATGCACGCTCGCACTTGTTTCCCTATCTTAGTAAGGATCTCTTTCCATTATGAGCAAGATGCCCTCAAAAAGTTTTAAAACATCTGATCTGAAGGTTTTGAACTTGAAGTCAATATGAAGTGCAGTGAACTAATTATACACATTTCTGTTCAGGAGGCAGCATTCTGACAATATTATATCTTTTGACAAGAAAAGGCAAATTTCAAAACTTTCAGTTTCACATTTTTCTTCTATAAAGTATCAAAATAAGGACAAGTTCATTTGATTTTTCATTTTCAAGTTCTCATAATGGTATTCAATAAGTGACAACGCATGACACCGAGTCTTCACAGGATGTGGCAATGTGTGCTGTTTGTGTGTGTGTGTGTGTGTGTGTGTGTGTGTGGGGGGTGTGGGTGTGTGCGCGTGTGTGTGTCTGTGTGTGCATATTTATGTGTGTGTGTGTGTGTGTGTGTGTGTGTGTGTGTGTGTGTGTGTGTGTGTGTGAGACTGTCTCCCTCCTCTTCTCCCATTACCGTTGCTGCTATTACCATTGTCATTACTATCATTACATGACTATAATACCATTATCATTACTATTATCTTAATCATATCTTCTTCCCTTCAACTTCATCCCTCTTTGGTTCCACTCCATAGTTTCAGTTGTTCATCCAAGACCAAATTTTGCACCCAGTTCTAGGAGATAAGTGACTTTGTTTGTTCCTTGTTTTCATTGTTACAATCAAATGTTTTTGTCCTGCTTGAAAAAGACCAAATATGTAAAAACATTTTGTATTTGTTTTGTAACCTGCATATTCCTTTGTTTGGCAGCCCAGTAATTTTCTTTTGCTCAGCGCTTCAAGATTCAATTCTGGATTCTTAAAAAAAAAAAAAAAAAGTACAATGACTTATGATGTTAATAACCACTATGATTCACAAAATTTCAAACACTATTTTTTAAACTGAGCTCTTCAGTTCATTATTTTTCTTTGATACATGCAGACACAAACACCTCTAGAGTTAGAGATAGATAGTATCATATTTATAATACCCAAGTAAAATCTTAAAGGCCTCTGCTATATTTTTTCTTATGTGAGACTCTTTCTAAACACTGTAATTTAAGTAATTTAAGAGAGAGTGGCACTGCTACCATGATTTAAAAAAATAAACTCTGGATTTTGTTTGTTTCATTTCTGTTTCTTTTTTTAACTGAATAAAATACACTGTCATCCCACAAAGTCTGATTAGTGTTTAGTTTTTTTTATGTTTGCATGAACATAATTTAGTAACCAACTGATTTTTTTTTTTCAATTAAAAAGAAAAGGAAGAAAAAGAGAAATAAGCATTTTACGTACATTTGACTCAAATGTGATGAGTATATGCAGCACCATGATGAAAGTCAGAAAGGAAAAGGGTAAATGAATACAATTTTAACACAGTAACAACAACATACCACTCGCACAGTAAGTATAAGTAAGCTTTATGACTTGCAGTCAACCTAGCGTGTTTTCATTTCTAATTTGTAGATCAGTTATTCACTTATTGTGTCCTAACACATTGCCCTTATTCCCTCTTCATTCGCCTTCCCATTTCATCTCACTGCCGCTGCCAGTCCCTTCTCTCCCCCTTGTCTGATGATGAAAAGTTTATCCTACAGAGTTATTTCTGTCAGACTGTGTGGTTTTAAACCCCCACTCGTCTCCTTCCCTCCCCCTATTTTTAATGGGTCGCTTTGGTACTGAAAATGCACATAACCAGTGTAGAAGAATTATTACTTTGATGTAACATGTATTTTGTTTTACTGTGTATATGTCGTCTCACTAAGCTCTATTTTCAGTAATACATTAATTCGTATTCTACAGGTAGAAATGATATTAAATCATCTCATCTTCTGATGATCTTGACAAAATATGACTTGTTATTTATCAGATATATAATATCTTTTATCATGACTTTTTATCGTGTACAAAATATTAATCATAAAATCATTTATAAATAAGAATATACATAATATTGATTTTTATTGCTATTGATTCTATTTCTAAATGTTAATAGTAGCTTTTGCATACTGTAAAAAAAGCTAGCATCAAATTTTACCTCGAACACTGAAAAGCATACACAAACACACCGTATTAATTCACGGACTCTCCTGTTTACACCTGTGAATCACACACACACACACACACACAACACACAAATATGCACAAAGGGGGATGGGGGTGGGAGCAAAAACATGCATTTTTTGTGGATAAGCCGAGTAAAATCCATTTTAATAACCTGACTCAGAAAGGTTGAGAGAGGATGCAATTTTGCCAAAACAAAATGAGCTGCATCTGTCGAAGATCGTGTTCATGACGACAGTCGGAGGTCATTCAATTTTAACACGCAGATTGCATCACATGAAGACAACTCACTTGTTAAACATGTCCGCCATCATCTCCATTTCCAACTCCTGAATAAATTTTGTTTGTTGTTCATTTAGCTGAGCCATGCTGAATCTTGAAGTCGATGTATCACTAGTATCACGTAACGCAAGCTCGAACCCACGTGTGTCTCCGAGTTGGTGCCCTTGCGAAAACGGAAGGAAGCAGTGTTGGGGCGGAAGAGAGAGAATGAGACGGGGAAAACAGGGGGAGCGAAGGGAGGGTGGAAAATGGACTCTATTTACCGAAACTGAGCAAAAACTAGTCAAATAACATCGTCATGTTCAAAGCTTTTGACTTCACGCATTCCATAGCAACATAGCAACAGTCACACTACCATTTTCCGAAAAAAAGGCATATAAATCAAGTGTCGTCGAAGACAAATATGAAGGGGGAAAAAAAGACACGATTTCCCAGATAATATCAACATGACGGTGAATAAAAATGTCGCATTTTACCTATTGAATATCGGATCTCCATGGATCACGATTAAGAACAAATCAGGAGCCATCTGTCAGCGCTCAGAGTGAAGTTGTGAAAGGTGCATGCGCGCGCGGCACTCACACACACACACACACACACACACACATGCCTCCCGACTGGTTAGTTGGACAACTACGGACAGTTCTTCCCTGGGTTCCACTGGCATCTTCAGGTGCATCCATGTCTTTTCTTTTCGACAAACATCATAGTTCGGGAAGTTCATGTGTGTGTGCGTGTGTGTGTGTGTGTGTGTGTGTGGTGTGTGTGTGTGTGTGTGTGTGTGTGTTGTGCTAGTTGCGCGCATGTGTGTGTGTGTATGTGTATGTGTGGTGTGTGAGTGTGTGTGTGTGTGTGTGTGTGTGTGCGCGGCGCGCTTGTGTTGTGCGTATTGCGCGCACGTGTGTGTGTGTGTCAGTGAGTGTGTGTCTGTGTGTGTGTATGCATATGCGTGTTCATGCGTTTGTTTTCATACATATGTGTTTGTAGGTGTGGGTGTGCAATCAGGCCCCATGAGAGTTTGTGTATGCATGTGGATGTTGGTGTATATCCAAGACCCTTTTCTTCATGTCTCAGTACTGTACCCACACACATCCTTCACCCACATTATAAATGGCGGCCCCATCCATACTCTGAACCCGTTCATTTTGGCTCATGTTTCCCCACTTCCCCTCTACACTCACCACCTCGCCCACACTCTACTCCTTCATCCACACGTTCACTCAAATCTCCACCCACACCTGTTTAAACATACTGTTAAATTTGTCCCCGCCTTGACTTCTTCACACCTACTGTCACATGTGCCCTCACCCCTGACTCCCTGTCTTACATGTGCTTCCATTCCTTCACATCCACTCTCATATGTACCTTCACTTTTTCAAAACTTCTCTCACATTTACCTCCCACCTCTTCACACCTATGCACAGCTGTATCTTCATCCCTTCACATCTATGCACAATTGTACCTCCATTCCTTCACACATACGCACAACTGTACCTCCATTCCTTCACATATATGCACAACTGTACCTCCACCCCTTCACACATATGCACAACTGTACCTCCACCCCTTCACACATATGCACAACTGTACCTCCACCCCTTCATACATATGCACAACTGTACCTCCACCCCTTCATACATATGCACAACTGTACCTCCACCCCTTCACACATACCCACAACTGTACCTCCACCCCTTCACACATACCCACAACTGTACCTCCACCCCTTCACACATATGCACAACTGTACCTCCATCCCTTCACACATATGCACAACTGTACCTCCACCCCTTCACACATACCCACAACTGTACCTCCACCCCTTCACACATATGCACAACTGTACCTCCACCCCTTCACACATACCCACAACTGTACCTCCACCCCTTCACACATATGCACAACTGTACCTCCATTCCTTCATACATATGCACAACTGTACCTCCACCCCTTCACACATACCCACAACTGTACCTCCACCCCTTCACACATATGCACAACTGTACCTCCATCCCTTCACACATATGCACAACTGTACCTCCACCCCTTCACACATACCCACAACTGTACCTCCACCCCTTCACACATATGCACAACTGTACCTCCATCCCTTCACACATATGCACAACTGTACCTCCACCCCTTCACACATATGCACAACTGTACCTCCACCCCTTCACACATATGCACAACTGTACCTCCACCCCTTCACGCATATGCAAAACTGGACCTCCACCCCGCGTGTCAAGTCATGGGGGATGTGGGTGACTGTGTGTTAGATCATGGGACGAGAGATGTGGGTCTTAGTATGTCAAGTCATGGGGTGGGGATGTGGGGATATGGGAGAGAATTTGCGTTAAGGGTTGGGGGGGGGGGGGGGGGCAGGAAAGTGTGTGTGTAAAAGGGTGAAGGAGGAGACATGGGTTACAATGTGGCAAAGGGTTGGGGCATAGGTCAGAGTGTGAATGCAAGGATGGGAGTGGGAACATGGATGATGTGAGTGTAGGGGCAGAGGTCAACGAGGGTGAGTGTGAGTGTGCATAAAGGGTGGTGTGGACATTTGCAAGAGGGTGCGTGAAAGTGGCAACAAGAACTTTCGTGAAAGGAAGGGCAGGGGTACACTAGTAAGATTGTGTGTGAAGGGTTAAGGATATGTGTGTGTGTAGCACAAACATCAGGAATCAAAGTTGCAGGTGAGCATATAAGAACTGTCTTCTTCTTCTTCCTCGTTCGCCATCCCGTTAGATGAGCAGCCCGGTGTCCTCGATGAAGGCTGCCGTCCGTCGCAGCTCCTCCAGGGTGCCATACAGCTTGGCTTCCACTGCTGTCGGTGTTGGCCAGTACTTTCTCCTGGATGCTGCATACGTCGTACAGACTTGAAGGATGTGGTCAGTTGTCATTGGTCCCTCACTACAAGGGCACTCTCCACTCTGTCCAATGCCAAATTTTGTGTGCATGTGGTGGAGCAGGCGATTGTGTCCAGTCCTCAGGCGGAAGATCTTGACCTGTTCCCGTCGTCCCAGCAAATGGTATGTGTCTTCTGGGTTGTATTTGGGATGCAGGAGGCGCCATTTTATTCCTTGTTGTGCCTTGATGATTGTCTTAATTTCATCGTATGACACCAGGTTGTTGGCCTGCTCCTTCTGTGCACCATCTTTTGCCAGAATGTCCGCTTTTTCGTTGCCTCTGATGCCACAGTGTGCTGGTACCCATTGTATCACCACTTTCTCCACTCTGGCACTCAGGGCAACAAGGGCTGAAGTGATATGGTTCTGTTCTTTGCAGCGGGAGTTCTTGAGGGCTTGGAGCACGGAGAGAGCGTCAGAGAAGACCACCACCTGCCCTGTTGTTCTTTTGGAGTTCTGCAAGACTGTTGTGGCTGCCTCACAGAGGGCTTCTCGCTCAGCTCGGAAGTTGGTGGAGTATTTTCCTGTTGGAATTGCAATTTCTTCATCTCCGTCTTTGTATCGAAGGAAGATTCCAGCTCCACCATCCCTCGTTGCCTCTGTGGCGGAGCCATCTGTGAAGACATGGGTCCAGTCTTCCTGGGGATATTGGTTGCAGATGTACTCCATGGCCAGGGCCTTCCTTTGGGTGTCTGACTGTATTCCTCTCTTCTCCACTCCGGGAATGCTGGTGACGACTGTTGGGAACACCTGCCTCTTCCAAGATGGGTGGGTGACATTTGCCGGGATAGGCTTTGCTTCGTGTTCCATCAAGACTGGGCTTTGTCTTTCAAGGCGTCTTGACTGGCAGATGAAGCTGCCTCTTTTCAACCGGCTCTTGGTGGGTCTGCTCATTCTGTTGTTCATTGGATGGTTTTCAAGGCGTTTGAATTTTGCTGCTTGGATGAGGATCTTTGTGTCCCTTCTGTCCTCTAATGACTGTAGCCCAGTGGTCTCTTCCATCTTCAGGATTGGGGTGGATCTCATGGCGCCAATTATGACACGCTGAGCTTGGTTCTGTATCTTATTGAGGTGGTTGAGGTTAGACTTTGCAGCTGATGCCCATGCTGATGTCCCGTACTCAACTACAGGTCGGACTCTCCCTGTATAGAGTCTCTTCAGGATACGTTCGTCAGCCCCCCAGTTCGTCCCCGCAAGTTTCCTCATGATCGCCAGTCTCAACTTGGCCTTGCTACAGCATCTGGTGATCTGCTGTTTCCAAGTGAGCCTGCGATCAAAGGTCACTCCCAGGTAGGTAGGTGTGGGTTCCTCTGCAAGCCTTTGGTTGTTCAGTGTCAGCTTCGCCTCTTGCTTCTTGCTGGATAGGCTGAAGACTGTGTAGGTTGTTTTGCTTGAGTTGACAGAGACAAGCCATTCCTTGGTCCAGTCGCTGATCTTGTTGAGCGCAGTCTGGAGGCGTACCTGTGCTGTGGTGGTGTACTCTTCAGAGCACCAAAGCACCAGGTCATCTGCGTAGATCGCTCCTCTGACCCCTTTTGGCAGTTCTCTGACGATGTCATCTATGAAGATGAGGAACAACGTTGGCGAAAGGACTCCTCCTTGTGGTACTCCCTGTCTCAGCACCTTCTTCTTGCTTTTCTGGCCCTGAATCTTGACTCGGGCTTGGCGATTGTGTAGGTACTGGCTGATCCAGGTGTACATCCCCCCAGACACACCACATCGCCGTAGTTTGAGCCTAAGTCCGTCCTTCCAGACTTTGTCGAACGCCTTCTCCATGTCAATCCAGACAGCAAGCGTGTTCTTCTTTTCTTGGAAAGCGTCCTCAATGCTTTGCGTGATGAATGTGATCTGGTCTTCTGTTGATCTGTGTTGGCGGAAGCCTGCCTGTTCAGGGCTCAGCAGCTGATGCTCCTCAAGGTGCCAGACAAGCCTTGTGTTGACAAGTCTCTCCATCAGCTTCCCTAAGCAGCTTGTAAGGCTGATGGGTCTGTAGCTGTCAGCCTTCGACTTGTCCTTTCCCTTTTTGTGAATGGGGATCATGTCTGCTTCCCTCCAACACTGTGGTACTGATCCTGTCTTCCAGCTGGAGTTAAAGATTTTTAGAAGGACTGCCTTGCTCTTCATCCCAAGATGCAGAATCATTTCATTTGTGATTCCGTCTGGTCCAGGTGACTTCTTCAGGTTGAGGCTCTGCAACGCTTCCTCCAGCTCTTTCTCTGTGAAAGCTGTGGTCATGACTTCCTCTTGGGGCTCTTCCTCATGAAGTTCACCTTGGGCCCTGTGCACTGCAGCTCTATGTTCAGGAGGGACTTCCAGATTGCTGATGTTTTCATAGACGTCTATGAAGTGGTCTGCTGCTTTCTTTCCAGAGAGGTAATTTCCATTCTCTTGTATTGTTATAGTGGTGTGACTTGTTGTTTCATTACAGAGGGTTCTAGCCAGTTTCCACAGCTTGCTGCCATCCCTGTCGAGATTTAGGCTTTCAGTTTTCTCTTGCCAGCTTTTTCTTGCAGCTTGTGCGCAGGACAGCTTGTATCTGGCAGTTACTTCCTTCAGCGCTATGTTATTCTCCAGTGATGGCTGCTTTTCTGCTCTGTCCCTGGCTTCCGTAACAGCATCTTCCAGATTCTGGAGTTACTCCGTCCAGTAGGGCTTGTAATCTTTACGTGAGAACTGTCTTTGAGGATGTGCTGAAGATTTTCCTTAGAAACAAAAGAACAAAAATCGTTGATGTTTTCGGTCGTGGATGTCATAAATCCCGAAGACAGTCTACAACCAAAATGTCAACGATTTCTGTTCTTTTGTTTCTAAAGAAAATCTTTAGAACATCCTCAAAGAAAATTTTTATTTGTGAAAAAAAAATCAGCAGTCAAGAAATCAGTTTTGTTGTTGGGCATGTTATGGACTCAAATGGGAAGACAGGAAAACAGAACGGAGCTTCTCCACTGAGTGCAGACATTTCTTGGCTTGTTGCTCAAATGCACCTGGCTGGCACCTGTGGGTAAGCCATCAGAATCCAATTCTAAGGTGCTGTGTTCAACTCCCACTCCTGACAACCAGGCTGAAAGAGATTTTTACCTTCTGAGTGAACATCTGAGCAGATTCTACTCCTCTCCAAGTCCTTCAGACGAGACTTTGAACTGACATCCTGAGCATGAATGCATTTAATGAAAAACCATGGACGCAAGTTGAATGCCATTCCACTTTTTGAGAAAAGTGTAGGCCAGTATGTGCCAATGGAATGAATCACACACACACACACACACACACACACACACACACACACACACACACACACACACACAAGCACACAGGTGTTGTGTGTAGACATCTTCCCAAAAGACTGATTGTGGCTACCTAAATGGTGGAATTTGAAACAGTTGCAAAAGCAAACATACCAGCAATGGTGAAAATCAGAGCTCTAGCTGAGGAACAGAGAGCGAGAGAAAGAGAGAGAGAGAGAGAGAGAGAGAGGGGGGGGGAGGGAGGGAGAGAGAAAGAGAAGGAGAGAGAAAGAGAGATGCTCAAATTTCTTGACCAATACTGCAGGTATTGTATCAACTGGGACTGGTTAACACTGGGACTGATACATTTTGAAAGGAAAAATGTAAAGTCAGCCCTGTTATGTGGTCTCAGAACAGTATGAAACTCCACAGTATCATTGCCGTAAGTTTGCACTGAGAGAAAAAGACGGATGGGAGGAAGAGAGAGAAGAAAGACAGAGACAGAGAGACAGAGATGTAGACACAGACACACAGAGAGAGTAAGACACACAGACAGAAAGAGAATACATCCAGAGAGACATATATCGATACATAGAGCCATAACCATGAATCTCTATACATAAATTAGTTCAGAGATACATGGTTGTGGCTCTGATGTATTGAAATCATATATGAAACAGATATAAAGAGCACATATTTGCACGCTTTATTATCAAATTAAACAAGGGGAAAGCTATTTCCATATTGTTTGTGAGCTGAACACACCAAATGAGATTAGTTTTTAAGGTTCACATAATCATCTCAGACAGAGTACGCCTCTTTCCATCAAGGTTGACCAGGATCATGCAATAATATCATCCTGGTTGGTTGCTCTGTCAGAGTAATGTTATCTGACACTGTGCCCACTGATTCAGAAGAGGCAGTCTACAGCGCAAGATTCTGTCACCCTAAGGCATCAAGGGCCTGTGGGGATACAGTATTCTGTCTGGAGTTGAGGTCCAAGCAGTGTTCCTACCCATCTCTCCATCTGCTGGCCCAAGACTATACATTGGCATTCACGATCTAAAAAAAAGTTAGCACAAAACATGAGATCTGTTCGAGTAAAAACTAAAAAAGTAAAGCAAAAATCTAGGTGACGGAGGTATTTACTGGGGGGAAAAACTATGAAAAGGAAACACCAAAGAACTAATTCATCTTTTTTAGACAACAAAAATGAATAATAATCATGATAAAAGAAAAAGTAAAGCCAGTTTACAATACAGGACTCATTTTGACATACGGTAAAGTTGGTCTGTGTTAACAAGAAAACAAAACTCAACAGCAGTATAACAGCATAGACTGATTATAGAAACGGTGTGTTATATACATGTTGATGAACTAATATGAACAGTTATAAAGTCCCACAAGGCAATACCATAACAACACATAATCTCAACCAGAAGAAACACCAGGATATGCTCAATCAATCAGACAATACAGCAAGACTACCATGTTTCAGTCATCAATAAAAACAACAACAATAACGAGCCAGCAAACCCCTCACTCCTTCATTCACACAATTCATGCAGCTTGAAACCAAGCCATGACAGACTGAAACATGTTAAAAACAAGGATCTTCAATGACTCATCCATACAACATTGATTAGTCCACAAAATACACCCAATCAGTTGGCAAACATGTTTGCCTGAAGAAGATATTTATAGTCCACAAAATACACCCAATCAGTTGGCAAACATGTTTGCCTGAAGAAGATATTTATAGTCCACAAAATACACCCAATCAGTTGGCAAACATGTTTGCCTGAAGAAGATATTTATAGTCCACAAAATACACCCAATCAGTTGGCAAACATGTTTGCCTGAAGAAGATATTTATAGTCCACAAAATACACCCAATCAGTTGGCAATCATGTTTGCCTGAAGAAGATATTTATAGTCCACAAAATACACCCAATCAGTTGGCAAACATGTTTGCCTGAAGAAGATATTTATAGTCCACAAAATACACCCAATCAGTTGGCAAACATGTTAGCCTGAAGAAGATATTTATAGTCCACAAAATACACCCAATCAGTTGGCAAACATGTTTGCCTGAAGAAGATATTTATAGTCCACAAAATACACCCAATCAGTTGGCAAACATGTTAGCCTGAAGAAGAATATTTATAGTCCACAAAATACACCCAATCAGTTGGCAAACATGTTTGCCTGAAGAAGATATTTTAACACCCTGAAAACTAGCTCTGACAACACTACATCTTTCTGCTTTTACTTCTTTGACTGTTCATAATATTTTCCCTTCTGTCTGATGTGACCTTTATATCAGTAGTCAGCAGGCAGACAGCAAATACTGAGGGGCTCACAAAAAAAGTATGAGGTATGCCTGACACAAGAAAACAGGGCTGTTATCTAAAAAAAAAACCCCTGAACAGAGGACAAAAACAGCCCTAGCTTGACAGACTATGAATCTTTCATGTCTTGAAGACCTGACATAATGTAAGAAATTAGTTTATAAACAATCGAGATTAAAAAAAAGAAAGACAACTCTCAACTTTTTGGTGGCTTGCCTAATGAGAACATAAACATCCCTCACAGCTGGATGGTTCTGTCTGTTCTGTTCAGCTCCCACACTGGGGAACATCGTCATGGCCCCTTAACAGTCTCATCATACAAAGGCCATGAACTTGGTGATATGCAGCAACAATTATGCATATCAAGCCAATATGTAAATTAACTATTGGCAAGTACAACCTAACTGGTAAAGTGTTCCCACCTGTACATTTCACTTTATGCAAGAAGACATCATACTAAAAGAGCCTCGAAGAACACAACATGCCCATCAAGAGCTAAAAAAAA
>CM065738.1:33005911-33008411 GCA_033310375.1 Conus canariensis | reverse complement strand
TCATTCTCATCGATCAGCATAAAAAAAAATGTCTCAATTTCTGTGGCCCTTCATGCCCTGCTCTCATGGTGACCTCAATTTCGATGTCCTCTCCATGTCTGTGGTCTTGGTTTGGTTCTGTCGGGGTCACCGGTATCGGTGAGTCCATGGGGCTGTCATTGGACGGATGTGGTGGCGCCCTCCGGAGGGAGAGTTCACTCACGTCGGCTCCGCGACTAAGCAATTATTGTCGTCAGAAGGGGGCTTAGTAGGTGGTGTCCTGCATATGTTAGATCAGAACAGGTGCCACTGAACACCACCGAAGTGACTCGGCAGCAGTGCAGTGCCTCCTCCAGTAGGTTGCCTCTTGATGACTTGACACTGACTACTCCCTGTGGATTGCCGGTGCTGGGGCTGTGGCGGGGCTGACCGGGCTGTAGCTGTGGACAGGGTGTCGGAATGAGCGGCGTGGGTGCACCACCTCTGAGGTGGTGCAGAGGTTGGGACAGCAAAAAAAAACAAACAATAACAACAAATGGAATCCCAACTACAAAAGGATACGTCGAGCATAGCCAGCATAATGCTGAAAAAAAGAAAAAGCAGTGCACAGAATGTTTCATTGATCGTTGGTAGAAAGTGTTATTTATAAAGAATTTAAGCCAGTTATAAAGTCACAGATTACAAAGTGGCATATGAATCTAAACCATAGTAAATAGAAACATGCAAAATAACAGAATGGCTGTGAGAGCAACTGAAATCATCCAACAGCAGTGGAAAACCATTTCAATAAAGACAAAGTAACATTATATATTAACTGAAAAAAAAGAATTTGATTGTGATGAAGTAATGATATCATCATAACAATATGAATTAACTTAGAAAGCTAAACCAACTTAAATCTGAACTGGTCATTCATCAGACTGGTCAGTCAGGGAACATTCATATGGTGAAGATAATGTTTCTGCAAAAAGATATATCTCTTGCCTTTCAAAATCACCTAAAGTATAGCTAATCAGTTTGTGGAACTTCCATGGTAACGATAATGTTCCTGCAAAAAGATAAATCAACTGCCTTTCACAGTCACTAAAGTACAGCAAAACAGATTGTGGAACCATAACAGCATTTGTACTAAATTCTCTAGATTATTTCAAGAGATCTGATCTGGAAGCTTTCAACCCCTCTGTTCTGTTTCAAGTTGTGGAATTCAAAGAAAACTTCTAGTTAACGTAATGCATAGGTCTCCAAACTGTCTCAGTAGTGAAAATGCAACTTTGAATATTCCATTCTGTATCTATACAAGATCCTATTAACATTGGGTAGATTTTGACTATCCTGCAGTTGACTGAAATAATGAAATATGCGGCAAACAATGTTATCACCCCACAAACTTGTTCCCCGAAAGTATAAAAAATCTATTTCTTTTTCAGTCAAGGAAAGAACTAACCTGCTTTAGAGAGCTGCAGAAACCAAATATTCTAGATGTAATACTGTGTAAAAACAAACATGATTCTGATTATCTTGTTTACCTTCCTCCTGCAGGAAAGAGTCTCAGTTTCATACTGTTTTGAAATGCCATTTTTTCCCCCCCTAGCAAAATTCAGGACAAACAATGAACATGGTGGAAAAGTACATGTGGAACAGGGAAGGCTGTAAAGGAGTACGTCAGTTCCTGGATGGGGTGATCTGGAAAGACATGCTGGATGCTTGTTTGTTCATCGCTTCTACTCCTTTTCTTACACCTTTACATTTATTTGGTTTTCAGAATCATGGCTTTTAACTACGCTGTGCACTGATCTTCTTGTTTTCTTGAAAAACATCTCAAACTACAAACAGCCTCTGAATTCTATGCAGCCACCATCTATGCAGTGATAACTCTTAAACATCTCATTCTTCGATAATATCTACCTTCTGCTCGAAAAAGGTCACGTTGCTGATGGTTTGAATCGGTCCCCTTCTGTACATTACACCAAGTCCTACATCATTTTTTGTTGAACAGAGCTTTTCTTTCCATGAATGCGGCTTCCTTTTAAGTGTGGTATCAACCATTGACTCGGATCAAAATGAGGACTTCTCTGAGGCACTTTTCTTAGTTTTTACGGCACTAGCATGCAAGGTATACATGGTTTCCATTGGATAGTAGAGCAGACATGGACCTTATCATGAATTAAAAAAACAAAAACACACACACACAAAAAAAAACACACACAAAAAAAACCTGTCAGGAGAGCGGAGTTGGGGTGTGGAGGGAAAGAGGGATGGGGGGGGGGGGGGGGGGGGGAGTATTTCTTTGCTTTAATGAATGTAGAGGTCACTATAGCCAGTGTGCTGTGTTCATATCATCAGCTGGATGAAGTCAGTCATAATATAATGGCAGCTGAAGCTGAAGGCGACTGGTGCGCATGGCTTCCTTGGGTTAAAATCTTTGATGACAGGCATTTCAGAAGCACCCCTGCACAGTCTCCTTATCAAACAAAAAAGTCTTTTCTTTCATCCTGATTTTTAGGTTCCTTAGTACTGGTGC
>CM065738.1:32998411-33000911 GCA_033310375.1 Conus canariensis | reverse complement strand
AATCGAACCGATTTCAGCCCTGACTTTCTCATTTTAAAAAAAAAATTCATTTTTGCCTTTTTCATATTTTACTTTCTGTAACTTTATAGTTTGGCTCTTATTTATTCATTATGATCCATTTCTTTACTCTTGCAATAAGAGGCTGACTGACAAGTCGATTGGCCCAAGACGTAGTTTACTGGATAGATAGTTTGTTTACTTACTAATTAGCCAACGTCATCGCTAAAATTAGTAAATCTTTTTTCTGTTTAAGCGATTGATGTCATAGTGTCTTCGAAAGGGAAGAAAAACAATATCAGGAAATGGAAAAAAAAAATGAAAAGGGGAAAAGAAAAGAGGGGAAAAAAGGGAAAAAAGTTAATCAAATTGAACAACTATACTTCAACACAATACTTATGGAAAAGATGGTTTCTACCCTAAACTACTTTACGTTATTGTATAAGTTTCTCTCGAGTTTGTAAAGTGTTCACATATTCTTGTTGATGATGTGACTGCTGTTTCCACTCCCTTCCTCCCATTTTCCATGTTATTCATTTTATTTTTCTGCTACTGTGTCTCTTTTTTCGGCTCTTTTTTGTTGTTTTTTGTCTGTTTGTTTTGTTTTTCTTTTTCAATGTTTCCTTAAAAAAAATCCCAAGCACCAAGTGATATGTTTAGTATATTGTGAATGTATTTAACCGCCAATATTTTGTAAATGTCAAGTTGAGCACAGTATAAGCCTAGGGCTTGTTGTTGCTCATTCGTCCTGTCAATTATGAAGGTATTCTGTTCATTTGTTTCTGAAATAAAAGTTATTTAAACCAAGACCCCTGACAGGACTGAACACAAGCGGTACAAGAGCAGATCCACTTTGTGCAGGACACTTGATTTGCAGAGAGGTGAAATGGGGAAGAGCGACCAGACTTTTTTTCATTTAGCGAATGAAAACACTCATCAGAAAGTTGCTCAGCTGGGTTGTGGGATGGGGGTGGGGGTGGGGGGAGGGGCATGTGGGATACAGTTTCGTTCATTTACCAAATCAAGGACACTTGCCAAAAGACTGTCACTCAGAAGGAAGGTGGAAGGGAGAAAAAGGCGGCGAAGAATAAAGGCATGGCATAATGTGCACATTGTCTTCAAAAGCTTTCAGATGATTTATTTTTTGTTGTTTTTCTTTTTTTCCAGGAATGCACACTTTGAGACACTTTCCCAGTTTTGTTATTTTTCAGAATGGGGCCGAGCAGGGAACTGCTTCATGGGGGTGGGGGTGGGGGTTGTCCTGTAAAGACTCAACATTTGGATCGCTGCAGGTCAGCACAGTTTTGCACTGGTGTGGCTGAGACAGAAAACACCTGTGGACAAAAGATGTATTTGATTATTTTTTTCAAAGTTCTAGATTAAACAACAACTCACTTCTGAAGAAATTGCGGATGGAAGGAGTATTGTTCAAGACGTTCATGAGATCCTCCGCTTGGATTGCATTCCGCATCTGCAAGCATGATGTGACTAGCATTTAAAACATGTGACAAAGACAAAAGACAAATGAATCATGATAACAAAATGGCAACTCTGACAAATATCAAAGTCAAAGAGGCAAAGATATCCTAAAAGTTAAAGAAGACGGGACATTTCCTGACTCTTTGAAAGGCAGCAATCAGGTATATATTTTCTGATGTTTAAATACCAGTAATGTAAGACAACCACCAGGTACAGTTATGAAAAATTCATGTAATAAATAATTTTCATAACAGTTTATCTTGCAGAGTTTTGATACCAGTGCTGGTCCTGCAGTTTCCAATCCAATTTAGCAATCGATTCTGCAAAGTAAATGGGGGTATTTTTTCAGTGAAATAGCACTTGCACAATCAAGGCTTTTTCTGCTAGAGACTGATCATTCCAGTCATTACATTAACATACTGATTTATATCAAACAGCTATTAACCTTTGCGTAGTCACATAAGTGATGCTCTTGCTGATTGGCTTGCTGGCTGAGAGTGAGCTATGAGGTCAACAATCACTTTGAGAAGAGAGAGAGAGAGAGAGAGAGAGAGAGAGAGGAGAGAGAGAGAGAGAGAAAGAGAGAGAGAGAGAGGGAGGGGAGAGAGAGAGAGAGAGAGAGAAAGAGAGATTCGGATTCGGATTCGGATTCGGATTCGGATTCGGATTCGGAATTCAGAATCCCGTTTAATTTCATTTAGGCCAAGGCCCCTTATGAGGGGAATGTGAACAACAAGAGAATATTGAAGCAGCGCTAGTTATGACTTAATAAAGACATAACAATGGTGATACAAACAAAATTCTTAAGATGTGGCAGTTTCTCTGAACTTGTATGCTTTTGAAAGAAACATTGAAAGACCTCTAACAACTTCAACTGATTGAGAAGACATTAATAAACACAATTTAAATAAACACGGTTGATTATAATACTTAGGTTTGATGAACTTTTCACGAATACCATTAAGAACTGGGCAGCAAAGAACAAAATGTATTTCATCTTCTTGTGCTACGTTACATAATGGAC
>CM065738.1:32905911-32993411 GCA_033310375.1 Conus canariensis | reverse complement strand
ACATACACATCCATCCACACACACACACACACACACACACACACACACACACACACACACACACACACACACACACACCATCCCAATTTGGGGCAGAAAAGCTCAGTTAGCAGCAAGAAACAATTTAACACAGATTTCAAACATGATGTAATCATATTCCGGTACTAACATAGAGAACTTATCAGGCTAGTGACGATAATAATTTGCACACCGCCACAACTGGAAAGAAATTTTCACAATCCCACTTCACATGGTGACAAGAACCAGAGAGCCAGTGGAGGTTTCAGAAAGAATGTAGGGGCTACCAACCATGGTTCTTGCTGCAGAAGAAGACACAAGAAGTTTGTCAGGAGCAAAGCCTCTGGAAAGCCTCTGACACAGTTGCAAGAGAAGACCTACACGAGATCACGGCCAAAGAAGCTCATCACCCTATGCAGCAATTCTCACATAACAAGCAAACACATCACCAAGACAGTGGTGGAAAATGCTTATTCAGATTTTGCCTTTTTCACCCTCAGCTGGGCTGCTATAGCACAATGCTCATCAAGAATAAAGAAAGATGTTTCCTGGCTTGCCAAACAGAGACCAGAATCAAACAGCTATTTTTTTCACAGTCTGTCATAACTAAAGATTACAACAGATCTAGTTGCAAAGTGAGATGACTGCAGCTGGAAATCTAAACAAATCTTAAATAAATGTTAGCAAACTGCCAAGAGAAACGTGGACAAAATGAGTCACAAGACAAAACATGACACGTTTCGACCTTATAGGTCTTCTTCAGGCAAGACACAAACAAACAGGACAATGAAAATGAACGAGTTTGTTTCTTAGCTTTGATCTCTTCAGCGCAAGGTAGGCGTTGAATGAAAGGTGCCCCCTACTCCTGTGTCTTTCTTGTGAGAGTGTGGGAGGATGGAAAGGAGAAAGCGGAAGGGGGGGGGGGGGGGGAGGGGTTCTTGTATAGAGTTCTGTGGGACACCTGATCCTTCCTGGACACAGTACAGCCTCCTTCCTGCTGATTCCCCAAATGGATTTGACATTATCACAATATTCAGGTTAGCAGTGTACCCCCTCTTTTTCAGTTAGGTGCCAGAATGTTTATTTTTAAAAAAGTGATTTTGACCCTCAATCAAAGCAGGAGATCAGCACCCTGATAATAAATTTTAGAACATAAAGCAGCCTCTTTCAAAGGTGCCCCCTACATCTTTCATTCAATGCCTACCTTGCACTGGAGAGATCAAAGCTAGGTAACAAACTCATTCATTTTCATTGTCCTATTTGCATCTTGCCTGAAGAAGACCTAAGAGGTCGAAACGCGTCGTGTTTTGTCTTGTGACTCGTTTGTCCATGTATCTCTTGGCGGTTCGCTAACATTTATTTAAGATTTGTAAAGATAACAACAGACTCTCCAAAAGAGTATTTATGCTCTTCTACTGAGCTTCATATATTGCAGTCTCAATGATGCCTTTGGTGGTAGCAACACTAACAGTAAAATCAACATCTGATGTTCAGGTGATGGCAAACTTCTTTATAATGCTCCAAACCATTATTAGACCCTTCTTTCTGTTTATTTAAAACTGTGCTCTCAGTGCAAGATCAGAAGAGACAGGCAACATATGAGACATGACCAGCAGTTCTGCCTCATTCAGTCTAGAATTCAATACAAATGCTCCTTGTTCCTTCTGAGAACAGTCAAAGTATGGAAGGGCTTGTCAACAAAAGCTATGATGGCTACTACTACTTACATGAAAAATGTGTATGGAGTACAGGGAGTACAGCCTCCTCCCTTCTGATTCCCTAGATGGATTTGACATTATCACAATATTCAGGTTAACAGTGTACCCTCTCTTTTTCAGTTAGGTGCCAGCATGATTATAACAAAAAAAGTGATTTGGACCCTCAATCAAAGCAGGAGATCAGCACACTGATAATAAATGTTAGAACATAAAGCAGCCTCTTTCAATGGCATAAAATCACTCAAGAACCAGGTGTCCCACAGAACTCTATGCAAGAACCCCCCCCCCTCCCCCCCCCCCCCTCCTCCCCCCCCCCCCTCTTCCGCCTTCCCTTTTCCATCCTCCCACACTCTCACAAGGAAGACACAGACACAGAGAGTTCTAAACTCATCACAGAGGGACTTGCAGTAACGTTGATAATCTCTGAGTCAATGCAATGTGTTACATTCTTTAGGAGTTGGGGGCACATCCATACAATCAGTCAAGTCAAAATTCAGACAACCCTTGAGATTAGGAGACTCATGCTCAAAACCCTGTGAGATAAATTCTCTTTGAAACTGAGCTTCTTTCCATCAAATGTCATGGCAGAAATACACCACCATGTGTGTTTATTCACCAATTATGAAGCCTCAGAACTCATTGCTCAGCAAGCTACCAGCAACACCTGCAGTAACCTGATACCAGACAGCAGAACAGAGCACTATAGTGCTCTTTCTACCTCAGAACAATCTCTGACTGGAACCAGCCTGAAGAACTCATTCAAGCCCCATCTGCCTCCCTATTTTCATCAGTGACTGGCAGACCCCATGCACATCAGTCCTTTCCCCTCTTCAGTCCACCACTTCCCCTCCCCATCCCACCTCTTTGGCTACTACCTGTACATATTTCAATTTTTTACTGCATACCCTAGTTTTCCATAGTTTTCCTTTGCAAAAACTACCAAAATGGTTCCTGCAGTGTACTGATTAAATGCAGATCCTGACCCAGAAAACATTAGTGAAAATGAGTATCTGTAACTCATTCAGTATGGAAAATGTCTCTACCAGCTGCTGTGGCGAGCTAGTCAGTGTTGCAGACTCCTGGCCGGGAGGTCTTGGGTTCAATTCCATCAAAGCCATCTACTTGTGGGATCTTAAGTGCCCTGACTGCCTCCTACCCAGAGTTGAGTTTGCTATGGGCTTAATTAGAAAGAATGGGACAACACAGTTTCATGTACTTATTCTCTGAAAGTGTCACTCAAATTTTAATACAACACTACAGTTGTCTATATCTCTCAGACCTGGCTGATGGCACGATACATTATGAAAGTAAGTGTTGAGTACAGCCCTGTCTCAGACCAGAATGGAAATCCATATTATCATCTTTATCATCCTCATTCTCATCAATCAGCAATAAGGTTTCAAATTCTGTAGCCCTTCATGCCCTGCTCTTATACTGACCTCAGTTTCACTTGCCTCTCTACATCTAAGGTCTTGGTTTGGTTCTTTCAGGGTCACCAGTATTGGCACATTCATGGGGACTATCACTGGACGGATGTGATTGCACCTCCCAGAGGGACAGCTCGTTCATGCCATCTCCGTGACTGATCAACTATTGTCATCAGTTGGGGGCTTAGTAGGTGCTGTCACCACTGAACACCACCGAAATGACTCAACAGCAAGTCAGTGTCTTCTGTGGTGAGCTGCATCATAACAACGTGATGTTGACTGCTCCCTATGGACTGCTGGTGTCAGAGTTATGGTGGGACAGGCCAGTCTGTGGCTTGGTCGTGGGGTCAGAATGAGCAATATCAGTGCAATGCCACTGAGGTGGCACAGAAGGGCAGAAAAAAAGCAGAAAGAAGAAGAAAACAGTGTCTGGTACCGGCAGCTTGATTTCTGTCGGTATAAGGCCAACTCGTTGAGTAACGTCCTTGCGCTGACTGCTCGGTTTCTTAATATTGATTCTTCACATTTTTCTAATGTTTACTTCAAAATAACCAGTTTGATTTCTGCAATGTAATATTCTGATTCAGATCACAATTTCTTTTCTTCTGATTTTTAAGTAGTCTCGTGACAATCATACAACGACTTACTGCACTCAGTCAACGACGTGCGATCGGCAAAGTGATCCTGAAAAGAATGTGGTTTCCGTTTTGTTTGAAAAAACGAAATTTCGTGGACCCTTTTCCTCTTTTAGTGATCCAATGGCACATAAAAAAAACTTCTCTCCTTTACACAATTTCGCAACAGTCTAGACAAAGCATGTAAACATTTCGTGGTTCCAAGGAAGCTCACCGTTTTACCGTTTCTGTAATAAAGAGCTATGAACAAGGGCCTTAATTCTGCTTATGGCCATGTTTCCACGCACGCGGCCGCGGGGCGGATGCGTATTATGTTGTCCAGCAGCGGCGAGCAAAATCCCAGTCTATTCTGGGCTCCCGCAGTCGTTCTCCATTGATAGCATCGAGAGCATTCCGCTTTTGCATCTTTTCCCTCGTGAGATAGAATGGCTCTCCTGATTGTCATGTGTTCACATTCTGTGGGTGTCGGCCGTTTTGTGTTCGGTTTTTAAGCTTGTATGCATCATCGCTACATTTGGTGGTGTTCCATCGAACGCAGAAAAAAAAGAAAGGAAGGAAGGAAGGAGTGACTGTAGAAAGAAAGAGAAAACAAAATTGTGAGGGCAAAATCTCAGCTCAAGAGACCGTTCCAGTGGGCGTGAGCGTAATGGCAGTGGTAACTGAACAAGAGTTCGAGAGGAGGTTTTCTCCACCAGGCATGCCTGCAACCACATACCCAGAGTGCAGCCAACTGCACATCACTAAACAAGGCGTCAAGAAACTTCTCTCAAACCTAGACCCCAGCAAGGCTCAAGGACCCGACTGTGACGGGTAGGGGTGGCAGGTGAGGTCTTACAGAAGAAGGACTCAATACCAAATTTACCTCCACCCTCTCTCTTACTGGTGCTGGAAGTAGCAACTTTATTATACTTGTCAGCGAAAAAAGAGAGTATTTTTCAAGGGACTGTTATAAATGCTCAAGAAGGGCTCAGATGTAATTACTCTAGGCTCATGCACTTAAAAGTGCTTTTGGTCCGAGTGACAGAATTAGAATTAGGTTGAAACATAAAATGATGTATGAACAGCACGTAGAATGACACAAGCAGAATGGGTTTTCAGACACTAAACTTTACTGAGTTCGAGATCAAAATAAACAAATTATTTTGATTTTTGTCAGAGATACTGCCTGGCCTCACAAGGGTGGCCTCTTCTACCTTTATTTCACCATAAAGGGATGGAGTGTCTTATGACCTGAGTTAAGAGTCCAGTGGGTTTTCAAGAACTTCGCTTGTGTTGAGGTTGTCCCCAGGAGCGGTGCACAAACCCCTCTCCTGTTTTCGTTAATGTCACGACAACTGGTAAGAATGCTGGTTCGTCGGTTGTCCCCGTGGACGAGTGTTGTGGTCACATGGGTTCTTGTTCCTGTGCTCGGCCAGGTTACGTCGATGAAATAAGGTCCCAGGGATGTGTGAATGTTACAGAATCTAGTTTGGAGATTAGTGGCTAGGATTCCGGCTTGACGAGTCTTCACACTTGCACTGTTAGCTTTTTGGAAAAGTGTGAGGTCTCAACCTGTAAAAGTGAGACTAACATTAATGTATTGAGTTTAATTAATGTCTGCACTTTAGTTTCTCCACTCGGATTTTGAGTGGATCATTACAAGTGGCGCGAACCATAAGAAACTGCTGAACAATTGAAGGGAAATAACTCTTCAAAGTGATCAGATACTTTGGTGGGGGTAATCTATTTGCGTACAATAAAGGCAAAAGGCAAAAAGAAGTATGAACTAGATACCTACTACAAAGCATTACAATAAAAAGTATTCCTCAATCATCTTAACAGAGTTTACCTGGTATTGGTACGAAGCTATCTGTTAAAACGTAGGGCATAAATGACAACAATCATAGTCTCAAGACTTAGAAACTAGACTCAACTTACATTTCTTCTAGGACAATAAGTGAAACGTGCCATAAGATCTCAGAGTAGGAGAGATGACCATTCCCTTCTTTGATGTAAACCAATGTTGAGTCTAACACACGGAGGATGGCTGTGTTCAGTCTTATGGCCTATGGTAGGTCAGTGAAGTTGTGGGAGATCAATCCTCTTTTAAAGGGTTAAGCCAACCATCACGTTTCTGAGATCTGTCTGATTGATAGCTTGTCAAAGGAACATGACCTCCAGTAAAAATTATTATTGGGGGTGGGGGGATGGAGGAACAACTTTCAAGACAATGAAAACAAAGAACATCCATTTTGCGCCCAATTTGAGGAGATAAGTGATTGTTCGTTCTTCGTTTTCATCGTCCTGAATGTTGTCTTGCCTGAAGAAAACCAGAGGTCGAAACACATTGTGTTCATCTTGTAATTTGTTTGTTTCTTTCGTTTGACGGCATAGTAATTTTTCCTTTACGTTTGTGGTACATTGATAACTCTGAGGAATGTGTGTGTGTGTGTGTGTGTGTGTATGTGTGTGTGCACACGTGCGACAGAGAGAGTGTGGGAGGGAAAGAGTGTGAGGGGTTGCATTGTGGTGGCTGTCAATGGCACATCACACTGACGAGCTGAGTCGAATGCTTCTCCGCGTCATGGCCAACGACAGTATGCCTGCCGTGACCTTCCTGTACTGCTCCTCCCTCAGCAATGGCATAGTCCTAACATACCGCAGAATGGCCAGTTTGACCGCAGTCTTCAACATCCACACAATTGTTTCTCTGATTGTGTATGCCGGGCCACACACTTGAATCAGCTGAGTCAATGTTCTCCTTGAAAATGGAGTGGTAGGACCGCTGCCTTTAAAATCACCTCTCTGTTCATATGACCAAGATTTACGTTAATATATAAGAGTTTAGGTTGTGCTATGGTCAGCAGCAATATTGACTTTGCTGTCAAAAGTAGGGGCTGGGTGTTACTGGGCACACTTTTTCTCTGTATGGCACTGATGGTGTGCCACACTCAGTCCTGCCACCGCCCTTTCTAAGAGCAATCAATAGCTATGATATCATCTTCCTGTGCATGACCAATCAGTTAGTCCTCTTGATCTGATTCAGGAGTATGGGATAGCCATGACAGTGTTATAGACTGCAGTCTTTCAATCATTTTCTCCATCGACAGCCTGAAGTGGCCAGCTGATGTCATGTGGCAAGTTAGATGAACACCTGGCATAAAGCTTCAATTTGCATCACAGGCTCAGTTCTTACAAGTTACATACAGCCATGTGTAACAGGTCTGTGGTTTGCACCATAATGTGGATTGGTATGTGTATGTGTGAAGTCCACTGGTAGTTATGGGACAGGGGTGTTGGATAGATGTGGATGTGTGTGGGGCTTTGATGGGGCTAGTGGGGGTGCAGGAAGAGTATGTATGATGGTGTGGGGGAGAAGGGGGGAAGGGGGGGGGGTGTGTGTGTGTGACAAAAAAGGCCCTTAACCGATACTCATTTCATCCACATTTCATCTGGCTCTTTTACGTATTCATGATTTTCATGAATGAATGTTACTTCCGGCTGCTTAGGCCGGCTCATTTGAAGAGAAATCAATGAAGAAGGGAAAAGGTGGGACATATTTCCATGCATTGTGTTTTCTCTTGTATTTGTAGTAAACACACACACAGATACGCACACACACTTTATGCATGAAATTCATATGTGCACTGCACAGTCTAAGTTGATCTAAAATCCCCCCGAAACCGAAACTCTGATTCTGTGATGACGGTTGCTAGTAGTAGAGCTCAACCAGAAAGACAGCTTTAAGTGACAGCCCTAAACAGGCAGATCAGACCAGATGTGTTCTGGGGCACAGTCATGGCTTCAAACAGGCATGGACTCAAGTCTGATGCTTTGTCGTGATAATGTACGTGCAATGTAGCCTATCGCAAGGACCATGGCTCCTTGGGGAGCACAGGACGTTGTGGACAATATTCATTTTTGCCCCCTTCCACTGAAGGTTCTATTTCCATGAGTTTATTTTTGCACACCAATGTAAATAACCGCTCGCAAAGTCATTTGCACATTTGAAATAAAAACGCTGTATTCATTCATGTAAAAAAAAACAAACCCTGATTACTAAACTAGCAATGAGAATATTCATCTTGATTCACATAACATTTGCTTCTTCTGCTATTTTTTTCCCTATTTCTTTCATTTCTAGATTACCTTTTTTCACATTTGTATTTTATTTCATTATTTTTCCACTAGTCTTACTGAGGGAGTAGAGTGCATGGTATACAGATGTCTTTCAAGGAAAATGTGAACAATGATTTCATGTTGAATAATTCCTCTGATGTTTGCCCTGTTGGAATATATGTGCATTGTTCCTGCTGCGCATAAACACTTTACAGCAGATTTCATGAAAACGTTCAGAGAGGTCTTACCTGATGTAATCCACATTTTTCATCTGATCTAAGATTTAAGGAGGAAAGATTTTTTTCACAAAATGTCCAGTGTGGTTTTAGGTGTATTTTAATGTGTTGTGTGGATTATTTTTCATTTCTGTTTTCTTTTTAAAAATATTTTCTTTTAAATGACTTGAGAGTGGACTTTAATGCTGTGGCAGCCCTGATGTGGCCCTTTGCGGTCGGCTGGGCTATAAGCAAAATTATCTTATCTCTTACGTGTTGGCATCGTAAAACATTTCTAAACCTGACATTGTAAACTGTAGTAAGAGTTTTTGGTGCTTTTCAGTCTCTGGGTGTCCAGCCAGCAGCACCTTGCAACAGCTGTTTAGTATAGTTCTAGCACTAGGTTCAATCAAGATAACACATTCTCCCTTCCCTGCACTGCACAGGCCGTCACTGCCTTGCACTATCACTGCTCTGCCCTCACTGCCGCACTTTCCGGGCTGACTTTCATCGTGTGTAGGACCTATTGTATTCTCTCTGCATGTACCAGGTCCAGTACTTAACAGAACAAAAGTCAATATGTTAGTCCAGCCAGGGTGCTGTCTGATGATGCAAGGTGTGAAAGAATCCACATGAACATAAAGGGTGGGGAGCAGGAGTTTGCTGAAAATCTCATATTGAAAATTCTTTACTGAAACATCGAAATGTTGTGTGCATGCACCTGAAGAGTATGTCTATGAATTTAATACCCATGCATTTAAGACAATCTATGGATTTTGAACAGTCTCTGATACTGAAATGTTGAGTGCATGTGCCTGATAAGTATACGTCTATGAGTACAAAAAGAAGTCCAAACAGAAGAGAGAAAGAATGGGTTCATGCACGATTTGGGAAATGCACACACAGACGATACAAGAAATATTCCATTTATTAAGCACTCCCCTCATTGTAGTATGATATAAAAATACACTCCCCTCATTGTAGTATAATAAGAAAAATCCAAAGCATAAAAACACCCACGGCTGTGTTGGATAATTGAAAATCACAAATTTTCTATGCAGTTCTAAAATTGTACACACTTGTCCCATCATAACAAAATCTAAATCATAAGGCATGGATTGTTAGTCATCATTTTCATTCCTACAGCCAGATTTTCCGGTAAGTTTTTCAATATTAGAGAACAAAACACCATGCTGCCCAAACCAGTTCCTGCAGCAAAAAAGAAACGGTTTCCTAATAAGCGATGAAATGCCATGTGTCCAGTCAACATCATATAGTGTCTGTCCATGTCAGGTTGCTCATGGGTACTGCTTTTGAATGCCATGGAAAAAGAGTCAGCAGCACAAGGTATTTCTAACCAGGCATGTACACAGACAATGGTAGCACACAAATGTCTGATTTTTCTTTTTTTTCTTCTTTTTTTTTTTTCTTCAAAGAATGAACTGTAATACAGTAGTGATTATGATCTGATTCAAATGAGTTAAGAACTGAGAGTGTGCAACTGCAACAAGAGTACAAATGGAGGGTGATGACAGTAGAGGGCTTGGAGGATGAAAGTCTTCAAAAGTTCATGCTGGTCATCAGTATTACTGCTTGAAACCATTTCTCCAAAGAGAGAGACTGCTTCAGGTGCAAATTGCATTTCTCCAAAAAGAAAATAACTTCAAGTGCAACGTTACAATTATCACAAAATCCACAAAAGTGTAAAATGCATATATATGTCACCTATGTTTGACACATGGTATGGAGACTATGAAACAAGTACTGTCTTGGCTGTGGATATTTTCTCCACATAGGACACCCTGTAAACAATGACATGATTTTGACTCGGCCATTGCTTGTAAAATATCAGTACTTTTCAAGACAAGTACACAACCACAAACTACTGATGCGGTGCAGACAATAACAGTAACAACTGTGATTTTGAATCATGGACAGTAGCAACAATGTGATACCACAATGCATGACAAGGCATTGCTCAATGACACATTTAGCATGTTAAACCAAAGCACACCTGCTAAATGCTTGTCACCAATACTTTTACCTTTAGTGTAAATAGTTTGACAGACAACTTCTCAGCCATTCCTGTACATGACAGTGCCTTAGTGCAGCAAGAAGTGGTATTTGAAAAAAAAGAGAAGAAAAATTGTGAGCACAAAGGAGAAAAGAGCTGACTGACACAGAGAACAGAGGTAGTGAAAATCGTGGGAAGAGAAAAAAAACAAACCCAAAAGCAATGGATTTCTTACAAACAAACAAACAAAAAACATGAAAGCAAAGGATTTCTTTATGTTACTTCCCTTCCAAACTTTCAAGTCACAGGTTCATGTGGAGTCAAAAAAATCTGCCTGAATTTTTTTTTGGATTCTGGCATAACATCAAATATCACACTTAAAGACCAACCAGCAAGCATACCAACACATACAAAACACAGATGTGTGTGTGTGTGAAAGCTTGCTAGCACACTAACACTCTACACACTGATGCAAGACAAGACTATCCTCGTGTTGCACAATGCACTTTTAGTCGTGCTATCCAGATCTTTGCCAACAGAAACAAATTTTAAATATTAAAATGAAACGGAGTTAGTTCCACCAGATGATACAGACAAACAAATTACAGGACAGAACACAATGCATTTCGACCTTTTGGGTCTTCTTCAGGCAAAAACAAGCAACATTTAGGACAATGAAAATGAAGAACAAACAACCACTTATCTTCTCATATTCGGCGCAAAATTGGTGTTGGATCCATGTCAAATAATTAGACGGGTCTAACAACTATGACTGTCCAACCTACATTCCTGCAAATAAAACATTTCATTTCGCCATGCACTTATGATATGAATCTGGCCTTGTACTCTTATTTTGAATCTTTCTTGAGGACACCATAGGGCGCAAAATGGAATAATTTCTGCTTTGTATGATACAGTAATAATAACAAAAACTTATTCATTTGTTTACCTTCTAATTAACAGAGAAGTTCGAGGGATTTACAAAATGGGGAAAAAAATACAGACCAGAAGCGAACAATGTAGATCTACATAGAATCATAAATGAAAACGTGGATCTAATCTGCAACTTGAATTCAACTCTCCCACACAACGCAACCTATCCCATCCCCCCTAAGTCTACCCCCATCCATACAAACACTGGCTACACAGATACATGCACAAATACCCAAAGCCCTATCCATTTTTCTGACTTGCCCCCACCCTTTCCACATACACACAAAACATTACCCACAGCCCAACCTTGACAACCCTCCTTACACACACACACACACACACACACACCCACACACACACACACACACAGAGAATCCTACAAATCCCCTCCTCCACATACACAACAAAATTCCCATCCCCCAACCTCCTCCATCCACTACACAATCTTACCCATCCCTGAACCTTCACAAATATACATGGACACCACATCCTATCCATCCCTCGGACCTTCCCAATTCCACACACACACATAACCTACTTATTCCCAGACCTTCCCTGCCCTCCACAGAAAAAAAAACACGAACATGTGTGCCAGGGGAGACACGCACAACACACAGTGTTTTAGACACATGGAAGAACCGCACATGGACACAAGGCACACATTTTGGCATCACCCGGACTGACTGGTTGGGATTCACTGTCTGAAAAGATCTATCCATACTGATTTTACATATCACAAGTAATGTGGGGGGCCCGACTCTGGCTGGAATACCCTGTCTGAAAAAATCTATCCATAATGATTTTACACATTGTAAGTAATGTGGGGGACAGACACTGGTTGGAATACAAGGTCTGATAAAGATCCATCCTTATGGATTTCACACATTGTAAGTAATGTGGGGGACAGACAATGGTTGGAATACAAGGTCTGATAAAGATCCATCCTTATGGATTTCACACATTGTAAGTAATGTGGGGGACAGACACTGGTTGGAATACAATGTCTGATAAAGATCCATCCTTATGGATTTTATACATTGTAAGTAATGTGGGGGTCAGAGACTGGTTGGAATACAATGTTTGATAAAGATCCATCCTTATGGATTTCACACATTGTAAGTAATGTGGGGGACAGACACTGGTTGGAATACAATGTCTGATAAAGATCCATTCTTATGGATTTTATACATTGTAAGCGATATGGGGGCTGACATTGGTTGAATACTCTGTCTGATAAAGATCCATTCTTATTGATTTTATACATTTTAAGTAATGTGGGGAACTGACACTGGTTGGAATACAATGTCCGATAAAGATCCATCCTTATGGATTTTATACATTGTAAGTAATGTGGCGGGCTGACACTGGTTGAATACTCTGATAAAGATCCATTCTTATGGATTTCATAGATTGTAAGTAATGTGGGGGACTGACTCTGGTTGAATACTCTGTCTGATAAAGATTAATCCTTATGGATTTGATACACTGAAAGTAATGTGGGGGTCTGACACTGGTTGAATACTCTGTCTGATAAAGATCCATCCTTATGGAGTTTATACATTGTCCTGGTTGGAATATGCTGTCTGATAAAGAACCATTCTTATGGATTTTATACACGAAAAGTAATGTGGGGGTCTGACACTGGTTGAATACCCTGTCTGATAAAGATCCATTCTTAAGGATTTTACACACTAAAAGTAATGTGTCAAATGATGAACAGAATGAGACAATTTGTTCCAAGCGGCAGGTCCAATAAAGGAAAGAGCTTGCTCTGCCCATTGTTTTGTTCAGCCTTTGAAAATGGACAAACTGCTAGTGTCTCCTGAGAAGTAAAGGGAATGAGGTAGTGTGTAAATTGACACCATCTCAGAAAAATAGTTTAGAACGGAATCAATAATTGTTGTAGCAGATGAAGGTCAATTTTCAGTCTATTCTCTGGGAGATCAAAATCCAGTGGGATTTAATCTGAAGTGATGAGAGTTTGATTTGGTGCTTTGAAAAACATACTGGGACCACTATTATGATCTTGCTCAACTTCAATGTCAGGGAGATCAGACAGCAAACAAGATGAGAGAGAACAAGCAAAGCATCCCTTTGGTTTGCAAATCTGAGACGCATTTCATACAGGCAAGAGACTAGGAATTCTTAAGAGTTTGAAGAGTGGCAAAACTTCAGAGCACAGTCTAATGGCCAGCAGGGCAAGACGTTGGTGGGCGATTGCTTAAGTTTCTAAAGGCTCTCGCATGAGAGCAAAAATGGAAAAGGTGCAATATCTTGTGATTGATACATTAAAACTTTCATTGATGCAAACCTTCCGACAGCCAGAAGAGCTTGAAAAGGTTGCCTTATAGCTAATTTGTCTTTCGCACGCTTCTTTGTTATTCTCATCTTTCGCTAGTCTCGCCACAAGCAAACAACAGCCATTGGTGAATTCTTGTATCATGAAATCCACCTCTGTCTGTATTCTCCAAAGTTTATACCTACCTCAGAAATTGTCTCAAATTGTTCATTCATAAAAATATCTTTGAGTGAAACTCAAAACATACATCATGGAGTGGGTAAGAAAATGAAAAGTACTTTCGGCCAACTGAAATAGAAACAATGAATCTATATCAGAAATGTTACTAACTATCCAGTCCAATGAAGTACAGCAGCTGACTGAACAGGATGCAAGTCTTGTGTTCTATCTGGTTGCTTTGAAGAGAATGACAGCCGACTGCGTAGCTGAATAGTTTGGGAAACAAGTTTTTAAAACAAAATGATGAAAAACATGCACTTTATACTGCATGCACTCATGTGCTGTCGCTATGACAGTGGCAGTGAAAGATAACATAACATTTATCAAATTCATGAGCATGAAAAAAAAAAAAAGGTGCGAGGAGCTGAGGAGGGGGAGGAGGAGGTAACAAAGGGAAAAGTGGCAAGACAAAGGAAGAGGTGCCAAAAGGAACAATGCACCTTGTGACGGAGATACGGACCTGCGCTTTTGCATACTGAACTTTGTGAACAACACTCCAGACCCACTCCGTGGATAGTCGTCCTATTCTAACGGACACTAATAGGTTTCTTTTCGTTAAGATTTATACAGGAGTTAAAATCTGAAACAGACACCAGAGACAGGCAAGCCTACTCCCTTGCACAAACAAAGGGACGGAGCACAAAAAGTACAAGACAAAGGACATCAGCATACAAACCCACACAGGGCCTGCAATGAAAATAAACGAACAAATGAATAATCAAATAAATAACATAACTGAAAGTGCAAAAAATGAAAAGGAAAAAAAAAATGCATGATGTGTAAAAAGCGAGCTTGGGGGAAAGGAGGGAATCACCTTTTTCCCTACCTTGTCTGCACTCTGTTACTGATTGTAAAATGTTCTAACAGGTGCTTCTGCTTTTTTTTTTTCTCCCCATTTATACCGACTGAGTCTGTACCAATTCCCCAATATCTGATCAAGAAGCTGTACTATATATTTCTTTTCTCAAACAAGCGATCCCAATTTTTTTTCCAGCAGAAATGGACAATGAAAAGAAGAAAAAAAAAAAGCAGCCAAAAGGCAACACTGTTTGCATTCCTGAGAGACCACATATTTTAACAAATAAAGTCATCTCGTTTACACAGTGATTTAAAGTGAAACAGTCATTGAATCTTTCCTTCTCATTAAATCAGTCAACAATAAATTACAGGACCAAAAAACACACTAAATATTCAATGGATCATCTCTCTTATAATCAAAGCAGTCAACACAGCATTACAAGATTAAAACTGAAACATTTTGATAGATTATTTCCACCAATAAAGCAATCCACATCGCATGACTGGATTAAAACAAACATATTCAACTGATTGTTTCCTTTTATAAATACAATTATGAACATCACATTATAGCAGTAAAACTAGAACTTCAATGCAATTAATACTACACTACATGTACAATAATATAGATAATGCTACCCTCTAAGCAGTCAAAACTGTGTGACAGGATTTAAACCAAAATACCCACTAAAAACTATCCCCATGAATAAAGGCCTCGGTCAAAATTGTGTAACAGGATTTAAACCCAAATACCCATCAAAAACTATCTCCATGAACAAAGGCCTCAGCCAAAATTGTGTCACAGGATTTAAACCCAAATACCCATCAAAAACTATCTCCATGAACAAAGGCCTCTCGTGCTGCTCCAAAGGATTAAAACAATTACACTCAACAAATCATCTCTTCTAAACTACATTACACAATAAAACTGACATATCTAATACAAATCATCTCCCATCATTGCTAAAGAAATCAATGTTAAATAGCTGACATTGAAACTGATGTATACAATTAAAAATATCTTTCATAATTATAAGCACAGCAACCAATACTGCATTTATGAAATAGAGACGAAAAACTCCACTGAGATTATCCACTCTTCATAATAAAAGCAATCAGATTTAAATTACGTCATATGACTGAATCAAAAACAGAGATCATCCCCTTCACATAATCCAGGCAGCCAGGGTTATGTTGCAGGATTAATACATATTTTCTCCAAAACTCAATAACCATTTTCTAAGCACAAGCTGGCATCACTGAAGAACCCAATACAATTATTTGCTCTTCAAATGGCTCAATATGCATCTGCCATTTTGTGTACTTTCTTTTTCTCAACAGTTTTAGTTGACTTAAAAACTGCGACAGCCATGTGGTCAAACATAAATGTTATGACTACACAGGATGAAGAAATGTTTCATCTCTTGCACCTCAATCAGAAGATAAATTCTGACATATTTCTGTAAACAAAGCAAGCACCCCAAACACCAGCTACACAGGCTGGTGAGGTCGTTTGTGGGAGGCAGCAGAGATTCGATCCTGGTGTTCAAAGATCAGCTTGGCCAGCTGGGCCCGCGTAGCCAAACCATGTGAGCGGCGCTCCAGACATCTCTGGTACTGGGACGGTGGGGAGTTGGCCTGACAGTTGAAATGTTTGTAGCGATGTTTCAGGGCTGGTTCCACCGCTCGGAACACGTGAAGCTTGCTGGAAAACATACAAAAGACATTACAACAACAAAGCAAACGTCGAAATAACAAATCAAACCAAAATACAAAACACAAGCACATGGTTTAACAACTCCTGTCTTTTGCCCTAATCTTTTTTCTCTTTTAAGCCAAAGAAAAAAAGGAAAGAATTCCACTGAAGACTGACTGAAGCAAAAAGCCTGGGGTGGGGGTGGGGGTGGGGGTGGGCCCTTCCTCACTTGGTTCCTTGGCTAGAACTCTAAGACACACCATCAATGAGTCTCTCTCTGCCACTGTAATCTCACCATTCAGGTAGCCATACTCCACTGTGAGGATGATATCTATGCACAACACCAATGGCCATGTATTTTGTTTTTATGTCACTCATAACACTGGCACGCGATGGCCTATTCTCCATCAAACGGAGTGGATTCAACATGCCTGCAACATTTTGTTGTGCATGTGTTCAGACATGGGAGCTGAGTTTAAAGTCTCATCCAAAGTTGGATGCTTTACTCACAAGGCCAGCCAGGCTCCAAATCGCCCTTTAAGTAAAAGCTGTTTTTAGCCTAACTAGCTGCAAAAGGCACCTCAGGGTTGAACACAGTGTTATCAAGAAAACACACACACACACACATCCATATGCACACACACACACACACACACACACACACACACACACACACACACACACACACACACACTCACAAACACATACACACATAGAGAAAGACTAAAAACTTTAACCACAAATGTAAGAGAATGAAAAGAAAGAAACTAACACATACAAGAATGGTGTGCCATACAAATGTTTGTAAATGGGTATATCCGTCGTAAACACACACCAGATTTTTCACTTTATCCTCGTACTAATGCTGTCACATATGAAGTTCACAAATCTCACTGTCACAAACTACCTTTACAGGATAGCGTGGTTCTCTGAAGAAAAGGAAACAATAAAAAGAAGAAAAAAAAAAAGGCTCTGTAGTCTGCACAATCAATTCATGACAAAGAAAACTGGATGCGGCCAATAATCCCTGTATCTGAAAACAAAAACATGTATACCACCTGCAGAAATCCACACACCTGTACTTGATGAACATGTCAAAAATGTCCCCGCTGCTAACATCATCGGGCAGCATGAGCTGTCGCGCACTGATGTAGTCCGAGATGTAGAAGCTGGAGTGTTCATATGACTGCAAGTCATAGTGTCCTACTTTGTTGTTCAGCTCGATGGACGTCGGGTACGGCTTCTTGTCGTAAATCAGGTTGGGTTTGTACTGCCAGAAGCCGATGGGGAAGAACACCTGAGGATGCAGGAGACAACAATGGTCATGCAAGAATTACTGTACATCCTCTTTGTTTACTTGACAGGCCGCTGGTCTACGAAAGGGCTTATAAAGTGTGTCTTTCACGATTACAGAAGAATTTAGCGCACATCCTCCTTGTTCTTTCGGTGGAGTGATATGGATCATGGCGTGCCTGTCCTCTAACAGTAAACATCTGCTCAGTTGTGCTGGTTTTTGGTTGTAACCCTAATTTCCCTTGTGGGAATTCTGCCTCTTTTGAGTCAAATCAAATTACCATTACTTTCTGTGGAGGAAGAATTTGGGATAACTGAGACCAATTTTTTTACTACCATTTTGTTTTCCATATTTCATCCTGACAAGGCCGTTGATGTCCCTGATTGCCCACTGGCTGGTTAATTCAGGTTAAACATCAACACCCACCTAAGATAACATGGCTGATGGGGATAATCTGATATCCATCACAGGATAGTAGGGGGAAAGGAGGAAAGAGAAGCATCTCCAAGGTATGCAATAAACAGCCCTCTAAAATTGATAAAACATCCTTAATATAGTGGTGAAATCCTACCCAGCTATCCCCATAAACTCCAAGTCAGAGAAGAAGCCACAGTCTAGGGGGAAAAAACCCCCATACAATATAAAGACAGTTGGACTCAGAGTTGATAAATCGGAACAGTCCTCCCAGGACAAAATGGCTGTCATTTGATTTGACACAATCACATAATTTCCCTTCTGGGAGTCTTAAGACCAACCACAGCTTCTGTTCTTTACATTCTCTTCCTGAACTACACTTCTCCTGTTATTCCCCCTTCCCCCTCCCTCAGGAGATGCCATGTGAGACATGATACTCTAATGTATAGTTTTATTACCCATGACAACAAAATTGCAATAACAAAAACAAAACAAAACAAAATAATAATAATAATAATGATTTATGGCACTTAATCTTACATCATAAGCCCTAAGTGCTTACAAATACATAAAAGGTTAAAGAAAACATAAATGAAACCAGTAAGAAGATGAATATTGCAACAAGTGCCATGAATCTACAAACAAGGGTGCATACTGACACCCATCCACGCACACACACTATGCTATGTGCATACTTGATAACATGCATCTTTTTCCCTCCAGGTTATACAAAAAAAGAATTAAAACAAAGAAAAACCAACAGTAACTCCCTCACCTTCCCCTCCCCCCTCCACCACTTCCCTCCCTCATATCAGACTCACCTGCCATTCAGGAATAGTGTTCATGCGGACACGGTTGAAAAAGTCCGTGGCCAGCTCCATGCCCACAGAGCAGAAAAGAACCAGCGAATCAGGGGGAATCTTACGAGTGACTGCCTCCATGAGGTAAAACTCAGATATATAGGTCCCATTGCTTTGCAAGGAAATCCATTCAATCTTAGCGGCACTGTCAGCGTATTTCTTGTTGTAGTAGGTAATCATGGACCTGTTAAAAACAAACAAACAAAAAAAACCCAATTCCTTTTATAGATGTCGCATTTCAAAGTGAGTACGTTTACCACTTCAGCTGAAAGTCAAAGATGGGACACTACACTTGTGTTGAAAATGGTGTCAGTGCATGTACGAAAAGAGACACACCACAAGAGCAAGGCATGAAAGGACCCAGTGTGTGTGTGTGTGTGTGTGTGTGTGTGTGTGTTTACCTGTAGTTTTTGGTGACATCAGTGCCTCTGTGACACTCAGCAGTGACACTCTATTCACTATCCTCACTGTACAGCTATACATTGTGTGCGTATTTTTGTATGGACATGTATAAAGTGCTTAAAACAATGACAGAAAAATAATGTGGAACTGTGCTTGAAACTTCTTGCAGTAACTCTTCAGTGGTGACAACTGACACCAGCTGTGTGACATTCTGTGGATTACCTGTGGGGACTGAACTGGCGGACAGAAGACAGGTCACCTCAGGTAGGCTGCAGCTTGCATTTTACAACACTAACATGCATGTGCATGGGATAACTGCATGTTGCTGTGCTGTATTAGAATTGTCACCATCGCATGTCACACACTTGGTGAAATTGTGGTAACAGTGACATAGCATTTCACTTCTAGACACACAAAATCTCACTCACATTACAGAACAAAGCCTTGTGGCCATACTTGGAGAATTTCATAGCTCTAGAGGTTTATTCTTGGTTGTGGTGAACCATACATACCCATTTCAAGGCTAAACTCACCAAAAGAATCCAAAAATTAGGGGGAATTTGGCCACAGAGAATCTGAATACATGCGGGCTAAGAGAGGGACACACAATCTTTACCTGTGTAGTGAACTGTTTCAGTGTTTTGAGGGATGAGGGTGCTATATTTATTTCTGTAGGAATTGGGTGTCAATGTGATGGGGGAAAAATCTTTATTTGTGTAGTGGGTGGTTGCAATGTGGGAAGGGAGGTAAAATCTTTGTTTGTGAGCAGGGTTAGGAGGACACAGTCTATTATCTTGTGTTGGGGAAGACGTCAGTGTACAGGTCTTGTGACCCCTGTTCTTTTCTATTTTCTTTCTTCTACTGAGTCTTTCAAGCATATATTTTTTTCAAATAAAGTTGTTTACGTATCACATGCCCCTTTACTTACTTTTTCACAACAACATGATAAGCAACTAATAAAAGTTTGACAATAAATAATTCACAACTCTCAAAAGCATGAAACAACAGCCTCATACAAATGCATGCAAACATATATACACATACAAATACACACATACATCATACGGTATCTCTTAGTCTAACAGAGAAGCCCGTGATGGGACCTATCCAGGTGGCGCATGCATGACAGGAATGGTCCACGACAGCTTACTTTAGCACAGAGAACGTGTCCTCCTGGCCGGGGTGAGGAGCGTGCTGGTAGATGAAGATAACCAACAGCTCCGTGTTCTCCTGGGCATCCAGACAGATGTGGGCATAGTCGTCCAGGAAGGTGCCCACTCCCTCCTTGTCCTCTTCACTCACAGGCAAAATCAGATGGATTGTGGTGGTCTCCGTGACGTATGGCATAGGCACTATGTCCACCTGCAACCACAGAATACGATAGTTTATCCTCATGTGTATGTGCGCATGTGCACACACACACACACGCACGCATGCACACACACACACACATGCACGCATGCACACACACACTACACAATCAGTGACTCACACCCACAAACATACACACAGAACTCCAAGCAAAATTCATTCAAAACAAATCATGAAAATTACTTGGGTATTCAAGGTAACATTGTTGAGCATCTGTGCATAACTACTTTTACAGAAAAACTTCATGAAAAAACTATTAACACGTTAAAGCAGTACAAGGCATTCAGATATATGAGAAGACCCTATGCCTGGCTGGCTATCTAGCTGCCTCTTTGTGGCAAACACAACAAAACACTGTACTGACCACCATGAACATCGCTGTTGAGATTCCCTTTTTACAGAATGGTGGTTTGCATCTGTGGTACTTGTAAAACTTATTTCAATTACTCACAGACCCAGCACAGCTGAAGCTTTGGAACAAAATGTGAGACAGATATTCAAGTTCATATTTTTGCTTCTGGTATGAACAGATCTGTTGAACAAATCCTGGCCACAAACCATTTCTTTCATCTTTCAACAGGAGACATTAAAACCGCAGACATTCAAGTCTGGTGCTTTTCACTATGGCAAACAGTATCTTTTTCCAAGTCCGCTTAGATTTCAGTGGCAAACTGTTAATATCTAAACAGAAAATGGGAAAAAAATGATGGACTTTAGGCCATTCCACATCAATGTTGCTTCCAGTTTGAGGTGATGAGTGACTGTTCGTCCTTTGTTTTCATTGTCTAGAATGTTGTTCATCTTAACCTGAAGAAGACCAAAGAGATCGAAACGTGTAGTGTTTGTTTTGTAATTGGTATGTTCTTCTGTTCAGCAGTGCAGTAATTTTTTTTTTCCTCTTCAATAGTTACATAACTTCTTACTTGAATTATGTAGTCTTTGAGTTTACATGATTTGAAATAGATTTTCTGTCCGTCAACACCCAATTCAGCCGTGCACCAGGAGAGAATCAACCATAAACGGGTCTTTATAGTGTTTACTATTAAAGTATATTTTCATTAAAACATTAAGGGGCAGTCACATCTACCATGAATAAATTTTAAACTTTACTTTCTCAAAAGAACAAAAGAAATGCTAAAATATCATTCTTTTCCCTCAAAGAAAATGTTGCCAGACTTCAAAATGAGAGGATAGATAAAATCTGTTGCAGTAGCTCACACCACTTGCTAACTCTATCACAGTGAGAATAAGAAGAATGTTAAATCAATATTTCAAAGCAATATCTCTGAAGTCAGACACTAACTGAGACATTAAAATCTACACAGAGATATTCACCAGATCTGATGTAATTTACCATGCTGCTATGTGTGTGTGCGTGCCTGCCTGCGTGCGCGCATGTGTGAATATGATGTAACATCAAAATGAAAAATGTTAGCAAAAATCAATGTGCCGTACGTAAAATTGAAATGAAGAATGCTGGCACAAATCAGTGTGCCACATGAAAACAATTTGCGTGTCGTTTCATTTGTTTTATCTTAATGTTCTTTACCTCGTGGATACGCTTACCCTTGTTTTAAGGATCAATGCGAGGGTTGCCTGCCAGAACCCAGTATCTCCCTTATATATATGTATGTGAGATACTGGGTTCTGGCAGTCGACCCTCGAATGTATCTGTAAACAACAAAGCTTCGACTTCTTGACAACCATGCTGCCACTGTCCTTCAGGTGTAAGACTGACCTGCCCCAGGGGACGAACCAGCTGCACGCGTTTCTGCACCTCCATGTTCCCCTTGGAAGTGTCCCGCACGGTTATGTCCAGGATGTACTCCATGCCCCGCTGAGGGTCAAAGCGGCGATAGCCGTTGTTGAGGCCCGAATACAGGAAAATGTTGTTGTACTTGGCGTTGAGTCTCTCCACCGACACCTTGACCACTTCCTGAATGTCCAGCTTGTCTGCCCCTGTTGATTCATGCAACTGACCCTAAATCTTATCTGTTTAAACGCCAGTTGCAGAATACCACCTAATTATTACTAAATTACGACATGTCACTTGCACACTTTGCTCTTGTGTACGAATGAGCTGTTCACCATGTTATATAGTGTGAGTGTTTATGTATCCGACATTGTGTCCCAGTGCGTGCATGCGTGCGTGTGCATGTGAATGCATGCATACGTTTATGACTCGTGAACACAGCAGAGTGTGTGTGTGTGTGTGTGTGTGTGTGTGTGTGTGTGTGTGCTATGTATATTTTAGATGTTAATTTGTAAAAACTTGTAAAGCATCCTGTAGCCTACGTTATTAGGATGGGCACTATAGGAATTGTCCTCATTATCATTATCATTAGATAACCTGCCTTTCTCTTTCATTTACCATCTGTGATCAGGACAAACAATCAATGCTTAACACTATCAACACAGGCCCTGTACTCACTATGCACAAATGGCTTCAACACAATTTTTACCTTGTTTAATTCCCTTATGCACAGTGATATACAGTCGAAGCCGTTTATAACGAATCGCCAGAGACATTTTAAATTGCTTCATTATATCCAGCCTTCATTACAACCAACCTGCCAGTTATAACGAATTTCTGTCTGGCTGCTTCGTTATATCCAGAATGATGTGTATGTGTCTCTCTCTCTCTCTGACTCATGGCTCTCAAATATGAACCAATCACAAATGACAGGGAGTTGTCTTTCTTGTGTTGTGACAACTGATAGTTTGACACTGTTTTCTAGCAAAGCACAGCTCTTTAAGTGCTTGAAGAGAGGTGGGGCAGTTTCTCTTCAAATTAACAAATGCTATCAACTGTTAATGGTTTGCCATAATGGCAGATGCAGATCAACCAAAACACATGTCAACTGAGATAAGAGACTTTGGATCTCTCAGGATCCCCCTTTTATCTACCGCAAATGTATGTGCACTGGTAAGTGTGAACAAATGCATTGATGCAAGTGTTATAATGAAGAGTGTCCACAGAAATGAGTGTGTGGGTGTCAGTGTGTATGTGCATATAAGTGAGAGAGAGAGAGAGAGAGAGAGAGAGAGAGAGAGAGAGAGAGAGAGAAGAAAGAGAGATAGAGTGTGTGTCTGTGCAACTCACATGTGTGTGTGTGTGCATTGCACTTGTGTGTGCATGTGTGCATGTGTGTGTGTGTGTGTGTGTGTGTGTGTGTGTGTGTGAGTGCCTATACAATTTATGTGGGAAATTTAGTTGCATTTTTTGCATGATTGAAACATCTATTGACACATACATTTTATTTATTTTTCACAGATGATGCTCTGGCGCATGCCATGAAAGAAAGACGAATTAAATACACCACAGACTCCTGGGAGTCTCAGTCTGGTAACCTCGAGCTTTGGATGCCTGTGGGTGTACAGGTACAGATGGATGGAAAGAATGAGATGGTTGTCTTGTGCATGATTCACAGGCAAGCATGTTAGTGTGGGGTGGAAGTGTCGGGGTAAATGGAATGCACGGTTACAGGTGTCATGTATACCATGTGCTGTGGTGGAGGGAAGGGGAAGGGGGTGGTGATGAATTTTGCGACATGTCTGCTCTTCTGCTGAATTGTGTCCCTCCCCCTCCAATCCTCTTTAATTTGAAAAAAAAAATCTTGTCAGACTGCGTTTGTTATACAATAAGCTATTCTTACTTATTCACACCTTTTCCATTTGTTATTATTATTATTATTGTTAGTAGTTGTTGTAGTATCAGTATTTTCATTCCAGTTGGCATTATATTCCTCACTATTATTTTGAATTTCACCTCTATCATCATCATCATTGTTCTTATTGTTGTTGTCATGGTTTCTATTACTATTATCATTTTCGTAATTGATCAAAATAAGTATGACATCTGATGAACAGCATTCCCCACAAATAATCAAATTCATACAGACAGAGACACACATACCTGTGTGTATGCCCTTATACACATGCATACACATTCCTGTGTGCATGCAGGAACACACACGCATGCACACACACATACACTGCACCGACACTCATCAAGGGTTACTCACACCTACATGTTCACACCATGTAAAGCATTATCTGTCCTAACCAGGTATTGCAAGCTCTCAGAAACGTGAGTGCAAATGTATATAAAAAAAAAAGATAGCCTTTAACACTGTAAACAGTGAACAACAGGCACTGTCTCCATCTTTCTTTGACACTTTATTAATTACCCACAATTTCAAAACATCTGTTTTACTTTTTCTAGCGTGCTTTGAATTCACCTGTAAATTATTTCAAGGTACAGCTAATCCAGGAAGTCACAGATCAATTTTCTAAAATGTTCTACATGGCCAGTAGCAAACTGATATATTTTCTCACAGCAGATGAGCCCCCTTTTCTCTGGATTCCTCGGCCACAATCTCCACAGATGTTTCCGTCTTCTTCTTTCACCCGTCCTACTGCCATTCATGTAGAGGTTTTATTCACTCAGACGGATGAACAGATGGTTAAGCTCTCTCAGTGCCTTTTGACCGTCTTTTGACTTAACTGTATCACAACTGGGTCAGGCACAGAATGCGGTTGGGTAAATCAGAGAAAAGTTTAAAACCTGTCAGTTTCATATACAGCACAATAAATAAAAAAAGACATATATCAATTATCGTTTTGCATATACTGCCAGCCAGTTCTGTTCACGAGTCTGTCAGTGATGAGAAGACAATCAGTACCCTCGAAGAAAATGTTGGTGCCCCTTCTCGCCTCCATAGTTCCTCATGGTGAGAATCGTAACACTGTGATACCATGAGAAACAACTGTGCTCTTCTTTTCCATGTCAGTTAACAAATGTCAGGCTGCATGAAGCCTTTGTTAGTGACCTTACCAAACGCACCAACACATTCACACCAGCATGTGAATGCAAGTGCTACAGTGATTTGTCATGGTGGGATTGCCAACTATGTTGATGGTACCTATTTCACTGCGACAAAGTTACATCCTGGGAAGAAAAAGTTTTTTAAAAAAGCTTGCATAAAAGCTGGTCCTGTCAAAACCCAGGTGGTGATCAGCACTGGCAGCTTGATTTTTTTGCGTTTTAGTCACTAATGGCTGGTTGTTGTTGTGCTTTCTGCATGCATGAAGCACCTACCTTTCAGAGGCTTGACGTTGGTGAAGTCATCCTGGAGATAAATCAGTGTCTCAGTGAAGTAATCCCATCGAATGACATCAAAGCGATTTTTGGGTTTGTATGGCTCTGGGACACCTGAAAAACATATGAATAAGCAATGAATATGTTTCACATTTCTCTCTGCATGTGTGTATGTTCACATTTCTTTCTCTCTGCAAGTAAGAGAGAGAGAGAGAGAGAGAGAGAGAGAGAGAGAGAGTGTGTGTGTGTGTGTGTGTGTGTGTGTGTGTGTGTGTGTGTGTGTGTGTGTGTAACCACAGTTACAGTCTGTTGACTGGGGAAGGCTGGAGAAAGGGGCTGTCAACGTTGTTAGCTTGAATTCCAAATAAACACTGTGCATTTTTGCATGAGATGACCAGTTTGTTTTCAGCTGACTTCACTTTTGTTCCCCCAACAGGGACAATGACTGATGTTCTGTTTCAGAGGCAGCCAAGTCTCTTCCAATCAAACTTTAAACTTTTTCACTGTAAAACACAGCATGACAGCTTACGATGAAGGATACACTGTGCTGGCATCATGGCCTCTCACACAGCTATTGAAAGCAGAAACTGTCTGTCATGGCACATCAATTACAGATCATGTTGCGGGCAAAGGAAAGAAAGAATAAACTAAAGTGATTGAAGTGGCTTCTGTATGGCGAGCAAGCCTGGAGGACAAAAAATACTGGTGGACTGCCTTGAGACACAGAGTGTCTTAATACCACAAAAGCAATGAAATATTTGCCAGACAAATTGTTTGCATAGAGTTTAACAGGGTACAGCATATGACATCAAATGGTGTGCAACAAGATGACTGTATATTTGTGTGTGTGTGTGCACATGTGTCTTTAAGTGTGCGCCTACGTGTATGGTGTATGTGCACATGTATGCATACATATGTATATGTGCATGCTTGTGCTTACAGGCATACGCACATATATATATATATGAATACAAACACATACATGTTGTTTGCATGCATGAGTTTGTGTGTGTACATGTTGATGCACATACACGCACATCCACGTGTGCATGTGAGTTTAACTTATTCTTTAATCATGTTCTGTGTAAGGGCTTCATAGTTGCCAAATGCTCTTGTCATAAAGCACACACAGCTCTCAACAGTGCCAGGGTACAGTGAAACTCTTTAAATATCATCAATTTTTTCACTGTACTGTCTTGACCTTAGTGTTGCCCCAGTGACATTTGTTCAGCTTTCGGAACGAGGCGCACTGCTGGTCATCAGAGCTAAGCGATTCTGAAATATTGCCCCTTGCCTCATGCATCACTAGAATCCCCCCACAAGTCCTGCATTTGATCTGATCAACAAATAGCACACCCTTGTCTTTATGGCCATATAGTATCAAAATCAAGACTATTAACGTCGCTATTATCATCCTGATTTATGGTGTGCACAGTATGGAAACAGCACTTACCTATAGGCCAGGAAATGCTATCAAGTCCTCCGGGAGCATACTGGCTCATGTACAATATGTTTTCTTTCATCCTCTCAATGTCTTGTCGAGTTGTGTTCAGCTCATATTCACAAAAATATCTGAAACGAAGAACAGACTTGCCAGTGACAAACAAAACACAAGCACAAATGACTAATGATAATACCGTTTCCTGTTTATCTATTTCACACTTGGGGGCCGGAATAGCTCAGTTGGTAGAGCGCCGGACTCGTGATCCTGGGGTTGCGGGTTTGAATTTCGGTACGGGGGATTTTTCCCTCGGAGTTAACCTTGGTTCTGACTCCATTCCCCATACAGTCCTTTGAATGAGACTATAAACCGAAGTTCCGTGTGTGAACGCACGCACAACATCTTGCACACACGTAAAATCCCATCACCAACTTTCGGAAGAGAAGGCCAGTTTGGCCGTTGGTATGGATGACACGTTACACACAGCATGCACCCTGTGTGAGAAATGGAAAGAATGAAGGAAATAAGGAAATTGAGTGAACGATATTGACTGGATGACATGGGAAATGACTTCAGTCGGCACTACCTAGGTAGGCAGCCCGTTGTGTAAATGAGAGTGTTTATTATATTATGTGTAAAGCGCTTAGAGCCCTAATCTTTAGAGAATAGGCGCTATAAAAAATTAACATTATTATTATTGTAACATTTAAATTCTTTCCATCTAAGCCCAACTGAGAATGCGTCCATAGCCAGTAAACACCAGCTGTGGAAATGTGATCATGACTCTTGGCTGCCCCAGACAAAACCCGCACAATTTGGGGAGTTGTTTCAAGTGCTACCTTTCCCACCTCCCCTGCACAAAGTTCCTTACCAGCCTGGAGAAGATCATCCACCAGGGGATGAACTCCACTGGCAATACATCGCTTCAGGCATCACAGTAGCATGAGAGAGGGGAGGGACAAAGGAGGTGGAGGGAGAGCACAGTCACTCCCCATGGCTGCCAACCACGTCAAGCTGATGAAACACACACACTTCCTGCTTCCCCACTCTCCGCGTCCCATTGACTGACCCGCGAGGGTCACGTATCCCTCCCTGTCTGCACTTATGAATGCTCGGTAAACAAAGCATCCATTGTGCCACTGCCAGGATTATGCACAGTCTGGGATCCCCAATGAGAGTGGGTCAAAGATCTGCCTTCTCAACTCTAGAGTGTGGTTTCCAAGTGGCATCGGTCATGCTGGCTCCGTGCAGCCACACAAACTTAACTAGTACTACTGAAGGAAGGAGACAATGAAAGTCACAAGGTGAGCGAAAGGTTAGGTTTAAGTAATAGCAACAATGACCCCCCCCCCCCTCCCTCCCCAAATGCAAATGGACAGTGACCAGTGGTGGATTGTCAAGTAAAGCAAAGAAACAAAGGATACTGACCAACCAGGACCTGAACACAGAAAAAAAGAGGCACAGAATGAAACCAGACAACCCGACAGTGCCCAAGTAGCCCAAAACGTGACGTTGAGGCACGTTTCATACAGGGGAGGCGGCAAAAATTCTTGCTTGCTTGGCGAGCGTCAGTGTTACTTAGCACAATCTGGTGACAGACAAGCAGGGCTAGAAACTGGTGAGACTTCGCCAGACTGTCTTAGTGATCTCTCACACATATGAGAAAAATGAATTACACTGGTAACATGCTGTGACCAGTGCATGAAAAGTAGTAATGTTCTCTGGTTTGTAACTAAAACAATCAAAGCACTGACCCTTCAGCAAGAAGGAGAGCTTGAAGAAGTCATATTGTTAATTTGAACACATCTTGCGCCCATTTCTTTACTCCTTCCGCCTCTTACCACCCTTGCCCTGAGTGTTAGCAAGCCACACGCGAGTTCTTCCACCTATGAAACTCATTTCTGGCAGCATGGGTATCACCTTCGTGGACGTCTGAAAATTGCTGAAAGGGCAGAGCAGGCCGGATTCCGAAACACAGGTGACAGGTGGGGTACCTGCAGGCCTCAGTGTGGCTAACCTGTCCCAGGACCAGCACTGCTCACGGCTCACCTGATCCTTACTTCGAGGACAGGTAGACGACTGAAAAAGGGGTTCATATAAAACGAAAGTCACTGGGATGAACAAGGCGAAATGTTGCAAGGAAACAGGGTCACCGTGTTTGGCCTAGGGCAGACGGATGAAGACTGCAACACCCATTGTATAGCCAACAGTCTGAACTGAGGAAATGTAGATATCCAGTTCACTCCATGTGTGATGGAGAGAGTATACTCCTGGCCTTGGGAGCAAATCCTAGAAGATTATGGCCTCTCAGATTGCTTCAGTGACAAGAGTGTTAACAGATGAGTACTCCTAGCTGCCAGTAGGCCATGGTTACTCTCCAGCAGGAGTTGCCGAAGTCCTAGTACTAGTGGTAGCCTCAGACTTTCCGTTATACTTTCCGAGGATAATCATCCCATATGTGTCCAGACTACCTAAAAGCAAGAATCATCCCCTGTGTCATTCCTCGAACTCAGTCCATGGATTTTCTTGTGTGTAATTTTGAATGTGCTACACTAGCCAACAGATGGTCGAAAAGGGCTGTGCTTTAGGTCCTAATGGAAGATGCTGACTGGCAAATCCACGGGGTGACCTACATGAGAACTGTTGCCTGAATTCTGTGAGAACATAGAGGCAAACAAAGCTGAATAGTAACCACTGAGGGTCTAGCTCTTGGCCTCTGTAGCACAGATCCAGACCTTGCAGTGTTCATTCCAAACACTCGCAGCAGCTGTGACACTGAGAAGGGGGAGTGGTTTCAGAGTGGGACGCTATGTTATAAGAATGTCAGCTCTATGATAAAGTACTCCGCAAAACTGCCAAAGCAAACAGTAATTAAATGCAGCTGACCTGAATCGATGCTTGTCACTCCAAACAGAAAGGTAGTAAAGTAATGCATGCCCCTCCCCCACTCCCCCTCCCCCCTCATCCTAACGTCCCTTTCCACAGTAAGGCCACAGTATAACAGTATAATTTCTGACAGAATCACGTATGGTTTCTGAAGAAGACATGACCACACACTGAAAGACTGATTTATAAAATGTCTAGAATTGGATAGTTAAAATGAAATGGACCTAAAAACGTGATCATCAGACAGCGTGACCATTGAATGAATAAATGAGGAATGGGAACGCTCATGACTACAAGTCACCTTGGCTTCCACCAGGAACCCACAGTATGTTTACAACAGAATTCTTGGAAAAGAAAAGTATAGACACACAGAGCAAACTTTTGTCTAGTACACAATAGTACAGACCACACAAGACACACATGTAAAAGGGGGGAAAAATACAGTTTACATCCACACATGTATACAACTGGAATATATATGTTAACAACTCTTGCTGCTTATAGTCAAAGAAACAAAAGAAGAAATACAATATCTACATTCTCAGAACCATCTCACATGACAGAAAGGCATCACAAAGAGCGTGTCAAGTGAGCCAGTCACTTCATTCACCTGTGCAGTTTGTAATGATTGGTGTCATCGGGCATTGGAAACACAGTGTGTGAGCTGTTAAACTCTGGTATCACTGACAGCTTGCTGATGGTATCGAAGCTGAAGGACTTCACCTGGTAGGCCTTGAATTTCTTGGCCTGCAACAGAAAAAAAAGTGTTAAACTAGATCAAAGGAAACATTAAATAATAACAATAATAATAATAATGAAATTTTATATATGCCCCATCTCCGATGAGCTCAAAGCGCTTACAAAGTGTGAATAAAAACATAAACTACAATAAACAGCTGTATTCATGCCAAAGGTAGAAAGAAAATAGAGGCAACCTTCATGAATATTAAGCAAGAAATAAACAAGTCACAGATATCTCACATAATTAAAATCACTCAATGACATGATGAATCTCTAAAAACAAATGCAAGCACACGCGCGCCACACACACACAAAACACACCTACACCTACACACACACGCGATCACATTTCATGAATAGCATGTCAAAAGATATTTTGAAAAAGAAAGGACACAGAAATGCAAAGAAAAATAAACATCGCACCATTTTAACATAGGCCTAATAAAAATTTCTGTTGGAAACAAAAAAAATCTTGTAAACTATTAAACAAGAAGACAGAAGAGAAGTAAGCAACACACACATACGCACAAAGGCTGCACACGCGTCCGCACCCGCTTGCACACACAAACACATGCGCGTGCACACACACACACACCGACACACGCACACTCAGACAGGCCTGCACAGACACACGAACAGACAGACAACACTACACGTAACTGAACATTTGACAACTCTGCGAAATGGGAAGAATCTGAACTGGACAATAACTGACAGTGCTATAGTTTTCATGACACGGAATGGGGAAAGTACTTTTGGAATAAATGTGTTTTTAGCCTTGATTTAAATGTGGAGAGGGATGGAGCACGGCGGACAGGAAAAGGGAGATTATTTCACATGGACGGACCAAGGTAGAAGAAACCCCGTTCTCCTAAAGTTTTTTAAGGTATTTGGGGTTTGGTTTGTTGAAGAGACGATTGTCGTCAGAGGAACGTAAAAATATCGTATTGAACTTCATCATCTGAACAGTACAATGTATTCCTGTCACACCGGATTTCTCCACAACGCCCCATTCAGGCTGCTCTTCCAGGGACAGCACCTAGCACACACGCTTTCTCTTTGAGTGTCTGACATACACATGACACAACAGGAAAGATACCATACCAATGTGGACATGGTAATAGCTGCTCCTAACAATCACATAGATCTGCTCTCTAGAAGCACACACCTACATATCCAGTAGACACAACACACACACACACACACACACACACCACACACACGCATACACACACATAAGTTTGCACAAATTTCAATTTCATGTTGTTTACAGCCCAGGAGGAACATCTCTCCACAATGATTCATATTAGTATCATTAACTGCAAGCACAGAGCGAATCAGTGCTTTGGTGGTGATTCTGAAAGAATATCTTCTCTGGCTGACACTATCTGGGGAGTATTGTTTTGTGCATTTTTAATCATCTGTTATTAGTCACATCTTTGAATTTGTCAAGCATGATTCAACATCCATTCTGCGCCCAATTTGAGAATATAAGCGACTCCTCATTCTTCATTTTCACTGTCCTGAATGTTGTTCATCTTGTCTGAAGAAGACCAAAAAGGTCGAAACGTGTTGTGTTTTGTCTTGTAATTTGTTTCTCCCTTTTGTCAGGCGGAATCATAACAATTTTTCTGTTAAATTTGTTTCAATTTCTGTCTGCAGCCACCTCACTTTGAAATTCACCTGTCTGTTTTGAACTGTGAATGACATAAGCGTTATTTCTATACTCTGTTAATTTGAGCTTTTCTTTGTATTTCAATCAGCAGCCTTTTCAGTTTTGAAACCATCATCTGCATTCCTCACAAACATAAATGAATACCTTCAGACTCGGTCTCCTGGCTCTTTCTAATGCAAAATCTGAACGCATACCAAATCACACACACAAATATATCGATCCACACAGATGTATAACACCAGTGTTAATACACTGGCAGGCATCAAATGAGGCACTGCATGGTTGTGATTCTGACGGAGTGTTCACGACACGACACTCACCCCTCCGTTGTCTGTGCAAGCCATGTCTGTGGCGTGGAGCAGACACTTGCCGAAGTTCAGGCTCTGGTCATTGTGATGGCACTTGGCCAGGCACCACTCCATGTGGACCCTCACCTGCTCCAACAGAGACTGAAAGCAAAGAAAACTCCAATTTACTCCAACACATTTAAAGCTGTTCGTGCTTCCTGGAAGGAGATTTGAATGGGCTTTTTTTTTTCTCTCAAGAGGTATGAGAAATCTTCTTTCATTCTTAATCTCACCAACAGTTGTCTGGTATTATAACTAGAAAAATAGGATCAATCATTTGGGTGTTCCAAACTTGTTCAACCCCTTGGTAGGATCAATCATTTGGGTGTTCCAAACTTGTTCAACCCCTCGGTAGGATCAATCATTTGGGTGCTCCAAACTTGTTCAACCCTAGGTAGGATCAATCATTTGGGTGTTCCAGACTTGTTCAACCCACCCTCCCAAGACACCACATGCTCTGGAGATGGTGGGCATGATGTAGGAGAAAGCATACTGGAACAGCACAGGCTTTTTTTTAATGTAGGAGAAAGCATACTGGAACAGCACAGGCTTTTTTTTAATAAGGGGGTGGGGGTGAGGAGGAGGCGAGGAGGGGGGTGTGGGGAGCAGAGGCCAGGTAATCAGGGATCCTGAAATAGGGTGGGTGCAGTGAAAACTATGGAATGATGATTTCCACCTCCAGTGTAAGAGAACTGGGATGCAGAGACTCTGGGAAGGTAATGGACATTGTCAAAGTAAAACCAAACCATTGTCATTGAGATGACTGGATCACATCAGTAAACATGCGAATCTGTTTACAGGTACAGTAAAAGGGTATGAGCTGTGGAGAAAGCCACATGTCACAGTGAAACCAAGGTAATGTATTTTAAGAGCAACGAGTATGCAGACACGGCCCAGTATGTGTAGACCTGCACATGTTCTGTGTGTGCGTCTCTCTGTGTGAGTCAGTATGTTCATGTGTGCTGTGTGTATGCGTGTCACTGTGTTTGTCATCCTCTGTGTGTGTGTACATGTGTGTGTATGCATGCACATGTGTGTGCAATATACATGCATGTTAATTCCAAAATATATACAATATCTTACGACAGCATCCCTGCACAGAGGTCCTATAAAAGTTTGGCTGATAGCTGTCAGTGCCCACATAACATGTACTTACAATAAAGATTCCTATGTCAGTCAAACAAACAAACAAAGCAATGAAGAAACACACAAATGTATGCACGCACACGCGTAGGCAGGCACACACACACACACACATGACTCACACACAGTTTTACACAAACACAAATCATTATGGCCCAAGACATCCTGAACTTTGGGTCAGAGGGGAAAAGAACAAGAACAACAATAACAATACTACACCACCACCAACATGACATAGAAACAGAAAAGAAAACACAACCTGTTGTATGTGGACATTCTTTTTCTAACACACAAAAGAGTGGTAGCAGAAAAGTGAGAGAGAAAGATACGGGGACAGAAAGGGGAAGATGGTTATAACAAAGCTTGCATAAACCGTGGTAGAAGACGGTGAAAGAGAGAGAGGAGAGAGACAGACAGACAGACAGACAGACAGACAGACAGACAAACAGAGATAGAGACAGAGAGAAATAGCCAGAGAGATCATACTAGGATAGGCTTAAACATTAAAGATAAAGTGACAAAGAAGGCGGGAAAACTGGTAACAAGTGAAACTGACAGACAGAGAAACTGGTAACAAGTGGAACAAGTGCGCACTTCACTGACCTGTGAAATAACAATACCTCCATCCAGATGGCAAAACGTTTTTCCCGCTTCAGTTGATTTCACTGCCCCCATGTGCACATGCTGGCTGACACTGATATGGCTGACTAGATTAAACAGATACTCGCCTCTCACGTAGGTGTGGTCTGTGAGAAACATGTAGTAGTCAAAGGTGTCCAGATACTGCTCGGTGACATACTTTAACATGTGCACAGGTATTAAATGTGGGTGGTTGTCCTTGAAATTCACAATGGTCATTCCAGAAGGCACAGTGGGTCCTTTGTCGTCCAGAAAATACACCAACCTGGTGACGTAATTGCTGAGAGTTTTGTTCAGAGCCACACCCAAGATGTTGATGGTGTTTTTCGAAGTCACCACACCCACAAACAACTTCTCTCGAATGCCCAGCTCTGTGGAGGCATACCGTGGACGAATGAGTTTTGCTTTGGCAGCACCCTCAACTTTGTCATTGTCATCCGACTGTTTCATAGGCGGTATGATGCGAGGTTCAAAGCTTTCCTCCTCCTGTGAGGTCAACGACTTGGTGCCTCGCATGTGCACCAACTGCTGAGGGTCCTGCCGAGACAGGAAGGTCTCGCAGCTGTCATCGCTGAACGGTGCATACATCATACTCATGGTCACTCCCAGACACAGGCCAAGGACGGCGGGGAGCAGGGGGCGTATTACTCGCATACACCTGTGATCCATTTTGCCGGACCAAGTCAATGAACACCTGCAGATGTGGCACTATGCAACACCTGAAAATGGTCAACCACAGTCATTAAATAGTACTAATAACAAACATTTTGAAATCTGACAATGAAAAGGCCACTGTTAAGGTCATGAAAATACAAACTGGCATTTCTTTAATAACATAGTGATAAAATAAGCTTGTGCTCTCTCTTTCACACACACACACACACACACACTCCCTCTCTCTAAGATATTCATCCAAGTAAGAGCCAAATCAGTTCACCTCTCTCTCTCCTCTCTCTCTCTCTCTCTCTCTTCGGTATTCATCCTAGTAAAAGCCAACTCAGTTCACCTCCCTGTCTCTCTTTCTCTTTCTAAGATGTTCATCCAAGTAAGAGCCAATGCAAATCACCTCTTTCTCTCAAGATATTCATCCCCACAATTTCTAACTAAGTTCACCTCTTTCTCTGTTCATTCCAGTGACAGCCAACTCAGTTCACCTCTCTCTCTCTCTCTGGTCATCCCAGTACGAACCAACTCAGTTCACCTCTCTCTGTTCATCCCAGTAAGAGCCAACTCAGTCCACCTCTCTCTCTGTTCATCCCAGTACAAACCAACTCAGTTCACCTCTTCTCTGTTCATCCCAGTATGAACCAGCTCAGTTCACCTCTCTCTGTTCATCCCATTAATAGCCAACTCAGTTCACCCCTCTCTCTCTCTGTTCATCCCAGTAAGAGCCAACTCAGTTCACCTCTCTCTCTGTTCATCCCAGTATGAACCAACTCAATTCACCCCTTTCTCTCTGTGTTCATCCCAGTAAGAGCCAACTCAGTTCACCTCTCTCAGTTCATCCCAGTAAGAGCCAACTCAGTTCACCTCTCTCTCTCTCTCTGTTCATCCCAGTACAAACCAACTCAGTTCACCTCTTCTCTGTTCATCCCAGTATGAACCAGCTCAGTTCACCTCTCTCTGTTCATCCCATTAATAGCCAACTCAGTTCACCCCTCTCTCTCTCTGTTCATCCCAGTAAGAGCCAACTCAGTTCACCTCTCTCTCTGTTCATCCCAGTATGAACCAACTCAATTCACCCCTTTCTCTCTGTGTTCATCCCAGTAAGAGCCAACTCAGTTCACCTCTCTCAGTTCATCCCAGTAAGAGCCAACTCAGTCCACCTCTCTCTCTCTCTGTTCATCCCAGTACAAACCAACTCAGTTCACCTCTTCTCTGTTCATCCCAGTATGAACCAGCTCAGTTCACCTCTCTCTGTTCATCCCATTAAGAGCCAACTCAGTTCACCCCTCTCTCTCTCTGTTCATCCCAGTAAGAGCCAACTCAGTTCACCTCTCTCTCTGTTCATCCCAGTATGAACCAACTCAATTCACCCCTTTCTCTCTGTGTTCATCCCAGTAAGAGCCAACTCAGTTCACCTCTCTCAGTTCATCCCAGTAAAAGCCAACTCAGTTCACCTCTCTCTGTTCATCCCAGTAAGAGCCAACTCAGTTCACCTCTCTCTCTCTCTGTTCCTCCCAGTAAGAGCCAACTCAGTTCACCCTCCTCTCTCTGTTCCTCCCAGTAAAAGCCAACTCAGTTCACCTCTCTCTCTCTGTTCATCCTAGTAAGAGCCAACTCAGTTCACCTCTCTCTCTCTGTTCATCCCAGTAAGAGCCAACTCAGTTCACCTCTCTCTCTCTGTTCATCCCAGTAAGAGCCAACTCAGTTCACCTCTCTCTCTCTCTCTCTCTGTTCATCCCAGTATGAACCAACTCAGTTCACCTCTCCCTGTGTTCATCCCAGTAAGAGCCAACTCAGTTCACCTCTCTCTCTCTCTCTTCATCCCAGTAAGAGCTCAGTTCACCTCTCTCTCTCTCTCTCTCTCTAAGATATTCATCCTCCCAAATCTACCAAAGTTCACCTCTCTCTCTCTCTCTTACTGCATATGATCAATGCATTCTTATAAAACCATGCGACACTGCTGCCATTAAGAATTTCCACGATAAACAACTCAAACACCTTGGAAACAGATCACTTTTTTTTCCTGGTTTCAGAAGTCATCATTAACTACACTGACATTACTGTAAGACATCTGGAGACAGGCCCATGCTAAAAAATAAGATATCCCCCATCAGTCTATGCAAAGCACAGGTGAAATGCTAATACCAAATATGTACTGTACCACCAGTGAAAATGGTTTAGTGGAATAGCAAAAAAAAACAAAAAAAACAACAAACAAACAAACAAACAAAACTTTTAACATTAATCAGTAGTACAGTTCCAGTCAGTCACGTCGCAACATCTTTTCAAGTTGACTGATGTCCACATTCTCTCTCTCTCTCCCTCTGTGTGTGTGTGTGTTTTTTTTTTTAACTTTCTGAACATTTTTTCTGTCTTTTTCTGGTTACTACAATACTGCATTATTTGGTAAGTCCATTACTATAGCATTTTACTATATATGTTTCTGAAAGCAGTTAAACTAACTTAATTTCAATTCAGAAACTTGGTATACCGTTTGTTCACACATGAATGAAAACTAGGCCCTTCATCATACTGCACATTAAGTTTGAATTTTTTCGAGTCAAGAAAATGTACGTCTATTTAGCTGCCTTTTGCCTTCTTAATTTTCTTTCCCGAGATTTGTTTACAAGTCTATAACATGTATGCTTTCTTTTTGGAATAATGGGCCCAATAAAGTTAGCCCAATATGTAAGTGTGGTTTGTGAAGCCCTGCATTGCATGCTACAGGGTGGGACACTATCTACTGTCCTTTTCATTTGTTTCAATAATAAAATGCGATGGTTACTGTTTGCAGTTTCCTCTTTGCAATTTTTACTCTCTCTCTCTCTCTCTCTCTCTCTCTCTCACGCACCTCTTTGCAATTTTTACACTATAGATCTCTCTCCCTCACACACACACACCAACACACACACACACACACACACACACACACACACTCACCACACCACACACATGTACACACAAAGAGTTTATTTTCTGTGTTGATGTAAAACCACAATTTCTCATGTGCGTGCAGGCACACACACACACACACACACACACACACACACACACACACACAACACACACCCCTGCGCGCGCGCGCACACACACGCATGCACACACACACACACACACACACCCCACACACACACACTCAGGCGTCCATGCACGCGTGCTTGCGTGCGCACCAAAATGTTTGCCAATAACTTCTTGAAATCTGCCATTTACATAAAATCGCAAGGCAAACAATAGTGTATTGTGGGAGGAAGGCAGTCTCGTCTGGAGAATGAAGCTCACTGATGACAGAACAAGGGTGATTGGGCAGGTGCTAGGTAGCACAGAGAGAGAGAGAGGGAGAGAGAGAGAGAGAGAGAGAGAGAGAAGAATGTAGGGATTTTACCGTCACAATCTTCTCACATGCGCACACGTGGTGTAATCACAGAATGAGTTCACGGAATGCGGTCAGCCTTCTCTTCTTTTTCTGTGAAGTTCGTGGCTCACACACACCTCAAATATACACACACACTCTCCACACACACAATCTGGCATCTCGTGATCCCCACAACTTGCCTCAAAGTAGCATTATGTTCTCTGTCTGTCTGTCTGTCTGTCTCTCCCTCTGTCTGTCTGTCTCTCTCAGTTGCTCAGTCACAAACCTTAAGTACCGAACACATGCGCATATACACATACAATATTTTATATCATGGTATGCTATTTATTCATTATGATAGCTGCTAAAAGAATTAGTTGTAACAAAATGATCATACCCAATGCCAGTCCTTGTATAATCCAAGCTATTTATCCCAAATACTAAAACTCGTCAAGGGAGGAGGGGGGGGGGGGGGGTGAGCTTGGGGGTGGGGGGGGGGGAGACCAGAAATTTGGGGAGGGGAGGGGAGGTGGGATCGACGGTGGGGGAGAGGGGGAGGTGGTGGAAAAAAAAATCTAACAAACCAACCTCTCACGCCTATTGTCACGCTTCTTGGCTTTCCTCATGCCTTCCCCGTGGACTCTTGCTTTTCGCTATAAGCCTGGCCTTACTGGGGACTAGCCAACTGGTGGGACGATTTGTAACAAATTCTACATACAACTCAATGATGCCGCCTCTGTCTGTCTGTCTGTCTCCCCCCCCCCCCTCACCCCCCCCCCCCTTCTCTCTCTATCTTTGGGAAAACCTGAAAGAAAAGACAATTAATTAACTATTAAGTCTTTTGTTTCATTTATGTTGTTCTCTTTGCATTTAAGCAGCACATTATCAGTGTGATAGTGCCAGTACACCACACATTAGAACATTAACAAACCCAGACATTTTGTATCAAATGCCAAAACACTAAAATCAGCAAGACTATGTCCATTTGTGGGAGAACATACAGACTATGCATGGTGTGTAAGGGACTGGTTGGAGGAAAAAAAAAACCCAAAAAACAAAAAAACAATCTGGGTGCTGATAAAGCTGAGCAGCTGTGCTGTTAGCGTAGAGCTCTATGAACAGGGTTAGTGGTGATGTATGTGTGTGTGTGTGTGTGCGGGGGGGAGGGGGGGGACCACTACTAAAGTTACAAACTCATTTATGCATGAGATCTCTCTATGTAGTTGTCATGAAACACATTTTTTGCGTTATGAACTTTTTTAGGTTACGAACTAGTTGGTATAGATCTGCAGCAAAGGTGTCATAAACCTGAGCCCTGGAGCTCAGCTATGGGCCCACTTTCTGCCAAACTATAAACAATCCTGACAGCAACAGCCCAGTAGCTGGATACACTGGGTTTTCCATGGCTCAGTTACTTTCCTTTTCTTGGTGGAATCTCACCAAAATACACTTATCTCAGTGGTAGCTTACTCTTCCAAATCACTGGTGTTTTCTGACAGCCAGAATCCCTTCATTCAAGATAGGGGTTCTGGCAGTCACTGTGTGTGAAAAGTGCTGCTCATACAAACTGGGCAGAACATAGCATGTCGAGTTAATGGGTTTTAGAGGGAAAGCTACTTACATTTGGAGATACTGGGTTTTGGTTTTATCAATAACTGATCAAAAATCAATCCCATGACCAAAAAAAGTTTACTAGGTGAAAGATCACACTGGAAAAGATAGTGTAGTGTAAAAAAATGAAAATCGACAAAAATGCGAGATACTGGGTTCTGGCAGTCAGCCCTCGATATTATATATATCAACTAATATCATAGGACCAACATACATTAAAAACAGAATTATACATGCTGAGAAACAATCATCCCCTCCACCCTTTCCCTACATTGTCTCCCCCTCACTCTCCCCTTCTCTCCAGCACACACAAACACACAGGATACACCAACGCATGCACATACGCACACATGCACACGCACACACTAATGGATTATAGCAACACTGAAGGCTAAAACAATTCTAACTTTGGCCAGTTTGGGTGAAAAACAACACACTGGAATGTAAATGCAACTGATCCAGGATTTAAAGCCTATCCCATTATGTAGGTCCTATGTCCTGTATTAAACTGGACTGTAAAAATGAACTTCAAGAACTTCCAGCGGAATTTTTGATGGAATTAAAAAAAAAAGGTGGTCATCTGACGCCCCTCCTCCTCCTCAGACACACCCAAAGCTTCCTTTATATATAAAAGACAAAAAAAAAGTAAGAAGAAAGAATGAAAGAAAATGGGAAGACGAAGAAAAGAAAGAAAAAGAACCTGACGGACAAGCACAGCTATTTTGTTTGAACAAAACAAACGGCATCACTTAGTATTAACAGACGGTTCAATACTTCATAACAATACTTCTTCAATTCTTCATAAAACAATTTGCAATGTAGACCACTACTTACCGACAAATCTATGCATCTAAAGTCACACTTCTCATCATCGGGCCCACTTTTGAACTAAACCATCTCACTCAAGTAGCCTACTACGTGTGAACTGAAACCAGAGTTATCTACCCTGCTGAGAAAAGTATTTACGATTATATGAACAGAGCATGTGCCAGACGGTCACCTTTTACTCAGGTCAACCGTAACCATAATCATCATCATCATCATCATCATAATCATAATCATTATCATCATCATCATATCATCACAATGAAAACAAGAATAATAGAAATAGACAGATAATGAACAGTTATTGAGGACGTTTGCTGTGGTTGAGCTCAATAATAGCATTACATTGATTTGATTCAGGTGTGTTTGTTTTGGTGAAAGTCAAAAAACAAACAAACAAACAAACAAATCTTGCGACAAATGCTCACAATACAAATGCTCATATGACAAATGGTTACAAAATAATGCTCAAATGGCATATGCTCATATCAATGCTCACAAAATTGAAAAACGGACAAATGCTTAAGACTCTTTTGCTGAAAGTTATTATTTGGACTTTTCATGTTCAGTTCTCAGAAACTGTGCCCACATTTACAGATCTCAAACTTGAGAGTCTGTGGCAGTCATGGAGAGAATAAAAAGAAAGAGAGGTGAAGACAAGCTGTGTCTCTGCTGGTTACATAATTATGATGAAAAAGAACGTCAAGGACTGGGTTAGATGAATGCAACCAGCAGAAAATAAGAGGTTGCAAACCAAGCCTTATACCTGATGTCTAACTGAAATCTGAGATCGCATATCAGTCATAATCAAGCAGCCCACAGGACTGGAGTTGAAGCATGTGAACTACAAACTGTGAAGAAAGCACGAACGAAACAGTTAAAGGCGCAATAAAACCAGATCCTTACACAAGGTCTACCTTAAACCAAGTGTATGGTCAACATGATCAATGGTTTCGTGCTATTGTCAAAGTAAAAGGATTCGACGTACAGTTTTCTGATTGACACTGATAGTTCTTAGCACTGTATGTGGAAATGATTAAAGACAGCTTCTGACATCGTCAATGACCCATAAAACAGAGTAAATTTTTGCAAGTGTCGGTGTTCCGACACAGACATGCCTCGACCATATCCAACCTCAGGATTTGGTCGTCTGCACTTCTCAACACTAACAACAGTGTCACTGACAACGGGACAAAGAGAGCGTCCATTGCATTCCCTAAACTCTATATAAACACTGTCGATCATGGGAAAGACACCCCAGCTGGCCGAACTTCCGGACAGCCTCAGACCGGAGGTAAACATCGGCACTGAAACGATATTGGACGCCTCTCTATCCATAGCAACGAACTGCTGCTTGACACCTACCAGGTCATCCGGGCAGACAGAGATAAAGGAAAAGAAAAAATAAATAAAAGACAGGACACAGGCGTGCTGATAGCCGTGAGAGAGGAAATTCAGTCAACTGTTGCAGAGGAACTGAGCATGCCTGTGGAATTCTCTTTGATTCAAATACTCATGAACTCCAAAGGCAGAAATTCAACACACGTTTGTGCTTATCACAGATCAAACGTCGCAGGCGAAATCCGCTTCACAAACCTAGTCATGTAACAGAAGACTTTAATTTTCCTGGCATGCGCTGGCCAACACTATCCATCAAGCCAGGATCTCCATACCCAAACCTGCCCACGGATTCCTGAATTTTCTTCGTGACAGCAGCTTGGAACAACTGCGTGATGCCATCCTGGACATCATGTTATGGCTGGGCTGGGCAGGCAGAAGACCATGTTGGTGATCAGGTCACGGGATGCACATGTCCTCAGGGGAGGATGATTATAGCTGTTGTTCTTGGCGATTCCATTTCTCCCAGCGACTCCCTTCCATGTCTGGTAGTCGTGCCTACTGTGGCGTTGAAGTCATTGAAAATAGTTGAGATTTACGTCCGCATAGCGAAAGCTTTTAGGGACATGTCTTTCATTCACGGTAGTCTTTAAAAAGTCACCAAAAATGATGAATTTATATTCCTTCAGCACCGCCGCTGTCACGGCTTCAATGTCCTCATGAATTTCGCTTTCTACCTCCGTCTGTGCGTTTGTCATGGTGGAAGCATCTGACGGTGGCACTGCACTTTATTCAGAGGGAGAGCAGCAGAGTCATGAGTCGGTTGTTCGATCAGTCAGTTAGGGAGACTGGTAAGCTAATTGTTGATCAGGTTTGACTTGACAACAAAACCCACACAGAAAGTGTAGCCGGCTTTGACTTCTGTCTACGGTGCTACATCATTGATGTCCCCTCCTATTACGATGTTTTCTGTCAGCATCTCGATCATTGTCCATCTGTCATTGTTTAATTTGTTTGAAACGTTGAAAAAAATTTTTCCAACAGATTTCATGTTTTAAGATTGTGTGTTTCTTTCTTTTTTTTTTTTCTTCTTCTCAAGATTTGATGTGTTACATTCCCACATTCCTTTGACTTTTATCTGAATTTTATCATTGAGTTCCTCTTAATAGCAAGTCTTTATTTTTCTTTCTTTCTTTCCCTTTTTTTCTCTCTCTCTTTCGCTTGGCTTTTTACGTTTACAGCTAGCAATATAAAAGGTGCCGGATTGGCTAAGATGATTAACCACGCTGATGTCCAACATTAAAAATCGCCATTACTGCTATGAACGCGTCGCGTTCTGGTGTTGCATTGTGCACAAGGCGTCGACTGGCTCCCGTTCCCCACTCTCCCGTGATGGCTATCCTGTCTGCCATACAACAGTACGTTTGTGTAAACATTGAACCTGAAAGGAACAAATACTGTTATCTAACGCTTCTGTAAACTTTCTCAGCAATCTGTGAACCTTAAGTATAACTCAACATCCCTCGTTACAAATCATTTGGTCCCTGCTTCTTTTCTTTTTGTTGTTCTTATTTTAAATTATTATTAATATTACTGTTTTTCTGATAGGCTACTAATGCTTTTGATGCATCTCTGGCTTATCTTTAAGTGCCTGATTGAACCATCTGCAGTATTATATACATCTTCGCTGATAAGAGATTCTCAGCATTTAACTGCCCTTGAACTTCTCTCGAATTCATGAAAAGTGGACAGAAAAGATGCTTCCATTAAGTTTACATTATTTTCGTGTATTCTGCATTGTGTTTCATCTTGTTTATTAATACTGTCATATTGTTTAAGGCAGATTACTAATTCTGCCAATCCGATTTAACAACACGATGCAAACGAACACGACCACAACACAACAGACCATGGGGCTGAAAGAAATGGAATAAAGTTTCAAATAGTCAATGTTACACGTGAAGAATGCTGCAAATCCTTTCTAAATAATTTATGCCTTGTCCGTTCCAAACGTGTCACAAGTTTGATGAATCAATTTTGTTCAAATGCTTTTCGGAGAAAAAAAAAATCTGAAAATATAGGCCTGCATTGCATATGCGCCAAATGAAGAATGCTTCAAATCTTCCTGAACAATTTACTCTTTATGCATTCCAAACATGTTCCAAGTTTGATGTATCAATTGTGTTTAAACGCTTTTGGAAAAGAAAGTGCAGATATATGCGTACATTGTATATGTGCCAAACAAATGTATTCTAAATCATTTACCTCTTCACCCTTCAGGAGAAATACTATCAGTTCCCCAAATAAGGCGGGGTCAGTTTTCAACCAGTTTATCGTTCTCCACTGAAAAAAAAAAAAATTGAAAAAGTAATTATTCATCACTTAGAATAAGAAAGAAAGCAACACACACCTGTCGTTTGTTCAGTGTAGGCCTGTTTCGTTTTATCAAAAAATTCTTCAGGTAAAACAATGGGACTAAGGAAAGCGACTGAAACACAACATTCAAAACTAAAACATCTGAGTTTGAATTGCACGGGTTTTTTTTTTTTTTTTTTTTTTTTTCTCAATAAAACGCGTGTTCAGGCAAAACCATTGACTAAAGAAGGCGACAGAAGCAACATTTAAAACCTGAACATAGGCCTATGAATTTAAATTGCACGGGTTTTCCGATGAAAAACAAGCTTTCATCACTTACTGCACTGGTTCCAGTATACCGGTGTAAGAGCCCATTCTTACCCCCCTCTGGAACTTACCCCGGGGTAAGTCTGGGCTAGCCTGCTTTTACCCCCGGGTCATTCCAGGACTAGCTGGAACTTACCACCCCCGGGGTCATTCCAGGACTAGCTGGAACTTACCCCCCCCCCCCCCCCAGTTGGAACTGCCCCCCCCCCCCAAGTCTACATTGTACAAGGTATACAGGCACTCAGAGGACACTAATTAGCTGTAAAAACAGTTAAAATCTTTTATATACATTAAAGTGACCAATGGTCAGTGACACTGACCACTGGTTGTCTGCATTGCACAAGGTATACAAACACTCATGAGACACTGATAAACTGTAAAATATTCGAAATATCTGATTTACGTCATAGTGACCAGTGGTCAGTGACACTGACCACCAGTCGTCTGCATTGTACAAGGTACACAGGTACTCGGGAGACTATAATTAGCCGTGAAATAGTTAAAATCTCCGATTTACGTCATAATGACAAGTAACCGGTGGCACTGACCACAAGTAATCTACATTGTACAAGGTACACAAGCACTCGGGAAACACTAATTAGCTGTTAAATAGTTAAAATCTCCGATTTACGTCATAATGACCAGTGGTCAGTGGCACTGACCACTAGTCATCTGCATTGTACAAGCTAAGGTACACAGGTACTCAAGAGACTAAATAGCTGTAAAATAGTTAAAAGAGGCAAACCGGGATGAAGCAATAACGGTACTTGGTCACAACGACATTTTGTCACAACTACGCTTGGTCATATTGGCACTTGGTCACATTGGCATGTAGCCGTCTTTCTTTCCCATGCATGTACGGGCGTACTCACACACCCGAATATTGACCCACGCATGTAAGCTAGCGCGAGAAATGTTAATACGTATCTGTTAGTGAACCAGGGTGTGTGTTGTGTATGTGGGGGGAGGGGGGGGGGGAGTAGGAGGTCCATCTATTGAGAAGAGTCTAGAACTACACTTTGTCTAAACCAACTGACTGTATATAGGAAGTGGGAGAGGAGGGGTAAATATGCAGGCTAACACAATTTTTTTTTTAAAGGCGGGTGTGCGTGTTGGGGAAAAGCAGAGGAAAACCCTGAATAACCCACTCTTGTTTGAAGGGTGGGGTGGGGTGGAGGAAGATTCCAAATAGTCCTAGACTGACCCTTTGGGGGGAGGGGGGGGGGGGATAAATCCAGGCTAGCCCAAACTTACCCCCGCGGGGGTAAGTTCCAACTGGGGGGGGGGGGGGGGTACGTTCTAGCTAGTCCTAGAATGACCCCGGGGGTAAAAGCAGGCTAGCCCAGACTTACCCGGGGGTAAGTTCCAGAGGGGGGTAAGAACGGGCTGTTACATCGGCTCCAACACACACACACACACACACACGCACGCAACACACACACACACACACGCACACAACACACACCACACACACACACACACACACACACACACACAACACACACACAAACACACACACACAACAGGAACCAGGACGCATTTACCAGCGAGTCACACACACAAACACAACACACACACACACACACACACACACACACACACACAGAGGAACCAGGACGCATTTACCAGCGAGTACAAGTTGGGGAAAGAGAAAGGAAGGGAGTGGGGAAGGGGAGGGAGAGCGGATTTAGCGGGGAGATGGCTGGAGGGAAAGAGGGATTAAGAGTGACGAGGAAAACTAATAGAGAAATAAAAAAAAGCGCTCACAATAAGAGAGATTGATTGATTGATTGATTGATCTTTAATACACAAGGATGGAGATTTTAGGCCAAAGCCTAGTCTTACAATCTGTCCTTGTCATGCATACATTATTTCAACACATATTGTTCATACTGACAATTCAACATAACAACATGGTAATCTAATTCTACAATGATAAGCAAACAATTCATAAAAGCACTAATGAGATGGGGGATGGTAAAACAGAAGGAAACTTACAAACAAACAAACAAGACTACAGACAGAGAGGTCAGAGGAGGGTGGGGAAGAGAGAATGGTAGATAGTGGGAGGAGAAAAGGGATGGTAGACAGAGTGGGAGTGGGGATGAGCGATTTTAACGGAGTAGGTTTTATGTTTAGACAATTTATTCAAAGTATGGTTCACAGAAGACTTTGCAAATGGGCGCTAATCATTGTAATTGAATAATTTAATTACTGAGACATAAAATGTTTATGCAAATGTTCCTTGAAAAGTTTTATTAAAGTATTCATGTTTTGTAGATTCGGTGGAAGTGAGTTCCAGACATATGGTCCAGAGTAAGCTAGGCTTGTTTTGTATAGATCAATGCGTGGGTAGGGAAGAAGGAATTTCGTCGAGCCAGAAAAGCTGTTCGATCTTGTAAAAAGGGCATTGATATAACATGGCATAGTATCTGTCAAGATTGTAAACATAAATGATGCCTTGTTGAATTCCAGTTGCCTATTCAGAGGAAGTATGTTCAGCGCTTTTAGTTTTTCGTCTGTTGTTAGAGATACAGCTGGATGGAGTAGCTTTGCTGCACGTCTATGGAGAGAATTCAGCCTTTTTTGGTGGACGTTACTACTGCCGTCCCACACTGTTGAGGCGTAATTGATACGTGACATTATGTGTGCATTGAAGAAAAGTTTAAGCACATTACTGTTGACGTAGCGTTTTAATTGAGATAACAGGAAAAGGTGTTTTGAGACTACCTTGCAAACGTTATTGAGATGAGATTGCCATTTCAATTCTTTATCTATCGTTAACCCTAAAACACGATGCTCGTCTACCTGCTCGATAGAAGTGCCATTCAACTGAAGTTTTAGGCAAAGAGGAGTCAACTGGTGTTTTTGGCGGGTAGCTATAATCATAGATTTGGTTTTGGCTGGGTGTATGACCATTGAGTTTGAATGACACCAGTCTGACACGTCGTTTAGACTTTCTTGGAGAGAAGTTTCTATTGTCTGTAGATCACTACCATTCGTTTGGAGTGACGAGTCATCAGCAAATAAATCTGTCGTGACCTTTTCATCTGATACGGACAATGGTAAATCATTGATGAAGATGCAGAATAGTAGGGGGCCTAGTACAGAGCCCTGTGGGACTCCATGTCTGACAAAGTCTGAAGCGGAAGTTTTGCCATTAAGCACCACATACTGAGTCCTATCGTTCAAGTATGATTGGAATAATGAGATTGTCGGGGTATGGTTCAAGTAGACAGATAGTTTCTTTAGAAGAATGGAATGATCAACAAGATCAAACGCCTTTTTGAAGTCAAGAAAGACAACCCCTGTCATTTGTGATTGGTTCATATTTGAAAGCCATGAGTCACACATTCGTGATAATGCTGTGTGGCAGGAATGATTAGATCGGAATCCAGATTGGAGTGGGTGAAATAGTTTGTTTTTCTCCATGAACTGAGATACGTGTGTGTGTGTGTGTGTCTTTCAAGGGGTTTGGATAGAATCGAAAGTAAGGATATAGGTCTGAAATTATTTGGATCCGACAAATCATTTGATTTTGGAAGGGGGATCACTTTGGCGTTTTTGAACGCCTGAGGGAAAACATTAGTTTCAATGGATAAATTATATATGTATGTATGTGAGAGAGAGAGAGAGAGAGAGAGAGAGAGAGAGAGAGAGAGAGAGAGAGAGAGAGAGAGAGAGACGCTTTGACGATTTATGGCCCTCAGCACATCCCACTAAAATAAGGGGGATACACATATGAACTGGCACTTTGCATCATTGAAGCTTAAGGAAAATAGATAATGGTTAAATTAACAAAACTACCGGGACGTAATGGATTAAAATATCGCTCACGTTGTTAGGAAGGTACAGATATTTATAACACAAACTGATTCGCACATGAACAATTTAATCAGGTTAAAAGACTTCCGTATAGAAATCATTTCCTACGCTACCATTCCCACCCCCTTAGTTCTAAAATATAGTTCACATTTCCTTCTCTCACTTTACACGCATAAACATAAACAGTAAACACTAGCTCACATTCTTCCATCCCTCCTTTCTTCCAACCTCACCCTCTACCCTCTAAACTGAGGGATCCCCGACCACCCCCTTCCCTCCACTTCTCCTCGCTATTCCATATTCATGCACGCACACGTGCATGCAAAACACACACACACACACACACACACACACACACACACACACACACACACACACACACACACTGAGACTACATGGCCATCCACTTATTACAAAAGTTAAGAAGATACTAATACAGAACAAGGAAAACTAGATCGCAATGCTATTGTCGTTAAATTCTAATTCCTTTTTTTTCTCTCGCATTGGAAACTTCAGTCAATTACCTAGCGAGGGCAATGATAGCTGTATCATTATCTGGTGACATAAGATTTATTATACCACTTACTGTAGGCTCGATATGAGTCATTTTGAAAGAAAGTGCACTTCATCTTCCTTATTGTCAGTCAAAACTTCACTCTCTGGTCATAAGCCAGTGTTTTGCCACGCCTAGACCATGCACTCTTAACCTACACTTTACAAGACCTTCTCTCATCTTTTTGTTCGTTATTAAAGACAGGTAGCTCTGCGCTTCAAACGTAATTTTAAAGGAACGATACCACTCATATTTATCATTATCCTCAATTTCTGTTTGTAACACAAAACAAGTCGTTCCTCAAATTCTGATTTCCTTCCTCGTTGCCAGCACATTGACACAACCATACTATCCCCAAACCATTTTTTGTTAGAGTGTTCCCAACTTTTGATGCCCAGTTGTATTTACCTACTTCTAATTGTATTAAGAACATATCATAGCCTTGCCTGTATATTCTATTAGTAAGTAAGCTTAATCATACAAGTCGCAATCGGTACTTAACACATGATACTGCTGTTCGAACGAACAATGGATATCTTCCTGTTTCTCCGTAAATCGTTTTGTTTGAAGAGTGTAGCGGTACACCCAAGAATAGTTAAATGGCAAAAGTAGGCTATGTACATTCTATTCTAAAGTACATTCTATTAACCCTGTATCTCCCAACCACCATACTTCTGCTGCGTAAGTCAAGATGGGCTCAATTTGAGTATTAAAAAGCTTCCAGAGTAGAAAGGGATCAATTGTATGTAGTTTGCTTAGAGACTTTTTAATTTCAGTAACGCCCATCTCAACTTTTCTGCTCATGTCTAAAAGGGCAGCGCTCATACTTAATTTCTGTTGTAAATATCAAGCCTGTGTGTTGTTCTTGTTTCTTCGTTTCCATATGTCCATCTTTTTCTTATTCCAAGATAACCACGTTTACGGAAAAATATGATATTAGTCTTATCTAGAAGTAATCTGTCAGCTTCTTTTTGAGAGAGAGAGAGAGAGAGAGAGAGAGAGAGAGAGAGAGAGAGAGAGAGAGAGAGAGAGAGAGAGAGAGAGAGAATTTGTCGAGATAGGGTATACTCTCCTAAAATTCCCCGACTAATATCGCAAAGAATATCTCGACAGATTTTCTTTACAAGAGGAGAGAGCACACACACACACACACACACACACAGACACACACACACACATGCGCACGCGCGCACGCACACCACACACACACACACACACACACACACACACACACACACAACACACACACCACCACACAGAGTGTACACTCTCTCTGTCTATCCTCTCACTCTATAAGTAACAGGCCATATCTATCAATCACAGTGCTCACAATGGGCCTATGACTGCTACCAAAGTTGTGATCATTCTACAACACGGAACCTGGTGGAGTGCTCACAATGGGCCTATGACTGCTACCAAAGTTGTGAATCATTCTACAACACGGAACCTGGTGGAGTGCTCACAATGGGCCTATGACTGCTACCAAAGTTGTGAATCATTCTACAACACGGAACCTGGTGGAGTGCTCACAATGGGCCTATGACTGCTACCAAAGTTGTGAATCATTCTACAACACGGAACCTGGTGGAGTGCTCACAATGGGCCTATGACTGCTACCAAAGTTGTGAATCATTCTACAACACGGAACCTGGTGGAGTGCTCACAATGGGCCTATGACTGCTACCAAAGTTGTGAATCATTCTACAACACGGAACCTGGTGGAGTGCATAAAGAAGTTGAGATAGGATATGTGTATGGCTCCTAACTTAGCTACATTCCCAGTCACAGACATGGACAGTAACTGAAGTGATCCAGTCCATGAGCTGATAAGAGTCCGGAAGCATTGGAGGAAGTACAGTTTTCGTATCGTGGGGGGAACCATTTTGATTTATGCTAAACTTCCGGGTGAACTGCCACTCTACTCTGAGTAATCCTGTCCAGGACGGGGGAAATCGTGATGGTGTTGATTGAGTGAAGTAAGTGTGATAAATTAGTCAGGCTTAACACACCGAGGTTATCTCACCACTCACACACGCATATGAGCACTCATGCACCCACCAAACATTCCGCTCTCTCTGGGAAATGGGTAACATGGATTCGCTTCTCTTCTGACACGACTGAGAACAAGAAATATAGTTCCTACTCTACTTACAAAAAACACATGGAAAAAAAACAAAACAAAACAACTGCACACATAAAAAAATGTGTAACAGAAACACAAGAGATCAACATTCCTTAATCCCGGGTTATATGCTATAATGGCTTCTTACCTGGCCAGGTTTCCACCCACACACGCACTTGCACACCAGAACCACAGTTCTTAAACAGGTCACAACAAAATGCTTCAGCACTTGGTGATGGTGACGCCTTGGCTTGTCTGGCACCAGGTTCAGGACTGGGTCTCCGTGGTCGTCTCTGGGGGACTCTTCATCGACGTAGAAGTTTTCTTTTTCTTTTGTTCTTCCCCCTATCTCTGGGTTTTGGACTTTGTCTTCTTCGACGTAGATGTTGTCTTCTTTTCTTCTTCACCCAGTTCTGGGTTACGGACTCAGTCTTTTCAGTCTTTGCTTCTCAGCTTGTCTTTGACGCCTAAGCCCAGCGTTAAAGACCTTGCCTCCTCTTTCGGACCCTAACCTGGTCCTGTTCACACTTGTTCAGCTTAACATAGGGATGGAAACAAAGAATCTCCCATAGGCACATGCCTTTATCCATGCTGCTTCTCTACCGCCTTGTTCACATCCACAATGAATTCCTCTCTATCTGCATTCTTCCACGCATTCCTGCATATTAGCTAGCAAACAACCACTTCTCGCCAAACGGACATCGAAATTTCCCGACGACCTCGGGGGTCACATTCACACAGTAATTATCCTATAGAAAGCTAAGTCAACGTCGTACACACACACACACACACACACACACACACACACACACACACACACAAGTCAACGTCGTACACACACACACACAACACACACACACACACACACACACACACACACACCAGAGCAATACCGACTTAGCAAGCAAAAGACCCCTGTTCTTCAAGATAATGGGCTCGGCCTGTTAACTAAACAACTTCAGCTGACTGAGCCCTCGGCACTCACTTGATACTCCAAGATCTGGGCGGATAATCCGTCTCCCTTTCACTATCATAGAAAGGTTCGAATTCGGGAAAGGTCCTCACCGCTTTCGATGCCTATTGTTACCTTACAATTAGCTGCCTGACAACTTCGGCCTCCTTCACACAATTCGAAGACCTGCGCTAGGTAGGCCCCAAGGGCGCTACCGCTAATCGGCCAATTACCCATTTCTCCATCACGCTCGAAATTCTTGTCTTCTAAAGCGCTGAAGGCCCTTTATGAAAAATTTTGCTCCCTTGACACATCCCGTTCAGAGAATACGTATCCAAATGCAGTTCAGAATAACAGCACACACACACACACACACACACACACACACTACAGTGACCACAGGCTCCTCAGTCGGGACGACACCTACCCCGCCTCAAGAGGAACGTGTGTTCTTGCCAGGAACTTTGAACAATACCTCCATCGATTGTTTTGGGAAAGGCCTAGGAGGAGATCATCCTTCATCATCACCAAAGGGGCTGTGGTTTTTATCCTCCAGCGTTTCCCCCGCCCTGGTTCTACTGACATTAGAGCGGACATCTCTGCAGTGCTGTCATTTCATTTATTTCATCTTCTGCTGTTATTATTAGCTGACATTTAATTGTGGTCATTGTTACTTTAAGTTGTGTTATGATTAGTTCATACTTAAATTGTTCTTCCAAACCATAACATGAAGAAATGGAAACTGTCAAATATTAACATTCTGCAATGGAACGCTCGTTCTGTTGCCAGAAACTTTGCTTACCTTAAGTGAGCCAATCATATAGCTATCGCTTAATCTACTTAAAATATACGAGAGGACCATCTTCATCCGTCCCCTACCTCTCACTCTTCTCTCCCACATCAAAACCATCTGTAAGTTTCCTAGTCTCATCGTTAGGGTTTAGTTTGTTTGTTTGCTTTTGGGTTGATGGGTTGGTGGTTTTTTCTTTTTTTGTTTTGTTTGTTTCGTCTAATATCACCTAGAGTGAGATAGACGTTAAATCTGAAACACACACACACACACGCACGCACGCACGCACGCACGCGCGCGCGCGCGCACGCACGCACTGTCTCCTCTCTTTTCTACCGGGTAATATCACTTACAGAGAAGAGACATATTTACCATTAAAAAACGAACACAGAAGAGGACCCAGACATCCGTCTTGGTGGACATTGAACAGTGCGATGATGACACTGGTCCCCGCCCCAGTCCTGACACAAGCACTGACCCCCTCCAGCCAGCGCCACTACTTTGCCGGACCAATGTCTGTCAGAGCTACGAACCATCCGCAGCCAGGCAACAAAAGGGCCTCAGCCCGAGAGGAGGATGGCGGCTCTTACCCCAATACCAGCAACTTGACAAGACTACAGTGCGATGCCAGGCTTGCAATAGTTTTCTCAAAATTCTGAAGAGACCCTGAACGCACATGTGCCGCTAGGGGAAACAACAGTTGATACAAATACATCCTGTGTATTGCTTCTTCTTCTTCGTACACTCAGACAGAAACCCCAGAGGCACTGACGAAGGTTGCTGTACGGCGGAGGCCCTCCAGAGATCCATAGAGCTTCTCCCTCGTCGATGTTTCAGCAGGCCAGGTCTCTGCTCTCAGCTTTTGAGGCGTTGGACAGTCCTGCAGGAAGTGTTCCGCAATCACTGGGGCTGTACCACAAGGGCACCTTGAAGACTCGCCCGTGTGGAATTTTGGGAATATGTGGAAGTTTTGTTTTTGTTTTTGTGAGTGTGTGTGTTTTTTGTACTCCCAGTTCTTATAGAACAGGGAGTACTTTAGAATGGAACGAAGAAATGCTGTGTGTGTGTGTGTGTGTGTGTGTGTGTGTGTGTGTGTGTGTGTGTGTGTGTGTGTGTGTGTGTCCGTCCGTCCGTCCGTGGTCAAAATGTGTTCCACTCGCTCCAGACAAAACTACTGGGCCGATCTTTCTGAAAATTTGTAGGTATGTTCATTATGGGTCATGGATGATGCCCGATGTTTTAGTTTACCGCTATAGCCGTTACTAATGGCTGTAACGGCCTGTAACGGTTTTCTTCTGTATGGAATATCTCAGAAAGTACTCGGCCGATCTTTGTGAAAATTAGCAGGTATGTTCATTATGGGTCACGGATGATGCCCGATGTTTTAGTTTACCCCCTTATAGCCGTTACTAACGGCTGTAACGGCCTGTAATGGTTTTTCTTCTTTATGGAATATCCCAGAAAGTACTAAGCCGATCTTTCTGAAAATTTGTAGGTATGTTCATTATGGGTTACGAATAATGCCCGATGTTTTAGTTTACCGTTATACCGTTACTAAAGGCTGTAACAGCCTGTAACGGTTTTTCTTCTTTATGGAATATCTCAGAAAGTACTCGGCCGATCTTTGTGAAAATTAGCAGGTATGTTCATTATGGGTCACGGATGATGCCCGATGTTTTGGTTTACCCCCTTATAGCCGTTACTAACGGCTGTAACGGCCTGTAATGGTTTTTCTTCTTCATGGAATATCTCAGAAAGTAAGAGGCCGATCTTTCTGAAAATTTGTAGGTATATTCGTTATGGGTCAGGAATAATGCCCGATATTTTAATTTACCGTTGTAGCCGTTACTAACGGCTGTAACGGCCTTTAACGGTTTTTCTTCTTCATGGAATATCTCAGAAAGTACTTGGCCGATCTTTGTGAAACATAGCAGACCTGTATGTTCATTATGGGTCACGGATGATGCCCGATGTTTTAGTTTACCGTTATAGCCGTTACAAACGGCTGTAACGGCCTGTAACGGTTTTTCTTCTTTATGGAATATCTTAGAAAGTGCTTTGTCGATCTTTGTGAAAATTAGCAGGTATGTTCACTATAGGTTACGGATGATGCCCAATGTTTTAGTTTACTGTTACAGCTGTTACTAACGGCTATAACTCCCCATAACGGTTTTTCTTCTTCATGGAATATCTCAGAAAGTACTTGGCCGATCTTTCTGAAAATTTGTAGGTATGTTCTTTATGGGTCACGGATGATGCCCGACGTTTTAGTTTACCGTTGTAGCTGTTACTAACGACTGTAACGGCCTGTAACGGTTTTTCTTTTTTATGGAATGTCTCAGAAAGTACTTGGCCGATCTTTGTGAAAATTAGCAGGTATGTTCATTATGGGTCACGGATGATGCCCGATGTTTTAGTTTACCCTGTTATAGCCGTTACTAACGGCTGTAACGGCCTGTAACGGTTTTTCTTCTTCATGGAATATCTGAGAAAGTACTTGGCCGATCTTTGTGAAAATTAGCATGTATGTTCATTATGGGTCACGGATGATGCCCGATGTTTTAGTTTACCGTTATGACCGTTACTAACGGCTATAACGACCCATAACGGTTTTTCTTTTAATGGAATATCTCAGAAAGTACGTGGCCGATCTTTCTGAAAATTTGTAGGTATGTTCATTATGGGTCACAGATGATGCCCGATGTTTTAGTTTACCGTTATAGCCGTTACTAACAGCTATAACGGCCCCTGACGGTTTTTCTTCTTCATGGAATATCTCAGAAAGTACGTGGCCGATATTTCTGAAAATTTGTAGGTATGTTCATTATGGGTCACGGATGATGCCCGATGTTTAAGTTTACCGTTATAGCCGTTACTAAGGGCCCATAATAGTTTTCATCTTGATGGAAAATCTCAGAAAGTTCTTGTCCGATCTTTCTGAAAATTTGTAAATATGTTCATTATATGTCACAGATGATGGCCGATGTTTACCAGAATAGCCATTACTAACGGTTACACCAGCCTAAGACGACTTTTCCTCTTTATGGAATATATCACGCGTATTCAGGATAAACTGGGAGTACGTTTATATGCTTTGCATCTTTTTTCTTTCTTTCTTTAAAAAAAAAAAAAAAATCTTGCCGAACCATCTTGCAACCGCCATTTGACCCAGATTCGCGCTACCAAATTTACCTCAAAATTGATTTGGTTCGTCCCCGTGCCGTATTCGGTCTTTTGACGAACTGATTGAAATAGTCTCAGCAGGGAAAGGGTCAGTTACGTCACAGAAAGGTGGAGGTGGTTCCAAACTGTGTGAAAACGGGAGGGGAAGGAGGAGGAGGAGGAGTAGGAGGAGGGGGATGGGGGCTTATCTCCCAGAATTTTTGAAAAGTAGATGTGGGGGAGGTTTTCGGTGAGAGTGAGGAGAAAGTTCTCTTCCAAAATTTTTGTACAAGCCGGGAGGAGGCAGGCTATCCTCTCCCAAATTCCTCAGCTAATATAAAAGAAAAACAACAACAACAACACACACACAAAAAAAAAAAAAAAAAAAAAAAAAACTCGACAGACTTTCTTTACAAGCAGGGGAGTGGAGAGGGGAAGGGGTGTGTGTGTGTTTCTATAGTGTGAACGTCCCGTAGGGGCAAAAATGTAATTTTTGCCAGCCGGAGGGAAAGGGGGTGGGGCTGAGGTGGGAGGGTCCGCGCACCTAGGAACTCCCACCTCTCCTCTTTTTTCCGCTCTTGTCATGTCCTGTTCAGCAGTATTTACGCCGGTAGCCCTACTATGGCTCAGACCTAGGCCAAAACATTACCTTGTGCAAAAGTAACAAACACAAACTAAAAGATAACGTCCTTGCACACAAAACAAATCATTCTTTTTCCAGGCTAACCCAAAATAACGGAGTAATGTGGCAACTTGTTTGGAAAGTTGACCCTTCTTGATTGCTGGCATGTTTTTTTTTATTTTTTTTATTATTTTTTTTTATTATTGACACTGAATTTTATTGCTCGGTTGGAAGCCACGTAGACCAACTTCAGTGATTTTACTGTATATTCTGGCCCTTGTCTTTATAGGTCAAGAGACACTATAGATCTCTGGATGACAAAACAAAAACGCCCATAGCGTCCGTGTTCGAAGCTCTACACGTCAGCGAAAATCCATTTTTACAATCTACCCGCGTCCATAAACCGTCACAAGTTTGTCTACTAGAAACATGCCTTAGTTCGTCTTCTCACTGAAGCCTGACACTGTCCGCTGAGAGGTAAGGAAAAGTTGTGACCGAAAGCTACTGACAAGCAACAAACAAACAGCAATCAAGTTGGAGGCAAAGTCTCTGTACATCCGGGACACTATCAAGACCTACTGAGGAAGCAGGACGAACGAAAATGGACATGGGGGGCATCGCTGAATACAGGCGTTCGATGTCCACACATACACACACACACACACACACACACACACACACCACACACATGAACACAAACTTGATGCCGGTTGTTCGATGTTCATACAGACACGCACATGAACACACACACACACACACACACACACAACACACACACACACACACACACACACAAGAACCTTCTCTGTCGTTCAAAGTGTTGAGACCAACTGATTCAAGCGACTACTCCAGACATGCAAGTCCGGATGAACAGCATATGTGCATGCACGCACTGTATGTGTTTATTTATAAACGTATGAGGTCAAGTCAAAATAATGCACGTGCCGTTGGGAGTCAAGGTGTGCACCGTAAAACTATCAATACAATGACGATGTACATCATACGGAAGGAGGAGATACACCATCGATCCAACTGTAGATGTAAAAATCGCAATGATGAATTTTTTTTTTTTTAATAACAAACTTTCGTTTTTACAGCCTTTGGCCCCTAATTGTTCCTAACTGCACGGAAGACCAGGACTGGTCAGCCCTTTTGCTCTTCTTCTTTTTCTTTCTTTTTGTTGTAGTAGTTGTTGTTGTTGTGTTGCTGTCCCATCTTCTGTGCCACCTCAGTGACATTGCGCCCACGCCGCTCATTCCAACCCTCCCGTCCACATCCACAGCCCGGCCCGACCCGCCACAGCACCGGAACCGGCAATCCACGGGAAGTAGTCTATTTCGAATAGTCAAGAGGCAACCCACCAGAGGAGACACTGCACTGCTGCCGGGTCACTTCGGTGGCGTTCAATGGTGCCTGTTCTGATTCAGATATGCAGGACACCACCTACTTCGCCCCCTACTGACGCAAATAGTTGCTTACTCGCGGAGCCGGCGTGAGTGAGCTCTCCCTCCGGCGGGCGCCACCACGTCCGTCCAACAACAGCCCCCGTGAATTTGCCGATACCGGCGACCCCGTCGGGATCAAACCAAGGCCATAGATGTAGAGAGGACATCGAGACTGAGGTCAACATGAGAGCAGGGCATTCAGGGCTACAGATTTTGAGACTTCTTTTTAAAATGCTAATCGATGAGAATGAGGATGATGATGAAGCTACGTATTTCCATGCGAGGCGGCATGACAGGGCTGTACTCTACGCTTACTTTCATACTTTGTGTGTGTGTGTGTGTGTGTGTGTGTGTGGTGTGGGTGCTCCCTTCTGCATGTTTTATATTGTATCCCGTGCAGTGTTCACGAAATTGGAGGCGGGGGGGGGGGGGGGGGGGGGGGGGATGGGGGCTGGTTCTTTTCTTCTATTCCCAAATTCTTGTCGAGCGTTGTTCATATAATGTCATGTGTGTGGGGTGGCGGTGTGTGTGTGTGTGTGTGTGGGGGGGGGGGGGGGGGGGGGGGGAGAGGTGGGGGAGGATAGAGTGGGGGGGATGTGGCTTGTTCATCTGTTTTAGTGCTTGCTTTGTGACCTATTGTTTTGATGCCTTTTTTCTCAGTATTGTGCAATGTTTATGGAAACTTATTTTTCCTGTATTGTGAAGCGCTCTGAGGATGAGTCTTCTTCTCTCATCGAAGAGCGCTATATAAGCTCGATTTATTATTATTATTATTATTATTATATAATATATTCCGGCGTCAATCAGGTCCGAGCGATACAGGCACCTGCATTGTTGGTCAGGAAATTTGAGCAACACTCTCAGAGACGCATCCATTTAGTGGATGAAACTCAACTGTGTGATCCCAGTCTTCCCAGCTGAGCCAGTAGCAAACTCAACTCTGGGTAGGAGCCGATAAGAGCAGAAAAATCCCACAAGGCTCTGACGGGAATCGAACACTCGACCTCCGAGCCGGGAGTCCGCGACGCTGACCACTTCGCCACGGCGGCTGGTCCTTAGAGTGCAACTAAACAGTGAGGAGAATATTTCGATGAGTTAAGAGGTTCAGTTCACCGAGAGTCAATATCTTGCCTGAATGTGTGTTGCCAGTAAATGTCAAAACTATCGTCGTACCAGTGACAACTCCAAGCTGCCATAGTGACACATGCACCAAATTAGTGCCCCGTTTAGCCAGCCCATGGTTTGGGGCACGCGTCTTAAAAAATGTGCAAGAGTGCAGCTGATGGCAACAGCACCAGTGCTCATCTCTCTCCTCATCAGTTTTCCCGGCACTGAAATCGGCTTTCTCGACTCGCGCGCACAGTTTTCACACTACAAAAATGACAACTCGCCTTTATAGTCTTGTAATGTATTTGTCTATGTTCATCGGCGGAGTTACGTTAAACTCCTTTTAAAATTTGTTTCTATTTCCGCCTGTAGCCAGTTCGAAATCCGCCTACTTGAATCTGCTGATGAGTCTTAGCGCGTACCCAGGAGAGTGGGTGGCGCCAGCGTGACAATAGACCGGAGAAAGTCAACTTTAGCCACGAGAGTGAATGAAACAAATGCATGACTGCGATTGGCTGAGACAACTAGGAAGTTGTGGCGCGGCCAGGCCAACCGAGTAAGGCAATCCGTGTATGCAGTATATGCAGATGCTAAGTTGATCTGGTGAACAACCCGTAACTGACCAAGCGAAAGCAAGTTAGAAAATAAATAAACTTCTCCACCGACCGATGCAGCGTTGTCACTGTGTCGTTGCTCTTTCCACATTGAATGGGCCAAACGTGAGAGTTGCCCGTAGCCGACACTAACAGTAGCACAAAAGTGACAGTCGCAGCGGGGAAGACCAACGGTTTCCCCACACACACTTACCACAACAGTTTAGTCTACATGACGTTGTCCTGGAAGTGAGTCATTACGACAATCGTAAATCGAGGTTTCCGGAAAAAACAGCGGTGGTGAGGAAATACAGTATGACTAGGATGTCAAACTAGTCGCCAAGCAGGCCAAGGTACAGGCTACTGATGCGGAGCGAAGAACCCACTGGCTCGGTACTCCCTCGTGCTCCCATACAACGGACGCGTAGCAACGGAAAGTTCAAGTTTCAATGTAAGTTCAGTATTATTCGTTACAACAACGCATGCTGTTACTAGCACATAAATGAAAAATACGGTCTGTTTTTTTTTATTTTATTTTTTATCTGTCATATGGTTGTCAGTAGGCTTTCTTGTTATGATTTGCATTTGTTAATATTTCTTTTTCAGAATACAATCTTGATTATGTCTGCCCAGGATAATACGTTTTTTTTTTTTCCTTAAGAGTTTGACGGTTTGAAAAACATTACAAGCAAGATCCCGCAATGCTTTCAAATAGCTCATACTTTTGTCTTCAACATGTTCTTGCCACAGGGTATTAGTCACCAAAAGGGGGTTTGAAAAACTTGAAATGAGGATTCTTTCCAGTTTAGATGTCCAGCCGCTGTAGATGTGTGAAGCGAGTGATTTCTATAAATTTTAAGAGCGAATTTTTCAAAATGTGGACTGACTAAAGCTTTTCTTTTTACACAGACTGTAGCCGTAGTTTGCCAATTTCATGAGAAAACATAATACTTGCCTTATTCCTTTTTTTTTTTTTTTTGTCGTTTGTTTCGCTAATATAGGCATTGAAAGTAAGTTAGGATTAAACACAATTATATAGTCTCAGATCTTGATAAAGGTGTAAAAGTTACTATTATATATGTGTGTCAAGCTGTATGTCGGGTGTTATGCTACTGTACTTTACATTACATTCTGTAATGTTAAGATTAGTACCACATTGAAGAAAGATGAAGTGTAAATTTAGATTATATAAAACAAATCTAATGGATAGTTTTAGATAATCGAAATAGTTTTTGTTGATGTTATTGTTTCAATGGTCAGGTTCACATCATCTTCAAGATAAAACCTTTGATCTGTTCAGCTGTGGAAATTGTGAAAATGAAAGTACAGACTATGTGTTACTAAAATAAGGCAATCATATACATAAAACAAGGTGAGAAGTAATGTTTAATAGAAGATATGAAAGAGATAGGTAAATTTGTGACAAAGTGTCTTATTCAGATGAAACAAGAGACGTAAAAATTACACAAAGCAATACTCCCCACACAGCAGTCTGCATGGTTCTCATGCAAAACCAGTACTCCCTACATAACAGTCAGCATGATTCTCAGGCAAAACCAGTACTCCATACATAGCAATCATCATGAATCTCATGCAAAACCAGTACTCCTTACATAGCAGTTGGCATGATTCTCATGAAAAACCAGTACTTCATACATAGCAAGCAGGATGATTCTCATGCAAAACCAGTACTCCCTACATAGTAGTTGGCATGATTCTCATGCAAAACCAGTACTCCCTACATAGCAGTCAGCATGATTCTCATGCAAAACCAGTACTCCCTACATAGCAGTCGGCATGATTCTCATGCAAAACCAGTACTCCCTACATAGCAGTCAGCATGATTCACATGCAAAACCAGTACTCCATACATAGCAAGCAGGATGATTGTCATGCAAAACCAGTACTCCCTACATAGCAGTCAGCATGATTCTCATGCAAAACCAGTACTCCCTACATAACAAACAGCATGATTCACATAATAATAATAACGAATACTTATATAGCGCCTATTCTCGGCTAGAGACCAAGCTCTAAGCGCTTTACAATCCACACTCGTTTACACAACGGGCTGCCACACTGGGTAGTGCCGACTGAAGAGCTGCCAGCTGGCGCTTCATTCAGTCGTTTCCCGTGTCATACAGTCAATATCGTCCAATATCGTTCACTCAGTATCCTTGCTTCCTCCATTCTTTCAATTTCTCACGCAGGGTGCATGCTATGTGTAACGTGTCATCCATACCAACGGCCAAACTGGCCTTCTCTTCCGAAAGTTGGTGATGGGATTTTACGTGTGTGCAAGATGTTATGCGTGCGTTCACACACGGAACCTCGGTTTATAGTCTCTTTCGAAGGACTGTATGGGGAATGGAGTCAGAACCAATGTTAACTCCGAGGGAAAAATCCCCTTGTACCGAAATTCGAACCCGTAACCTCAGGATCACGAGTCCGGCGCTCTACCAACTGAGCTATTCCGGCAAAACCAATACTCCCTACGTCATAGCAGTCAGCATGATTCACATGCAAAACCAGTTTTCCCTACGTCATAGCAGTCAGCATGATTCTCATGCAAATCCAGTACTCCCTACGTCATAGCAGTCAGCATGATTCTCATGCAAATCCAGTACTCCCTACATCATAGCAGTCAGCATGATTCTCCTGCAAAACCAGTACTTCCTACATCTTAGCAGTCAGCATGATTCTCATGCAGAACCAGTACTCCCTACGTCATAGCAGTCAGCATGATTCTCCTGCAAAACCAGTACTTCCTACATCATAGCAGTCAGCATGATTCTCATGCAAAACCAGTACTCCCTACATCATAGCAGTCAGCATGATTCTCCTGCAAAACCAGTACTCCCTACATCATAGCAGTCAGCATGATTCTCATGCAAAACCAGTACTTCCTACATCATAGCAGTCAGCATGATTCTCATGCAAAACCAGTACTGCACTACATAAGCAGTCAGACTGATTCTCATGCACAAACCAGTACTCCCTACATAGCAGTCAGCATGATTCTCATGCAAAACCAGTACTCCCTACATAGCAGTCAGCATGATTCTCATGCACAAAACCAGTACTCCCTACATAGCAGTCAGATGATTCTCATGCAAAACCAGTACTCCCTACATAGCAGTCAGCATGATTCTCATGCAAAACCAGTACTCCCTACATAGCAGTCAGATGATTCTCATGCAAAACCAGTACTCCCTACATAGCAGTCAGACTGATTCTCATGCAAAACCAGTACTCCCTACATCATAGCAGTCAGCATGATTCTCATGCAAAACCAGTACTCCCTACATAACAGTCAGACTGATTCTCATGCACAAAACCAGTACTCCCTATCATAGCAGTCAGACTGATTCTCATGCAAAACCAGTACTCCCTACATAACAGTCAGATGATTCTCATGCAAAACCAGTACTCCCTACATAACAGTCAGACTGTTCTCATCAAAAGACCACTGGCCTGATTCTCATGCAAAACCAGTACTCCCTACATAACAGTCAGACTGATTCTCATGCACAAAACCAGTACTCCCTACATAGCAGTCAGCATGATTCTCATGCAAAACCAGTACTTCCTACATCTTAGCAGTCAGCATGATTCTCATGCAGAACCAGTACTCCCTACATAGCAGTCAGCATGATTCTCATGCAAAACCAGTACTCCCTACATAGCAGTCAGCATGATTCACATGCAAAACCAGTACTCCCTACATAGCAGTCAGACTAATTCTCATGCACAAAATGTAGCGGTAAGCATGATTCTTGTGCACAGCACTGCTCTCCCCATGAAGCGGTCAGTTTGATTGTCATGCACAAAGCGATACTCTCCACATGGCAGTCAGTGTGATTCTCATGCAGAACACAGCACTCCCCAGACAGTAGTCAGCATGACCCATTAACAGGATACAGAGGGGGTCATGTGTATAAAAACTTCAAGAAAAGCTGGGTAAGCAAGCATACAGCTGGTAACGCTTTACAACACAGTTTAATTCAATCTAATGGAGCAGCTAACTTTTGCACTGCCAACGTCAGCAGTTCAAAGGGAAAGTCAAAGGTCAGAGGTCGACTGGAGATCATCTAGCAGACCAGATACTGCAGTGGTGTGTGGTCAGTTCATTGATGTGCAGTAGTGACAGTTTTGATTGATTATTTTTAGAGCTTTGCTGTCTCAACTCTCTCCTTCCCCCACCCCACCCTACCACCACCACTGTTTCCTTCCCTCCCCTCCTCCCCCTCCCCTTCCCCCACCTCCCACTTTCCACCCCTCTTCTTCCTTTCCTGGGCTCTTTTTATCCCCCTTTCCTGTCCCACCATTTTCCCAGGCTGTTAACCACAGTTTGCTCTGTCTTAGAGTTACTGAACGCTCCTTTCCAGATTGAGGATTTATTGGCATACTTTAGGCTCAGTGCATACAGATTCAGTTCAGCAATTCTGGTCTAGTGGATCAAGTGTTCAAATCCCTGTGTAAACAAATCATGGTTTTATGCCCCAGTCAGTGCTACTTTTTACAAATAAAATGTTTGATAGCTGTAGCATTCTGAAGGAGACCTTTATTTTATTTTAACGTCTTTTAATTTGCTTCTAAAATTGAAAAAAAAGTCTACACTACGTAGGGCTAGAAATTCACTGATATATTTTTGCTTCTAAAATTGAAAAAAAAAGTCTACACTATGTAGGGTTAGAAATTCACTGATATATTTTAGTGGATCATAAGGTCTACTTGTCCCCACAAATTTCTGCTTGCCCTTCCTAAGTGAAAAGATGGTCAATACAGGTAACTACCGGCAGTGCAGTGAAACATAAGCAGGCAAAATTCACCAATGGCATGTTCTGCACTTATGTGATGCTCGCCTAAGAGGGAGAAATAAACCTTCAAACAGATCTGTCATTTTGACGCTAACCAAGAACAATGCCTGAATAGTTTACAAAATAATCTTTTCCCCATTGGGACAGCATACTGCTGGGATTCCATCATGAGAAAAAAACCTGAGGTGGGAGGTTGGGATTGAGGGGGTGGAATGGGGTAGGGAACGGTTGGGGTGGGGGAGGTGGGGTTGTACAAGTGAAAAAGAGAGGATGGAAGCGCAATCAGTCTGCATGTGATTTCAAGCTGAATGGTAAGTCACCCTCACTGATGCAGTCAAGAACTGGTTGCTCAATGGATAAGTGGAGACAGCATTTCCACTTGCCCCCCAGAAAAAATGAGTCATCCCAGACTAGCAGATAGGTGGGTATTTCGAGCCCTGCTATGAAATGTTCAGAATGTTTTGTTCATATATTAAAATGATTCAGAGATCGTGTTCTCTCTGACTCTCTCTCTCTCTCATACAAGGACAGATTGTATAGGCTTTGGCCTAAACTCTTCATCCTTACGTATCAAAGATCAATCAATCAATCTCTCTCTCTCTGTCTCTCTGTCTGTCTCTCTCCCTCGCTCCCTCCCTCCCTCCCTCCCCCTCTCTCTTTCTCTCTCTCAACCATATGAAAAAAATATATGAGAGGAGGGAAAGAGTATGGAAACACTAAGTAATGGGATTCTAAGTGTTACTATTATATGTTATAACTAAATAAGCTTGCCTGGAATCAGCCAGTGAAAATTGTTGATGTATCTGATGGACTCTTTTGCTTTTGTTATTTGTTTATTTTTAACCAACTATAAACCACATAGGTCTGAGTCTGTTCAGCAAGAGAGATGAAGGGCTGGACTGTGGGATGTAAAGGTGTTAATATTGCATATGTGGTGGTGGTTTGTGGTAGTGGTATGTGCGCCTGTGCTTGTGTGTGTGTGGTGTGTGTGTGTGTGTGTGTGTGCGTGTGTGTGTGTGTGTGTGTGTGTGTGATTCTGTTTTGGCGGGGTGTGTGCGTGTGATTCTGTATTGGTGTGGTGTGTGTGTATATGGGGGGGGGGGGGTGGAGGGGGTGGTGGTGGTGGTAGAATGTGTGCGTGCATGTGTTAATATATATATATATATATATGTACAGACTGACACAAGATGGATAAATGAATTGACCAGGAATGACCGAGCACAGTGGAAAGAGTGGACTATTTTTAATGATATACATGTTTATAATTTGTTGTAATATGTGAATTTTGATGATGGCACCACAAACAGCATTTTCCTTTGTAGAAAGAAACTCGTGGAGAACGTGGCAGCAGAGAGTCCTCAGAAGAGAAGCCCCCTTCAAGCAAGTGTTTCGGCCCGTATCTCCTGACACTCTAGGGGGGGGTTGGGCCACACCCGGTTCATGACTCCGGATGTCCCTCTGCTGCCCCTTTTTTTTTCCCATCTTGGGACGAGCCATGGCTGGGATTCGAACCCATGACCCTCTGGACATGCTCATTTTCCACTTAATGACTCGCGCTTTAACCACTGAGCCACAGGGACACCTGATATTTGTAGGGAAATTAAGCCTTATGAAGTTCACTTTTGTTCCTCCTTGACCAGATCCAGCTTGAACACCTCTGCCGCTTCTGCCATTGCTTTCAGGGCTCTGGTTTTTTCCTTCCCTGCAACTGAGAGCTGTTTCATGAGGCTGTATGCAGACGTTCCTACAAACCCCCTAGCTCCAATTTCTGCAGTGAGGACTTTGACCTGATAGCCTTCTCTCCTCAGGCTCTTTGCCAGATCAGCATACTTTTCAGTCTTGTAGATTTGAGCTGCCTCCATTCTGTTCTCATATGGCACCGTGAGCTCGATCATGATCAGCTGCTTGGTTGACTTAGAGTGGACTACTATGTCTGGTCTCATGCCACTCTTGCTGATGATCTCTGGGTGACTCTTCCATTCTGGGAGGTCTGCAGTGCACTCCCAGTCATCTGCCCCGTCCAGCAGACTCTGCCTGCATGTTTCGAGTGGCACTGTTGTTCTTGGCCATGATTTGCTGCCTCCTGCCGTGAAGAATGTTGCGGGTGCTTTTGGAGTCCTGATTTTCCCTTTTGTGGTGTTGGTACTAGCCCAGACTACTTGTACAATCTCTTTGAGCACTTGGTTGTGCCTCCATGTGTACCTTCCTTGAGCCAGGGCTACTTTACATGAGCTTAGGACATGCTCCACTGTTTGTTTTTCATGGCAGAGGGGGCATGCAGGATCGTCTGTTTTCCCTCACTTCACCAGGTTTGCATTTGAGGGCAGAAGGTCATATGCAGATCTGAGAATGAAGCTGATCCTGAGAGGGGCCATGTGCCAAATGTCATTCCAAGTGAGACTTCTTTGGAGTGCATTCTCCCACGTTGTCCATTGCCCTTGCTGGCTCTGCTGGACTGCTTTTTGAAGTCTTTTTTGGTCTTCTTCTTTTCTCATCTCCTGAATCATCATGTCTCTTTTGGCTTTTCCTTTGGCCTTTGACCACCATTCAGTTTTGGTCACCCCCAGTCCTTGTCTGTTGGTCTGTGTGTGTCCTGTTATTTCTCTGATCTTGAGACTTTCTTTTGCAGAATCCATCGCCTCTTGAACTTTCCATTTTCTGCCTGTCTTCAGCTGGGGCTTGATTGCTTCTACCACCTTGTCTCCTGAGTCCTCCAGCATGCTTTGAAGTCTGATCTTCCCTGCTTTGTATTCTCCAGGATGGATTTCAGTGGTAGTTTCAGCTTTGCTTGGCGACAGTACAGCGCTATGTCAGTCAGACAGGGTGGGACACCAAGCCATTTCCTTGTGAACTTGTTGATTTTGGCTTCCATTGCCTCCACTATGCTGGTGCAGATGTCGTATATCATCAGAGGCCATAGGAGCTTTGGTATCAGCATGAACTGCAGACACCAGACCTTGTATTTGCCAGGGAGCCCACACTGGTCAATGGTCTCCAAGCCTTCCTCCGCCATCTGCTTGGTTTCTTTTGCTCTTTGTGTGTCTTTCAGCGTATCATCATACCATCTTCAAGGCTCTTGACTGGTTCTTCTGTGACTGTTGGAATGGCCTGGTTGGCAACACTGAAGACCACAGATCCGGCCACTTTTCCTTTCCTCAGTGAGAGACTCCGTGATTTCTTTGGCTTGAACTTCATTCTGGATGAGGCAACTATGTCGTCCAGCCTCTCCAGCACATGACGTGTCTCATCTTCTCTGGATGAAATCACTGTAGTGTCATCCATGAAGGCCTTGAGAGGAGGCATCTTGTATCCATCGCCAAGGTCTGTTTGTCTCGCATTGTTTGTTGCTGCTTTCAAGATGAGTTCCATTGCCAGCACGAACAGTATTGGGGAAATTGCACAGCCCATTGCAATACCCACTTCCAAGTTGATCCAGTCTGTTGTGTACTCCTTGGTAGAGAACCGCATTGAGAAGCCATTGAAGTACTTCTTGAGCATGTCGCGGATGTTCTTTGGCACATGGTACATCTCAAGAGCCAACTGTATCATCTCATGGGGCACAGATCCATATGCGTTTGCCAGATCAAGCCACACTACGTCCAGGTCTCTATTTTCTGTTTTTGCTTTTTTTGTATTCTATGAGGACAAATAAAATATCATGTATCGTGTACAAGTATTGCTTACAAGAGCATTGTTACATAAATCATGCAGGACCTGTCGATTGATAGTCAGCTTCCTTCCTGTGGACTTGGAGACAACTGTACTTTAATTATGATTATGCTTTGTCCTTTCTTTGCAGTGGGCTAAATAGTAATGGAGGTGTACATTCTCTTACTTAGTATTAACTTTCTCTACATGCTGTACGCTGGATGAAAGCATTCTCTTCTTGCTTTTCACTTCTACTGCCTGTCCTCTTGTTTTCTGAAACAGCAGGGTAGGGCGTACACTGCAGTTAACCAGCTGTTCGCTTCCACTGCTTTAGAATGAAAAGTTTATCCCATGCCATTTTGCCACTACATCCTCTCTTGTCAGCGAAACTAGAATGTTCCACGGCAACTATTTTAGCAGCTTCTGACAATTCAATTTTTGGGGGTTATCTGCTTGTTAACTATTGACTTCTGTTTTCTAAATCAGATATTTAGAAGGTCTAGGTCATCTTGGAAATATTTCTGATGGTGAAAATGTGCCAGGATCTATGTGGAAACAAGTGGGTTTATGAGGGAAAAAAATCTGCATTTCGCAGTTTCCTTTTTTTTTTTTTTTCATCAGTTGGTAAAATCATTTTGTATGTCAGGAGAGTATATACACATGAACATGAACACCCACACACACGCACGCACACATGCACACACGCACGCATGCACGCATGCACGCACGCACGCACGCACACACACACACAAACCCTCTCTGTCACACACACACACACACACACACACACACACACACACACACACACACACACACACACCTTCTCTCACCCTCACTCACTCACACACACACACACACACACACACACACACACACACACACAAACACAAACACAAACCCTCTCTCACCCTCACTCACTCACACACACACACACACACACACACACACACACACACACACACACACACACACACACACACACACAGTTTTTTGATAGTCTGAATAGAGATTAAATTGTATAAGAAAAAAAAGAGAAAGTGATTAAGTAGTATTAAAAGAAAAAGAAAACAACATAGTTATTTTCTTTTGCACAAAACTGGTTTCGGTTTTAATCGCTGTAGTTTTGACAGTGCAAGCACTGTTTAGAACTTCCTGGAACAAGTTAATTGTCAATGAGTCACTTGCTGTGATGCAATAAACCTCTCAAAGTATTGGACATTACGCACAGACTCACAGACACACACACACAGACAAGCAGAGAGAGAGAGAAAAGAGAGAGAGAGAGAGAGAGAGAGAGAGAGAGAGAGAGAGTTATATACATACATTAATATGAACACACAGAAGTACTCACATATATACACAAGCACACACACCACCACACACACACACACACACACCACACACACACACACACACACATGCATGCATTCATTAACATGCATACATACATACTTGTACACACACGCACGCACACATGTACACACACGCATGCACACACGCACACACACACATGCACACACACACATACACACACACACACACACACACACACACACACACACACACACACACACACACACACATCAATAAATTCAGCAGCCATATACATAGACGGATATAAGCGTAGACCTTACAGCATGGCTGCATTGCAAGTTATGTCAACTGTTCATGCTCTTTTGGAGTACATCTCTTTGAGACAACAATGAAACATATGTGCTGTTAGGGTAATTAGAAACACACAGTAGTAAATGACCTTATAGGGGAGAAAAGACAGTATGTCTTATTTCTCATAAATCTAAATTCTCATTTTTATGTAACGATTTATAATGTCTTTTTGTAATGTCTTATGTACTTGTGAAATGATGTGGAGCAGAAGAAAAATTTCCGATGGACAATAAAGTTGATTGAATTGAATTGAATTGAATTGAATGGCAAGCCATCCTTTTGATGTTTTGCCATTACATGTTGCTGGTTTTAAAACTATGGTCTGTCCGATGCTGGGCGCATTTTTAAATTATGTTTATGGGTAATTTGTCATGACCATTATTAAAAAACAAAAAATCTGATTTGTAGATTGACTTTGTGCTGGTTGATTGAATGTAATGCCAAGAGTCTTTTGATTTCAGGTAAATGTCTATGGGATGGCTTCCTGTGCAGAAGATATTTACCAGGTGGCACCAAGTCCTATTCGAAAAATTGGTCAGTTGTTTTTTGAGAGATTTGTTAACTGTTTTGATGTGTTAATATTATCATTTGCTAAATTTGATGACATCTGTGTTCCATTGTTGGTTTCCATGTTGGCCATCTTTTGTGGCCATATTGGTTGATGTGCAGCTGTGGCTGGTTTGTTCAGAAACGTATGAACCTTAGGATGCTGACGAGATGATGTTGATTAATAATCAAGTAATGGGGATGAAGATGATGATGTAATGCATTACTTGGTTAGTGTATGTGTGTCACAGTTTTTGTCTTAGAAATAGGTGCTTAGATATCATACAGATGAAATGTACATTTTTTTCACGGTGATTATTCATACTTTACAAATGTATCTTATCCAGACAGTGCTTCTGCTGCAAATCAAATGTATTGTATTATCTTGAAACTGAACTGCTCATATTAAACCTCTGCACTCAACATTTTAATGCTCGAAATATTGAAAAGCAATCTGGAAAATATCAGGTTTGGACTTCTGACTGAATGGTGGTGAGATCAAAAGCTCTGTCAAGTATACTATGTAATTTTGTGTGTGTGTGTGTGTGTGTGTGTGTGTGTGTGTGTGTGTGTGTGTGTGTGTTTGTTTGTTTGTTGTTTTGGGATGGGGGTGGGGGCATTGTTAGTTCAGTCTTGAACTTGGATCAGTCAAGATCATAGCTTTAGATGTTACAATGGTGTCTAAAATTTGGGGCATGCATGTTTCCTTTTGCTATCACTAGAGAAGTGTTTCCTTCTGTTGTGAAAGATTGAAGCTGGTTGAAGAAACACACACACACACACACACACACACACACACACACACACACACACACACACACACACACACACTAACACTTACACTAACACAGACACACACACACAGACACACACACACACACACACACACACACACACACACACACACTAACATGCACACAGACAGACAGACAGACACACACACACACACACACACACACACACACACACACACACACACACATACACAAAATCATGCACACACGCTCACACATTTCATACATATGCACTCACACACACACACACACACACACACACACACACACACACACACACACACACACACACTCACACTCACACATTTCATACATATGCACTCACACATTTCATACATATGCACTCACACACACACACACACACACACACACACACACACACACACACACACACACACACACACAAAATCATGCACACACACTCACACATTTCATACATATGCACTCACACACACACACACACACACACACACACACACACACACACACACACACACACACACACACTCATGCACACACACACACACACACACTCATGCACACACACTCACACATTTCATACACACGCACTCACAACACACACACACACACACACACACACACACACACACACACACCACACACACCACACTCACACACACACACACACTCACACTAGTTAGTCAAAGTTTCTTACAGAGTCCAGTTGGCATTTGTCATTAATTGGTTTTATCTTGGGTTTTTTTGTTTTTTGTTGTTGTTGTTGAACATGTAGTTGTATTCAAAAGATCTACACGCTTTTCCCCCTACCCCCCCACCATTCTTTTCATAAGCACGCATTCGCATGCCACACACACCATTAACACATCTTCTGATATCGCTTTAAGTGAGAAGACGTTAAATTGAGGAACAACTCACTCACACACGCACACCACACACACACACACACACACACACACACACACACACAATCATGCACACACACAGACATACACACACACACACACACACACAACACACACACACACACACACACACACACATATCAGTAATAAAATTCCCCGCCTAGAATCCCCGTGACTGACAGTAAGAAAACTGATGTGAACAATGTAAAACAGTTCGAAAAAAAAGATAGAAACAGCGAAATTCGATGAAATATCTCCACTGACACTGCACATCATCAGTTGCAACGGAGTTGCACCCCCTTAGGTAATGCCTGGGACATCTTGGAAGTTGTTGGTACCTCTGTATAATATACTTGACCACTAGCTTACGCCACAATGAAAAAGAAAACAGCAACAGAAAAAGAGAACAAGATTTTAAAACGCATTGAAAGTCTTGAAAATCTTGAGAATAAAACAGAAATTGAAATAAGAATAATCGAAGAAAAAAACCAAGAACTAAGAGCAATCAGGGAACAAAAAATGGAAGGTGTATTATTAAGATCAAAAGCGAGATGGATTGCAGATGGTGAAAAAATATCAAAATACTTTTGCAACCTTGAAAAGAGAAACTATATTAGTAAACAAATGACTAAACTAGTGACTAAAGATGATGAAATAATAAACGAACAAAAAGATATTTTGAAGGAGGTTAAAACATTTTACGAAAATTTATACAAGAAAAAGATAACTGAAAAGTGTGAACTAAGAAAACTTGTTAAAAATATCCCACAGTTATCTGAAGATGAGAAAAAAATATTGGAAGGAGAAATCACTATAGAGGAAGCAAGCGAAGCTTTAAAAAATATGAAGCATGGTAAAAGCCCAGGTACAGACGGCTTCGGCGCCGAATTCTTTAAATTCTTTTGGAAAACACTGGGCCCACTGGTTGTAAGATCTGTAAATGAATCATACAAAGACGGAGAATTTTCAACAACACAGAAGCAGGGACTAATTATTTGCATACCAAAAGGTGATAAACCCAAAGAATATATAAAAAATTGGCGTCCTATTTCCCTCCTAAATGTAATATACAAAATAGCTTCCTCATGTATTTCAAAAAGAATAAGAAATGTTTTACCATCTCTCATCAGTGAGGATCAAACAGGTTTCATGGCTAATAGATTTATGGGCGACAACATTAGATTAATTTATGATTTGATTAATTATTTAGATACGAAAAACCTTCCTGGACTGCTGCTCTGTATAGACTTTGAAAAAGCCTTCGACTCACTCGATTGGGATTTTATGTTGAACGTTCTAAGGGCTTTCGGGTTTGGTGAAAGTATATGTCACTGGATAGAAACATTCTATAAGGATATCAAATCAACTGTTATTGTAAATGGCCAGGCTGCTCAGTGGTTTAAAGTAGAAAGAGGATGCAGACAGGGAGACCCTATATCTCCTTACTTATTCATTATATGCGCAGAAATTTTAGCCATAATGATAAAGGAAGAAAAGAAGATAAAAGGTATAAAAATAAACAATGTAGAACACTAAATATCCCAGTTTGCTGATGACACTCAATTAGTAAACAATGGTGACAAAAGTTCTTTTGAACAGTCTATTGATATCCTTACCACGTTTGGAAGAGTTTCAGGACTCCTCATGAACAGCAAAAAAACGCAAGCAATATGGCTAGGATGTCATAAAAACTCCAAGAAAAAATATTGTCCTCATCTAAAAATCATATGGAACCCTTCTCAATTCAAAATACTCGGTGTTTGGTTTACTCAAGACTTGAAAGAATGTGATAACATGAATTATGAAGATAAATTTTCGGAAGTTAAAATATTATTCAAAATTTGGTCTCAAAGAAGTATAACACCAGTCGGAAGAGTTGCTGTTCTCAAGTCACTCATTCTGTCTAAGCTCATACACCTCTGGATTTTGTTACCCAACCCACCTGACCACTTAATTCAAAAACTTCAAAAGATGTGTTTTAACTTTGTGTGGAATAGTAAACAAGATAGAATAAGCAGGAAAACAACAATTAAAACTATAAAACAAGGTGGCTTAAATATACCTGACATCAAAAAATATATTAATGCTTTGAAACTTTTATGGATAAAAAAACTTAAAATCACAAATCACAAATGGAAGAGCATTGTTATGAAAATATATCCATTCAGCGAAAAAATTGAAAATTATGGACCAGCATTTGGTACAGGATACATGAGCTCTAATTTGTTTTGGAGACACACCTTTATAGCCTATAGGGAATTTTGTCTTTGCGTGACACCACAAAGATTAAATGAACTTCTAGCTGAACCTGTTTTTTATAACGACAAGGTAAAAACAGGAAATGAGATAATTAAACAAAAGAAATTAATTGAGAAAGGAAAGTATGCAATAAAACATTTTCTGAAGGAAAATGGACAATTCATGAACTTTGAAGAATTCATGACCAATGATGATTATACTATAAATTTTGTCTCATACTGTGGATGGATTTCCTCAATGAAAGAGTTCATAAAGAAAACTGGAATAAAACCTGATAATAACAATGCAAACACAATTCAGAATATGCCAAGGGCTTTTAATATTATTATGAAAGAAGCAAAAGGAGCTAAACGATACTATGAAATTTTTATTCAAGATGAGCGTAAGCCAAACTGTTGCTCTCAATGGCTACAAAAACTTAATTCTGAAGTTTCTTGGAATAAGGTATTTACCCACATCCCAAAAATTAAAGATGTAAAATTGAAATGGCTTCAAATTAGAATTATTCACAGAATTATTGGCACAAATATTGTTTTAAATGCCATGGGCCTGACAAACACGACGAACTGCACATTCTGCAATGAAGAGAGAGATTCAATCCAACACTTTTTATGGATGTGCAATTACGTTCAAACTTTTTGGAAAGAGGTTGAAAATTTATTTAACAAAAAATGCCGAAACTCGTTTACCATTAAAATAACACGCGATGTTGGTATCTTTGGAGTCGACAAACATATGCAAACAGAGACAATTTTTGACTTTATTATTATGGTTGCTAAATCTTATATTTACAAGTGTAAGATCGAAAGACGTAGGCCAAATGCTTCAGTTTTTCAGAGCCAGCTGAGCAGTAGATTCAAAATCGAACTCTATAATGCTAAAGTCAACAATGATCAAAACAGGTTTGATGCTGAATGGTACAATTACATGCCGATGATTTTTTACACAAATACTTTAAAAAAAATCGATAACAACAACAAAATCTCAATCTAACACGCATCTCCGTAATCCCAGTATCCATTTCTCACGTGTTTTTTTTTTGTGTGTTTGTTTTTTTTTTTTTTTTTTTTTGTTTGTTTGTTTGTTTGGTTGGTTGGTTTTTTTTTGAAATTCTCATGATATTTGAATTGACATGTTTTTGAATGTACATTTGAAGCAACATACTTTTTTATGTATTGATATATTATCCGTATGCTCTTGCTGTAATGTAAAAAATGTATGTCAAATGTGTTTGATATATATCAGGGGAGTTAAAAAAAAACAACTGTTTATAGAACTTACAGAAATGATGCCAATGTACATATGACGTATTTGTAATCTCTATATTGTTTGATTAAAAACGTGAGAAAAAAAAAAAAAAAATATACTTGACCACTGCAGCTTTGGTAATGGAACATCAAGCTGTATGAAGCAATCTTTCAGTGCTGCCAGTATTGTTGGCTGCTACAGTACCATACTTACGTGTTGTGTGTGTGTGTGTGTGTGTGTGTGGTACTTGTGTGTGTACATGTGTGTGTGTGTGTGTGTGTGTGTGCGCGCGCTTGTGTGTGTGTGTGTGAGTGTGTGTGTGTGTGTGTGTGTGTGTGTGTGTGTGTGTGTGTGTTGTGTTCATGTGTGTGTGTGTATGTGTGTGTGTGTGTGTGTGCACTTGTGTGTGTGTGTGTGTGTGTGTGTGTGTGTGTGTGTGTGTGTGTGTGTGTGATATTTTTTTCTCCTCCTTTTCTGTCTTTTTTTTTCAGTTATTATGTGTGGATGGGTAGGGGTAGGCTGAAGTGTGGAGTGACGAGTGCTTGACAGTAGTCTGCTCTCTGTCTCTCTCTCTTCCTCACTCTCTCCCTCCTTCCCCTCCTGTATTTTCTGTGTCCGGCTTACGTACCACCCTCTTTCTTCTCTAGCCCTGTGCCAACACCACAGACATCGAAAGCTTGCATCAAAGACATTTTCATGGTCTTTTCTGAGGTTCTGTACTCAGCGCTGTCTAGTACTGTTCGCAGTCCTATGTAATTCTCAAGAAGTGAAGAGCACTGTAGCTTTTAAAAAAATAATGAATTTGAGTGGATAAAGGGAGTTAATCTGTGTTCCATGTGTTGCCAGGATGCCAGGATTTGTTGAAGCATAAAGCACTGGTGCACAGCGGCTGGCTGAGACGGCAGAGTGTGAGAAACAGGTTCAAAATATTCTCCTGTAAGTTTTTGTGTGATTATATTCTGCTGTACCATCATTACTGGGGGGAAAAAAAGTGTAAGCTAGGGTTTTTACTTACTTTTACTGGTTGTATAAGTGCGGTTGAAATCTGTGATTTGTGCATTTGAATTTTTCTTTTTTTTTTAATTCATTAAAAAAAAAAAATGTATTTCTATTCATTTACTTATTTATATATTTATTTTTTGCATTTGAATGGGGTAGACATTTCCTGACTCAGTTAGATTTGGTACGTGGAGAAAGAGAGTGTAGTTGCTGTTGTGCACCTTCCCTTCTCTCCACCCACAACCTCTTCCACACGTTCACACCGCAAATATCAGTGCTTTTTTTGTGATGGTGGAAAGCAGCCATTTCGACAATACTTGGACTTGTGCACCAATGCAAGTTGGAGATGGAGGAGGTCGTTTTCCCTGGTGCAGAGTAAACTTGGGTACTGGCTTCCTCAAAGTGCTGTGCTAAGGTCAAAATCACCTGTGATTAATTTGCTGGCATTAGGTGCTCAGTGGTCCAGTTCACGTCCATGGTCCAATGTCTTCTGCTTCTCGTGGCTAATCAATACAAGGACACAAGAACTTTGTGTTACATTGGTTAAAACTCTGAGGAAAAATAGTAGGGGCTCTAATAAATACTTAATGATTTACTCCCTCACTTCACACTGGCCTGTTTCTAGGAACAAACAAACAAAAAATCCTGGATGATGAATAATGTGCTGTTTATTTTGTGCAGGGCCCCAAGTGTATGTGATCATCTCTGAAGGCTGTGTGTACTGTTACGGAAATGAGGTGGGGAAGAAGCCGGCTTCTGTCTTTTCTTTGTATGGCTATGACAAGTGAGTATAAGCATGCGCCTGTGGATTGTGTGAATCCTTTTGTTTTCTCTCTTCAAATCATGTATTTGTTGGGCAGTGCGTGTGCTTGTGTGTGTGTGTGTGTGTGTGTGTGTGTGTGTTTTCAATTTAATGTCTATACACATAAGTGATTTTAGACAACCAAAATAAATGAATAAACAAGGTAGAAAAGGAGGAAGGGGGGGGGGGGGGGGGATAGACAGGCAACTGAAGGAGATAAAGAGAGAGAAACAGTGAGATAGAAAAAGATGAAGAAGTATAAATGGAAAAAGGAAAAAGAGAAAAATGAGGATTAGAATGGGAATCGGAAGAAAAAATGTTAACATGAATAAAAATTGCAACATATAACATAGCTAGAATAACATTTTTAAAAATCAGATGAATGCTTAAGGTAACAGGATAATAACATTTAAACGTGAAAATAGAATTATTAACCCGTAGAGTGCCTTTAAGCCGTCAGCTGACGCCGCATTAAAAATGCTTTCCCAGTGCCTATGGGCCGTCCACTGACGTCATGCATTTTTCTTGAATTTTCATTCGTTACTATTTCTATCAACGGACTCAAATAGAGTGTGCGTAGTAAGCCTTATATGTCTGTAGTATTAAAATGATATGTAAATGACCACACGTGAGGGGAAAGCCCATTTATTCTCATCACTGACTGGATGACCAGCCAGCACTTCGTCTCGCTTGCAAAGATGGCGGCGCAACCTTCGACAAGAGCAGTGACCAAATCAACGTATTTACACAGCTGAGCAGGCTCTGCTAATGATTTTTGACAAAGACAATAATCTTTTATTCAACGACTCACTCAAACATGAAGGTGAGATGATGATAGTGATGGAATTGCCGACCATATTCGTCAGTTATTGAGTCGGGCTGTGTGACCTCAGTGTGTGTTCAGCTGACGGCTCGCCAGCGTCCAACGAGCCAGCCTAGTGTGTACTCTGCACTGTGTGCCAGTGGCCAGTGACGTGATAGTCAGCGCGAGAGGGGAGCGCTGCCTGCTCGCGGCGTGACACAGGGCAGAGGGAAAGGTAGGGGGAGAGGAGGAGTGAAAGAGAGGGTTGAAGTCCAGCAAGGGGGCGTGGTGGGGAGAGGGGGGCGTGGTCGTGGACTGACCTGTCTGCTTAGAGTGTGAGCGTCTTGATAGACTTCTAAACTGTTTTACTTTCATTTACAGGTGTAGTGTGACAATACAAACTTTATTTTCAACTTTTTTGCTTTGTGTTCTTGTTTGGATGAGAAGATGTAGTGGTAAATACATATGTTTTTGATCGTGCAAAAAAATCAATCCAAATCTAAATGCCTAAATACTTTTTTATTATCAAAATTAAAACAAAAGAAGCCCAGATTCAAAATCTTCATTCAATTTCCTTCAAAAATTTATATATATTTCATTTTTATATCTTTTGTAGTTTCTGAGCTAGAATTTTTTGTTAATTATTACCCCCAAATCATTACATTTCCCTGGCACTGGGAAAGCCTTTGTTTGTAATATTTTCAGGCAGTGAACAGGTTAACCCGTAGAGTGCCTTTAAGCCGTCAGCTGACGCCGCATTAAAAATGCTTTCCCAGTGCCTATGGGCCGTCCACTGATGTCATGCATTTTTCTTGAATTTTCATTCGTTACTATTTCTATCAACGGACTTAAATAGAGTGTGCGTAGTAAGCCTTATATGTCTGTAGTATTAAAATGATATGTAAATGACCACACGTGAGGGGAAAGCCCATTTATTCTCATCACTGACTGGATGACCAGCCAGCACTTCGTCTCGCTTGCAAAGATGGCGGCGCAACCTTCGACAAGCGCAGCGACCAAATCAACATATTTACACAGCTGAGCAGGCTCTGCTAATGATTTTTGACAAAGACAAAATCTTTTATTCAACGACTCACTCGAGCATGAAGGTGAGATGATGATAGTGATGGAATTGCCAACCGTATTCGTCAGTTATTGTGTCGGGCTGTGTGACCTCAATGTGTGTTCAGCTGACTGGTTTGCCAGCGTCGAACGAGCTCGCCTAGTGTGTACTCTGCACTGCGTGCCAGTGGTCAGTGACGTGGTAGTCAGCGTGAGAGGGGAGCGCGGCCTGCTCGCGGCGCGGCACAGGGCAGAGGGAAAGGTAGGGGAAGAGGAGCAGTGAAAGAGAGGGTTGAAGTCCAGCAAGGGGCGTGGTGGGGAGAGGGGGGCGTGGTCGTGGACTGACCTGTCTGCATAGAGTGTGAGCGTCTTGATAGACTTCTAAACTATTTTACTTTCATTTACAGGTGTAGTGTGACAATACAAACTTATTTTCAACTTTTTTGCTTTGTGTTCTTGTTTGGATGTGAAGATGTAGTGGTAAATACATATGCTTTTGATCGTGCAAAAAATCTATCCAAATCTAATTGTCTAAATACTTTTTATTATCAAAATTAAAACAAAAGAAGCCCAGATTCAAAATCTTCATTCAATTTCCTTCAAAATCATATATATTTCATTGTTATATCTTTTGTAGTTTCTGAGCTAGAATTTTTGTTAATTATTACCCCAAATCATTAGATTTTCCTGGCACTGGGAAAGCCTTTGTTTGTAACATTTCAAGCAGCTTCAAGCAGCGAACGGGTTAAAGAATCTAAAAATGGTACTCTGAAGAAGTCAACAGGATAATAACATTTAAACGTGAAAATAGAATTACTAAAGGAGTCTAAAAATGGTACTCTGAACAAGTCAACAGGATAATAACATTTAAACGTGAAAATAGAATTATTAAAGAATCTAAAAATGGTACTCTGAAGAAGTCAACAGGATAATAACATTTAAACGTGAAAATAGAATTATTAAAGGAATCTAAAAATGGTACTCTGAAGAAGTCAACAGGATAATAACATTTAAACGTGAAAATAGAATTATTAAAGGAATCTAAAAATGGTACTCTGAACAAGTCCTAAAACAATGTCACAAATTAAAAGGGGTTTTATTAAAACCTCCTTCAGGGGCTTTTCCGAAAAAGTAGGCAGATAGGTTTTCATTTTTCTACAGTGGAAAAGTATATGTTCATTAGAAATTTTCCCACCACAAACGCATGTGATGTTGTAAGTGAATTTGGTCTTAAAAGCATTAAGTTTAAATCTATAGGCAAGGGAAGTTAAAAGCCTTAAGTTAGACAGTTGACCATACTTAGATATAAAAACATCTTCAAAACTCGTTTGGTGGTCAGCAGGTGATGAGTGGCCAACATCTTCTTGTTTCTTTCTAAAATGCTTCCAGCAAGCATTCTGCAGTAGGCTATACCTTTCTTTCAGTGATAATGTGTGTGTGTTGTGTGTGTGTGTGTGTGTGTGTGTGTGTGTGTGTGTGTGTGTGATCGAGCGTGTGTGTGCACGCGTGTGATGTGCATAAAACTTAGAAAGTTTCTTTTTCATTTTTGTAAACCTGATTGTATACTTTGTGGCAAGGAAAGAATGCATAGACTTTGTTTGCTCGGTCCTGTGAAGATCATATGAATGTGACGAAAATGTCATAAAGAAAGTGATTTTAACTTGCAGTCTTGTTTACACTTTACTTTTTGAATATTTTGTTCATAACTTCAAACTGCGGTACATGGGCACATGAAAATGAATTTTATACTGCTGAGGAAAAAAAATGATATATCTGCCGCATGAATGACTTTTGCATCGCTTTGGTACTTGGACAAAAGCACAGGATATGTCAAAGTCCTATTTTGTCTTGACCGTTTTTGGTGCACGGCATTTATTATAAGTGACATCACAGTGATCCTACCGCAGGACACGCATTCCTTGCAGAACCCTTATGACCTTCAAGTTTCGCATCTGCACCCACTCTAAGTCACATGGTAGACGGGTCTGACCTTCAGGTTTTGCATCTGCACCCACTCTAAGCCACATGGAAGATGGGTCTGACCTTCAGGCTTCGCATCTGCACCCACTCTAAGCCACATGGTGGATGGGTCTGACCTTCAGGTTTCGCATCTGCACCCACTCTAAGTCACATGGTAGATGGGGATAGCCATCTAGGGAGAACTGGGGAAAGAACCTAACTCCGCTGGAACTACTAGAATGACAATATGTTAATGCAGGCCAGTGTTTATGTGGGACACTATTAAGATTCGTACTGACAGTGTGTTGTGACAAACTGGCTGACACTAGCAATAATAAAAATAATAATGTTTATTTGTATAGCGCATATTCCACAAAAATGCTCAACAGTGCTTTACATTTTTAAAAAAGAGCAAACGGTAAAAATAGTAATTATAAAGGTCATGCACATTGAAAAGCACAAAGCCTCGAGATATCCAATAATAAAACAGATCACATTGCGTTCACAATTAAGACATTGTATAATAATAATAATAATTTTAAAAAACAAATCACACGAGAAATTTCACAAAAAGTCTCCCTGTCATAAATCCTCTAAAAACCACTCTTCTCCTTTACACTTACACAGACACACGCACACATGCACGCACGCATGCTGGCAGGCAGGCACGCACGCACGCATGCACGCACGCACAAAGCCTCGAGATATCCGATGCTAAAACAAGTCACATTGCGTTCACAGTTAAGACATTGTATGATAATAATAATTTAAAAACAAATCACACAAGAAATTTCACAAAGTCTCCCTCTCATAAATCCTCAAAAAAACCACTCCTCTCCTTTACACTTACACAGATGCAGACACACACACACACATGCAGCATGCACGCTACTCATGCACACAGCACACACACACACACAGACAATATGCACACACATACGCATGGACGCACACACACACACACACACACACACACACACACACACACACACACACACACACACACACACTAACACACACACACACACCTTCATGTTACTGGTCTAGGAACATACAGGCAGGAGAATAAATCTGATTAGGAAGGACTTGCACATTTCAGTTCTCGAGATAGATGAGTTTGAAAGAGATAGGTTTTCAGATGCCGTTTGAAAGTAGAGAAGCAGTTTGTTTTCCTAAGAGACAGGGGTAGAGAGTTCCATACATTTGGGCCAAAGACAAGAGAAGCAGTTTGTTTTCCTAAGAGACAGGGGTAGAGAGTTCCATACATTTGGGCCAAAGACAGAGAAGGACTTTTTACCAAAGGTATTAAGACAGAAGCGAGGAACAGTCAGCAGTAAGGTATCAGAAGAACGGAGTGTTTGAGGAGGTTTGTATATCTACCGACACTGGCAAGATTCATACTGACAGTGTGTTGTGACAAACTGGCGGCTGCGCCACCCAGCCTGCCAGGCACCCAGGAGAAACCCGCAATGAACCCTGCGTGCACTTTCTCTCTCTCCGGACCTGGGTCATTGTGTGATGTGTGAGGCAACTGCGTCACACCTGTCTCCCCTAGGCATGTCCATTCTCTTATGGTGACAGTGACCAACCTGATTTTTGTTTTTTTCCTAACCCTACTACCTTTGCATGAATGAGGGACAGTGCAATTTGAACTAGGCTGATTGACGTTGTACGCTGATTAAAAACTTGCCGGTAAGTTTTGAGAAAAAAAATCTGTGAAATACGTTGGTAAGTCATAGACAAAGCAGGGGAGGCTGCTACTTTAGATTTATTTCTTTTGTCATTCAATGCACATTCTACTGTTCTGCTAGCGAGTGATTAAGGTGGGTACATTTTAAAACATCTTATAGTTTTTCAGAAAAAAATGTTCGAATTTTTTAGAAAAATTAATAATTGTTTGAAAATTCATTTTTTTATTTTTTATTTGTTGATTTGATAACACGTCTTTGGTTTGATTTGGTTGTCATTGTTTGTTTATTTTTAATTTCAATGTTGTGTATTTCCAGGGTTTTCCGAGCGGGAGAAGTGACAGCGAAGGAAGCTACCTGGACATTCAAAGTGGTGCATGCCAACCCTGGCTACCGATCCTATCTGTTCTCTGCTTCCTCAGAGAAAAAGATGTTTCACTGGATGTCCTTGTTTAAACAGGAGATGCTAAGGGCAAATGGAAAACTACCCAGGTCTCTCTCTCTCTCTCTTTTTTATGTGTTTTAATCCCATCTTTCTATCTATCTCTTTCATGCTGTTAAGAGATCTGTTATTTCTGTGTGCCGCTCCTTCTTCCCCGGCCAGCCCTCTGAATGCCTGTTCAATTTTCTTCCGACTGCCTCTTTTCTTAGCTCCTTTTTAGCCCTAATATTTTCTTCCTGTTGTTGTCCCTGTTCAAGTCTGCTAACTAGGTCAACCCTCTTTAACCTCCTTATTGTGAAACAGAGAGAGAGGAGAGAGAGTTGAGTATTGAAAAAAATTTTAAGCTGATGTTTTGATCACATCAGCAAATTTTTACATCCTCCAGTCCACAGATGCACATTATGTTGGAAATGAAATTGTTACTGTCCACAGCTGCGCATTTGATACAAACCATTTTACAGTTTTTCACACTTAAAATTTTTTTTTTTTTTTTTTATAAAAGCATATGCACAATTCTTTCTGATAAAGTCAGAACTCTGGCCCATTTTAGTTGTGATGTGCTTGAATTCTAATTATATCAGTAGGGGTTTGTCATGTAAACACAACTTAGAGGCTTCCATCCCTGTATTTCCTCCAAAACAAATTTTCTGTCTTGTTATTTCAATTGTTAATGTTTCTTGTTATTATAATTGTTATGTATTCTGTGATTTTCCTGCCCAAGACTTCTACACAGACTTTCATCTTGGAAGATCTTAGGAGTATCTGGCTGAGAGAGAGAGAGAGAGAGAGAGAGAGAGAGAGAGAGAGAGATGCATGCTAGATAAAGTAGACTTCGACTTGTACTGGATGTAAGATATGAACTAAAAGTGTGGAACCTCTGTGTAACACATGATTAAAAAGAAGGAAAGAAAAGTGAAAGAAAAAAAAAAAAAAAAAGAAACAAGAAGAAGAAGAAGAGAGAGAGAGACAGAGAGAGAAAAAGAGAGAAATAAGAAGGAAAGAAAGAAAAAAAAATAGAAAGGAAGTCATGTTGGAGGCAGAAAAAGGGGGGGGGGGGGGGTGAGGGGGGACTCCTCCAGAGATGCACTCACCAATTGCAGCTGGACAAGGAAGCATTGTCTGATTTTTCCACCTTCCCTCTCCCTCCCACCACCACACACATACACACACATGCACGCACGCATGCACCCACCCACGCACGCACGCACGCACGCACGCAACGCACATACACACACGCACTCTCACCACACACACACACACACACACACACACACACATCTTGCCATTCACCGTGTTTCCCAGCAGTGCTGCAACACAAACAGTGATTTCAAGGATTTTTTTTTTCTTTTTTTTTTTCAAACTTATGTTCAGTGTTGGGAAAACAATAATTGAAAAACGCATTTTGTTTGTTTGTTCAGATCCCAAGGGGACGGCAAAAGTTTTGATGTGGGGGTGTACCAGGAGGCGGGGTCTGTGACGTTAGAGGACTACATGGACATAGAGACCAGCATCTATGAGGACGCCCAACAGTGCATCCTGCCAGACAACTACACCAACAAAAAAGAAGAGGATGGTAGGCTTCATTTTTCTGTCTCACTCTCTTTTGGTTTTTGTTGTTGTTGTTGTTGTTGTTGTTGTTTGTTTGGGGTTTGTTTGGTTTTTTTTGTCTGCCAACCTCCATTTAATTTTTTTTCCTTCCCCCCCCCCCCCCCCCCCCTTTTTTTTTTTTTTTTTTAAAGATGGGGCCTCCAACTTCCAGTTTTTTCCCACTGCCTTTTTCTTTTATCTTCACGGGGTCACACTCACCATGCAAAATCTGTGTGTACATTACTGATGGACATTGTGCGCAGGCGTATGATACAAAATGTCTGGGTTGGATTATGTACTGATGTGTGGTGTGCTGACTCTTTCTGCTGTGATAACTTCATTCTAACAAATGGAAATGATTCAATCAACGTGAGGTATTGAAGTATTCATAGAATTAAAAGCAAAATAAGTGTCTGTGCGCTTGCACTCGCTCGCGCTCGTGTGTGTGTGTGTGTGTGTGCATGTATGTGTGTGTGTGTGTGTGTGTGTGAGAGTTTTTTTTTCTTTTTAATTTTCATGATTATTATGTGGAGTGATAAAGAACAGCATGAGGATGAAAGGGATGTAAGTCTGTCACTGATTTGCCTCGGGTGTGGGGGAATTCTATGTCGGTACAGATTCAGACGATGAGATGGATCATGTAGTGATGACACGCCCTGACTTGCGGCAGCGTCCGCCCCAGCCTCCCCCGGTACCTGACCGGCCCCCTAAGACACTGCCAGGGCTGCAGGCACAACAGCAGGGTAGGTGACTCAGCTCTGTGTATGTGATTTCGTTCTGTGCAGGTGATTTAGTTCTGTGTATTGCTCGTTCATTTTCATTGCCCTGAGTGTTGCATATTTTGCCTGAAGAAGACCTAAGAGGTCGAGCCTTATGAATAATTTTTTTAATTAAAATAAGTATGTGATTTAGTTCTGTGTATGTGAGTCAGTTCTGTGTATGTGAGTCAGTTCTGTGTGTGTGATTCAGTTCTGTGTGTGTGATTCAGTTCTCTGTGTGTGTGTGGGTGTGTGTGTGTGTGATTCAGTTCTGTGTGTGCGTGTGCGTGTGTGTGTGTGATTCAGTTCTGCGTGTGTGTGATTCAGTTCTGCGTGTGTGTGATTCAGTTCTTTGTGTGTGTGTGTGATTCAGGTGTGTGTGTGTGTGTGTGTGTGTGTGTGTGTGTGTGATTCAGTTCTGCATGTGTGTGATTCAGTTCTGCGTGTGTGTGATTCAGTTCTCTGTGTGTGTGATTCAGTTCTGTGTGTGTGTGTGTGTGTGTGTGTGATTCAGTTCTCTCTGTGTGTGATTCAGTTCTCTGTGTGTGTGTGTGTGTGTGTGTGAGAGAGAGAGATTCAGTTTTCTGTGTGTGTGTGTGATTCAGTTCTGTGCATGTGTGTGATTCAGTTCTGTCCATGTGTGTGATTCAGTTCTGTGCATGTGTGTGATTCAGTTCTGTGTTTGTGTGTGATTCAGTTCTGTGTTTGTGTGTGATTTAGTTCTGTGTTTGTGTGAGATTCAGTTCTGTGTTTGTGTGAGATTCAGTTCTGTTCATGTGTGTGATTCAGTTCTGTGCATGTGTGTGATTCAGTTCTGTGCATGTGTGTGATTCAGTTCTGTGTGTGATTCAGTTCTGTGTATGTGATTTAGTTCAGTGTATGTGATTTAGTTCTGTATATGTGATTCAGTTCTGTATATGTGATTCAGTTCTGCATGTGCGATTTAGTTCTGTGTATGTGATTTAAAAAGAAAGGATATTATTTTCACAATACAGACAAACAGATTACAGGACAAAACACGATGCATTTCGACCATGGAAACAAAGAACGAGCAACCACTGTATCTTCTATTTGGCCCCAAATGGTTGTTGAATGAAAATGAGGCCCTTGAGAAGGTGACTATGGGAGTTAAGATAATAATGATGACAGTGAAAAAAAAAAAAAAAAAAAAATAATGACAGTGACAATAATAATGATAACAATAACGATGATAGTAATACTGTAAGTATTATCGTCATGTTATCAAAAGTAACAGTATTCTCCTCATATTATTTAAATATTTTCGTTCTCATCACTATTATTGCTACTATAAATGCATGTGTGGCCACCATCATGCAGTCAAAAATGGTGGCAAAGAAGGTCTAGCATGAAAAGTCATTTAGTTTGTGTCCACAAAGTGTAAAAGTGCACCACAAGGCACTCGGCCATATTGCGGCTCTGCGGTCACAAAGGTGGCTAGAGAGGCAAGTCAACAGTTTATTACTCTGGGCTGATGGTTCTGTGAGCTA
>CM065738.1:32823411-32903411 GCA_033310375.1 Conus canariensis | reverse complement strand
CTTGCTCTGCTTCACCCAGTAGCCTTTTTCCTGTTTGCCGTCTCATCATCAGTACTCCGCCACCTCCCTCCCCTTGCATACTCCGTAACACCCAGGGTTATCCCTTAGCATCCCCTACACCATAAGCCACAGGGGACTGATCAGAGTCAGGCTGTCATGAGACGACCCACTAGAGGAGATGCTGCACTGCAGTGCATTCTTTTTGGTGCTGTTGAATGGTGCCAGCTCCGTTGTCCCAATATGTACAGGCCACCACCTGTTGAGACACCTGTTCTGGAAGATGTTTCGAAAGCTGATAATGGATCTCATTCGGGCCAGGTGCAGAATCGTTGCAGATTTGCAGAGCTGATTTCAGTTAGTTGATGGAAAATGGCAGATTGTAGGCTTCAGTGTTCCGGATGAGAAGTTACAAGGAGATTTTTCTTTTAGAAGTTTGTTTTTTAAAAAAAGCACACATTTTATTTGTGAAGGGAGAGTTCATTTCAATAGTTGAGGCCAGCAGATTAGCTGCAGCTTGTTTATCTGTGATCAGGGCTTCTGCAAGTTTCAGGGGATGGATGGAAGGATTTGTATTTTTTCCATTAATTTTCTTGACTGCTTTCCATACTTTCTTCTGAAAGGTCTTGGCAGTCAGATTGGAGCAGAAATCTCTCCAAAACTGATGTTTACATTTAAAAAAAAAATATAGCGAGTTTTGGCATGGAGATTTTGGTGGGCCCTCGTGTTAGGTATTAATGGCCTGCGATAGACCTGTTGTTAACAATAATCTTCTTCCTGTAGCTTGTCCTTTGCTGTGATGCTGAACTTGGTAAGATGTGATTTATAGTGAGCGAAAACAGACAGAAGACTGTGTGTTTACTGGTATCATCTGATATGAAACATGATGAATGGTTATTTATGATAATGATAAGTTTAGTTCACATACGACTGTTCAAATGGCAGTTCACACATTTTTCTTCGAAGTGGTTTTTTTTGTTTTTTTTGTTTCCAGAATTCTTGAAAATTGAGACAAAAGCACAAGCAGGAATTCAATATGTCTGTTTCCACTCCACAGAAGTTGCCCACCGTCAGTCCTGTTCTGTCTCAAGTAATACTATAAACGGCAGGTTTCTCCTGTGTGTACTTTATGTTGAAACTATTTAATTTTCTTTCTAGAAAATTTCCTATTCAACATAATTTCTTGCCTATGACAAGCACTGACGAGTGGGCTGCACTGGACAGATTTTTAGAAAAAAAAATAATCAAAAACATCAACCCATCAGCTGCAGCTGGTAGATTTTAAAAACAAGCAATGAAAAAGTGATAAGTTACAGTGTAAATAAAGCTCAAGTATTCCGAGGAATATCATGAACTTCAAACAGAAGCATGAGTTGCATCCAGGCCGAAGCAAAAGACTCTCCCATGGAAGCCAAAGCTCAGGTGCTTTTGCACGGAAGGGAAGATTGGGATGTGGAAGTAAGTGTCTGACATGTCAAGGGTCATGGCCCAATCCCCTGGAATAATCGCCACACAAAGTCTTCGGGCTCCATCAAAAACTTTGCGGGGGGTTGGTGGATGGGTGGAGGGGAATGGAAAGATTCAGCTTGCTGAGATTTGTAACTGGTCTCCACTTCCTGTTCTTCTTTGGGACTAAAAAAAAAAAAAAAAATTCGCAAAAGAAAAAAAAAAAAAATCGAAAAAAAAAAAAAAGGTGGACAGTGGAGAGGAACCTCCATAATTGCTCCTTTCCTGAGAGAAGAGTGTACCTCCTCCGTGAGAGCCTCTGTCTTGGTAGGAACTGTCAGTATCTGGGTCCAAAGCAGGTTGGACATCAAAAAGGGGGGGGGGGGGGGGGCGCAAAAAGGATATCTTTGGGCCCTCTTCCACAACAAAGAGTCCCCACTTGTCCAAGGTCAGGCTTGCCCACTGCTGGGGGGGGGGGGGGAGGGGGAGGGAGCAAAAGATGTCTCCCTACTGGTGGCGAAATAGCCAGGGGATAGTCATTGCCTTCGTCCCTGACCCAGGTCCCTTGAATGACCTTTACCAGAGGGACAGGAACAGCAGGGGCAGAAGGAGAGACACTGCTTTGGAAAGGATGCCGGACATCCGCAAAAGGAGGAAGAAGGAGCTGTGCGCCGAGTCCCAGAGTCAATTGAAGACAGAGGACCAGCTGCCGTGGCGATGTAGTTAGTGTTGCAGACTCCCGGATGGGAGGTCGTGGGTTCGATTCCCATTAGAGCCATGTGGGATTCTTCTGCCTCGACCGGCTTCTACCCTGAGTTGAGTTTACTATAGGCTCAGTTGGGAAGACTGGGAACACACAGTTGAGCTTCATCCACGTAATGGATGCGCCACTGAGAGTGTTGCTCAAGTTTCTTGACAACACTGCAGGTGTCTGTATCTCTCGGGCCTGGTTGACGTGGGATATATTATGAAAGTAAGCGTAAAGTAAAACCCTGTCATATAGTCTCAGACCGGAATGGAAACCCATAGCATCATCTTCATCATACTCATTCTCATCAATCATCATTTAAAAAAAAAAAGAAAAAAGAAAAAAAATCAAAAACAGAGGTGCTCCAGGCTGCCAGAATCTTTCTGCAGTCTGAGGGACAGAGTCCCCATAGGACAGGGTTTTGCTTCTGAGATTTCCTGACTGCAGCTTTGACATCCTGACCCTGGTGCAGAGACTCCAAACGGTTGCGGCTGTAAAACTAAACATCTTCCCCAACAAAACGAGGGAAGACACGAGAGCAGTTAACAGAACTGAAGTCTAACCGAGGAAAAGGGGAACACTTAATTCAGGCTGTCGGGGTGAATGGAGAATGAACTCACCATGGGAGACTACTCCTGTTGGCCTGATGGTTTAAGGAAGGACGTGGCTCCCTGCTCTCCATTTTTGACCCTTTTATGGGAATCTTGATGTGTGGTGTTGTTTCATACCTATTGGAGAAGGCATGTTAAAGAATATACGTTTAAAAGCCCTACATCAATTAACTCCTGAACTTTGACTCCAGAAATTCGGCAGCTCGCGCTGTTCATGGATGTGTTTGATGGCATTTGTGAAGATTTTGGAAAACTATGATGGATCATCTCAACAAGACCTGTGTTTTAAGTTCCAAGCAATGACTGCTGAAAATTTCTAGCTCGGTTCCATCTATTTATGATGCATGTTGTGTCGTGTGCAGAGGTCATCCGTCCTCATAATGGTTTGCACTTAAGATACAGTGTTTGTTTTTAGAATAGTGTCTGTATTCTTAAATGACATGTTTCCTTTTGTGTATGTTACAGGTTGCTAAAATACACAAAGCTGAAAAAGATTCCAAACCGTAAGGATGTTTTTATTTATTCTCAGTTTTTAATGTTTGTTTACTTGTTCATTAACCCCTTCATTATTTGGTCCTCATTGTACATGTACTGAAGATTTTTGATCAAGAGAGTGCGATGTATAGGTATTTACATTTGTTCCTTGATTAACAATAGATGTAATGTCTGTGATTGTTGAAAATCTTGTAAATCGGTTTCAGGTGCTTTTCAGAGTTATTTATTTTGGGATATATAATTTCTTTACTAACGGTTTGGAGAGATATTGATAGCTGATGTTCATGAATTATAAATTCATTTTTAATTGTATGCAGAGTTTGATGCACTAGGCATCTTGATACAGGAAACTTGTGGGCACTTTGATGTAGGAAATACATGTTAGTTGAGGCTTATATTAAGGTTATGGATGTGGAAAAAATTCACTTCAAGGTCTTTCTTTGCCATTAAGCAAATAGCACATACACCTTCACACACACACACACACACACACACACACACACACACACACACACACACACACACACACACACACACACACACACACACACACACACACACACACACACACTCACTCACACACATACACGTACACACACACGCACACATGTATACACACACACACACACACACACACACACACACACACACACACACACACACACACATGTATACACACACACAGAGGGTTGCATTCATCCACACCCAGACATACATAACAACTTGCTGACATACAGACATATACACATCCATGCACACACACATACATATATACACACTTACACACACACACACACACACACACCTTAAAACATTATGAACACATCAGGGTCATGGAAACTTGGATTGCTGATGGTTTGGTTAATGCTTTAGTGACAACATCATGTTTTCCAAATACCACAAGTTTCTTGCCGAAGTGGAGGGCATCTTCAAGTGTTTCCCATTGCCCACTGAAATGACAAGCTGGACATGGCCAGAAAGTGTTACCTGGTTGACTGACCTGGAGTTGACCTTTGGCCTTTCTTCCTTTTAACTTGAACTTAATTAATCTTAAAACATTTTTTAAGTACTGTATCAGCGAAACATGAACAAATGAATCACAAGACAAAACATGATGCATTTCAACCTCTTGGGTCTTCTTCAGGCAAGATAAACAACACTCAGGACAATGAAAATGAAGAACGACCAAACACACACACACACGCACATACATACACAGAGAATTTGATGAGATAAGTGATATTGTGTGCTGTTTCAGAATGCGAACACGGGGCGCTCCGGATGGCAGAAGTATAAAACAAAACGAAGAGGTGTGCCAGACATTTTTTGTTTGTTTTGGTTACGGTGTTTGGTAAATGTCTGAGATAATCCAGAAGAAAAGGAAGGAAGTCTGTTAGTTAGGTGGGAAGATGTATGCAGTTAATAACAAACGAGGAAGTTGTTGTTTGCAACCGTGATGAAGCAAGTAGAAACACGTAGATTGTCGCTGATATTGCTTTTGATATCTATTCACCTTGCACAAATGCAGACAAGACACTCACAGAGCAAAGAAGGAAACAGACAAGACACACACAGAGCAAAGAAGGAAACTTCATTGTACCAAACGTGTCCATGCGATATTCTGTGAGAAGACACCTGGATGAAACGCCCTTGGCAAGATGGCTGACTGTTCTTTTTTCACCACCACGTCTGTAGAAGTATCGGTGGCAGTACTTTTCGTGAGAACTCATTGAAAAAAATTTTTTCACCTTTTGAAAAAAAAAAGAAAAATCTGATCATTTCTTACTGCATGTATTCTCATCATTTCTCATTGCCCCATGGTTTACTTGGCCGTCTGCTTTTTCTGTCCATGCCAGACCACAATCAAAATGAAACTCGGCACAAATTACTACTGATACCATGCAAACTTGTGCAGTTAGCTGACAGTTTATTCCATAAAGTGAAATCTTCCTGGCTTTGTAGTCTCAAAGTTGCTGTAGTTGTATAGATCTAGAATATACACAAATCATGTTAAGAATGCAGTTTGGTATCTGATAATGCATAGAGGTATAACTAATACTCTGAGGCTTTGAGACTTCTTTCATTTCAGATGCATGTATTCATTTTCTTTACATCTTTGTCTACTTTATAGAAGAGTTCTAGAGTCAATAAAATGATGATAGCTTAACTTTTTATTTTGTTGCATTGAGAGCAGGATCTGAATGAAGAATTTATAGCACAGTGGGGTTTTTTTGTTTTTTTTAAAGGAATGGAATATTTAAGTGGTAAATTTTCATGCTGGTGATATAGCATGGACTAATCACACATAAAAAATGTTTAACATTGTGCTTAATATTCATATTGTGTCTTGATTTGCAGCCTTCAGACATTGAGGAATACTGGTCAGCGATATACTTTTATGGAGGAAAAGATAAGGCAGTAGAGTAAGTCACGTTTAAATTTAGATACTTGTTTCGTTCTTACGTTTTCTCATTCATTCCTTCATTGTGCTTTTTTTAGTATTACATTAAAATTTATCACTTGAAGTGAAACATAAACCATACAGTGGGTTTATCCCATTTGTTCTGTTTTTATTAATTTTCTGTTTATTTATCTTTATTTATTTTTTTATTCAGTGTGTATCTGTGATTTTTCATGATCAGATGAGTGGCTTGTTACGACAAAGTTTATCTTTGTCAGCCCTGTTAGGAGATAGGTATATCTGGGGTGGATTTGGAAATTGGTTTCAAACTGATTCTATTATTTTGCCTGCGCTTGCTGCTGTCAGTTGATTGATGTTTTGCTTCTTGTCCTGTTAGGGTGTTGTTACCTTTCATAACACCTGCTTAACAGTTTGAAGCTGAACTTACTTCCTATTGATTTACTTGAAATGGTTAGGGGTGTGCTATCTTTTGAATTCCTTTTCTCAAAAAGTAAGTGTCTGATTTTCATAAGAGTTTTCACTGTTAGAAGGAACATGGAAAGCAGTGTGACAGAAATGAAAAACATACATAAGCACATATCAGAGCACCTGCTTACCCCTTATTCCTCTTCTCACCTACTGCTGGTCTATTGTGGTCATACATATACAAAGTTTCTTTTGAAATTTCAATTTTTTTTTTCTTCTCTGTTGTTTCTTCTTTTTAGTCTGTGTCCACAGGTCCTATATCTGTGTATTTCTGTTAATCCTGCCCATATATTCACGGTTCATTTACCTGAATCTTTTCCTAAAACTCATCTCCATGCTTTCATAGTTCATTTGTTAATGTGTTTTCCTGTGAATCCTTTTCTGTGTTCACAGTTCATTTACCTGTGTTTTTTTTCCTGTTAATCCTCTTCATATATTCTCTTCACAGTTACTGGCGTTTATTCCAGTAGATGCTCTCTATACGTTCACGGTTCATTTACCTGTGCATTTTCCTGTAAATCCTCACCGTGTTCACAGTTCCTTTACCTGGGTGTTTTCCTGTAGATCTGTTGTATGTGTTCACAGATCACATACGTGTTTTCCTGTGGACCGTATCCAGGTGTAGGTCCATTTGCTTGTGTGTTTCTTCTATACCCTGTGTGTTCACAGTTTATTTACCATTGTGTTCTTTTGAAATCTCCATGTATTCATGGTCCGATCACCTGTATATTTTCTTTTAGATCCAGTTCATGTGTTCACTGTCTGTTTACCTATATTTTTTTCCTTGTAAATTTTCTCCTTGTGTTCACAGTTCATTTACCTGTGTGTTTTTCGTTGAAGTTTCTCCAGGTACTCATAGTCAGTTTATGTGAACATTTTCGATGCATGTTCAACAATTTTGTTTTCAATCAGCTTGATATTTAACACTTGTTTTTGATGCTTATTTTGTTTACCGATGGTGCGATAAGTTTGCTGATCTCATTCCTGTTTTGGACGGGTTTTTTTAAAAGAGAATAATTTGTTATGCAGTGAACATGATCATGTTATCATGAATATTTACTTGTTGTATTTCCATCCTTTGACAGCACATCCTTAGGAGTGTTGAACTCTGGCGGCTAGTGCCGAAACGTCTGTGCTCAATTTTCTGTCATTCTATCAGCAGAGATTTGTCCTTTCCTAATGGATTGGTAGTTTGGAGGCATTTTTGGACACGATTTTGTTTTTAATTTTGTGATGATTTGTTGTATTTGTTTGTTTGCTGTTGTCTTTTTTTTTTTTTTTTTTTTTTTTTTTGGTTAATGGCCTTAGTCTATTTTGTAGGTAGGTGGGCTTCAAGTAAGACATGAAATACATGAATTGTGGTATTTCATTGACATCATTTCATGTTTTCATTAGTGCCGCACAGGAAAGAGATGTAATGATGCCGTGTGTGTCCTGGTACAGGATCATGAGGCAGATGCCCTATGAAGGTGTGTACCTGGTCCGAGTGAACGACGACAATTCAGTGAGTATCTTCCCATACTGTACTTCCCTCGCCCTCATAGGACGAGTTGCGTTGGCACCTGAACCGCTTTCCCACAAGTGCCTAAACTTGCCGAAGTGGGAGGTGATGCTTTGCCCCAGAATAAAGAATTTTTTTGCTGATGATATCTCTTCATAGTTTTGGAGGTTATTGTCAACTTTCATATAAAAAAAAAAAAGAGAGGAAAATCTTTTTCATACATTTTGATGATATAGAAATTGGTTGTCAATGACAACGGCGGCCATATTGAAAAGACACAACAGATTTTGTGTGTAGGTTCATTCTCCACAGGACAGATGTACTGACACCAAACCAGTGTTAAGCAGTTCTTTTACTCTCCTGAGGGAGAACTTCACAAAAGGATTTCTTGATATTTTCACATATAAGAAAGTTACAATTCGTTACATTTTAACTTTTTTGTTAACTGAGGAAATTGTGTATTTTATTGATTTTCATTGTATATACTTTGGCAAGATGACAAGTTACATGAAAATCCTTTTGTAATGTTGTAAACAAGTGTTATATCTCATTGTATCTCCTGGATGTATTGTTGTTCTACTGTTGTGGGTGTAGTGTGAGTGAGGCACCTCCTGGATGTATTGCTGTTCTACTGTTGTGGGTGTGGTGTGAGTGAGGCACCTCCTGGATGTATTGTTGTTCTACTGTTATGGGTGTAGTGTGAGTGAGGCACTCCTGGATGTATTGTTGTTCTACTGTTGTGGGTGTAGTGTGAGTGAGGCACCTCCTGGATGTATTGCTGTTCTGCTGTTATGGGTGTAGTGTGAGTGAGGCACTCCTGGATGTATTGCTGTTCTGCTGTTATGGGTGTAGTATGAGTGAGGCACTCCTGGATGTATTGCTGTTGTGGGTGTAGTGTGAATGAGGCACCTCCTGGATGTATTGTTGTTCTACTGTTGTGGGTGTAGTGTGAGTGAGGCACCTCCTGGATGTATTGTTGTTCTACTGTTGTGGGTGTAGTGTGAGTGAGGCACCTCCTGGATGTATTGTTGTTCTACTGTTGTGGGTGTGGTGTGAGTGAGGCACCTCCTGGATGTATTGTTGTTCTACTGTTGTGGGTGTAGTGTGAGTGAGGCACTCCTGGATGTATTGCTGTTGTGGGTGTAGTGTGAGTGAGGCACCTCCTGGATGTATTGTTGTTCTACTTTTGTGGGTGTAGTGTGAGTGAGGCACCTCCTGGATGTATTGTTGTTCTACTGTTGTGGGTGTAGTGTGAGTGAGGCACCTCCTGGCTGTATTGCTGTTCTACTGTTGTGGGTGGGTGTGAGTGAGGCACCTCCTGGATGTATTGTTGTTCTACTGTTATGGGTGTAGTGTGAGTGAGGCACCTCCTGGATGTATTGTTGTTCTACTGTTGTGGGTGTAGTGTGAGTGAGGCGCTTCCTGGATGTATTGTTCTACTGTTGTGGGTGTAGTGTGAGTGAGACACCTCCTGGATGTATTTCTGTTCTACTGTTGTGGGTGTAGTGTGAGTGAGGCACTTCCTGGATGTATTGTTGTTCTACTGTTGTGGGTTTGGTGTGAGTGAGGCACCTCCTGGATGTATTGCTGTTGTGGATGTAGTGTGAGTGAGACACCTCCTGGATGTATTGTTGTTCTACTGTTGTGGGTGTAGTGTGAGTGAGGCACCTCCTGGATGTATTGCTGTTCTACTGTTGTGGGTGTAGTGTGAGTGAGGCACCTCCTGGATGTATTGCTGTTCTACTGTTGTGGATGTAGTGTGAGTGAGGCACCTCCTGGATGTATTGCTGTTCTACTGTTAAGGCTGCAGTGTGAGTGAGGCACATCCTGGATGTATTGCTGTTGTGGGTATAGTGTGAGTGAGACACCTCCTGGGTGAATTGTTGTTCTACTGTTGTGGTGTAGTATGAGTGAGGCACCTCCTGGATGTATTGCTGTTCTACTGTTATGGGTGTAGTGTGAGTGAGACACCTCCTGGATGTATTGTTGTTCTACTGTTGTGGGTGTAGTGTGAGTGAGCCACTTTCTTGATAGTTACCCCTGTCCGCCGCACCATCTGTGATGGATGTAGACATTAAAGATGAATGAAAGTATCTGACTTTACAAAAGAAACCTACTAGCATCAATCCACAGCACTGTCCACTGCACGCTGTCAGTCTGGATTTCTTATTGAAGTGGTCTCCCTTGTCTTTGGTCCGGGGTGGGGTAAACATCTGGCAGTCAGAAACGATGTAGTAAGTGTGAACGCAGACCTTGAATCATAAATGGGTTGCCTTTTCCTGCCATGACTCGCAGTGTAACTCAACACGAAAGAGTCTGTCCTCTCTATAACAGAAAGATATTACGAAGTGAACTTTTGTTCTTGTAAGACCAACTGTCTTGAATACACTTCCCATCAGTGTCAGACACCTACCTTCACCCTCTTCTTTCAAATCTGCTGTTAAAACAAATTTATTTCATCAGTCGTAACCTCCCACCCTCCCCCCAACTTCCCAATCCACCTTCCGAGTGTCTGAGTGGGTTTTTGCGTGCACGCTTGAGTGCCTGGTGGTTGTGTTGCTTGTATGTGCAGGCTGTGTTGATGTGGGTGTGTGCGTGCGTGCGTGCGGGTGTCTGTGAGCATGGGTGTGTGGTCGTGTGTGGGCGCATGCGCGCGCGCACATATGTGTGTGTGTGTGTGTGTGTGTTGCTGGTTATGTAAAGCGCTTAGAGCCCTAATTTTTAGAGAATAGGTGCTATTTAAATTAACATAATTATCATTATTATTATAAGAATTATTTTTTAAAGTTGTATTTTTTATGCTGTTTGCACTCTGAAATAGCTTCATGTTTTGTTTTTTTTTACTTTTTCAGATGGTCCTTCATGTTTATGCCAACGAAGTTTCAAGAAAGTTCCAGATCTTTCAACTGGTATGGTCGGAAATACATCCTTGATCATATTCTGCTGCTTAATGCACATGGTGATGATGCTGATGGTGTTATCTATAGCCAGGCTGACCTCAAAGATCATGTCAGGGTGGAATACACTTAAAAAAAAAAAAAATCCATATCAGGGGAGTCTGTGCTCATCAGTCATTGTGTAAACTACGATGTTTCAGTTCTGTATACCTAAAACACAGTGTAAACTACAATCCAGGAGTTTCTTACACATGAGACGCGCAGTGTACGCTACAGCCATTCAGTATTCTACACATCAATTACTAAGTGTGAGCTGCAGTCCTTGCATTTCCTACATACTGTGTACACTGCAGTCTTGGCGTTTCCTATACATCGAACTCACATTGTAAGCTGCAGTCCAGAAGTTTCCTATACACCAAACATGCAGTATAAACTGCAGTCCAGAAGTTTCCTATACATCAAATACACAGTGTAAGCTGCAGCCCAGAAGTTTCCTATACATCAAACACACACATGCAAACTGCAGTCAAGGAGTTTCCCATACATCAAACACACCATGCAAGCTGCAGTCCAGAAGTTTCCTATACATCAAACACAGTATAATAATAATAATAATGTATAATACTTATATAGCGCATTTCTTGTTACACAACTCAATGCGCTTACATCCACCATTTGCACTTATTCATCAACACTCGTTTACACAACGGGCTGCCTACCTGGGTAGTGCCGACTGAAGAGCTGCCAGCTGGCGCTTCATTCAGTCGTTTCCCGTGTCATCCAGTCAATATCGTTCACTCAGTTTCTTTACTTCCTTCATTCTTTTTTTCCATTTCTTACGCAGGGTGCATGCTGTGTGTAACGTGTCATCCATACCAACGGCCAAACTGGCCTACTCTTCCGAAAGTTGGTGATGGGATTTTACGTGTGTGCAAGATATTATGCGTGCGTTCACACACGGAACCTCGGTTTATAGTCTCATTCGAAGGACTGTATGGGAAATGGAGTCAGAACTAATGTTAACTCCGAGGGAAAAATCCCCCTGTACCGAAACGCCCCGGCAGAGATTCGAACCCGCAACCCCGTGATCACCAAGATTACGAGTCAGGCGCTCTACCAACTGAGCTATTCCGGCTCAGTATGTAAGCGGCAGCCCAGAAGTTTCCTGTCTATCAAACACACAGTGTAAGCTGCAATCCAGAAGTTTCCTATACATCAAACACAGTGTAAGCTGCAGTCCAGAAGTTTCCTATACATCAAACACAGTGTAAGCTGCAGTCCAGAAGTTTCCTTTACATCAAACACTGTGTAAGCTGCAGTCCAGAAGTTTCCTGTACATCAAACATGCAGTGTAAGCCACAGTCCAGAAGTTTCCTATACATCGAATACATAGTGTAAGCTGCAGTCCTGGTGTTTCCTATACATCAAACACACAGTGCAAGCTGCAGCCCAGAAGTTTCCTATACATCAAACACACCATGTAAGCTGCAGCCCAGAAGTTTCCTATACATCAAACACACCATGTAAGCTGCAGCCCAGAAGTTTCCTATACATCAAACACACCATGTAAGCTGCAGTCCAGAAGTTTCCTATACATCAAACACACCATGTAAGCTGCAGTCCAGGAGTTTCCCATACATCAAACACACCATGTAAGCTGCAGTCCAGAAGTTTCCTATACATCAAACACAGTATGTAAGCTGCAGTCCATGAGTTTCCTATACATCAAACACACCATGTAAGCTGCAGCCATGAGTTTCCTATACATCAAACACACCATGTAAGCTGCAGTCCAGAAGTTTCCTAAACACTAAACACACAGTGTAAGCTGCAGCCCAGAAGTTTCCTATATATCAAACGCGCAGTGTAAGCTACAGTCCAGAAGTTTCCTATACATCAAACGCACCATGTAAGCTGCAGTCCAGGAGTTTCCTATACATCAAACACACACTGTAAACTACAGTCCAGAAGTTTCCTATACATCAAATGCGCAGTGTAAACTACAGTCCAGAAGTTTCCTATACATCAGACACACAGTGTAAGCTACAGTCCAGAAGTTTCCTATACATCAAACGCACAGTCCAGGAGAAATGTGTCAGCAGTAGCATTAGACTGTCAACTCAATGGCTGTATGCCAAAGTTACTTTGGTGCCTTGTAGTAAACTGCGATGCTCCAGTGTTAAAACTGTGGCAGGGCAAATGTTTCTAATGCACATGCAAATTTCAGTCCAAGAGGACTTTTATACAGTTCTCTCCCACAGACCAAAAACGGAGTAGTTTTGTTTCCAGTAGTGTTCCCTTCAGCCAGGTCAGGGGTCGGTAGCTCTTTCCCCAAACAAGATGGTGGAGTGAAGGCAATTCTCATTTTGAAAGGTGATTGAACCTGTGATAGGTGAAGGTCCTGTTATTGAACATGTTTGTATGATGAAGGGAATACTGTTTTGTTTTTGGGGAAAAAAGTCATTCTTAGGCAAGCACACATACCTGTACTTTTTCTTTCTTTTATTTTTCTTCTAGAATTCAGTTACATAGTTTCTTGAAAATTGTGGAAATTTGTAAGTAGCACTTATGAAAAATCTGTTTGGATATGTTGGAAGGAAGCATTAAATACCATAAAATCATAAAAGATTGTATGCTTCAGTCTTTTTGTGTCAACCTGTTGAATTTGTGAAAGATGTCCAAAATATTGATGATGATCATACGTCTGTCTATAGTGTGTTGCTCTTGAGCCAGCAGCTAAACAACACCATCAGTGCTGACCATATTTTGTTTTATTTATTGCTCCTTGATATGTAAAAAAAAAAAAAAGAGGAAAACATAAATTGACGCACAAGTGGGGTTGTTCAAACCATGAAAGCCACATCTACACCACAAAAGTGTATCTTGTATACATAGGGTATAGGAAGCCATACTGACAAATGACACCACAGAATGATCGACTTGTGCATACCTAGATGTGAGTAGAACATATTTACTGCTGCAGAGGCAGATGGATATTTTGTTAGATTTGTAACTGTTCTTGTTAGGTTATGTTTGTTTTGAAATCTTATTGTGAAGCTGTTAACATTTGTATAGATTTTTGTTGTTGCTCGTTCTGATGGCTCTGATATGACCCTTGCAGTCGGCTGGGCCACAGGGCACGTGACCTACAATCTTTTGTCGGTGTTTCAGGGAGGAAAGTTTACGTTGAAAAAGGACTCTGGAAACTACTTCGAACAGGTGGAACAGCTGATCTATTTTTACCACACCAACCCCCTGCCCGGACTGGATGTGCGTCTGTCCAAGTGCTACGTTCGCCATCCTGACTACAGCACACTTCGCTTGGCCTGAGGTGGGCCGGGGCTCCATGTACCTGGATATGTCGACCACAGTTCGGTGCCAATCATCTGCCAGGGACCAAACCTCAACGGGTCGGTTCACCAGATCGCTCCCAGAGCTTGGGACAGCAGGTTCTCCTGGTGGAAGCCAGCCTACACATAGTCTGCAGGAGTTCAGGCTGCCTTCATAGGTGCAGGTGCCCCGTGCCTGTGAAAGGACGTGCTGTGATAAAGAATTGCTGACTACCTGAGGCAGTGCCGCTTTTTCATATATATATGTATATGTGTTTGAGCGTATAATTGAAAAAATGTGAGGCAATGTGTGCGGACACTTCCGAAAAAGAAACTATTGAAAAAGGAATTTTACTACAAAAAATGTTTTATGAAATATTTACCTGTCCTAACAAATGCCTCATGCCCCACTTGGCACAGAATATCACCGTACATCAGGATCTCCCCCCCCAAAAAAAAACAAATTGGGAGAAGAGGAGCTAACCCCACCTCTGTTCCACCAAGTCAACCAGAGTGAAGGCCCCTTAAAGGTGAGCTGACAGCGTAAAGCGTATGATCAAATGAGCTCAGTTTTCACCCTTTTTCCAACCAAGCAGCGAGAGGGGAGGGTGTCCTAGTGTTTGGACAGATAAAGTATTCCATAAAACTACTTTTCAAAGTAAAATTCCTTTTCTCCATACCTGTTGAAGCAAATACCTGAATAATGAAAATGATGGTCAAGCTTACCTGAGAATGTCAGTGTGCAATTCTCCCACCAAGAGCTCAGGCCCAAAAGGCCCTAAAGGTCAATATGGTGCAATGTTGTAAGCTCACTAAGAAGCAGTCACTCTGGCTGATTTGGTGGAATAGGGGTGAAGTTAGCTCCCTGCTCTCCCAATTTGTTTTTATCCTGCTGTGTCCCTGATGTGGCCCCTTGCGGTCGGCTGGGCTATAAGCAACATTATCTTATCTTTTCCTGCTGTGTGGCGATGTTTCGTATCAAATGGGGATAAGGTATTTGTTTGGACAGGTAAGTATGAAGAAAATGCTGAAATGTGGCTGCTGATGCCCCCATCACCACCACACCCTCCCAACCACCCACCTCGCCACAAATCTCCTGCACCCCTCCCCCAACCCTGGCACTCCTGTCCTCGGTGCCACTAGTTTCTACTGCTCCGCTCTGCCTTTTAGTTTACTCTTGTTTACATGATTAAGAATATTGAGTAGGAATGTACGCATGTGCTGTTGAATGTGACGGCTGTACAAATAAATATTGTCGATCTTCCGTAGGCTGTGTGGATGATACAGCACTTGGTGATGAATTTTTCATATATTTTCAGTTTTCTTTGGTATGTTGTCAAGCATGCCTACCGTCCCTGACCATCCGGGATTTGTCCTGGAAAGTTGATTTTAGAAGCCACTGACCCGGAAATCCCGGATTTGCAACCAGCGTCCCGGAAAAAAAAAAAAATTGGGTGTCACGGAAAAAAGAATTGGGGAGTTAAAAAGCCGTTCTTATCGTGCTGCACAGAACTGAGCCAAGAATATTGTCTGCTAGAGTGAGTAGATGTAATACGCATGCACGCAAAAAAAACACCTCGCTTTCACTTTCAAGTCAGAACATGGCGTTGAAGAGGAGACATGATGTCGACACAGAGTCGGATTCTGACTCTTCGGATGGGTCAGAAAGGAGTGAAAAGAAGAAGAAAACGACCGTGAAGCGAGGTTGTGTCTTTAAAAAAGAATTCTCGGAAAAGTGGCCTTGTCTACAACAAGGGAGGAAAGGAGTTTCGTTTGCCTTCTGCAAGACGTGTGTGTGTGATTTCTCAGTGAAATCTGGCGGCAGAGATGACTGTCAGCGATGTTTCTATCTTGACACTGTTCTGTCCCTGATTTTAGGGATTTGTCCCTGATTTTTGTCTGTATTGTCCCTGAAAGCAAATTTTGGGGTAGGCATGCCTGTGTTGTGAACTTTGTGTAAGTGTTGTGTGTGTATGTGTGTGTGTATGTGTGTGTGCGTGCGCATGTGTGCGTGCCTGCGTGTATGTGTGTTCCTTTATTAATTTGAATGGCCCTGTACTTGCTGTAATCAGTTTATACATTGTATACTGTAGTATAGAGGGCTCTAGATTGCTGGCATGCCTGCAACATTTTTCGCATGAAATTTTTCTTGGTGCGTCACATATCAAGCTCATTCGCCAGGCTGTCATCTGCCTCTTACGATAGTGCTGAAGTAGAATTGGTCCTTCTCTGTCTTACTCCATCTTCTGGGTGTCGGAAGTCCACAAATCATGCCTAACCATGTCAGCACAGTTCATTCATTCGTTTTTAACAGTTACGTTTCAATCGTTTGGAATCAAAGTAAGTTACAGGAATCCTCTCCAGATCTTGAAAAAGAATAGAGAGGCGTCCATTGGCACTATTGCAAATGTCAGCTGCATATGTGCTGTGTTCATTGTTACATGTAATCGGCAGTGAGGAAAATGCCTGCATCTTCTTGGTTATTGGTTACCCTTCGGAATAAAGATTATGAGTCAGTTTTAGGAGCTGTTATATTTAGTCTTCTGGTATTAGATATTAAAAGAGGAGTTTCTGTTGTGAGCTGTTAGAACTACCAGTGTGTGTGTGTGTGTGTGTGTGTGTGTGTGTTTCTACCTTACCACCCAACCTTTCTTTGTGAGTTGTCAGAATGATATGATAGATGTGTGTGTGTGTGTGTGTGTGTGTGTGTGTGTGTGTGTGTGTGTGTGTGTGTGTGTGTGTGTGCTTGTTTGTGTGCATGAGTGTGTGTGTGCTCACATTATTGCACATGCTTAAACATTCATATCCGGTGTTTTACAGTTTTGTCATGTTATATCTCTGTGGTTTTTATACAACTGATTCTATTGATATAATAATTTGATGATGTATGAGCATTTGATGGTGTATGATAGGTTGATAGTGTTCGGCTGTTTGATGATGGATGATAATTTGATTCAGACTCATGATTTGATAATGTACTATAATTTGATTATGTGTGTGTATTGTATGTACAACTGTTTGATGATGTCTGGTCATTTAATGATTCATATTTGTTTGATATTGAATTATTGTTGATGATGTACGGTTACAATCAGAAGAAAATGGTGTACTGCTCAACAGAGGCATGCTGTTGAAGATGCCTTAAATAAAGGAGAACTGAGATGTTTGAATATGAAGCTCACAGCGGAAGGATAGGGAATGTCTTCCTGTGCCGGCAGTCATAAGGGAAGACAACTCTGATGACACTGAAAATTCTTGCTTGACGAGAAGTCAAAGGGATCAAAATTTTTATTTTTCATAAGCCAGATTTTAGATTTGGCAACGAATGGTGCTGGGACCTGTCAATATAATTTACGTTAACAGTATTTCGGCACACTGTTTTTGCAGTGGCTGCCTGTTGGTGATGTGTCGGCATGTTTCTGTCAGAGCTAAGCAGAACAATCTGGAAGTAAATCTGCCACTGTTGTTTGAAGCATAAGATGATGATAACTGTATTGTCACAGCAAACTTGGTGGATAAGCCCTGTGTTCTGTGTACATGACTTGAAGCTTGCTGGATCTTTCTTAATCCAGTCCATGGCCCAAGAACTTTGTTTATTGACATCATTCCATTTGAATTCCGAACTTTGTTTATCAAAATCATTCCATTTGAACTCCAAACTTTGTTTATCAACATCATTCCATTTGAACTCCCCATGTACTTACTTTTAGAAGAACAGTTTGTTGCAGCGACTGTTGCTGCTACAGGGCATAGTGTGTGCAGCTCTGTGCATACCGTATGTGCAGTGTGTGTGTGTGTGTGTGTGTGTGTGTGTGTGTGTGTGTGTGTGTGTGCAAATTGATTTTTGTCAAGAAAAATGCATTTTGCTTTAACCTGATTGTTACTCACACTTTATCATCGGTCAGATGCAGTGGCACCAAGGCATTAGTCTTGGGACATTGTCTGATTTATAGCAAAATGACTGAGTGTGTTCCCCCTGTTAGGTCAGCTGTCCAGCTGAAACCTCACTCTAGCAGACAAGTGACGAGTTGATTTCCGTATTGTACTGACAAACCATAGGCCCAGAATCAGTTGGTAAATGCGAAACAGCCCATTGCAGTGTTTGTATGAGAAATAACGAAGTGATCTTATTTTCTAGCCCCACTTCAAATGATCATGTTTTCCACAGTAATGCACAAAGGAAAGAACTTCGTCACTCATGCGTTTGCATGACACACAGTTTGCTGGTCAGCGATAAAAATTGACGCTACAAAAATCAAAAAGAAAAAAAAAAAAAAGAAATGCTGCCTGACAAAGGGTGGCTAAGTGTAGGGACTTTGGCTGGGACAAAGGTTGCAAAGTGATTTGCAACAGAAGCTGATGATCCTGCTCAACCTTCAAGCTCTAATCTACTAGAAAGCTAGGCTGTCCCAAAATGAATGCTGTTTTGTCACTTCTAAAATCCATGGAGATCACTCTACCTGTGCAAGGTATATGAAGGTGGATTGCTGCTCTGCCAGTGGGAACAGCCAGCTCTTTTACAAAGGGGTGCTATGACTTCGTACTCAATGCTGTTGATGACCGCTTAAAAACTGCTGATCATCTTACTGACTTGACCGCAGCATCAGAAGTGCAAGGCATGTGAACATCTATTTTCAGGGAAAAGCCGTTCTTTACTGCTGCTTTATGTTTGATCAAGATTTGATTTTAGTATTCACTGTAATTGCAGGTGAGAGAGAGAGAGAGAGAGAGAGAGAGAGAGAGAGAGAGAGAGAGAGGAGAGAGAAAATGGAAGCGATGATTAGTTTTTAATAAAAGAAAAAGACAGTAAGTATCGAAGACAGTTTCAGTAACTGCACTAGTGTCCGCAACTGACTGGCTGCTCCAGTCTTCTTCAGTCAATGATCAGTTGAATGTTTTTGGTTTCTGTCTTTTGAATCACAGACAAAAATTACAACTTGTGATGCATTTTTGACACAGTCTGGATGTGTTTATTTTATTCAAATGTACCCATGGACAATGACATTTATACACACATTATGAACAAGTAATATAACTTTTTACCTCCATGTACCTAAGAATGGTTTACAGTAGATTGTGTACTGATCATAAAATCAGCCGAAAGGACTGGAGGAGGTTAATAGTGTTCATTATGCAATGCCAAAACTGTCCTGTGTTGTATGAGCCAGAATATCCTGGTCTACTGATGTTTTTCTCTTTCCGAGAATTAGTACCAGCATTTCTTCACCCTTGGTGTGTCAATGCGAGTACAGCACACACGATTTACTGGGCCAAACAGATACCCCCTTCTGTCCCTCAAGCTATGCAAGGAATTTGATGTGTAAACTGTGGGTGATGAACTTTATAGTTTTATGCAATTTTCTGTGTACATTTACCTTCCTGGAACCTTCTTGTTGCCCAAACTTACATACGCCTTCTTTTTGCCAACTGTTGTCTTTTATGAAAAAGAGAAATGCTTCAAAACAATGTTGCCAAAACTGACGTGTGCTTTTTGCCAACTGTTGTCTTTTATGAAAAAGAAAAATGCTTTAATTGGAAATTAATTATGCTTTATTAAGAATTATTTGACAAGACGTCTGTATTACTCATGTGTGTGCCTCATTTTGTGACACAGTGAAACCTCCCAGTACAGACCCTCCCAACAAAGTCCTCCTCCCTTAAAGGCTTGGGGGGGTTTTGGCAACATTTCTGTCTTTAGACACTGCTACATTCACACCTCCCTGCAAAGTCTCCCTTCCTATCAGACTTCTTGTTTGTTTGTGGATGTGTTTTGGAGGGGGGAGGGAAAGGCAAACATTTTTGTCTTTAGACACTACTAGAACTTGTTTTGCTGCAAAGTTTCTCTTTGTGTCAGACTTTTTGTTTGTTTGTTTGTTTTGGAGTGATTGGGTGGGGGGGGGGGGGGGGGGGGGGGGTTGGGGGTGAGGCAACGTTTTTGTCTTCAGACAGTACTAGATTTATCTACCAACAAAACCCCCCTCTGCAAAAGACTTTTTTTGACAACATTTTTGTTTTTAGACAATGCTGGATTCACCTACCAGCAAAACCTCCCTCCGCAAAAGACTTTTCTTGGGGGAAAAAATTCTTGTTTTTTTAGACAATACTGGACTTGCCTACCAGCAGAACCTCCCTCCATAAAAGATTTTTTTGGGGGGTGGGGGGTGGGGGAGGGAAATTTTTGTTTTAAAGACAATACTAGATTCACCTACCAGCAAAACCTCTCTCCATAAAAGACTCTTTTTTTTTTAGGAGAAATTTTTGTTTTTAGACAATACTGGATTCACCTACCAGCAAAACCTCCCCCCATAAAAGACTTTTTTTGGGGGAAAAAATTTTCATTTTTTGACAGTACTTGATTCACCTACCAACCCATCAAAGACTCCCTCGCTCTTAGGATGCCATTTTTTCAGGATTTTTATAGAGGTGGTAATTGAGAGGTTCCACATTTTGTTTCTGTGTTACCTTTCCTCTCCACCCCAACTGAGCAGGCAGGTTGAAACCATTGTTCAGTGTGTGTGGTGGATGTGTGTATGTGTGTTGTGTTGTTTTGTGGTGTGTGTGTGTGTGTGGTGTGTGTGTGTGTGTGTAAGGAGAGAGAGACAGAGGAGGATCTGTGCTGTTTCACAGAGCTCTGAGCTGAAGTCATGCTATATGCACTGTCTGAGAGTGACCTTCCACTGCAAAATCAGTGGCTTGTCACCTCACCGAGTTTGCCAGCAGCAGCAGAAATAAACAAAAAACGGCAGCATCGTGGTAAATTTGCATTGAAACCAATACTATGACTTACCTGCCCTTGCTAAACTGTGAATTCTAAATGTTTTGCTTTCTTTGTCTGTTAAAGTGTGATTTGAAAACACCAGCCTATTCAATGCCCATCTTGCGCTGAATTCAAGAAAAGTGATTGCTCGTTCTTCATTTTTATGGTTCTGGATGTCGTTTATCTTGCCTCAAGAAGACCAAAGAGGTTGAAATGCTTCGTGTTTTGTCTTGTAATTTGTTTGTTCATTTTAAATGGCGGATTTATTTAAAATTCCTTTTAAAGCCAGCTCAAATGCTGAATTTATGATCCAGTTCGTTTTTTAGTTGATTTTCTCAAAGTGGCATTTGAGGGGTACCAGCATTTCAGGAGGTACCATCTTCCACAATCACATAAAAGAAGAACAATTGATTTTGAAATGGCCTGTCAGTGACAAGTGACTCATTCGTTTGTAGGTTGCCTCAAATTTTGTGTTTGAATGTCATTTACGTTTATGATTACTAAGTCATGTTATGAACTGCATAATTTCTAGTTTGCTGTAGTCATGTTATGAACTGCATAATTTCTAGTTTGCTGCGTATTCGCACTCTGAAGGGATTTAAATGTGCTTGTTTTAAATCCAATCCATGTTAATTTTTACATATATTATATATATATGTACGTACAGCATTGTAGACATCTTGACATGTTCATGAGTTTGTGACTTCAGGAATGAATTTGGAAGAATTTTGCTTTTGTTTTTCTTGGTTGTAGTTTTGGCTCAAAATTGATGAATAAAACTGCAGTCAAAACTTTAAAAAAAAAGAAGTGGTTATTGTTGAGGTAAGCATGGCCATTGTTTTATTGTCAGTTGATGAGTAAAGTGAGTCAGACCTGTGTGTCCATGTAAACCATTTGACCTCAAACACTCTCAATACTCAACAAAAATCATAACTACAGGGGAAAAAAAGTGTGGTTCGATGTGTAGCCAGTCGGTATGGAAGTTAACTTATCTCTTAACGACTACCGGATTTAGACAGGTCACTCAGCTGGGAAATAAGCACTTACTTGAAGCTTTCGACAGACCTCCGTCCGTCTTCGTCAGCGGTGGTGTTGCTACTGAGTGAACTGGAGTTCAGTGCACACAACCACGGGTCAAACCCTGGTCATGTGACTGAACAATGAGGGTGTTGTACACCGATGGCAAGGTGTGTCTGCCCCGGTTCTGGTTGAGTGTGGGGTTGTTGGCGGCAATGTGGATAGCCTCCTTCACCCCACGCTGAAACCATCTGTTGTCACGGTCGAGAACGCTGATGTTGTCATATTCGAACTGATGTTGCCTACTGGTGATGATTCCCTTTTGTGTTCTGTCAAGCGTTTTCGAAGGTTTCTCACAGTTTCCCCGACATAGTTCTCTTCACAGTCACGACAGTCTGTTTGGTAGATAACTCCAGACTTGTCCAGTTTGTCAGTTTTGTCCTTTGGGGCGACCAGCTGGCTGCGGATGGTGTTGATAGGTTTGGGATGTACGGAGACGCCGGTTTTCCTGATCTTCCTGCTCAAGGCTTTGGTCACACCGCGGACATAGGGGATGGTGATATGTCCTTTACACCTGGTTTGGTCTTGTTTGGTGGTAGGATGTGGTGTGATCTTCTTACTAGCTGGGATGTTCCACGCCAACTTCTCATAGCCTGATATGGTGAGAACCAGTTTGAGGTGTTCCATTTCCTGGTCTTTGGCATCCTGAGTAGAGCAGATGGAGTTGGCCCGATGGGTGAGGGTGCATATCACTCCGAGTTTGTGTTCCAGCGGCTGGTGGCTTTCAAACTGCAGGTACTGGTACTTCTCTCTTCTTTGGTATGAGAGACTATTTGCTACCACAAGACAAGACCAAGAGGAATAAGATTTGTCATGAAAAATATATCATTGTCACTCAGAAGCAAAATCAAATCACACTGTATTGTCGATTTTCTGATGAGAGAAGTGAAGTTTTCAAAATACACTATTTTTTGTATAGAAAACACTCCAATATTTGTTACTTCATACTCCAACTAGGAATTTTTGGAGCACACATCAGGTCTTTTCTATAGATTCTCCAAATGTGAGAGCTGGAATGCACTGTACTACACATAAACATGCATTTCACCACCACTGGCTACCTCACTTTTTTCTTTATCTTGTAGGGCAATGTCTGTAGTTTCAATTATAAACGGGTAAATCATTCACATCTACAAATAAATTAATGCAGTGTTTTCCTTTTCCTGCAGATCCTTCCCTTAGCATTACAACAAAACAAACACACCGCACCTCACATCACACCCCTCCACCACCACCATCATCACCACTCCATCCCACCCCACCCCAAAGAAAGAAAGAAAAAAGACATCAACGTTCATCGTTTGCAGTTTACCTATCTCCGACTCCTTCACTGATAAAACAACAGTCGTTTGTAATATCTACATGTCCTACACTGATAGAACATCTGTCATCATTTGTAATCTACTTCCAGCTCCTACACTGACGAAACAGGTCATTTGAAATATACCTGCAGGTTCTACACTGACGAAACAACTGTCAATGGTTTTGATCTACCTCCAGCTCCTACACTGACAAAACGACAGTCATATGTGATCTACTTCTAGCTGCTACACTGATAACACGACAATCATGTGTGATCTACTTCCAGGTCCTACACTGACGAAACGACAATCATATGTGATCTACTTCTAGCTGCTACACTGATAACACGACAATCATGTGTGATCTACTTCCAGGTTCTACACTGACAAAACGACAATCATATGTGATCTACTTCCAGGTCCTACACTGACAAAACGACAATCATGTGTGATGTACCTCCAGGTTCTACACTGACAAAACGACAATCATATCAATCAAACAAAACAGAATCAGTTTCAGGAGACAACAAAGATCAAAGTGTGTGTGTGTGTGTGTGTGCGTGCGCGCGCATGTGTGTATGTGAGTGTGCGCGTGTGCATGTGTTTGTTTTTTGGTGTGTGTGTGTGTGTGTGTGTGCGCGTATGTTTGTGTGCGTGTGTGTGTGTGTGTGTGCGCGCGCGCACGTGCGTGCGTGCGTGCGTGTCCCCGCTTGCTGCACCTGTCACATGCCCGGATACATCTATATAATACAGGAGTGTACACAAATGTTAAAACTTCACCATTCATCCTGTATCACAAAGGAGCATATCTTCCATCAACATGATAACGCTCCACGTCTCAAGGGGGCGTATCTTCCACCAACATAAAAACACTTCACACATCAAGGAAGCATATCTTCCATCAACATAATAATACTCCATGCCTCAAGGGAGCATATCGTCCATCCACATAATAATACTCCACGCCTCAAGGGAGCATATCTTCCATCAACATAGTAATATTCCACGCCTCAAGGGAGCATATCTTCCATCAACATAGTAATACTCCACGCCTCAAAGGAGCATATCTTCCATCAACATAATGATATTCCACGCCTCAAGGGAGCATATCTTCCATCAACATAATGATAGTCAACGCCTGAAGGGAGCATATCGTCCATCAACATAATGATATTCCACGCCTGAAGGGAGCATATCGTCCATGGACAAAATGATATTCCACGCCTGAAGGGAACATATCTCCCATCAACATAATGATATTCCACGCCTGAAGGGAGCATATCGTCCATAACATAATGATATTCCCGCCTGAAGGGAGCATATCTTCCATCAACATAATGATATCCCATGCCTGAAGGGAGCATATCTTCCATCGACGTAGTAATACTCCACACCTCAAGGGAGCATACAGTCCATCAACTTAATAATACTCCACGCCTCAAGGGAGCATATCTTCCATCAACATAATGATACTCCACGCCTCAAGGGAGCATATCTTCCATCAACATAGTAATATTCCACGCCTCAAGGGAGCATATCTTCCATCAACATAATGATACTCCATGCCTGAAGGGAGCATACCGTCCATCGACACAGTTATACTCCACGCCTCAAGGCAGCAAATTATCCATCAACATAATAATACTCCACATCTCAAGGGAGAACACCGTCCATCAACATAATAATGTTCCACGCCTTAAGGGAGCATATCATCCATCGACTAATAATACTCCTCCAAACGTCAAGGGAGCATATCGTCCATCGACATAGTAATACTCTACGCCTCAAGGGAGTATATTTTCCATTAATTAACATGATAATACTCGACGCCTCAAAGGTTTTGTTTGGGTTGAAAAAGATGGAACGATGAACAGGCAAAACAAGCAACAAACAGCAAACAAACAAACAAACAAACAAACAAAAACAGCGAACAAAACAAACAAAACAAACAACAAAGCGAACAAAAACACATGAAAGTGGTGTGCGCATACTGGGCGGGATCCCTTTGCAGTTTCAGGTGTTATTCATGCATCATCGGATGACAGCCCCATCAGTTCTGTTATCTCTATTTCCACACCCCACACCCCTCTCCCTTTCACTCCTCATCCATCCTCTCTCTCTCTCTCTCTCTCTCTCTCTCTCTCTCTCTGCGTGCATGCTTGCGTGTATGTGTGTGTTCCAAATTATGTACCTCTCTCTCTCTCTCTCTCTCTCTCTCTCTCTCTCTCTCTCTCTCTCTCTCTCTCTCTCTCTCTCTGCGTGCATGCTTGCGTGTAAGTGTGTGTTCCAAATTATGTACGTACTTTGTCATATTCATTTTACTGTCTGTTTTTATACATGCTAATTTTTGTACGTTGTAGTACATTTCCATATATTCCCCCTGCTCAGCCCACCCCCCACCCCCACTCTCTCCTTCCCCTTAATTATTGTTATTTTCATTTTTATTTTGTATTTTTTGTTTGTTTATTATTATTTTTTTTTCATTTCTCTTCTTCAATTTTCATTTGATGTTCCATTATGATTGCATGACCGCTTTGTTTGCTTGTTTGCTTTCTTACATTATTTCATTTCACTGCATATTGTAGTCCCTACTCAGGGCGAGGACTGGATGTAAAAAAGCATGTCAATGGTTATCTATTATCCTCGTAAATAAAGAATTTTGTCTTGTCTTGTCTTGTCTCCAATCGCCCCCCTGCCCCACCTCCTCACCGGCCTCATCTCCAACATCCCCCACCGGTCTCCATTTCATCGCGTATGATGAACTGCTCAGCATCCTTTAAACTGACAACTTAAAAGAGTCAAGAAAAGTCACGATCTTATGATCTGCCCTGATTTTTTGACAACAAAGCGACAGCACAACACAAACAACGAGAGAGAGAGAGAGAGAGAGAGGGGGGGGGGGGGGGGGCAAGGGACACTTATGTAAACCCCAAAACTGGTTTGAATGTTGTGCCCAATGAGAGGCGTTCTGTGACGAACGTGCATCCCGTGAAGCGAGACGGGTCGACCTACATTGAAGAGCGGGACATGCTGATGATGAACGATCTCCGCTGGTGGGGCGTTACTGAAATATCGGTCACAGACAAGGATACTTATCGGCCGCGGACTCGGACTGTCGCCGACGTCACGAGCGGATGTAGTTTGGAGAGCTCGTGAGGAAAGGGTTGCACGTGATGGGAGTTAACCCTTGTTCTCCGCCAGTTCCGGTTTCTAAATTTGTTGACGTTGTGTGCATCAGCCGTATGGGTTTGTTTGGTTGCTCCCCCCCCCCCCCCCCCCCGTCTTTATTCTAACACAACAACAACAACAACAAAAGAAACAAACAAACAAACAAAAATGAGTTTTAAAAAAATTAAAAGAAAAATTAATGTACTGCCGAACGAGAGTGACAAACAAATTGCAAGACAAAATATGACGCGTTTCAGATTCTTTGGTCTTCTTCAGGCAGGACAAACAACATTGAAGACAATGAAATCGAAGGACGAACAATCACTATCTCCTCAAATTGTGTGAAAAGTGAACTGGAGTTCTCCATAAAATGGCGAATTGTGCGTGTAGACTTGTTCTGTGAAATCTCTCGTTTCTTTTCTTTCTTTTTTTTTTTTTTCATCCAGTGACCAACAATCTGTATGAGTATACTTTGAATAAATATAGTAGTATCAGAATAAACACATGCTGCGTTAACTGGTGACATGACAAGTACTGTATCAAAATGTTTTAGCGAAACCCATCCTCAGCATCAACAGTGAGTAGTACATGTATACTTTGTGATCAATAACTGATTTTCATAGACATATAAACCACGCAGGCAAACATAAAATCACATACAAGGACACAACTGATCCAAATCGCGCAGCGTGCTCTCTCTCTCTCTCCTCTCTCTCTCTCTCTCTCTCTCTCTCTCTCTCTCTCTCTCTCACACACACACACACACACACACACACACACACACACACACCACACACACCACTGCTGGACGGTCGCCCCAGGTGCAGGCTGCCGTAGGATATTGCGCTCTCTGGCTGTGTTTCTGAGAATGACTGTGTTAACAGTATTAATGAAAACTCAAATCGAATATCATGATAAACATAGGAGAGAAAACATGGGAGCGTTTCTTTTTGTATCCCCTCCCTGATGAAGGCCTGATATTGTTAGATGTTAAGACTGACCTCCAGAAATTTAAATGATATTGCATATTTTTTTCCCCCGATTTTGATTATTGTTTTCTTTAACATCAGCCACATTAGCCACACTGGGTTTTGACGATTAATACTCTGATCTTCATTTCCTGTGTGTTTTAGATATGTCCGTTAGAGGCTGATTAAGGCTCTTCTCTAGAGCCCGTATGAGGTGATTTAGGCTTTGTCGCCTCAATCCGCTCTTTGTGGAAACCATGAACTTGAAAAGTAAGGGTGGGAAGGTTTTCTCATTTAGCCGCAGGAGTTGTTCTTGTCGTCTCTCCTCTGGTGAGGTCACGCCTGTGGTCTTGTCCATTACTGGTGTAGCTTCCATGTCGAGACTCTGAGGCCGGCATTCTGTATCTTTGTCAGGTTGTCCAGGTTGGTCTTTGCAGCAGTTGACCAGGCATTTGAGGCATATTCCATATGGGGTCTGACAGTTGCAGTGTGTGTGCAGGCTCCCAAACTCCCACCCACATCTTACAGTCCTGCGCCTCCTCTGAAGCCTTGAGACGCCAGACGTGGCCCAGTCCGGTTGAGGTTCAGGAGAAGCTGTGGGGACCGGCGGGGTCGTTGCAGCGGACTGTGGACTTCGCCTTACTGACCGTACTGAGGATCTAGCATGGTCGGTAATGCAAAAGGAAGAAGGAAAGACAAGACTGTCGTAGGCTAAGTCTTCTCTGAGGTGCGTGGACAGGAAGGTGAAGTCGACGTGTGTGATGGTGGTGCTGTCGCCATTTTGAATTTCACCACGTCTATGTTTTTTGTCAGGGCCGGAAGCCATGTCCGGCTGACTTATAACAGATTCTTAACAGCGTTCGTGTGACTGATGAGGGAAATGAGAATAAAAACGCGTGCCTGGTGTATGGATGATACTCTCTCTCTCTCTCTCTCTCTCTCTCTCTCTCTCTCTCTCTCTCTTAGAAGGAAACTGACGACGGAAAATGATTGTTTTTTTATCTGTAAGAAGTGATGTTTTCCTCTAAGTTAGCATAGGTGTGGGATCTGTCTGGCTTAGCGTCCATGACAGCAGCAAAATGCTACATAAGTCATGCAAGCGCTGTGAGGCAGAGCATATCAATGGATGTTGTCCTTCCAAAGGAGTCATTTGTTGTGTGTGTAACTATTAACTGTGGTAGGCTAAAGTATGATTAAGACTTCCTGAGAAGACCGAAACAGACTGCTGCGTTGCTGAAAAGCAGCCGCAAAAGACGGATCACAGCACAAAACATGGTGCGATGTAGTTAGCGCTTATGTAGCATACAGCAGGAAATAGACAAACGAATTGTAGACAAACATGTCTTTTTCTGACATTACAAACAACAGACATAAAACAATCCACAAAATTATCAGTCTCCGGCTGTGGGTCAGAAAGCAAATAAAATGATCGAGGGAGCGAGAGTTGCCCTACTTGTTCTTTAAGTAACATGATGCCAGTGTTGAATTATTCGCTTCACAGCTGGCAATGCTGGATAAATTACAATCATTTCCAGACACATAACCAAAGCAATCAAAACATCAAGATATCCACTATAAGCTTGATCGACAACGCCAGCAGAGTAATGCTCACAGTTTCAGTTTCAGTTTCATCAAGGAGGCGTCACTGCGTGCGGACTAGTCCATATACGCTACACCACATTCACTAAGTTTTGAGACCACACTGTGCATGATTTTAAGCTGGTGGATAAATAAATCAACAACTAAGATGAGAGAATTGAAGAAGAGGGTCTCGTGGCTACGACTTAGCAGATGTCTGACCCACGCATTGGTCCAATGCGCTGGTCAGACCTCATGTGCCTATCTAACACTGGTTGCCCTTTTTTTTTCATGCTTAAAACCATTCTGAATATCGATTGCATCCTGAACAGATTGCAACACGCGAAAAGCATCATTTTTTTTTAAAGAACAGGCTGGATTCCGCAATAGCAGAAGTACCATCCAACAAATTCATAATCTATTTACCCTTTGCGGATAATATCTCCAGCACCAGACAGACCTCCGCTAAAGTCTTCATAGACTTCAAGAGGGCGTTCGACAGGGACTGACAGGAGGCACCATGGGCCACAATGCAAACATAAGACATTGGGCAGAAGTTTATCAACACTATACGGCAACTGCACTCCAAAGCGACCAGCGCAGTGCCCATACAGGGTGGTATTGCTGAATGGTTCCATAGTTCAGTTGGAGTTCGTCAGGGCTTGCCTTCTATCTCTTTTATTTTTGAACATATTACTGGAACGCATTATGACTGATCCACTAGAAGATCATGTCGGTACAGTCAGCACTAGAGGTTGACCCGTAAGCAAATATTTGATTTGCAGATTACATCGACCATTTTGTGATTTTAACGAAGAGTGTTTGTGTGTGCGAGTGTGTGTGAGTAAGTGTGTGTGTGTGTGTGTGTGTGTGTGTGTCCCACAATGTAGACCATATTAGGGCTACGATCAAACTAGCATCAGAAATACCTGGTTGGCAAGTCATAAACTAAAGGTGGAAAAAAAGAAGGGGATAAACGGGGGACGTATTAAAACAAAGTCACGAGTGCGCGAGCACAACCCTCTCTCTGTCTGTCTGTCTGACTGTCTGTCTCTCTTTCTGTCTCTGCACGTGTGTGTGCGCGCGCGTGCCTCCCCGCGTTATGCGTGCGTGTCAGTGTGTAAGTGCGTGCGTGCGTGCGTATGTGGGTGCATGCGTGAGTGCGTGCGTCCTAGGGCGAGCGTGTGTGTGTGTGTGTGTGTGTGTGTGTGTGTGTGTGTGTGTGTGTGTGTGTGTGCGCGCGCGCGCGCGCGCGCGCGCATGCCATCGTATATACTGTTCTTGATGCTGGGCTGATAAACAGTCCGTGATTTGACGTCATTCAGTTCAGTTTTGTCACGTTGTTGTTAATTCACGGCGTGGTGGCCTGATGTGACATCCTGTCAACGGTTCTACGTCATCCACTTTATCCTCGTCACGTTGCTTGTTGTTTCGTTAGAGCGGTATGTAACACCCACCCAGACACCAGTAAACAAACACCTCTGTTTCCATCCAGTTATTATGGTATACTGTTTGTTCACGGCTTCGGACCCCGCCCCTCCGCCCCGCTAGTTGGAGACACGAGCGAATGTCGGCGGTGACAGCTGAGAGAGAGAGAGAGAGGGGGGGGGGGGGGGGGGGGGGGGGGGGGCGGAGGAAAGGGCATTCACAGCCTTATAAATGGCAGATAGAGTCGTTCTGCCGCGTTGTGTTCGACCACCGTGACCTGCTTCTGCCCAGCATCGGACCTCAGAAGATCAGGTACAGTGTGCGTTACTGATGGGTTAATAATCATTGTCCTCAGAATACCAGGCACAGTGTGCGTTACTGATGGGTTAATAATCATTGCCCTCAGAATACCAGGCACAGTGTGCGTTACTGATGGGTTAATAATCATTGTCCTCAGAATACCAGGCACAGTGTGCGTTACTGATGGGTTAATCATTGTCCTCAGAATACCAGGCACAGTGTGCGTTACTGATGGGTCAATATTTATTGTCCTCAGAATACCAGGTATAGTGTGCATTACTGTTTGGTCAATTGTCCTCAGAATACCGGGTAGTTTTATTGTAAATTGTCCTCAGAATACCAGGCATAGTGTGCATTACTGATGGGTCAATATTTATTGTCCTCAGAATACCAGGTATAGTGTGTATTACTGTTTGGTAGAATACCAGGCAGTTTTATTCTAAATTGTCCTCAGAATATCAGGTACAGTGTGCGTTACTGATGGGTAAATAATGATTGTCCTCAGAATACCAGCTACAGTGTGCATTACTGTTTAGTCAATTGTCCTCAGAATACCGGATAGTTTTATTGTAAATTGTCCTCAGAATATCAGGTAGGCTTACAGTGTGCGTTACTGATGGGTCAATAATTATTGTTCTCAGAATACCAGGTATAGTGTGTGTGCATTACTGTTTGGTCAATTGTCCTCAGAATACAGGGTAGTTTTATTCTAAACTGTCCTCAGAATATCAGGTACAGTGTGCGTTACTGATGTGTCAATTGGACTCAGAATACCAGGTACAGTGTTACCGTTTGGTAAATCGTCCGAAGAATATCAGGAAGTTTTACTGTTTGGTAAGTTGTCCTCAGAATACCAGGTACAGTGTTATTGTTTTGGTAAATTGACCTTGGAATACCAGGTACAGTGTTACTGTTTTGTCCGAAGATTATCAGCTAGTTTTACTGTTTCGCCAATTGTCCTCTGAATACCAGGTTGTTGGTAAATTGTCCTCAGAATACCGTTACAGTATTACTATTTGGTAAAAGATTGTCCTCACAATACTAGGTAGTGTTACTATTTGGTAACAAATTGTCCTCACAATACTAGGTACAGTGTTATTATTTGGCAAAAAAATTGTCCTCACAATACTAGGTACAGTGTTACTGTTTGGTGAAAAAAATTGTCCTCACCAGATTAGGTACTGTGTTACTGTTTGGTAAAAAGTTGTCCTCACAATACTAGGTACAGTGTTACTGTTAGGTAAAAAAATTGTCCTCACAATACTAGGTACAGTGTTACTGTTTGGTAAAAAATTGTCCTCACAATACTAGGTACAGTGTTACTGTTTGGTCAATTGTCCTCAGAATACCAGGTACAGTGTTTATTATTTGTCTGAAGAATATCAGGTAGTTTTACCGTTTGGTCAATTGTCCTCAAATACAGGTACAGTGTTATTATTTTGTCTGAAGAATATCAGGTAGTTTTACCGTTTGGTCAATTGTCCTCAGAATACCAGGTACAGTGTTATTGTTTTTGTCCGAAGAATATCAGGTAGTTTACCGTTTGGTCAATTGTCCTCAGAATACCAGGTACAGTGTTATTGTTTTGTCCGAAGAATATCAGGTAGTTTTACCGTTTGGTCAATTGTCCTTAGAATACCAGGTGCAGTGTTGTTTTGTCCGAAGAATATCAGGTAGGTTTACCGTTTGGTCAATTGTCCTCAGAATACCAGGTACAGTGTTATTGTTTTGTCCGAAGAATATCAGGTAGTTTTACCGTTTGGTCAATTGTCCCCAGAATACCAGGTAGTGTTATTGTTTTTCCGAAGAATATCAGGTAGTTATACCGTTTGGTAAACTGACCTCAGAATACCAACTGTATTGACTGCAGTTTGGTAAATGGATCTCAAAATACGGAGCATACTGAGTCCGATTTGATCAAGTGATCTCAGAATACTAAGTGGTGAGACTCCAGTTTGGGAATATCTATCAATCTCTCTCTCTCTCTCTCTCTCTCTCTCTCTCTCTCTCTCTCTCTATCGATGCACACACACACACACACACACACACACACACACACCACACACACACACACACACATATATATATATATATATATATATATATATGTGTGTGTGTGTGTGTGTGTGTGTGTGTGTGTGTGTGTGTGTGTATGTGTGGTGTGTGCATGTGTGTGTGTGTGTGTGTGTGTGTGTGTGTGTGTGTGTGTGTGTGGTGTGGAGAGAGAGAGAGAGAGAGAGAGAGAGAGAGAGAAGAGAGAGAGAGAGAGAGAGAGAGAGAGAATCAATGCCTGATGTAGAATTTTCCAAGTTTGTTGGAAACTCCAATATTTCTCTCACATTTGGAGAGCTTAGACGGGGGATGGGGGTGGCGTGGTGGTGGGAGTGGGGCATCTTCAGGGATAGTCTGTAATCATGTTAAACGTTTGCAGTAAAATTCAGTGTTCTTGCTATACCTGCCTTGAGTAAAGGAGGATGTTCTACGTCACGTCAGCCATTGATTGACTCCTTGTCTGGTTCTCAATGCCATCCAAACCTTTTTCGGTACCTACAAGTAATGTCAACCCAGTTATAATGGCTTTCCTCGGGGGGCTATTTGCTCTCTCTCTCTCCTCTCTCTCTCTCTCTCTCTCTCTCTCTCTCTCTCTCTCTCTCTCTCTCTCTGTGCGTGCGTGCGTGCGTGCGTGAGTGCATTTGTGTGTGTGTGCATGCGCGGGCGCGCATGTATGTGAGTGTGTGTGTGTGTGTGTGTGTGTGTGTGTGTGTGTGTGTGTGTGTGTGTGTGTGTGTGTACAATGTGTGTGTGGTCTGCATAACTGTCTATTCTATATGACGTGTATATCTCCATAACTGCCAGAGTGTATGATGTGAGTGTTATCTACATGATTGACAGCGTGTATGATGTGAGTGTTGTCTACATAACTGACAGCGTGTATGATGTGAGTGTTGTCTACATAACTGACAGCGTGTATGATGTGTGTTATCTACATGACTGACAGCGTGTATGATGTAGTGTTATCTACATGACTGACAGCGTGTATGATGTGAGTGTTATCTACATGACTGACAGCGTGTATGATGTGAGTGTTATCTATATGACTGACAGCGTGTATGATGTGAGTGTTATCTATATGACTGACAGCGTGTATGATGTGAGTGTTATCTATATGACTGACAGCGTGTATGATGTGAGTGTTATCTACATGACTGACAGCATGAAGGATGTGAGCGTTATCTGTATGACTGACAGCGTGTATGATGTGAGTGTTATCTATATGACTGACAGCATGTATGATGTGAGTGTTATCTATATGACTGACAGCGTGTATGATGTGAGTGTTATCTATATGACTGACAGCATGAAGGATGTGAGCGTTATCTGTATGACTGACAGCGTGTATGATGTGAGTGTTATCTATATGACTGACAGCGTGTATGATGTGAGTGTTATCTACATGACTGACAGCATGAAGGATGTGAGCGTTATCTGTATGACTGACAGCGTGTATGATGTGAGTGTTATCTATATGACTGACAGCGTGTATGATGTGAGTGTTATCTATATGACTGACAGCGTGTATGATGTGAGTGTTATCTATATGACTGACAGCATGAAGGATGTGAGCGTTATCTGTATGACTGACAGCGTGTATGATGTGAGTGTTATCTATATGACTGACAGCGTGTATGATGTGAGTGTTATCTACATGACTGACATTATGTATGATGTGCGTGTTATCTACAATTGTCAGTGTGTATGATGTGTGTTTTCTACATGACTGATGTGTATAATGTGTGTTATCTGCATGACTGACAGCGTGTATGATCTATGTGTTGTATACATGACCGACAATGTATATTTTGTGTGTGATCCACATGATTGACATAATGCATGATGTGTGTTATCTACATGACTGACAGTATGTTTGATGTGTGTTGTCTGCATGACTGACATAATGCATGATGTGTGTTATCTACATGACTGACAGCGTGAATGATGTGTGGGTGTGTTATTTACATGACTGACAGTATGTATGATGTGTGTGTGTTATCTACATGACTGATGATGTGTTTGATGTGTTATCTACATGACTGATAACGTGTTTGATGTGTTATCTACATGACTGATAGTGTGTATGATGTGTTATCTACATGACTGATAATGTGTATGATGTGTTATCTACATGACTGATGATGTGTTTGATGTGTTATCTACATGACGGTTAATGTGTTTGATGTGTTATCTACATGACTGATAATGCGTATGATGTGCAATATCTGTCTCACTGACAGTGTGTATGATGTATGTGTTATATACATGACCGACAGTGTATATTGCGCGCTTCATTCACATGACTGACGGTGTGTATGATGTGTGCTATCTGCACGACTTACAGTGTGTATAATATGTGTTCTCTACATGACTGACGGTGTGTATGATGTGTGCTATCTGCACAACTTACAGTGTGTATAATATGTGTTCTCTACACGACTGGCTATGTATGATGTGTGTTATCTACACGACTGACATGGTGTATGATGTGTGTTTCTAAGTGTATAACTGACAGTGTGCCTGACGTGTGCGTTGTCTATATGACTGACAGTGTGTTTAGTGTGAGTTTGTTATCTGCATGACAAACAGTGTGTATGATGTGTGTTATGTACATGAGTGACGGTGTGTGTGATGTGCGTGATATCTACATGAATGTAGGCATGTGTGAGATGGGTTGTTTGTACGACTGATAGCATGTATGATGTGAGTCATGTAAACGACTGACAATGTGTTTGAATGACGAGTATTATCTACATGACTACAAGTGTGTATGATACGGGTTTTCAATAAGACTGACCGTGATTATGATGTGTGTGTGTGTGTGTGTGTGTGTGTGTGTGTGTGTGTGTGTGTGTGTGTGTGTGTTGTGTGTCTGTGTGTGTGCGCGCGCGTGTGTGTGTATCGTGTCTGGTGTGCATATTCTGGACATTGTGTTAGGATGTCTATCACTTTGAAAACTGTCAGTGTGTTTGTCAGTTATGTGAATAACGCACACAATATACCCTGTCGGTCAAGTGTATAACACACATCATACATATCATGGGTCATGTAGACACATCATACACATTATCAGCCATGTAGACACATCATACACATTATCATCATGTAGATAACACACATCATACACACATTGCCAGTTAAGCAAGTAACACATTATACACACATTTGTCAGTATCAGGACGTGTAAGAATTGAGGGACAGTGTGTGTAAATCAGTTGTAAGGATGTATGTCATTTGGAGAAGAGACAGTATGTGAATCAGTTGCGAGAATGTGTGACGGTTTATTGGAATAAAAGTTATCGGTAGGAGCAGGCCTAACTGTGTGTCGGGATATGTGTATCAACTAGAGGAATGAGTGTGCGTTGTGATGTGTGTCTATTCAGAGGAATGACTGTGTGTTGTCGTGTGTGTCTATTCAGAGGAATGACTGTGTGTTGTCGTGTGTGTCTATTCAGACAATAAATCCAACTCCCATCATGCATCGGTCAACTGTCGCGCTGTTTTCCATCTTCTTTGCCTTCACTGCAGGTGAGTGTGTGTGTGTGTGTGTGTGTGTGTGTGTGTGTGTGTGTGTGTGTGTGTGTGTGTGTGTGTGTGCACGCGTGCGCGAGCGTGCGCACGCGTGTATGTGTGTCTCTGTCTGTCTGTCTGTCAGTGTTTATGTGCGTGCGTGTGTACATGTATGCGTGTGTGCGTGCGTGCGTATGCGCGCACGCGCGTGCGCGCGTGTGTGTGCATGCGCGTGCGTGTGTATATGTTGCGTGCGCGCACGCGTGTACACGCGCACTTGCATACATGCGCGTAATTTGGTGTGCTCTAAAATCAAAACGGGACTGGCTATCTGACAGAATGTTATGGCTGGCTTAAAACGCAGGCTTTAAACTGATGATAGAGTTTGATGCGCACTAGTTTTTGCTTTAAACCTGGTCGATGATAAGCAGTCTACCGGGATGACGAATACCCGGTCGCCATGAGGTATCCCGATAGAGGAGACTCTGCCTTGCTGCTGAGCCTTTTTGATGGTGTTCAGTTGCGCCTGTTCTGATCCAGCATACAAAGACATCACCAACCAGACCCTCTTCTGACGACGACAGTCACTGCATAGTGGCGGAGTCTGCGTCACTGAGGGTCCCCTTCTGGAGAGCACCAACACACCCATCTTCCAACAACTCCCATGGACTTGCAAACACTGAAGACTTTTTTTTGTTTTGTTTTGAAGGGGATGTTATTTTATTGTTTCCAGCCGAGGGATCAGAAAAAAAAAAAAAAGAGAGAGAAAAGAACGAAATGAAAAGAAAATACTATCAATGACAAGACTGTCGCATAAGCAGCAAAATTAAACTTTTTAAACAGAAAAACTAAACACACGAACTGTTCAGAAAAAAATATCACCAAAACAAGCTCATTTTTTTTGTTTTGCTCTACGAAGTTTGGTTGCTAATACGTCAATGTATATGTTACATAAATAAAGAACAAAAATGTGGCTCGAGAACTTCATTTCTTTTCCGTTCATCTCTTTGAGTTAATATTGATCCAGTATATTTCTCAAAATGATACATAAGGGGAGATGCAGTGTGAAAAAAATGTCATGAAAACAACATACCGCTCATATTTACAACTCCAGTTTTACAGTCTCAGGACAACATGTGAAAATTGAAGACGTTGAAACGAGCTAGCCACGGGCATCACAACAGGTGTGGGTTGCTGGTTTTTTTTTTTTTTTAATTTTAATTTTTATTTTTTGACCAATAGTGAGAGAGTTTATAGAATCTAGCGAACGGCGTAACCCGACGCATAGGTTCTCTCTCTCTCTCTCTCTCTCTCTCTCTCTCTCTCTCTCTCTCTTCATAATTTATTGTACATACTCAAATTGTTAGCTTACACTTGTCCCCCCCCCCCCCCGCCCACCCCCACATCCCACACTATATATATGTATAGGCTATATACAATAACACAGACATTTTCAGGCGGTGCTCGCCCCGTATGAAAACGAAACGAGTCAACAGGTATTTGGTTAAAAAAAAAAAAAGAAAGTCTTTTCCTACTAGGACAAATGTGAAAAAAAAAAGTGTCTGTTCAACACACACACACACACACACACACACACACACACACACACACACACACACACACACACGTGTGTGTGTGTGTGTGTGTGTGTGTGTGTGTGTGTGTGTGTGTCCCGTTTTGGATTTGGTAAGGCCAGTTGTCAAAAAGGACATCGTTTTCTAATCGTGTACCGCCATTATTAACCCCCCTCCACCAACTGCACGATAAAAATGGCATTGTCTCTTCTGTGTAGTATACAAAAAGACCGATTACAACAACAAAATTATCAAAAGCGACATATTCATTTTATTCTTTGGGTTCTGAAGCATTTAATCGATAGGTAATAATTATGTTTGAACACTTTGAACAGACAGCGAGCCAGCCAACACGGAATATGCGACAGAAAACACAATTTTATGGTAGCTTTAGCCTCACTATAAAGCTCTGATAGCCCGAGTTTTTCTAAGGCTACCGCGAAAGAATAACTTGTCCCTAAAAGCTTTTGCTGAGAGGACGTAAAACCCAACAATTCCTCCCGAGATGTTACGTACTTCCGGAAGCAAATTAAAGGGAAAGAACTCTACTTCGTTCTCTCGGCGTTTTTCTACGCTGGGTATTGTCCCTTGGATCTTGAACCTCCCACTATCTGTCTTCGCCTGCATTCCCTACCACTCCGCGCCATCACAAGCAAGTAAACATTTCTTTTATTTTCACGTCAATTCAAACGAGACAGTTGCATAACGTATAATGAAAAGTAAATACTGAACCTCTGTGTGTGTGTGTGGGGTGTGTGTGTGTGTGTGTGTGTGTGTGTGTTACGCGCGCGCGCACGTGCGCGTGCATGCGTGCGTGTGCGTGCGTACGTGCGTGTGCGCATGCGCGTGCGTGCGCACGCTTGCTTGTGTGTGTGTGTGTGTGTGTGTGTGTGTGTGTGTGTGTGTGTGTGTGTGTGTGCACGCGCGCGCGCGCGCGTGCGCACGTGCCTGCGTGTACGTGTGCGTGTGCGTGCGTTTAATGAAAAGCAAATACTGAACGCGTGTGTGTGCGTGCGTGCGTGCGTGCGTATGTGTGTGTGCGCGCGTGCGCGTGCGTGTGTGTGTGTATGTGTGTGTGTGCATGTGTGATTGTGTGTGTGTGTGTGTGTGTGTGTGTGTGTGTGTGTGTGTGTGTGTGTGTGTGTGTGTGCGTTCCAGCACAGTCCTTGACCAACCCTCCACCGGGCGTCAATAGTAGCGGCTCCCAACAGATCCTGATGGACTTGTTAAAATCCTTCCCCAACGCTGCTTCCACCAACCCCGCTGCCAGCAGCAGCAGCACCACCACCAACAACAACAACATGGCGTCTCTCATGGACCTCATGGCGCCAACCACCACCACCACCGGCGGCGGCAGCAGCAGTAATGCCGGCATGAGCGGAATGGGACTAAACAGCCTCTTCAGCAACCCCTTTGTGCTGTCGATGCTCGGGGGAGACATGATGAAGAGAGCCGCCTGGCTGTCCATGGCCAACAGTCCTTTGCCCGGAAGCAGCATGGCGACGCGGGTCGCCCTCCTGAGGGGGGGATTCGGGGACTACATGAGGAGCTACATGGCTGACAACCTCATCAGCCACCTGAGCCAGACATCCAACGTGGACCCCACCATGCTGACCTTCCTCATGCCTCAGGACATGCTGCCCGATGGGTACTTCACCAGGAAACTCTTCTTCAGCAACCCGTTCTTCGGGGGCATGCAGCAGCAGCAGGGCTCTTCTGGGTCTGGAAACGGGTTAGGCTCGTTCAACGGCCTTCTGCCTGTCATGTTTCTAGGGGGCATGGGCAACTGATTGGCGGGGGTCATACTCTCACTAGTGGGTTCGGGCACAGAGTTTCAATGCCCTTTGTGGATTTCCATACACTTTTTATATTAAAGCCGATATCTTCGATCATCGGGGTCAGTTGTCTTTTCTGAATGACAGAATGGCGTCACTCTTTTTTTTCATGTTCATTTTTTTTTTCTTGTAGACCTCCCTCTTCTTGCACTACCCCCCCCCCCCCCCCCCCCCACCCCCCCTTCCTTCTTTAAAACTCGTTGATTTTGTGCCGAATTTGAGAAGATAAGTGATTGCTCATTCTTCGTTTTGAGTGTCCTGAATGTTGTTTTTCTTGCCTGAAGAAGACCTAAGAGGTCGAAACGCGTCGTGGTTTTTTGTCTTGGAATTTGTTTGTCCTTGAAAACTGGCGGATTTACTTTAAAAATCCTTTAAAAATATGTTTCAAATTCCGCCTGCAGTCACCTCACTTTGAACTATCGTTAATTTAAGGCTGGGGGTGAATCGGTTGGACGTTTTCTCAGTTGACATGTTCTCATTGATTTTTTGTAACGTGTTTATTTTCTGTTGTGTTGAAGAGAAAGATTTTGGTCCCGGTTTTACAGTTTTACTGACATCATGTGATTAGGCTTAATAAAGACCTTTTCTCGGTGAATGCAGTGATCATTTTTGAAAGGAGCTCAGACATCGTTACATGTTCTCTCTTCAATGAATAACAATGGAGGGTTCTTTGCAGTTGGCTGTGACCCAACTCCTGTCTCTCCATCAGTTCTCTCTCTCTCTCTCTCTCTCTCTCTCTCTCTCTCTCTCTCTCTCTCTCTCTCTCTCTCTCTCTCTCTCTTTAACTAAGCTAACATCATCTTCTGAATCTTGTTTCTCTGACATACATTACACATTGTAAGTGGAATCCTCTGACTGGCAGCTTGTCCATCGTTTGTGCGTCAGATCCGTTTAAAACTCAGTCAGGTACACATGTGCCGACAAAAAGAACGCACGGCATCTCTCTCTTTGTCTCTTACGGTCTCTCTCTGTCTGTGTCTCTCTCTGTCTGTGTCTCTGCCTCTGTCTGTCTTTCGCTGTCTGTCTCTGTCTCTGTCTCTGTCTCTCTCTCTCTCTCATGTATATGTGTACGTACGCGGTGAGAGAGAGAGAGAGAGAGAGAGAGAGAGAGAGAGAGAGAGAGAGAGAGAGAGATTGATTGATTGCTGATTGATCTTTAATACACAAGGATGAAGACTTTAGGCCAAAGCCTAGTCTTACAATCTGTCCTTGTCATGCATACATTATTTCAACACATACATTCATACTGACAATTCAACATAACAACATGGTAATCTAATTCTACAATGATAAGCAAGCTATTCATAAAAGCACTAATGAGATGGGGGATGGTAAAACAGAAGGAAACTTACAAACAAACAAACAAACTACAGAGAGAGAGGTCAGAGGAGGGTGGGGAAGAGAGAATGGTAGGTAGGGGAGGAGAAAAGGGATGGTAGACAGAGTGGGAGTGGGGATGAGCGATTTTAACGGAGTAGGTTTTATGTTTAGACGATTTATTCAAAGTATGGTACACAGAAGACTTTGCGAATGGGCATTAATCATTGTAATCGTATAATTAAATTACTGAGACATAAAATGTTTATGCAAATGTTCCTTGAAAAGTTTTAAAGTATTTATGTTTTGTAGATTCAGTGGAAGTGAGTTCCAGACATATGGTCCAGAGTAAGCTAGGCTTGTTTTGTATAGATCAATGCGTGGGTAGGGAAGAAGGAATTTCGTCGAGTCAGAAAAGCTGTTCGATCTTGTAAAAAGGGCATTGATATAACATGGCATAGTATCTGTCAAGATTGTAAACATAAATGATGCCTTGTTGAATTCCAATTGCCTATTCAGAGGAAGTATATTCAGCGCTTTTAGTTTTTCGTCTGTTGTTAGAGATACAGCTGGATGGAGTAGCTTTGCTGCACGTCTATGGAGAGAATTCAGCCTTTTTTGTGGACGTCACAACTTCAGAGAGAGAGAGAGAGAGAGAGAGAGAGAGAGAGAGAGGAGGAGGGTGCGTACGTGCGTGTGTGCTGTGTGTGTGTGTGTGTGTGTGTGTGTGTGTGTTTTCAGTTATTGCATCTTCTTACGTGTTTTCTTCTCCTCCTCCTCTTCCTCGTCAACGTTGCCTTCGTTCGGCAGTTTTCTTCTTCAGAATCTTCCTTTGATATCGACTTGGCGACCACTTGTGTGTGTGTGTGTGCGTGAGTGCGTGCATGCGCGTGCGTGTGTGTGGTGTTGTGTGCATGTGGTGTGTGGTGCATGTGCGTGGTGTGTGGTGCATGTGTGTGTGGTGGGTGCGTTGTGTGTGTGTGTGGTGTGTGTGTGTGTGTGTGTGTGGTGTGTGTGCATGCGTGCGTGCGTGTATGTGTGTGTGTGTGGGTGCGTTGTGTGTGTGTGTGTGTGTGTGTGTGTGGCTTCGTGGCGTGCGTGCGTGTGTGTGAGTGAGTGAGTGAGCAAGTGTGTGTGTGTATGCGTGTGCACGTGTGTGCCTGCCTGTGTGTGTATGCATGTGTGTGTGTGTGTTTGCGCGGGCGCGTGTTTGCATGTGTGTTTGTGTGTGCATATGTGAGTGGGCGCGCGTGCGTGCGTGCATGTGTGTGTGTGTGTGCATGTGAGTGCGTGCGTGCATGTGTGTGTGCGTGCAAGCAAGCATGCATGTTTGTGTGTGTATGTGTGTGTGCGTGCATGCATGCATGTGTGCACGTGCGTGCACGTATGCTCCCTGTGCGTGTGTGTGTGTGTATGTGTGCGTGCCTGCCTGTGTGCGTGTGTGCGTGCGCATGTGTGTGTGTGTGTGTGTGGAACTTGCATAGAGGAGGAGAGGGTGTGTTTGTGTTTGTATCCTCTGTACCCCTTCAATGACACTATATTCAGGTACCCCCTTCCTGCTACCCATACACAAGACACATTCAGCTGTGTCTGTCACAGCCTCAGCATGGCAATCCACAGGAATCAGTCACTATCAGACTTTCAGGCAGCATTCCTACCAGAGACTTTACTGTGGGGATGCATCTTACAGAGTTTACTGTGCGGATGAACATTACAGACTTTACTGTGGGGATGCGCCTTACAGACTTTACTATGGGGATGCGCCTTACAGACTTTACTGTGGGGATGCGCCTTACAGACTTTACTGTGGGGATGCGCCTTACAGACTTTACTGTGGGGATGATAACTTTACGGAAACCTTACTGTGCGGGGATGAACCTTACGGACTTAACTGTGGGGATGAACCTTACGGACTTTACTGTGGGGATGAACCTTACAGACTTTACTGTGGGGATGAACCTTACGGACTTTACTGTGGGGATGCGCCTTACAGACTTTACTATGGGGATGCGCCTTACAGATTTTGCTGTGGGGATGTTTACTTAGACTTAACATGCTTACTTAGGATGTGAGAGAATACCAGGGTCTTTCTAATAGGGGGCAGCTTCTAACCCTCCCAGACTTGAAGGGATGGTCAGAGTGCAAGCCTTGCAGAGGTTCCTGGTTCTGTGATGTAGCATGCTCTTTCCACATGTAAAAGAATCCATGGCCACAAGGGAGTCAATCCTGTTAATGATCTATAGAACAATCAGGATAAGAGAGATAATGCTGCTTAAAGCCCAACCGACCACAAAGAGTCATATTAGGGCTGACAGCACGTTGAAGTCGACTCTCAAGTCATATTAACAAAAAAATCCACCCAGCATAACATTACTCAAAATAAACCTAAAAACGCACCCAAAATCTCATTAAAAATCAGACAAACCACTTTGTCAGTATGAACATGCAAAGAAAGAAAGAAGATAATGCTGCGCAATGGTGATGCGATCCCTCCGAGGACAGTGGCGATGATTTCACAAGACAGAAATCAGTCACGAAAATAAAGTGATGCAATACAATACAATGACAAGTTTTCGCTGATAAGTCATTGTCGGTTTGTCTTTCAAACGAGGACGTTCGGGAGGTGACTTTCACCAGAAATGCAAGATCACTGAGGCAGCGTAAAACGTGAGTGTACAATCATGTTTGATTATCTTGCCAAACAGTCTCATTTTCCTCTTTGAAAGGCTGAACTCCTGTGAGGGGAAATGAAACCTGTCATATTCGGATTAGGAGCGAAGATGAAAATAAGAACAACAAAAATTTGCAAAGAAGAGAATAAAGAGTTTACAGGAGTTAAGTTTCATCTAGTCCTATGAGTGAAAAAAAAACAACAAAAAACCAAGAAGTAATTCAAAGTACATTGGTAACACATATGAAAAACCAATTACATTAGACGATAAACAAGTTGGGTATTTTTGCTCCCATAAGAAAACCTAATACAGAGTAACTTTTATTCAAGACTGGCACAGCCTTTTAAACTTGAATAAAGTCAGACAAATACATAGACCAACAATCTAATAGTGGGGGAAAAAAACAAGCGCAGGCCAACAACTGAACTATCTTCATGGTAATGACTTGGCAAAGATTTGGACTAAAGGAGGGGGGGGGGGGGGGGGGGGGGGGGGGGGGGGCGGAATTTGAAGATGGAGAAACTGGGAACATGAAATTAAGAAAATATGTTACAGATATGAAAACTCTTCACTAGCTGCATAAGGGAACCATTGCAATCCCTTTTGAAGGCAGATATATTTGTATTGCCTGCTCCGAGGCCTTTCGTCCGCTGGGTCGGACTCATCAGGGAGACACGGCTGGTTGTGTCTGCACTCCTGGCGTCAAATAGAGACACACCACAGTCCATAATACTGTGGTGTTCTCACCACCAAGAGTGCAAAAAAGAATCCAATAGCACCCCCAAAAAGCAGCCAGCGAAGAGTAGTAAATGAAGCCGTGTCTCCCTGATGAGTCCGACCCAGTGGATGAAAGGCCTCGGAGCAGGCAATACAAATGTATCTGCCTTCAAAAGGGATTGCGATGGTTCCCTTATGCAGCTAGTGAAGAGTTTTCATATCTGTAACATATTTTCTTAATTTCATGTTCCCAGTTTCTCCATCTTCAAATTCCGCCCCCCCCCCCCCCCCCCCCTCCTTTAGTCCAAATCTTTGCCAAGTCATTACTATGAAGATAGTTCAGTTGTTGGCCTGCGCTTGTTTTTTCCCCCACTATTAGATTGTTGGTCTATGTATTTGTCTGACTTTATTCAAGTTTAAAAGGCTGTGCCAGTCTTGAATAAAAGTTACTCTGTATTAGGTTTTCTTATGGGAGCAAAAAATACCCAACTTGTTTATCGTTTACTGTTCCCTGCCTCATTTCATTTCCGATTTTGTTTTGATCAAATTGAGGTTATTTGTATTTGTTTCTGTCCGTCTGTGTGTTTGTCTTTTGATCTCCCTTGCATCTTTGGGTGGATCCTCAAGCGTAGGCTCAAAGATTGTCCCCTATATTTTATACTGTTTGCATAATGTCTTTAGTTTTTCAGCAACTTTTTTCCTCCCCACACTTTCGTTTGGTTTCATTTACTACTCTTCGCTGGCTGCTTTTTGGGGGTGCTATTGGATTCTTTTTGCACTCTTGGTGGTGAGAACACCACAGTATTATGGACTGTGGTGTGTCTCTATTTGACGCCAGGAGTGCAGACACAACCAGCCGTGTCTCCCTGATGAGTCCGACCCAGCGGACGAAAGGCCTCGGAGCAGGCAATACAAATATATCTGCTTTCAAAAGGGATTGCGATGGTTCCCTTATGCAGCTAGTGAAGAGTTTTCATATCTGTAACATATTTCTTAATTTCATGTTCCCAGTTTCTCCATCTTCAAATTCCGCCCCCCCCCCCCCCCCCCCCCCCCCCCCCTTTAGTCCAAATCTTTGCCAAGTCATTACTATGAGAGATGTTCAGTTGTTGGCCTGCGCTTGTTTTTTCCCCCACTATTAGATTGTTGGTCTATGTATTTGTCTGACTTTATTCAAGTTTAAAAGGCTGTGCCAGTCTTGAATAAAAGTTACTCTGTATTAGGTTTTCTTATGGAGCAAAAAATACCCAACTTGTTTATCGTTTACTGTTCCCTGCCTCATTTCATTTCCGATTTTGTTTTGATCAAATTGAGGGTATTTGTTTCTGTCCGTCTGTGTGTTTGTCTTTTGATCTCCCTTGCATCTTTGGGTGGATCCTCAAGCGTAGGCTCAAAGATTGTCCCCTATATTTTATACTGTTTGCATAATGTCTTTAGTTTTTCAGCAACTTTTTTCCTCCCCACACTTTCGTTTGGTTTCATTTACTACTCTTCGCTGGCTGCTTTTTGGGGGTGCTATTGGATTCTTTTTTGCACTCTTGGTGGTGTGAACACCACAGTATTATGGACTGTGGTGTGTCTCTATTTGACGCCAGGAGTGCAGACACAACCAGCCGTGTCTCCCTGATGAGTCCGACCCAGCGGACGAAAGGCCTCGGAGCAGGCAATACAAATATATCTGCCTTCAAAAGGGATTGCGATGGTTCCCTTATGCAGCTAGTGAAGAGTTTTCATATCTGTAACATATTTTCTTAATTTCATGTTCCCAGTTTCTCCATCTTCAAATTCCGCCCCCCCTCCTTTAGTCCAAATCTTTGCCAAGTCATTACTATGAAGATAGTTCAGTTGTTGGCCTGCGCTTGTTTTTTCCCCCACTATTAGATTGTTGGTCTATGTATTTGTCTGACTTTATTCAAGTTTAAAAGGCTGTGCCAGTCTTGAATAAAAGTTACTCTGTATTAGGTTTTCTTATGGAGCAAAAAATACCCAACTTGTTTATCGTTTACTGTTCCCTGCCTCATTTCATTTCCAATTACATTAGGATTTAGCATGGCAGAAGATGATACCAGCATAACTGTGCACTGAACAAAAACTAGTCAAATGCAGGATTTGGGATCCAGCTTGTATGACATATTGACACAACTTAAGGCCTGGGCCATTTTTCTCTCCCCTGCCCATCTCCCACCCTGCTCTCTTTACCTTCCCCCTCCCCCCAGCCCCACTCTCTCTCTCTCTCTCAGACACGTTACTCAAAAGTACATTTAGTCCATGCAATTCGTTTATTGATCAATTCAAATAATACCTGTAGTTTTTCTTTCTGTCACAAAATGATTAAGTTAATGCCATTGTAGTGTATACATTCAGTAAATCAGAATGGACAACAAAAATTCTGCAGTACTATTGTCAGTCAGAGTTCAAACTTGGCCGAAGAGAAGATGAAAATAGGAACAACAAAATCTGCAAAGAATCAAAAATAAAGAGACTACTGGAGTTAAGTTTCATCTAGCCCTGTGGGTGAAAAAAAACAAGAAGTAATTCAAAATACATTTATAACACATATTTAAAACCAATTACAACTGAAAACGCACACACACACACACACACAAACACACACACACACACACACAAAACCAAAGCAGTAAACAAACCAACACTCACTATACGTTAATCTACTTATTTCAGACTGAAAATAAAATAAACTTAAAAGTAAACAAACTTGTATGACTTGGAAATGACATAAGTCTTTTTCCTAAGCTGCGAAGAGTTTACTATATTATTATTTTTTGCCTGTGCAAGGGTCTTCTTTTCCTTGTTATATGCTCAAGGGTAAACAAGATGTCAGTGTCAGTGCCCAGCCGACCACACAGGGCCCGCCCATCCGAACAGCTAACACACAGAGAAAAGTGCACCGTCTGGGGAGAGAGGCAGTACACAGAAGAGACCTATCTACAAAACATTCACTACTTGTCACCAACAGTTCAGCTACTGACCTCTTTAACTAACTCTTACCAGTTCGCTCTATCCATACTGCATGATTACATTCAATGCCAAGCTCTTGGATATTTTTTCTGCTTCTATTGTTTCAGCAATCACACATTTTCTGTAGTCAGATTCTGCATATTTTTTTTTAACAACTTCAAGTCTGAAATGTCTGCCTACATTTTGATACATGACATACTTTCACACATAATTTTCATTTCATGATCATTAAACTGTCATTATGCCATTTCGTTTTCATTAAACTGTCATTATGCCATTCGGTTAAAAACGAAATAAGCACCAAAATTTCCAATCTCCAAGGGTTAAGATCGATAAAACAAGGCCAAGCCGGCTGTACCAGCCATCCCACGTAATCAATTAGCCCCATACTTGAAGCACTAGTAGAAGACGAAAAGTACACATTACAATGCCATAACACACTAACACACATAGAAACAACGCTCAACTGGCCAGAAACTGGATTAAACTTCCTTAAATCTTATTAAAAAAAACCCCCAGAAATCACTATCCAGTTTTGCAAATAGCTTGTCACCTAACTGAAAGAAACAAGACAAGAAAAGGTGCAGAAAAAAAAATGCACACAATACTCTGGGCATGTCTAATCAGCCGTGAACTCGGAAAAGTCTGAGATGCAGCCGATGACTGGCCAGCATTATTGCCAAAGACTGCAAAGACACTTTGATTTCTCTTGCCAAGTTTCTCTTCAGTTTCAAATGCATCAACATGATGTGCCACACAAAATCCAAACTTCATCGTTCATTCAATCAGTTATCTGTCCACAAACACAGATTAACTCACTCATTCTGAATATTTCAACATTATGAGCAGTAAAAACAAAACAAAAAAACAACAACAAACAAACAAAAAAACCCACTTTCATTCAAGAGTACTACATGCTGAAAGACACAGTTTGATAATGGCAACAACCCTGCGCAGCATCAGTGAAGAAACCACGACCAGAGTGGCAATGAGAAGCACCAGATTTGTGACCTTCGACCAAAAATGAATGGCTTGTCACCTGACAGTGTTTGTCTCTAGCAGCCTGAATAGGAGATCGGGATGTCAGGGGTGTATCTGGTTACAGTCATATGATGACTCTTCCTGCATATGCTATGTGATGTATTTACAAAACCTTGATTTTCCTTCTTACATTCATTGTTAAAGGTGCTAAATTCACAATTAAGTGCAGAATTTGTGATTCAGTGTTCATGCTTTTAAAATCATGTGTCAGATGAGTACCATCTTCCACGGTCGATCCGATTTTTAAAACATACCCTACCGTCAGAAAGAGCATACCAGACATATCTAAATTCTCCACAAAAAAAATCAAATGACATAAAAAAAAGATCCACTGATGGCAAGCAACTCATTTTGTGGGGAAGGTGACATTTCAATCATATTCAATATTGATGACCGCCATGATGCCCACAGGGCAGAAGACAAGAGACGCAGTGGCGACTGGCACACTACAAAGAGCCTGTAGCACTGCAGCAAAAAAAGAGGACACAACTCTCCTGTCTGCCTTCCCCAACCCTGGTCAAAGGGGCAACACTCTTTCCATTTGCCAGGACATCCGCAACATCCGCTTCATCTGTTCGAAGGATATTTTGTATCTGAAAATATGTCTGCTCATCTGTCACCATACCCAGCCATTCACAACACGCAAGCCTATGCAAAAAAACGAATCACGTAAAAAAGTATTGTTCTGTATCCTGAAGAATGTCACTGCGAAATATCAGAATGTTTTTCACCTGTGGCTGGACAGCACCTATGTGATCAGTGATGTTTTGAAAGGGAAGGAGAAGAAATTCTGTGGCAAAGCATAAGGAGACAGTGGTTTCTTTTAGTTTCCTCAGCAACTATCACAAATCACACTGAGTCCTACAAGCCTGTTTTCACCAAACACAGGCCATGCAGACAGGAATGCCATGGTTATGAGATCTGTACAGTTCATTATCAGGAAGAGCACTGGTCATCCTAATCAGCAGATTGTCCGCTACAAGCCACTGTAGTACACTGGCTGCCCATTTTGCTGGTCTGTGGGGATCAAATGACTTTCGTCTGTAGCCGGTGGTTCTACTTGCACTTGTCGATTTTTCCTGCGTCCCCGGAAAAAGCTAATGGCTGTGACCACTGTGAATAACAGGAACACTGCAACAGGCACAACATGTATTTTACAGAGGAAATCCGCAAGAGAACAGCATTTTCCAGTTCATTACATGGCTTCATAAAGCGAATGCTTTATACATTTTAACCGCAAATATAGATACTGCATAAAAGCAACAGTTTCTCATGGCTGCCCACAAAGAAAGAATCCACAAACTATATCATTTTCTTCAGTCTTAAGCAGTTTCACACTGCTGTGGCTGCATTTGAATACAGAATATTGGCTGGTGCAAAAAAAGGGCAATACGACAACCAAAGATGATATCTCCCACAAGATGTATTTTTGAATACTCTGAGATTGATTGAGCTATATGGTTAGACAGTAACCCATATTTCTTTTTTTTTTGTGTGTTTGACTCATTCAAACAGGAAAATATCAATCATGCAAATTTCCTAGTAAAAGTGGATTTGGGGTATACTTACCTTTCGAAATAAATGCCTTTTTCCTATTTGGCATGATTCTAACCTTACCAATCTGGATCCCTATATTTCCCACGGGAGGGAGGGGACCTAATACATCCATTCGTAAGTGACCTTCCTTTCAAAGTCCATCCCTTATGCTCCTGACCAGCTTACCTAGATTTTAGTTCTTTACCAAAAAGGAGCGAACACACACACACACACACACACACACACACACACACACACACACACAACACACACATCCTCCTTTCTCATTTTCATTAAAAATGAATTATCATCCCACCCTCTCGCCCCTCAACCCATCATTCCCTCCCCCATTATCTCCTCCCATCTGATGACAGCGTGAAACAGAAAGATGTACCTGTACCAGCCCACACAGTACAGCATGAAACAGAAAAATGTACCTGCTACCAACCCACAGATGACAGCATGAAACAGAAAGATGTACCTGCTACCAGCCCACAGATGACAGCATGAAACAGAAAGACATACCTGCTACCAGCCCACACAGTACAGCATGAAACAGAAAGATGTACCTGCTACCAACCCACAGATGACAGCATGAAACAGAAAGACATACCTGCTACCAACCCACAGATGACAGCATGAAACAGAAAGACGTACCTGCTACCAGCCCACACAGTACAGCATGAAACAGAAAGACGTACCTGCTACCAGCCCACAGATGACAGCATGAAACAGAAAGACATACCTGCTACCAATCCACAGATGAGAGCGTGAAACAGAAAGACGTACCTGCTACCAGCCCACAGATGAGAGCGACGAGTTCGCCAGTGGGTATGCAGGACATGGACTCCCTGTCCACCTTGTAGAAAGGGGCAGAGCACTGTCGGGGCGCTGTGCAGCCAGGGGGGCAGAAAGTGCTGGGGTTGGGCTGGCATTTGATGGGCCCCTTGTCCGTTTGCTGCACACACAGGTGGCAAGGACAGTCAACCTCCCCACACAGGTCAGCAAACCAGCGCCATTGTAAATCATGGGGATATCTAGGCACAGCTGCCAACCTCTGAAGACACTTGAATATTTTTTTCAGATTGAGAGGATGAGAGGAATTTCTAGCAGTTGAGAGGAGGAATACATATGCTATCGCACCCAAAACAAAACAATGACATTCCAGACACTCTATCTTCTTACCTTTTGTCAGGTGCTTTCATTGAATCACTGTCTCAGCCAATACATTGTTGCTCTTTTACATTTTTGAAGCACACTGTCACTAAGCTTCATCTCATGACTTGGTTCATTCTTGCACTTCAGGATCATCAGTGCCTCTGCAGTGTCTTAACCCAAGGAGGGACGAAAATCTGTAACGTTCTTCCTGACAAGGCTGAACACTTCCATGGGCAGAATTGTTGACTGGGATCAGCAGCACTGCCATCATGTCAGCAGAAGGCAGCCTGAATCTCCACTTCTAATTTCTTTTTCTTCTTTTCTGCCTCAGGGTTAATTGGTCCAACAGGTCATTTTGACATGATGGTGACGGAAGAAGGTGAACCCGAATGAAGTTTCCAAACAGCTCTTTGGCTATACGAATGGCAGATGTACAAACTCTGTGAATAAAGAAACTTTTTTTTCTCTTTTTTTGTGAACTGACTTATTTTTACATCAAGCGGAGTAGCGGAATGATGTGCAGTTGAGCATAATAAATTCCGCTGAAAGTGGGATGGTTGGCAGCTCCGTCTAGAGCATACCGGAAAGATCGTTACACACAGACGACATCCTGAACTTTCGCAATGCCAGTCAGTGACCCTAATGGTCAGTCATGGACATTAGCAACACACTGACATCATCCTGAATCTTCACAGTGACAACAAGTGACCCTAACACTCAGGTTATGTACACCAGCAACACATAGTCAGTCACAAGCACAAAATACACAAAATTTAGTGCCATGCAGACTCACAGGTGGTGGTGTGGTGGGTGGGGTGGGAGAAAAGAAACAGGTGGGGTGGTTGTGTCGCTTTTTAAAAACAGTGCTCCAGTTTGTCTGGCGCTCTAGAAAATTCATTCGGTGGTTTGGTATATCTGACATTGTGATCATGTGTTACATAAAAAGTTCAACATACTCTAGAAAATTGATTTGGTAGTTTCGTGGATTTGATATTATAATCATGTGTTACATAAAAAGTTCAACATACTCTAGAAAATTGATCTGGTAGTTTGGTGGATTTGACATTATGATCATGTGTTACATAAAAAGTTCAATGTACTCTAGAAAACTGATTTGGTATTTTGGTATATTTGACATTATAATCATGTGTTACATAAAAAGTTCAATGTACTCTAGAAAATTGATTTGGTAGTTTGGTATATTTGACATTATAATCATGTGTTACATAAAAAGTTCAACATACTCTAGAAAATGATTTGGTAGTTTGGTATATTTGACATTATAATCATGTGTTACATAAAAAGTTCAATGTACTCTAGAAAATGATTTGGTAGTTTGGTATATCTAACATTATGATCATGTGTTACATAAGTTCAATGTACTCTAGAAAATTGATTTGGTAGTTTGGTGGATTTGACATTATAATCATGTGTTACATAAAAAGTTCAATGTACTCTAGAAAACTGATTTGGTATTTTGGTATATTTGACATTATAATCATGTGTTTCATAAGAAGTTCAACATACTCTAGAAAACTGATTTGGTAGTTTGGTATATTGACATTATAATCATGTGTTACATAGAAAGTTCAACATACTCTAGAAAATTGATTTGGTAGATTTGACATTATAATCATGTGTTACATAAAAAGTTGAACGTACTCTAGAAAACTGGTCTGGTAGTTTGGTATATTTGATATTATAATCATGTGTTACATAAAAAGTTCAACGTACTCTAGAAAATTGATTTGGTAGTTTGGTATCTTTTACATTGTCATAATGTGACGGATAAAAAGTCCAATGTGCTGGACTTCATGGCACTCCAGTTAGTTTTTGTAACAATCCACACATGTTCCATTCTTTTCCTCACTTCTTTACATTGGAATGATCGGAGCCAAGTGTTTCCTTAGTCCACTCTGCATTTGGCAAGGCGCCAGGCTGACATTCACCTTGGTACTGAAGAACCACAGTGACAAGACTCCAAACACAAAGGGCAGACAGACGGCCACTGAGAGCGAAGACTCACAGGACAGAAAAACCCCTCAAGATTGAAGAGACAAAAGGGACAAGACTCCAACACAAAGGGCGAACAGACGGCCATGAGGAGAGAACTCACTGGACAGAAATAGCCCTCGGGGCACTCGGTGCACTGGGTTGACCCGGAGTCAGTGGTGTACCAGCCCTCAGCACAGGATCTGCACAGGGCAGCACTCGTTTCACGCTTGAAGAAACCTGCACAGCACAATGACTGACTTGAAGTAACCTGCACAGCATAATGACTGACTTGAAGTAACCTGCACAGCATAATGACTGACTTGAAGTAACCTGCACAGCATAATGACTGACTTGAAGTAACCTGCACAGCATAAACATAATGACTGACTTGAAGAAACCTGCACAGCATAATGACTGACTTGAAGTAACCTGCACAGCATAATGACTGACTTGAAGTAACCTGCACAGCATAAACATAATGACTGACTTGAAGAAACCTGCACAGCATAATGACTGACTTGAAGTAACCTGCATAGCATGAACATAATGACTGACTTGAAGTAACCTACACAGCATGAACATAATGATTGACTTAAAGTAACCTACACAGCATGAACATAATGACTGACTTGAAGTAACCTACACAGCATGCAGGAATATGACTGACTACAATTAAATTGCAGCGCATTAACATAATGACTAACTTGAAGTTATTGAAGTAACAATTTACCAGCCATCGTGGCACAATGATTAGCAATGCCGATTCCCAGCTGGGAGATTGTGGGTTAAACTCCCATCAGAACCATTTATTTGTGGAATTTTTCGTCCCCGACCTGTCCTACCCAGAGCTAAGTTTTCTATGAGCTCAACAGTGAAGACTGGAATAATACAATCAAACTTCATCCACTCAATTGATGCATCTTACATTTCCTGATGAAAACTGCAGGTGTCTGTATCTCTCAGGCCTTGTTGATGATGGGATACGTTACGACAGTAAGTGATGAATACAACCTTGTCAAGCTGTTTCAGACTACAATGGAACTCCCCAGCATCATCCTCATTCTCACTGATCAGCATTAAAAGAGGAAAAAAAAAGTCTCAGATCATGCGGCCCATCATGCGCTGCTCTCGGCTGACCTCAGTCTCAATTCCATTTCCATGTCTATGCCCTTTGTGGGTTTGTGTCCAAGTTGCTGGCATCGGCAAATTCATGGGTTGGATGGATGTGGTGGTGCCCTCTAGTGGGGGACATTCACTCATGTTGGCTCTATCGTACTAGGACTAAGCAATTACTGTCTTCAGTGGTGGGCTTAGTATACAGCGTCCTGTGTACATTTGATCAAAACAGGAACCACAGAACACTGCCAGGACAACTTGGCAGCAGTGCATTTGTCTCCTACGGCGGGTTGCCTCATGATGACTTGACCCTGGATGTTCCCACTGAAGAGCCAGTGCCAGAGCTGCAGCAGGACAAGCCAGGGTGTGGCTGTGGATGGGAGCCGGAATGAGCTGCATGGGGGTAGTGCCACTGAATAATAATAGTAATGAATACTTATATAGCACCTATTATCGGCTAGAGACCAAGTTCTAAGCGCTTTACAATCAACACTCGTTTACACAACAGGCTGCCTACCTGGGTAGTGCCGACTGAAGAGCTGCCAGCTGGCTCTTTATTCAGTTGTTTCCTGTGTCATCCAGTCAATATCGTTCACTCAAATTCCTTACTTCCTTCATTCTTTCCATTTCTTACGCAGGGTGCATGTTATGTGTAACGTGTCATCCATACCAACGGCCAAACTGGCCTTCTCTTTCGAAAGTTGGTGATGGGATTTTACGTGTGTGCAAGATGTTATGTGTACGATCACACACGGAACCTCAGTTTATAGTCTCATTTGAAGGACTCTATGGGAAATGGAGTCAGAACCAATGTTAACTCCGAAGGAAATATCCCCCTGTACTGAAACGGCCTGGCGGAGATTCGAACCCACAACCCCAGGATCACGAGTCTGGTGTTCTACCAACTGAGCTATTCCGGTAAGACAAACAGAAAAACAAAAACACCCTAACCAAACCAAACTGAACCAAACCAAAATAAACAAACACCAACAGTTACTGTTTTCTGTTTGAGACTTGACGCTCTACTGGCCAGAGGCGAGCGCTTGTTTATCCAACACAACTTTCAAATCTGACAGTGACACACACAACATTCTGGTCAGTCAGTATGTTTGGTTTGGTTGATGTGAAAAGAAGGTGGAATACATCATTCATTCTTTTTTGTTCGTTGTTCATGTGAGACAGCTCCCACAGCAGCATATTCTTGCTGGGACGTTGAGCAAGGCCACTAACTAAGACAGCTGCTGGGATTCAATGGGAGGTGAGAACCACTCCTGCCATACCTCTTAGTGAGTGTTCTACATCCACTGACGAGTCAACCGGATTCATTTCTCATCGAAACGCACTTTCCGACATTCACACTGACACCTACATCCCTCAACCGAGTAACACACACGTCTTACATGTGTCACACACACACCTTAATCAAGTCACACACGCTTTACCTGGGTCACACAGAGTACAGTTCACGGCTCCAGGACTCTCTGCCTCTTGTCCCGCCCCACAGGGGTCACATGATGCACACTCTTCAGTCCTGAAAGATACACATGTACACAACGCTCTTGAAAAAAAAAAAAGAAAGAAAACAACAACAAAAAACCACACAACAAAAAGAAAACTCAGCAGGCATAAAGAACCAAAGGATAACGGTTTGAAAATAACCAAGTGAGGGGACAAGGGGGAACACTTCATTCATTCTCTGAACTTTTGCAAAAGTGGTGCAAAGCAGAGGAAGAGGTGGGGGATTTTGGCCATGACATAATCATGGTGTTCTTACCATTCAGCCAGACTGTTAAGGGGACCACACTTCACACTTCCATGGTTCCAGCTTCACACATTTTACCCACAGTAAGTGCTGATGTCATGCATTTACCCACAGAAAGTGCCCACATCACACAACCTACCCACAGAAAGTGCCCACACCACACAACTTACCCACAGAAAGTGCCCACGTCACATAACTTACCCACAGAAAGTGCCCACACCACACAACTTACCCACAGTAAGTGCCCACGTCACACAACTTACCCACAGAAAGTGCCCACACCACACAACTTACCCACAGAAAGTGCCTACGTCACACAACGTACCCACAGAAAGTGCCCACAACACACAACTTACCCACAGGAAGTGCCCACATCAACAACTTGCTCACAGGAAGTGCCCACATCAACAACTTGCCCACAGGAAGTGCCCACATCACACAACTTACCCACAGAAAGTGCCCACACCACATAACTTACCCACAGAAAGTGCCTACGTCACACAACGTACCCACAGAAAGTGCCCACAACACACAACTTACCCACAGGAAGTGCCCACATCAACAACTTGCTCACAGGAAGTGCCCACATCAACAACTTGCCCACAGGAAGTGCCCACATCACACAACTTACCCACAGAAAGTGCCCACACCACATAACTTACCCACAAAAAGTGCCCACACCACATAACTTACCCTCAGAAAGCGCACACATCACACAACTTACCCACAGAAAGTGCCCACATCACACAACTTACCCACAGAAAGCACCCACATCACACAACTTACCCGCAGAAAGTGCCCACATCACACAAGCTACAGAAGGCAGAGCCAGGTTTGTCTGCAAACGTTCCTGGTTCACATCTCTGGCATTCTGTGGAATTGTCAGCTCCGGAGTAGTTTCCTGAAACACCGTCACACACGGTTTTTGAAAGTTTTAGTGCACAAAGAAATAATTATCAAATAAAGAAGTACAAAATGAACAACAACTATATATGTGTATAAGTGTGTGTATATGTATTGTGATGTGTGTGTGTGTGTGTGTGTGTGTGTGTGTGTGTGTGTGTGTGTGTGTGTGCGTGCATGCATGCGCGCGCGTGGGTGCATGCGTGTCTATGTGAGTGTGTGTATAAGTGTGTGTGTGCGTGTGTGTGTGTGTGCATGTGTACGTTTGAAGTGAGTGTAAGTGCATGTTGTAAATGCAAATATATACATGCATGTGCATGTGTGTGTGTGTGTATATATATATATATATATATATATGTATATTTGTTAAAAGGTAAGGCTTAAAATTCTATCTACAGCGCTGTTTCATGCGATTGCAATCGTCAGGATGTGATGGGTCAGTGCTGCCGGTGTTTTATAACTGCTTGTGTTGTCTGTCATCACGTGCTGTCTGTGTTTTTCGTGTGTTTCTGATTCTTGTTCACTGATAGGAATTTCCACTTGTGCCTGCAGTTGTTAACCATTTCTATCCTGGTATTTAAAGTTGCCAGTTGTGGTTTGCATAGTATTATGTACTTTTCTGTTGAGCATAGGTTACATCTTTTTGAAATATTGTTGTATGGTGCTGCTCTTTTTATGATTTTCCAGGATATATTGTAGTCTATTTTTTTCTCTTTAAGCTTCCAGATGTATTTACTCAATTCTGTTTGGTTTTTGTATCTTTCTTTGTTAAATGACAGTTTGTGGTTTGCATATCTAGTTTTAAATTGGTTTTCAGTAATACCTATGTATGTTTCTTCTGTGTTCTCTGATGTTACAGTGGCTTGGTACACAATGTTGTTGTAGAGGCATTTGTTGCTCAGAGGGCACTGTTCTTTCTTGATGCAGTTGCAAGATTTCCTTTCATCACCCTCGTTTTTCTCTATACTGCTTTTCATTTTGTTGGTTGAATCAATGATGTTTTTAAGGTTGGGCATACATGAGTATGATAATTTGATGTTGCTTTTGTTAAATATCTTGGATAATTTGTGCTCTTTTGGGAATGATGATGTTAGAATTCTAAAGAATTCTTTCCCTATATTTGTTTTTACTCTTCCATCATATGGGGGGTTGTACCATATGATCTTCCTTTTCCTGTTCTTCTTGTGTCTGCTCATGTCATTATCTGGGTCATATTGTAGTTTGTAGTTGTAGCCACTTTTGTGTAACGCTTCTTGATATTCAGCTGCAGCGTTATTGAATGCTGTTTCATTACATGACAGGTTAGATAATCTCTTATTTATGCCTCTGGGTATTGTTTTTAGTATGGAAGGTGGATGGTTACTTTTGATATTTACATAGACAGGTGTGTCATTTGGTTTTTTGTATGGTTTATATATGTGCTGGTTGAGGTCTAACGTTATATCTAGGTAGTTCACTATCTTTTTATTTGCTTCTATAGTGATTTTTAGATTTTGGTTGTGGAAGATTTTACGCAATTCTTTTTTCTTATTTTCAATGTTTCTAGGGTTGCCGTTCAGCGCAGCAAGGCCATCACCTCTGTACAGTCCGACTTGTTTTCCAAGTTTTTTTTTAATGTTAGATAGTATGAATAGTCCGACAAGTTCGCAAGTTTCGGCGCCATCATATGATCCCATTGTAACATCAAAAGTTGAATTCTTGCTTGCCCTCTTGGTCCAGATTTCATGTATGCCCAACCTTAAAAACATCATTGATTCAACCAACAAAATGAAAAGCAGTATAGAGAAAAACGAGGGTGATGAAAGGAAATCTTGCAACTGCATCAAGAAAGAACAGTGCCCTCTGAGCAACAAATGCCTCTACAACAACATTGTGTACCAAGCCACTGTAACATCAGAGAACGCAGAAGAAACATACATAGGTATTACTGAAAACCAATTTAAAACTAGATATGCAAACCACAAACAGTCATTTAACAAAGAAAGATACAAAAACCAAACAGAATTGAGTAAATACATCTGGAAGCTTAAAGAGAAAAAAAATAGACTACAATATATCCTGGAAAATCATAAAAAGAGCAGCACCATACAACAATATTTCAAAAAGATGTAACCTATGCTCAACAGAAAAGTACATAATACTATGCAAACCACAACTGGCAACTTTAAATACCAGGATAGAAATGGTTAACAACTGCAGGCACAAGTGGAAATTCCTATCAGTGAACAAGAATCAGAAACACACGAAAAACACAGACAGCACGTGATGACAGACAACACAAGCAGTTATAAAACACCGGCAGCACTGACCCATCACATCCTGACGATTGCAATCGCATGAAACAGCGCTGTAGACAGAATTTTAAGCCTTACCTTTTAACAAATGTTGCTCCCAGTATGGTTGAGCATTTTAAAATCTTTGTTGGTACTTACTACCATTATCTATATATATATATATATATATATATATGTGTGTGTGCGTGTGTCTGTGTGTGTATATGTATGTGTGTGCATGTGTGTGAGAGAGAAAAAGAGAAAAATGTGTGTGGAAGGTCTGATGCATCACTTTTGCGTGAATGATATGCTGTGATGATTTGTTATGAATGCTTACGTACAAGTGTTGTTCATGTCTATTTCGTTACTGTTCATTTACTTGCTCATATATTCATCCATTCATTAAATTTTTCAGTTCGATAACTTTTTCTTCTTTTATTTTATAGAATGTATACTATATGACTTCCACTTCCCCCAAATAATTTTCATTATCATCCAAACCAAAAAGAGACCTGGGAGGGAAATCATCACCGAGTGCTGATTTGCAGAATGTCTGTTCTGACCATGGTGTATGCTTTACCTGGAGCACATGGAGAGCACAGCTGGTACCCCTTGGCAGGTTTGAAACAGCCTTTCTGACAGCCGGTACAGTTCTTGGCCCCCTCCTTGCTGCACACACACACACACACACACACGTGCATGCACACGCACATACATACACACACACACACACACTGCATACACACACACACACACACACACACACACACACGCGCACACACACAGCAGATTAGTCTCTCCTTAACCCCAGGACTGACCACCACAACAAACTCCTTGCTGGCGTTCCTCTGAAATGCACTGACAAAATTACAAAGGGCAGCAACTCTTATTTCAAGAGGGGAAAAAAAAGGGAGGTTACCTTCCTCCCCCTCCTCATAGTTGACCTGTTCTGCTTGCCTGCAAGTATAAAACATCTTTTTCTGTGTTTTCCCATCATTCCTGGCTCTGCAACTCCCCGTCCCCACATGCTGACAAATGGTCTTTCACCACCATGATGGATACAAGAAACTCCACAGGCAGAGTGCCTGTTCTACAGCCGTCCTCTTATCTGGATTAATTCTTTTCTTCTCTCTGTCGTGCAGTCTCTTCTCCTCATTCAATCCAATACCTAAAACAAACCTCACAACCATGGGATACTGAAATATGTCTGTGTAATTTACCTCCTTTGAACGTGATGATTCGATGGACTTGAGATGAGAATGTAAATAATGCATATTATAACCTTGTATGATATTTGTACATGATTAATGTCAGTTACTAGAAATCTTTTTATGTGTGCCCATTAAAAAAAAAAAGAAAGAAAGAAAAAACCTACAGATCTTATTAACAAAGCAAACATTTAGAACAAAATGTGCATGAAAACAATTATGTCTTAGCTGTATGTAAACATATGAACAACTAAAAAAATGGACCCCCCCCCAAAAAAAAAACAACAACACACAAACAAAACCAATAAAAACCCATCGTCATCCAAAGCTACTATAAACATTTCCTACTACAGAGAGCATTAGTTCAATTCTGCTCTTTGTGTGGCCATTGGTGTGTGCATGCATGTGGTGGTGGTTTTTCAATGGGAGAAGATGTATGTGATTTTTTCACCAGTGATGTGCTTGATCTGTTTGCAAGTAACTGTATGATATAAACTGTGGATTGTTTTAATACATTTTGCAAGTGCTCTGAGCTCATTTAAAATAACAAAAAAAAAACAAAACCAACAGCAACTCCCCACTGTTTGAATGTTGGTAAGAGTAAGCAGTTTACAGATTTGAACCATTTCATGGTTTTTTTTTTTTTTACCAACTTTGCTTCAAAGCCCATGGGACACTCCAAGCACTGTGTCTGACCACTCTCATTTTGGTAAGAACCTGCAATCAGAAGGAAAAAAAACAAATTCAGCCACCTGGGAAAGAAAACGTCCAGGGCGCATCCCTAAGACAATGACTTTTCAGTAAAAATGTACATAATTTTTTCATAGCATGTTCTTCCGCCAATGCTTTTGTTTGGGGATGATTTTATCAAAGATAACAGGAAAACCCTTCCGTTTAGCATATTTTAAAAGTTTTGGGATGCATAAACTAAGTTTCTTTTGTTTTGGTCTGCCAGATGTCTGTGCTTTGCTTTTTCATTGTGGAGTCACATGAACAGAGAGTCAAAGCACTGTGATCCAACAAACATTCAGGCACACAGCTGTTTTTAACAATGTCCTTTACCAACGTCCAGATCATCTGACATTTTCAGCACTGTTTCTTGAGAATACAAATCACTGAAGTTTCTCTTGTCAAAAAAAATTTTACTATTCCTTTAGACATCTGATGAGCAAAGAATCACGAAAGGTTGCTAATATGCGTTTCTTGAGGAAAAAAAAAAAAAGTATTCATTCTGACTGGTCCAGCATGCAAAAGATTACAAGCCCTCTAACTGCATCCAATACTCAACACAGACACTAGACTAACTCACGACACTAGAATCACTCACAGACACTAACTCAACTCAAAGACACTAGAACTCAACTCACAGACACTAGAACTAACACAGACAAAAGCAAACATAAAATCTAGACTCTAATTGAACTGTCCCGCATGATATGTAAACAGGTTTTGATGTGCAGTTAAACTGAAAGAAGATGGGGGAAAAAACACACAAAATAGGAAAAAAGACAAAACAACAAACAACAAAAAAACAGGAGAAAAAAAAATTGAGAAAAATGCCAATGAAGAGAAACACATGAAGCACTTGTTAAAAAAAAAAAAAAAAAAAGAGAAAGAAAAGAATGGTGCTCCCTGACCTGCATACAACTGAGCCATCATTTATCTATTAAAAATGGAAAGAAAAAATAAAGCGCCCTGACTGACAGCAGCTCTTTCAGTCTCAGAGCCAGACTGGGTGAAAGCCCTGTGCAGAGGTAGACCTGCCGGTGGTCACACTGACAGGCCAGCCTGTCTGCAGTCAGCGCCTACGGGCAGTGGCCAGGCTGACGCTGCTGTGGTCATACAGCACAGAGGAAGAAGACAGCATGGCCATGAACGACTCTTGCTGAGAGTCCCACTTTTCTAGTGTGGTGACCGCACACACACACTCACAAACTTTACTCCGCACACACACACTCACAAACTTTACTCCGCACACACACACACTCACAAACTTTACTCCGCACACACAAACACACTCACAAACTTTACTCCTCTGACAAAACAAAGGAAGCGAAAGCTAAAAACTGGCAATCACATATTCTACCTCAACACCATCCTGCCATGAAAGATCAAATTCAAAACCTGCACCAGCCGCCGTGGCGAAGTGGTTAGCATCGCGGACTCCCGGCTGGGAGGTCGTGGGTTCGAATCCCATCAGAAGTCATGTGGGTTTTTCTGCCCCGACCGGCTCCTACCTAGAGTTGAGTTTGCTGCTGACTCAGTTGGGAAGACTGGGACCACACAGTCGAGTTTCATCCACTTAATGGATGCGTTTCTGAGAGTGTTGCTCAAATTTCCTGACCAACACTGCAGGTGTCTGTATCTCTCGGGCCTGGTTGACGCCGGATATCTTATGAAAGGAAGCGTAGAGTACAGCTTTGTCATATAGTCTCAGACCGAAATGGAAATCCGTAGCATCATCTTAATCATCCTCATTCTCATTGATCAGCATTAAAAAAAAAAAAAAAAAAAATGTCTCAAATTCTGTGGCCCTTCATGCCCTGCTCTCATGGTGACCTCAGTTTCGATGTCCTCTCCACGTCTGTGGCCTTGGTTTGGTTCTGTCGGGGTCACTGGTATCGGCGAGTCCATGGGGGCTGTCGTTGGACGGACGTGGTGGTGCCCTCTGGAGGGAGAGCTCACTCACGCCGACTCCGCGACTAAGCAATTATTGTCGTCAGTAGGGGGCTTAGTTGGTGGTGTCGTGCGTATGTTAGATCAGAACAGGCGCCACTGAACACCACTGAAGTTACTCGGCGGCAGTGCAGTGTCTCCTCCGGTGGGTTGCCTCTTGATGACTTGACATTGACTACTCCCTGTGGATTGCCGGTGCCGGGGCTGCGGCGGGGGCGAACGGGCTGTGGCTGTGGACGGGGTGTAGGAATGAGTGGCATGGGTGCACTGCCTCTGAGATGGTGCAGAGGTTGGAACACCCAAAAAAAAAAAAAAAAAAAAAAAAAAAAAAAAATCAAAACCTGCAAAGTTATGCACCATTTATAAATCAAAAATCATTTCCTTTGTCACCCAAAATGTGCCAGCATAATAACCCATCATTTGATTTTGGAAAAAAAAAGATTTTTTGTGTGTTTAGGATGCAAGTTATAGAAAACATAACAGAAATGAAAAGAAGTGGCTGACTGAAAACAACAAAAAAAAGGTGTCTATTAATATTGCGCATATTTCATAATCCCAAATCCTTGTTTAGTGCGTATGTTAACCAGACAGGTTACTATGTATGTTAACAATAGCAATAGAGCTTAACTTGTCTTTCCGTAACACTGCTATTATTCTGATAGGTGTATAGAACTGTGCATGATCGTGGCAAAAACGACAGCATCTCGTATGACTTGGAAAAATCATGTGAACTGCCTCGAGATCTTGCAAGGTGTGACCAGTCCAGGAACCTTACCATTCTGCTCAGTACTCGAGTCTTCACAGAACATGAAGCTGTTGTTTCCACAACTCTCTGACGGACCCAAACACTTACACCATGAAAGACGAAGAGAAACAAAATCTGTGTCTCACCTTTAAAACACTTGAAGCACTTCGCAAGATGGGTCGCATTGCCGTAGGAACCAGGTTCACAGGGTCTGCATGACACGCATCCAGTTTTGCTGAAATGGTTTGAACCACGGTTAAATAGCTCAGACAAAGAGGAGCATTGGAACTCTGCTGATGTAAACTGCCACTGAAATAATGGAGTGCATGTGACTGTGAGTGTAGGTTGTGTGTGTGTGTGTGTGCATGTGCATGCATGCATGTGTGTGTGTGTGTGTGTGTGTGTGTGTGTGTGTGTGTGTGTGTGTGTGTGTGTGTGCAGGTATGGGGGTGAATGTGTGCTGAAGTCCCTCTATATATATACATGCATGCATATGTGTGTGTGCACTTGTGATGTGTGTGTCTGCGTGCGTGTTTATGTATGTGTGTGTGTGTGTGTGTGTGTGTGTGTGTGTGTGTGTGTGTGTGTGTGTGTGTGTGTAAGCGAGAGAGAGAGAAAAAAAAGAAAGAGAGAGACACAGACAGACAGAGAGAAACAGAGACAGGCAGAGAGACAGAGACAGAAAGAGAGAGAGAGGAGAGAGGGAGGAAGAGAGAGAGAGAAAGAGTGAGAGACAGACAGAGAGGGAGTGAGGGAGGGAGAGAGATTTAATCAAGAAGGACACAGAGAGAGCGAAAGAGAGAGAGAGAGAGGGAGGGAGGGAAAGAGATTTATTCTTTTCCCTGCACAAAGGATGTGAAAGAATGTCCTGTGATGTCCAGCTGCAAATTTCTAAAAACACTGGAAAGAAAAAACAAGATGCAAAGCATATAAACGTACTTCCAGTTTATCTTGAATACATGTGAGATACTCCATAAAGAGGAAAAACCGTTTTGGGCCGTTATAGCCGTTAGTAACGGCTATTCTGGTAAACATCAGCCATCATCTGTGACCCATAATGAACACACCTTCAAATTTTCAGAAAGATCAGCCAAGTACTTTCTGAGATTTCCCATAAAGAAGAAAACTGTTATGGGCCAATATAGCCGTTAGTAATGGCTATAACGGTAAAATAACACATCGGGCATGATCCGTGACCCATAATGAACATACCTACAAATTTTCCAAAAGATCGGCCAAGTACTTTCTGAGATATTCCATAAAAAAAGAAAATCCATTATGGGCCATTATAACCGTTAGTAACAGCTATGATGGTAAAATAAAACATTGGGCATTATCCGTGACCAATAATGAACATACCTTCAAATTTTCAGAAAGATTGGCCACGTACTTTCTAAGATATTCTATAAAGAAGAAAAACCGTTATGGGCCATTACAGCCGTTAGTAACAGCTATAACCATTCAAACAACACATCAGATACGATCCGTGACACATAATGAACATACCTACAAATTTTCAGAAAGATCTCCCTAGTACTTTCTGAAATATTCTATATAGAAGACAAACTTATGGGCCATTACAGCCATTAGTAATGGCTATAACAGTTCAAATAACACTTCGGGTATGATCCGTGACCCATAATAAACATACCTACATATTTTCAGAAAGATCGGCCAAGTACTTTCTGAGATATTCTATAAAGAAGAAAAACCATTATGGGCCGTTATAGCCGTTAGTAATGGCTATAACGGTAAAATAACACATCGGGCATGATCCGTGACCCATAATGAACATACCTACAAATTTTCCAAAAGATCGGCCAAGTACTTTCTGAGATATTCCATAAAAAAAGAAAATCCATTATGGGCCATTATAACCGTTAGTAACAGCTATGATGGTAAAATAAAACATTGGGCATTATCCGTGACCAATAATGAACATACCTTCAAATTTTCAGAAAGATTGGCCACGTACTTTCTAAGATATTCTATAAAGAAGAAAAACCGTTATGGGCCATTACAGCCGTTAGTAACAGCTATAACCATTCAAACAACACATCAGATACGATCCGTGACACATAATGAACATACCTACAAATTTTCAGAAAGATCTCCCTAGTACTTTCTGAAATATTCTATATAGAAGACAAACTTATGGGCCATTACAGCCATTAGTAATGGCTATAACAGTTCAAATAACACTTCGGGTATGATCCGTGACCCATAATAAACATACCTACATATTTTCAGAAAGATCGGCCAAGTACTTTCTGAGATATTCTATAAAGAAGAAAAACCATTATGGGCCGTTATAGCCGTTAGTAATGGCTACAACGGTAAAATAACACATCAGGCATCATCCGTGACTCATAATGAACATGCCCACACATTTTCAGAAAGATTGGCCAAGTACTTTCTGAGATATTCCATAAAGAAGGAAAACCGTTATGGGCTGTTATGGCTGTTAGTAATGGCTATAACAGTAAAAAATACATATCAGGCACCATCCGTGACCCATAATGAACATGCCTACACATTTTCAGAAAGATCGGCCACATACTGAGATATTCCATAAAGAAGGAAAACCTTATGGGCTGATGTGGCCGTTAGTAACTGCTATAACCGTAAAATAACACATTAAGCATCATCCGTGACCCATAATGAACATGCCTACACATTTTCGGAAAGATCGGCCAAGTACTTTCTGAGATAGTCCATAAAGAAGGAAAACCATTATGGGCTGTTATGGCCGTTAGTAACGGCTATAATGGTAAAATAACACATCGGGCATGATCTGTGACCCATAATGAACATACCTACACATTTTCCGAAAGATCGGCTAGGTACTTTCTGAGATATTCCATAAAAAAGAAAAACTGTTACGGGCCGTTATGGCCGTTAGTAACGGATATAACTGTAAAATAAAACATCAAGCATCATCCGTGACCCGTAATGAACATGCCTACAAATTTTCAGAGAGATCGGCCAAGTACTTTCTAAGATATTCAGTAAAGAAGGAAAACCGTTTTGGGCCGTTATGGCCGTTAGTTACGGCTATAATGGTAAAATAAAACATCGGGCATCATCCGTGACCCATAATGAACATACCTACAGATTTTCAGAAAGATCGGCCGAGTAGTTTTGTCTGGAGTGAGTGGAACACATTTTGACCACGGACGGACGGATGAACAGACACACACACACACACACAGCATTTCTTCGTTCCCATTCTAAAGTACTCCCTGTTCTATAAGAACTGGGAGCACAAAAACCTGAAAAGAAAAGTTTGCACAGAAAAGTTACGAAAAGAAGAACTGAAAGAGAAGACACCCCCTACCAATTAATTTGGTTGCTGACTAAATGCAAATAGTTCCCTTGTTCGGTGCTACACTGTTTAAGATAGGACTGGACATCCTTGTAATGTTGTCTAGCACTGATATTTAAGCCTTGCAATTTTCAGATCCATAAAATACACTTTGGAGAAGGCAGGTAAACTCTTGATTGATAATCCCAGTTTGTAAGCACAACACGTCGTTCCTACCACCAGTCTTGATTCAAGGTAGGGCCCAGGGAAGTGGGGAGGAGGGGGGAGGGCAGAGGCCATCAATTCGGTTCCTGAATGAGCTAATATGTGAAAGTTGTTTCCCCGATTCTGCCATTCACAATAAAATCTTTCACCAGGGCAATCACCATGCTTTTGTAGTTGTCAGCCAAAAGCTACTTTACACTGTTAAACATAGCTCTCAAGTCCAGGTTGTGGATGCTGTTTGTTGTATTATCATCATACCTACACTGCCAAAAGACATGTTATACTACAGGTTGTGCAGGACGACACATGTAGAATTAAAAAAAAGGTGGCTCGTGTTGAGGGTTTGCCCAGGCACATTGAGGACAGGTCTTTTTCACAGGTCAGGTCACATAAGCTTCAGTAATTAAGTACAGTAATAGGTAGATAAAAGGCAAATCACACAGACACTCTCTCTTAAGAGAAACTGGATCGACAATCTATTTCTTCAAAGAGTGGAATTATAATCCATTCTTCTTCTTCTTCTTCGTTCACTCAGACAAGAACCCCAGAGGCACTGATGAAGGCTGCGGTACAGTGGAGGCCCTCCAGTGATCCATAAAGCTTTTCCCTCATCAGTGTGTTGGCAGGCCAGGTCTCTGCCCTTAGCTTTTCATGTGTGGGACAGTCCTGCAGGAAGTGTTCCACTGTCATTGGGGCTGTACCGCATGGGCAACCTGAAGACTCGCCAATAATCCATTCTGAAAACTGGATCAGCAATCTATTTCTCCCAAAGCTGGAGTTACATTCCAGCCATGAAGGAGACAATCTTCTGACAACTGCCACCTGATGTTAAAGTTGTGCTGGCAGAAATGATGACAACTTTCACAAAAAACTTATGCAAAGGTCTATCAACCGACTGAGATTCCACCGAAGCTGGAACTGTCAAAAGCCCAAACCTGTGACTGAAAAGAAATGTTTATCATACATCCTGTGGTGACTGCACAGGTAAACACACAAAAAAAATATGTGTAGCAACAGATTCTCCCTGACAGCTTTGGGAAAACACTGCCCACACTTTGGACATCACTTCCGGGAAAACAGGAAGAAGATCCTGATTATAAAAACCAGAACATCCTGATAGGCTTCCAACGATAGATAGGGGGACAGTGGGAAGTGGAAGGAGAGAAGGGAGGAGAGGGAAAGAGTGAGATGGGACAGGCAGGAAGGGGAAAAGGGGGATTGGTGAGAGGTGAGAGGGGGCAGGCAGGGGAGGACAGAGGAAGGGGAAGAGATATTTAGATTTGGCTCTACAAGAGCTCCAGTTGTATCTCTCATTGCCAGTCTCCTGAGGGGAATGGCAGCACTGTCCTCTGCCCTTGGGTCTTCCCTTGTCTGAACCTCAATGACCCTCTTCTCCACATGAGGGGGAATGGCCCTGGCCAACCTCCAGAGAGCGGATCTGGGACCCCAAGTTAATATAACCCCCGAAACCCAAGGTTTCGATGAATCTGCAGCATGTCTAAGTAAGATGTAATACTAATCTTTTGGCAGCAAAAACAGGAAACAACGCTTCATGACCTAATTTCCTGAATAAACTGAAATTTATAGCCTTTTCCCATTCCACTGCACCTTATGAGTAGTTGGGTAAGAGATCTGAAAACAGCACTGACGAGTCTATGAAAATGTGAGCAGATTGTGTTGGTACCTGGAAGAAACATCAGAGAAAATGGAAAACTTCTAGGATCTTCAGCTACTATCCGAAATTGACCCACAAGCACACATTTAAAAGAATCAAACCAAATGAATGGTGGCCAACTTAAGCATTCAAAACATAATGTTCAAAATTGGAAATGAAATGAAGCAGGGAACAGTAAACAGTAAACAAGTGGGGTAACTTTTGCTCCCATAAGAAAACCTAACACAAGTTCTCCCCCCCCCCACCCCCCCCCCCCCCCCCATCCTTAAGTCCAAATCTTTGCCAAGTTGTTACTATGAAGACAACTGAGTAACTGGCCTGCACTTGTTTTTTCCCCCACTATTAGACTGTTCGTCTATGTATTTGTCTGACTTTATTCAAGTTTAAAAGGCTGTGCCAGTCTTGAATAAAAGTTACTCTGTGTTAGGTTTTCTTATGGGAGCAAAAGCTACCCCACTTGTTTACTGTATAATGTTCAAAGTTTGTTTGACTGATATTCTTGGTCAAATTACAAAATAACTGTGACAACAAAAATATCAATTCTGTTACCAACCAGACAATTTCCCCTAAATAAAATTCAAAGACTTTTCTGATATTTTGTAAAAGAACCCACCTTCTAAGAGATAAATGTGTAAGATCTACCCACAGCTTGCTCACTAGGACTCACACCATGTGACTATGAGCCCATAAATCAGACGTGAAAAGACCCATCCTCGTTGTGCATGGAAAAACCAAACGAACACCTGAAGACAACACTGGAAATTTGCAACACTAAAAATAACTTAAATTCTGAGGGAGAAGCCTGTTCTTCAAGGGCTAGTCTGTTCAAAGATGGCAGGAGCATCAAAACACGCAGTGAATCAAAGCCACATTACTTGCAAAAGTGTCCCTGACGGCAAGGCTGACAAGAAGCCTGGCCAGTTTCATTCTGGTAATGTCCCTTGTGGCAAAGGTCACACACCGCCGCACCTGGCTCCGAGCTGTATGAACCTGGAATCAGCAAAACACTGTCACGTGTAGAAACAATACCAAACAGGAGGATCAAGATGCTTTCATACTCTGGCATTCCTGACAAAGAAAATGCGCTAAGTAGAGTCTGAGGTAGAATTGCCGCCAGCCATCAAACTCAATCTTGGAGTCTTAACTGCCAACAAAAGTCAAGGACTGGAACTGAACAGAAAACTGTTGATTTAAAAAAAAAATTATCGAAACACTTTTATTGCTGTTAGTGATGCATACTGAAAGAGTTGCTTCTTATATGTGGAATTTGTTCTGTCAAATTCGTGCAGGGACTTGCTGTCTTCTGAGTGAGTGATGCACAGTGAGTTGTTCATCAGGTTGCCTTACCCTCACACGAAGGCACTCATCCAGACACACAGCCCTAGACGCAGGCGGTGTCCTGCATATGTTGGATAAGAACAGGGACCACTAACATTACTGAAGTGACTTGGCAACAGTGCAGTGTCTCCTCTGGTGGGCTGCCTCATGGAGACACCTGTGGATTGCTGGTGACAGGGCAGCAGCGGGACAAGCAAGAGTACGGGTGTGGCGGCAGGCCTGAATGAGCAGCATAAGGGTCATGCCCCTGACGTGGCACAGAAGATGAAACAGCAGAAAACAACACAAAAGAGAGTCTAGAAAATCATAGCATTATCAATGGCATGCTACAACTGATCAGAATAAACTTACCATTACTGCAAGGTTCGCAGGTGTCTGCACTGAACTGACTGAAACAGATAAATATATCAAAGAGTCAAAAGAAAAAAAAAGGAATTCTTTCTATCTTGTCATTCAGACACAGACACAGCTGAACACAAAACCACACAGCGTCATTCAGACAGCTGAACACAAAACGACACACTGTCATTCATACACAGACACAGGACACAAAATGACACACTGTCATTCAGACACAGACACAGGACACAAAACGACACACTGTCATTCAGACACAGACACAGGACACAAAACGACACACTGTCATTCAGACACAGACACAGAACACAAAATGACATACTGTCAATCAGACACTGACACAGCAGAACACAAAATGACACACTGTCATTCAGACACTGACACAGCAGAACACAAAACGACACACTGTCATTCAGACACAGACACAGCAGAACACAAAACGACACACTGTCATTCAGACACAGACACAGGACACAAAATAACATACTGTCAATCAGACACTGACACAGCAGAACACAAAACGATACACTGTCATTCAGACACTAACACAGCAGAACACAAAACGACACACTGTCATTCAGACACAGACACAGGACACAAAATGACATACTGTCAATCAGACACTGACACAGCAGAACACAAAATGACACAGTCTGTGAAGTGGTTCAAGAACTTATTGAGTTCTATGATGACACTCGCTGACATTAAAAAAAAACATTTCTGCGACAATCAGAACACATCATCTGTAAAAGAGCAACACTAATAAGTATGCAAACCAAAACCACAAAATCTAAGAATGTTTTAAGCAGTACAAGTACTAACTGTGGACAAGCATTTACTCCTAGGCCGTGAGGCATGACGTGAACTCTCATTACCAGCATTTATGTCTCCCTCTCTCTCTCTCTGTCAAACACACACACATGCACACACACACAACCACACTCTCTCTCTCCCTCTCTCTCTCTCACACACATACACACACACACACAACACACGCACACATACACATGTACGCACACCCACACACCCACACATACCCGCACGCACGCACACACACATACACGCACGCGCACAAAACACACACACACACACACACACACACACTTGTACAAATATGCGTGTGCGCGCACACACAACACACACACGCGAGCGCGCTCACTCACACACACACACACATACATGCATGCACACCACACACACACACACACACACACACACACACACATTCGCACACACAACACTCTTAACAAAAAAACAATGACATCATCCTGAAACATGCCAGCTGTTAACAACACTGCAGTCATTACTATCCTGGTTGAGGAATAACGGACCCCTGCCAGACCTTTCCAGCCAGCTGACCGGCTAATGTTACAGTCTGATCTGATCAACATCAAAGGATCGGACTGCCCTCAGCCTTCCCCCCTACCCCTACCCCTCCCTCCCATTGCTTCACTCCCATTTCCCCCCCCCCCCCTCCACAAACAGTTTAACTTGGGTCTTTGAAGTCTGCTGCACTGAAGCCTGAGGAACACTTACACCTGGTTGATATGGCAAGGGAGATGGGGGGTGGGGAGAATGATAAAGGCAAGAGAGAGAGAGAGAGAGAGAGAGAATGAGAGGAGAGAGGGAGAGAGAGAGAGAGAGAGAGAGAGAGAGAGAGAGAGTGTGTGTGTGTGTGTGTGTGTGTGTGTGTGTGTGTGTGTGTTGTGTGTGTGTGTGTGTGTGTGTGCGCATGCGTGCGTATGTGAGAGACAGAGAGAGAGAGAGAGAGAGTGTGTGTGTGTGTGTGTGTGTGTGTGTGTGTGTGTGTGTTGTGTGTGTGTGTGTGTGTGTGTGTGTGTGTGTGTGTGTGTGTGTGTGTGTGTGCGCATGCGTGCGTATGTGACAGACAGAGAGAGAGAGAGAGACAGAGAGAGAGAGAGAGACAGAGAGAGAGAGAGACAGAGAGAGAGAGAGAGAGACATAGAGAGAGACTAAAACGCAAATAGAGGATCAAAATTAAGAAAAAGAAAGTCGAATAGAAAGAAAAAGTAACTATGCGCACAAACACACACACATGTACACCCCCCCCCCCCCCCACACACACACAGACACAAACACACACACATATCCACACACACACATCCACAGACACAGACACAGACACTGTTAAAACTAACAGCTGTCTGGATTTCTGGGCCATGCATCTACGATCAACAGTGCTCATTATGCTGTTGTCTTGGAGCCTCACTGACCATGATCTTGTCGTGCATGGCTGAAGACATGGCCGACTGTCCAAGCATCTGTTACTACTCCCCCCTCCCCTACACTGACCTGACATCATGAAGCATGTGACGTGACAGTTTGACTTCGCCCAAACCACCTAGCACCATGGTGCCTGTGAAAGTGTCTTTACACTGATATCATATACAGCGTCTTATCATTAATATCATATACAGCGTCTTTTCACTGATATCATACACAGCATCTTTACACTAATATCATAAACAGTATCTTTACACTGATATCATACAGCGTCTTTACACCAAAATCAAACACAAAACGACTCACTTGCTGTAATATCCCACCCGGCAAAGGGCGCATTTCTCTGACCCAGTCTGATTGGTGAAGCTGCCTGGCTGGCATATCCTGCACTTGACAGATTTGCTCTCGTCTTCGTACGAGCCCTTGGGGCAGGGCTGGCAGGAGGCCTGCCCCGACTTGTTCTGGAACGTGCCAGCACCACAGTCCTGGCACGAAGTCTGCCCCGTCAGGTTCTGGTACTGGCCCAGTCCACAGGCCTCACACTGGATGGAGCTGCTCTGGTTGGTGAAATGTCCTGAGCAAAGAAGCCATGGGTGAAATGTCCTAGGCAAAGAAACCGTTGCTGAAATGTCCTAGGCAAAGAAACCATGGGTGAAATGTCCTAGGCAAAGAAACCATTGCTGAAATGTCCTAGGCAAAGAAACCACTGGTGAAATGTCCTAGGCTAAGAAACCATTGCTGAAATGTCCTAGGCAAAGAAACCATGGGTGAAATGTCCTAGGCAAAGAAACCATTGCTGAAATGTCCTAGGCAAAGAAACCATGGGTGAAATGTCCTAGGCTAAGAAACCATTGCTGAAATGTCCTAGGCAAAGAAACCATGGGTGAAATGTCCTAGGCTAAGAAACCATTGCTGAAATGTCCTAGGCAAAGAAACCATGGGTGAAATGTCCTAGGCAAAGAAACCATTGATGAAATGTCCATTGCTGAAATGTCCTAGCAAAGAAACCATGGGTGAAATGTCCTAGGCAAAGAAACCATTGCATGAAATGTCCATTGCTGAAATGTCCTATGCAAAGAAACCATTGGTGAAATGTCCTAGGCAAAGAAATCATTGGTAAAATGTCCTATGCAAAGAAACCATTGGTGAAATGTCCTAGGCAATGAAACCATGGGTGAAATGTTCTAGGCAAAGAAATCATTGGTAAAATGTCCTATGCAAAGAAACCATTGGTAAAATGTCCTAGGCAAAGAAACCATTGCTGAAATGTACATTGCTGAAATGTCCTATGCAAAGAAACCATTGGTGAAATGTCCTAGGCAAAGAAACCACTGATGAAATGTCCATTGCTGAAATGTCCTATGCAAAGAAACCATGGGTGAAATGTCCTAGGCAAAGAAACCATTGCTGAAATGTCCATTGCTGAAATGTTCTAGGCTAAGAAACCATTGGTGGAATGTCCTAGGCAAAGAAACCATTGCTGAAATGTCCTATGCAAAGAAACCACTGGTGAAATGTTCTAGACAAAGAAACCATTGGTGAAATGTTCTAGACAAAGAAACCATTGGCGAAATGTTCTAGACAAAGAAACCATTGGTGAAATGTGACCTGCCACCACAAAACCAGTCTTAACTCGCGCGGCCTACTTCATGGCTACAGCTGAAAATAGCTGGTGAGGGTCTACCTGGGCATTTTGACTTTTTTGCAGAAATGTGTTCCTTACACCCTAAACTTTCACGTGGCACTATCCATTTGCTCCAAAACAACCAATACATTAGTTAAATTAAGATTTACAAGCCTAACCTCGAATCAAAATGAACTTCTTTTAACACAAAATGACCCATTTTCACTCGCCTAAAACTTAACGCAACCCTTACAGAACCCCATTGTGTTATATACCGTTCGAAAGCGTGTGTGACGCTCTCCCGGTTTCTCTGTGTGTCACCTGAAAATAAGTATGGTAAAAAGTAAGATGCCGTTGCTAAGGAAAATATGCTGGAGATGATAGCAAAAACTTTAGAAGCCGTTTTCTCAAAATGGCCGTTGGCACAGTAACCCACTTCAAATGACCATAACTTTCTTATTTTTTGCCCTATAGCGTTCATTTTTATATCAAATTAATCAGAAAAATCTGTAGATTTTAAATATATGTATATCTCAGAACTTTCAAAAATCGAGTTAAGACTGGTTTTGTGGTGGAAGGTCACATGTCCTATGCAAAAAAACCATGGGTGAAATGTCCTTGACTTTTGCCCTGGTGTCAAAGACACCATTGGTGAAATGTCCTAGGCAAAGAAACCACTTGGTAAAATGTCCTAAGCTAAGAAACCATAGGTGATATGTCCTAGGCAAAGAAACCATTGTGAAATGTCCTAGGCAAAGAAACCATTGGTGATATGTCCTAGGCAAAGAAACCATGGGTGAAATGTCCTAGGCAAAGACACCATTGGTGAAATGTCCTAGGCAAAGAAACCATTGGTAAAATGTCCTAGGCAAAGAAACCATTGGTAAAATGTCCTAGGCAAAGAAACCATTGGTAAACTGTACTAAGCAAAGAAACCACTGGTGAAATGTCTTAAGCAAAGAAACCAAACAAAAAATGCACAAAGATTCAAACTTCAAGTTGATCCAGTGAATTAACCACGGTGACTGTTTCAGTTTTTGCGCTGTCAAACATACACTCAGCATAGACATAGGCAGGGACATGAACCAATATAAACAATGCCCAAATATGATATGGGGATGCGAAAGGGCAAAAACCAGGGACTCGTGGAGAAAAAGGGGCAAAAATCAGGGACTTACGGGAAAAAGGGCAAAAGTCAAGGATATGCGATTGAGTAAATGTCAAATTGCACCATACACTCACACACACACACACACACACACACACACACACACACACACACACACACCAGGCCTTGTTAAGAATAATTACAACCTTCAAAAACTGATCCACTGTTTGTGTTGGTCATGTATGTATGTGTGTGTGTGCGAGTGTGTGTGTGTGTGTGTGTGTGTGTGTGTGTGTGTGTGTGTGTGTGTGTGTGTGTGTTTGTGTGTATGAATGTGCGTGTGTGTGTGTGTGTGTGTGTGTGTGTGTGTGTGTGTGTGGTGTGTGTGTGTGTGTGTGTGCGTGCGCGTTTGTGTGTGTGTGCGTGTGTGCGTGCGTACGTGCGTTTGTGTGTGTGTGTGCATGTGTATGTGTGCATACATACAGCCAAGCCTTCCTGTCTTCTTCAGAAGTCTCTCAAATAACATTCATGTAATAGATGAATTGTTTACTATCTGATATACACTGTGAATCTGACAGATGGCACGAGATCATGAATTCAAAGCATTACAGATGTTCCTCTTTAAAGTCATTCCTCTGCACACAAGTACTTCAAACCATTCATGTCAGCAGCTGTGCAAAAAAGAGTTATAGGTAAAAAAAAAAAAAAGGCTTATTTGGCAGATATGAATGATAACTGCCATAATTTTGTGAGCAGAGGGAGCTATATCAGATCAGGTGGATCCACTTAATTTTTAAAAAATCCTTTAGCAAGCTATTAGGCACCGGATGCAGATAAGATGGAGCCCCACACATCCGTCATTTGGAAAATAAAAACAATGACGATTAAAAAAATGGCAAAAACAGATCTAACATTGACACCTGCATGAATGAAATACTTTCACAGCACAAGTTGAGCAAGTAAAAAAGAAATCATACAGCACTGTAAAACAGCGACCAATAGGCCTACTCAGTTGTCAAGCTTCGTAAGCGCAAAACTAAGTCCAAAGTAACAGTTTGAGAATAGCCTCCCTTATGACTGCCTAGTTGGATCGAGCTTAGTTTTGCAACAACTGAGAGGTCTGCTTTTGTTGTAGTGTGCTAGGCTTAGAAAAGATCTTAGATCTGTGCTTCAGGACTCTTTCTTCCTGTGTGCGCCACCTTCTCACCTTTGATTCATTTATCCAAAGTTTGAATGCAGTTTTCCCATTCTCCCTCTTTTCTGCCATTTCCATGATGCTCAGTGTTGACTTTATATATCAAAAACCATTTGCTTCATTTTTGAGCAAGATGCTGATTGAATGTGAAGTGAACTGTAACTGGTGAATCTTTCATCTATGATCCATCACAATATTGTATTAGTGAACGCCAGGTTTACATATAACACAGAAGCGGACCTTGGACGTTCACTGGTTACTTTTGTGACTAACTTAACCCGTTGGTGTGCATCCGGTCTGATGTTTTCATAGGACAAAGCACCGAATTTGTCTAAATTTCTATCTCTGAAAATCAAATTCTATGTCAGCAAGCTAAAAGGCATAGCCACCATGCACGGGGAGGAGGGGGGTGGGGGGGGGGTGGGGGTGGGGGGGGTGGGGGTGGTTATCATATTGTAAAAACGTTTCACCTTGAACACAGAAAATAATGGAACTGAATGCAAGACGCTAAAGAAGAACATGGATGAATTACCCGGTGAGCATTCTTTACAGTTGGGCAGACCCTTGACGTCAGCATAGGTCCCTGGTCCACAAGGGGAACAGAGTTTTCTGCCCTCCTCTCCGCTGAAAAGTAGATAAGTCTTTCATGGAAAGTGAGCAGTAATCATATTTTGAGCAAACCTGTCTATGTACACATGAAGTTACCATTCCTTTCTTCCAGAGTATGGAAAATCACATTCTAAATATCAAATTCAGCGTACAAAGTCTATGGTTATCAAACAAAAGTACAAAATATCGATGATAAATAATGGTGAAAGAGAAAAAAACAAGTCAGTTGAACAACCTATAGTGAAACTTCCATTGTAAACTGAAAGAAAAACCCCAACCTAACCTGAACTCTTTTAATAGCATAACAAAAGATTTAAACAAACAAACACACAAAAATAAGAAAACAAACAAAAAAAAACAATGATACAAAAAGACGACATTCGAAAATTGTGTGAGGGAAGTAATCAGTTAGAGCTTGTATTCAGCACAAGTGATCCCACCGTTTTTGACGGGAAAGATGCTGCGGGTCGGCATGCTCCAAGCAATTTTGCCCCACCAATCAGTTGAACAGTTCAGCAAGAGACAGATGACAAACATGGCAGGTGAAACAGAGCATCCGGGTCACCAGTAACATCACGTCTGGCATGCGCTTTAAATCAAATATTTGACTTCTTGATTCCATCTACTTCTTTGACCTATAAACTGAGAAAAGTTAACTCTGTTTGCAATGGAATGACGGCATTATCTTCCCCTGACTTATTTTGTCTGAAACAGGTCAAGTGAAAACTGACCCTGGTGACAAATACATAGCAGGTAAATACTGAATTATGAAGATCAGCACGCTGAGGCAGTCATAATTCCAAGAAAAAAAAAATCACCTGAAAATGTACATTCATTTACCTCAAATGAGACTATAAACCGATGTTCCATGTGTGAACACATGCATAACATCTAGCATGCATGCAAAATCCCATCACCAACTTTAAGAAGAGAAGGCCAATTTAGGCCCTTGGTATGGATGACATGTATACACACTGCAGGCACCGAAAGAATGAAAAGGTAAGTGGAAAACCGAGTGACTGATATATGACTGAATGACACAAAAAATGACTGAATGTAGCACCTGGCAGGTAGCCCTTCAGTCGGGTAGGCAGCCTGTTTTGTGAATGACATCATGGATTGTAAAGCACTTTGAGCTTGGTCTCTAACTCAGGTTAAGCGCTATCTAATACTCTTAATAATGATAATAATAATGATGATAATGATAATAATAATAATAAATACCTTCAGAACCACAGGGCCCAAATCTCCCCACCAGTACACACCTTAACTACACTAGCTACCTGCCAACTTGAGCATCAAGCTGAGCGCACTAAGGTGTTGTGGTCATGATGTGCAGTGTAGTGCAATGCCTACAGCTGTCACAGGATCACAGGTGGATAAATTAACTGAAACAATGTACCAGGTGACAGGCACTGGTGACACATCTTGCGCTTACTCATTCCTAACAAGAGCAGTGGCGGTTCACTGACTCACACATGACATTTGTTTACAACTAATTTGGCAAGCTGACTGGATAAGTGGGAGGTGACAGGTGTCTATGAAGTAAGACGGTGCTCTGATCTTAGGCGACCTGTCCCATTATGTGTGATTAGCTTGTCAGCTTTTATCACCATCAGCTGTTGCCTTGATATGATGTTACATCGGAAAAAACATACTACCAGTATACATTATTTATCATATGTGATGATTTAAACAACTTTGTTTTTCAGAAAGGGACACAAAACAAACAGCTCTTAAAAGAATAAAAAGCACATGGAACCACGAACAGACAACGAGCTGATCAACAATTGTCACCAACAGTGAAAACATTTCAAAGTCAGTTTCAAAGTGAGGTGACTGCAGGCTGAAACTGAAACAAATGTTAAAAGGAATTCAAATCAAATCCACCAGACAATGAGGACAAACATTGTCTGTCCCTGTTATCTGAAGGATTTATTTTAAATTCCTTTTAAAATCTGAAAATATTTCAAGTCTGATACTTTCATCACTAGCGCACATGAATGTCAGAGCTCAGCTCTCCATCCAACTGGCAAAACACCCAAAAAAAGAAACAGGATCAATCATGTTACAGGTGCATTGTTCTGGAACTCCTAAAACACTCATCACGACAATCTGAGAAGTCCTATTTTGCTTTTGTGAAAGACTAGAAATCTTAGGCATGAAAATAATGTTACATTCTTCAAAATAAAAGTAAAAGGTTGATGCAGGTAATGACTGAACTCAGTGCAGTTCATCTTGTTTTTGGCCTGCTAATCACGCCGTTACTTCAGGCTGGACTGCACCATAGACGTGTGTGGCAATAACCATCACAGCACATCTATTCCAAGTTCACCTCAGATTATTTTCACAACAGCAGTAGCATTCACAGGCAGTCAGCTCTGTAACATTTATGTACACACCTGGACTGTCGTCGCTTTCAGATAACTTCATATATCACCATGATTCAACGCCCATCTTGCGCTGAAGTGAATGAAGATAAGTGATTGCTCGTTCATTTTTGTTGCCCTGAGTGTTTTGTATCTTGCCTGAAGAAGAGCTAAGAGGTCGAAATGCATCGTGTTTTGTTTTGTGATTCATTTGTCTACGTTTTCTTAGAGGTCGAAATGCTTCGTGTTTTGTTTTGTGATTCATTTGTCTACGTTTTCTTGGTGGTTCGCTATAAATTACACTTAAGATTTGTTCACATATCACATCATTTTCCATGTTCATTAGGAACTAATCTTCCACACCAGGCAAACCAAACATTCAAACATACAGAAGA
>CM065738.1:32815911-32818411 GCA_033310375.1 Conus canariensis | reverse complement strand
ACTCTGACTCCTTTTCAGCCAACATGAACTTGTGAACCAAGTTTCCCTAAGTTGGCCTACACTAGTTTGGTGACTACATCGTTATCACGAGACTTGTTCGCCATTTTCACTGTCATGTGACATTCGCCCACGCTTATTTCCCCTGTTCTCTCATGTGACTATTAATTTTGCATTCGGTCGCCATAGTAAACGGAAGATTAAACAACACCGCGAATCATGTAGGCCGCCTAGCTCAGCACATCACACACACACACACACACACACGCACGCACATACGCACGCACGCACGCGCGCGCGCGCGTGCAAAGAGAGAGAGAGAGAGAGAGCAATAACTTTCTTTTTTTTTCTCCGACTGCCCCCTAAAGTGTCAGAATAATCAACTTGATGATGATGCGAGAGAGAGAGAGAGAGAGAGAGAGAGAGAGAGAGAGAGAGAGAGTTTTTAATTTATGTTTCCAGGAAAAAGATGTACACCGGAATTACTTTTTACACCCAGCTCCCAATGAATGGAAATGGAAAGGATGAACAAACACACAAGGACAGCTTTAAGCTGACAGGTGTCACCAGAGACCACGTGAATCAGCACAACGAGAACATAATCATGAAAGCAAAGCAACCGTCATCTAGTTAGGCACTACATTGTCGCTAAAAACACGAGGGAAAAAAAAAAAAAAAAAAAACAGGAACAAAGTTGTCAGTCTTACCCTAAAGACAATGAAAAGTTGCCGTAATGGTACTACAAGCCATTGTCAGTCATGGTCGTCGTCATCATCATCATCATCATCATCAGCAGCAGCAGCAGCAGCAGCACGTAGTAATTGTACTAGAAGCAGTGGTAGGGGGACTATAACTGTCTGCAGCCTAGCGAAGTTTCCTTTATTATTGTTGTTGTTGTTGATGTTGTTGTTGTTGTTATCATTATTATCATTACTATCATTATTATCATTGTTGTTGTTCTTGCTTTTGTTAAGTTTCAAAACTGAGTGACTGAGGGCGGAAAATGAAGCAAAATTTGGAAAGAGAGGGGGTTAGTTACCGCCAAGGACACAGACAGAGTGTCTAGTGTCTAGTCCCTCTGTTTGTCTGTGTGCTTGGCGGTAACTATCCCCTCTCTTTCCAAATCTTGCTTTTGTTGTTGTCGTCGTCGTCATCCTCCTCCTCCTCCTCCTCATCTTCATCATCATCATCATCAGCAGCAGCAGCAGCAGCAGCAGCAGCATCATCATTGTTGTTATTATCATCATCATCATCATGATAATAATAATAATAATAATAATAATAATTATTATTATTATTATTATCAGTATTATTATTATTTTCATTATTATTATTATTATTGTATGACATTTGACAGTTTCACGTGATTGCGTATGCGCAGAGTTAAATGTAGACTCATGAAAACAACATTACAGAGAATCACATTCAAGTTGGCGACCAAATCGATAAACGAGCGAACACAATTAAAAAACCAGGCACTATTAATCCCACAACAACCATCAACAACACAGTCACAATCTCCGCTGAAATAACTAGACCCCAGAAAAAGCATACAGTCCTGCCTGGTCAGAAGACGAAATCACCCCTGAACTTCTCTACCAGTCCTCAGCCGACACTGGCTGACGCTGTCCCACCGGACAGGGGAATAGCAAATGTCTCGCTTGTGTCATGGCCAGGGGTGTATATGTTGATGGTTCAAAGGCGGTGACATTTCGACGACTGGTTCTAAGCCATCCCGGAGGAAGACGAGAGGAACTGCACGGAAGATAAACATTAACGACCACCACGATCGAACAACAACACCGACCAACTCCACCATGAACCTCTAAGCCAAGGCATCCAAGACTACCACGAATGAACAACTTGTCCCTAACAGCTTTTGTTGTGAGAACGTAAAACTCAAGTATACTGTACGGTGACAAGGAAACTATCATGTCACAACAAAACTATCATCCCTTACCTATCTCTCTCACCAGCGTGATTTGCAGAATCATGGAGCACATCGTGGTCAGCACAATTTTGGGATTTGTCGAGATTAACATCTTGAGAGAAGCGGATGCGGATTTTGGTGAGGCTGACTGGACGCCGCAAACCAGCTGCTGGGCTTTGTAGATGAACTCTCATAGACCATGGTTATGGGAAAACAAAAGAACATCTTGGTTATTTTTTCTGCAGACAGAGTCTGCCACTCGCTCCTAGTCCACTAGCTCCGGCACCATGGAATCACTGACCTGGTTAAGAACTGGATCTGCGACTTCCTTACGGTCAGGTAGCAAGCGATAGTCCGTGGATACGTCTGAGGCTGCTCTCCGGAGTCAGGAATTCCCCAGGGCTCAGCACTTGACCCTGCCCAGTTTCATTAATGATCTCCCCTAACCACTGTCCACTACCAGGCGGCACTTCGCTGATGACACACATTTTTATACAGAACTTCTCCATTGCAGGGGGATCAGAGCGATCCGGAGTCCAAGAAGATCTGGACCACATGGTAAAACCGGAGACA
>CM065738.1:32785911-32800911 GCA_033310375.1 Conus canariensis | reverse complement strand
CACTGCTCTTGCACACGAGTTCAACGAAGATGAGAAATGTACAGGACGACAATGGATATGGATTTTTTTTTTTTTTTTTTTGTCCTGGTACAGGGGCCGGAATAGCTCAGTTGGTAGAGCGCCGGACTCGTAATCTAAGGGTTGCGGGTTCGAATCTCCGCCGGGTCGTTTCGGTACAGGGGGATTTTTCCCTCGGAGTTAACATTGGTTCTGACTCCTCCATTTCCCATACAGTCCTTCGAATGAGACTATAAACCGAGGTTCCGTGTGTGAACGCAGGCATAACGTCTTGCACACAGGTAAAATCCCATCATCAACTTTCGGAAGAGAAGGCCAGTTTGGACGTTGGTATGGATGACACGTTACACATAGCATGCATCTTCCCCGAAGATGGAGTATGGCTGCCTTAATGGCGGGATAAAAAACGGTCATACACACAAACTCCACTCCCTTCGTTGGGTAGATGGGATTAATACCTGCCTGTTTATACAGGGAGTGTCCGCAGGAGTATCAGCCTGCATACGCAGAAGAAGAAGAAGTCCTGGCACCCTGAGCTGAATCTGCGGGGTCCTGAAGGTACAAGCAGGGCAGGGCAGGGCAGCTGGCTTTAACAAAAGAAGGTCAGTGGATTTCTAGACAGTCCAGAGACAGCCACAGACAAGTACCAGCTTAAAGCCACATTCATACACGACATCCTCAGCACACTGCAGCAGCAGCCTAGAAAAGTACTTGCAAAAAAGGGAGATTCATCAAATGGATGATGTTGTGAGCACAAAGCGGAGTGCCAGTGTCACGTGCATTTGTTGTGCCAGCGCCAGCGGTGGCTGAGTTCCATCGTTTCTCATATACACGCGAAAAAGAGTGAGAAATGGTTTAAAAACATATGCTCTATCTAGTACTGGATTTGCTGTGCAGAGCAAGGATAGACGGAAACGTTCTGTTTGTGGCTCAAGCACTTCATCAAACACACAAAACCCCGTGAAAATGAAACATGCTCAAAGGGCACGTGATCCACACTGTAAATCTTCAGTCTGTTGAATCTGCTGTGGAACATGGAGTGGGAAGTTGTGTGTTCCCCCACATTGCAGCCGTCACATGCAGACACTGCACCTGAGACACGTACACCGTTTTTCTGTGTATTTCAATCAGGCCTGTGACCAGCTCATGAAAACTCATCCTGGAAAATGCATTCACACATGCCACATTGCTGGACTGTGTGCTCCGGGCCTTCACTCTAGCACCTGTGGTGGCTTGTGCTGTCAACGGCTTTTGAAAAACAAAGACAGGTGTCTGGCCACTAAATCGTCATGCCTTAATTGACGCTGACTTTGTGGCAACCATGCTGGGGCTGTTGAGAAACTTGTGATAACCAGGACAGTCTGAACAATCAGCAGCCTGACATGGAAGACATTCATGTGGAGAACTCGTCTGCATTCTGTCAACAGCCGCACTTCCGCAGAAGTCTTTCTCACACCAGGACCAGATCCCTGGTTTCTCCAAGCTGTTGACAGCAGTAACCCAGTCAGCACGAACCACATCCCTGGTTTCTCCGAGCTGTTGACAGCAGTAACTCGGTCAGCACGAACCAGATCCCTGGTTTCTCCGAGCTGTTGACAGCAGTAACTCAGTCAGCACGAACCACATCCCAGGTTTCTCCGAGCTGTTGACAGCAGTAACTCAGTCAACACGAACCAGATCCCTGGTTTCTCCAAGCTGTTGACAGCTGTAACCCAGTCAGCACGAACCAGATCCCTGGTTTCTCCGAGCTGTTGACAGCAGTAACTCAGTCAGCACGAACCAGATCCCAGGTTTCTCAGAGCTGTTACAGCAGTAACTCAGTCAGCACGAACCAGATCCCAGGTTTCTCCGAGCTGTTGACAGCAGTAACTCAGTCAACACGAACCAGATCCCTGGTTTCTCCAAGCTGTTGACAGCAGCAACTCAGTCAGTACGAACCAGATCCTTGGTTTCTCAGAGCTGCTGACAGCAGTAACTCAGTCAGCACGAACCAGATCCCTGGTTTCTCCAAGCTGTTGACAGCAGTAATTCAGTCAGCATGAGCTTCACCCTTATGAGATTCTGAAGACACTGTAGGATGCTTTGAACCACAAGTTGTCACAAAAGGAGATGGATGTTTTCGTTCTACAGTGTCGTGACATGCATGAATACTGGTCTTCAGACCATCCCAGAAGGAGCAGAGGGGAGCATCAGCGGTTAAGTACAGGAGGTCGCGTTTGCAGACAGACTCACTCACAGCTGCCGGAGTGTCGTCAATGATGGAAAAACGGTGACGACACCAGTGTCTGACTGGAGCTAAACCATCCAGAAATCCTCCATGCTGATCTTGCCGGAAGCATGCGATTTGCTTCCCTTGCTGACCCTTTGCGGCGCACGTCAAATTCGACATTCTGCGTTGGTGATCTTGAAATTGCCTCGACTGTCAAGTTTCTGAACAAGGCTATCATTGTGGTCACTGACGCCCTTGAAAATATCAGTGTATCTAAATATATACATGACAGACGTACGTACAACTGCACTGTGCTCGTTCAAAAACGAGCAAGAACATGACTCATTAGGAAGCTGTTCTTCGGCAAAGTGAACTGATAACATGCGCGAAATTTCGGAAATCCTTCAAAAGCTGTCACCTTCAGCTTCGATAGAGACCATCACATCAAAAAGAAACAGATGGTGGAACTGTGGCTGAAGACATTCTTCCATTCCAGAGAAAATCTCCCCTAGTTCTGGTAAGAAAATACCGTTGTCGGAAAGCTGAACAAATCGCAAGTTCACACAAGAAGAAGAAACTCGTGGGCAATGAAAATGGGAGGAAAATACCTCTTGGAAAGACTGCACACGAATGAAGCGTCTTCGAAATGTTATCAAAAGTGAAACAGAAGGAAACTCGTGACTGAGACGTGTGCAAGTGAAAGAAAGGGTATTTCCCCCCTGTTCAGTGAAACCATGCAGAACTCCAAGACCCAGTGTATCTGGCCCATGATGAACGCTGGGTGTAAGACAGATGTTATGATCTGACTAAACTGTTGTGGTGAGTGTGTGTGTGTGTGTGTGTGTGTGTGTGTGTGTGTGTGTGTGTGTGTGTGTGTGCGTGCCTGCGTGCCTGCGTGACAGACAGACAGACCGACAGGTAGACAGGCAGGCAGGCAGACAGACAGACAGGCAGACAGAACAAAGCGCAGATTTAGTTATCCATCAAGGTCACATTGACTCCAAACGTGAAGAATCAGCACTTGGCGAAGAAGTAAAAAAACAAAACAAAAAAAACCCCCCAAAAACCCCCCCTGACTTTGTGGAAAGAAAGCCTCTTTACAGCCCTCCTCGATGAGACCTACCACCTCCCCCCCTCCCTCCCCTCCCCCCCCCCCCCCCCCCCCCCTCCCTTTCACAACCAGGAGGTCCCTACGAAAGAATGAAGCCAGGCAGAGAAGCCGAACTGAGCCAGGGAATTGGTTGTTTGGACAGCGGCTAAACAGGCGATGTCTGGGAGACAAAAAGCGTTGGCCAGGTAAGGCGAGTGGGGCAAGGCAAAGCTTTACCGGTGTTTAGCCCCAGATGTTTACCTCAGCCAGCCACGCACTCACGCGCCACCATCTCTCTCTCTCTCTCTCTCTCTCCTTCCAGCCCGAGGCTGCGGCGTGCGAGACAAGTGCATCAGTATTGAACAAGAAACTGTCGCTAGATTTCCCTACCAGTCCGATGTTGTTACTATTTCTTTTTTTTTTCTTTTTTTTTTTTTTTTTAATGGTATACTGGGCCGAATTTAGGGAAGGGCGGGGGGAACTCACAATATCTTTTAAAAGGAAGTTATCGTAACTCCGCCGGTTAAAACATGGGCAAACGTGACGACAAGAGTTGTGTTGGGAGAGGGGGGGGGGGGGGGGGGGGGGGGAGGAGGGGTAAGGGAGGGATGAGAGTTGTTCCGGGTCGACCGAGGAGATTATTAACATACCCGTTTCACATGGTCTTCGTGACAAGGGCTGCAGTTTGCATTCCGTTTGTAATGAAGAAGCCAGATGATAATGAGCCGACACTTCTGATGGCGAAATGGTGTCTGTCTGAATGCAACAGGAGCTGAATGGCTGCACTCTAGGTCAGTGGGTGTGGACAGGTAGGGAGGGGGCTGGGGAGAAGAAAGAGGAGGGAGAGGAGGAGGTTAGGTGGGGAAAAGGAGGGAGAGAAGAGAGGAAAGGGGTAGAGAAGTCATAACTACCTCTCTGTATGTTTGTATTTCCTTCTTTTTTTCTGTCAATACGTATGTGTTTGTGTATAGATATATTTTTTTTTTCCGTTTTTTTTTTTTTTAGAAACTGTACTTGTCTCCATCTCTCTATGCATTTCTGTTTGTGTGTGTCCCTCTATGTGTGTGTGTGTGTTAGACTTAGTCTGTTTGTAGGTCTATGTCTCTTTGCCTTTATCATTTCTGTGTCTTGTCTGTGTTTCTGTCTCATTCTGTCTGTTACTCTCTCTCTCTCTCTCTGTTTAATTTTTTTTTTTATACATAAGTCTGCATGTTGATCTATAACATGTCTGCTGCTGTGCACAAGCTTTGTCATGAAATTCTCAGTGTGTGTGTGTGTGTGTGTGTGTGTGTGTGTGTGTGTGAGCGTGTGTGTGTGTGTGCGCGCGAATGTGTGTGTGTGTGTGTGTGTGTGCGTGTGTGTGTGTGTGTGTGTGTGTGTGTGTGTGTGTGTGTGTGCGCGCGCGCGCGCGCGCACGGAAGTGTGTGTGTGTGTGTGGGGGTGTATGTGTGTCTGTGTATCTGTGTGTGTGAGTGTGTGTGTGTGTGTGTGTGTTGGGGGGGGGGATAGTGGAACGGTAGGGGTATGTCTAGGAGCTCATAAAGTAAAGTGTTCAGGTCAAATGAAAAGATGCAGGATGCAGGGTCAACATATGTCAGAAGTTAACCATGTATGAAGCACAACTTTATGGCATACAGGGCCCGTCCTTCTTCTACCAACTTCCCTCACCTGATTATGTATCTACTTGCTGTTTAGTGAACAGACAGAGATATCAAAATGTTAAAATCTGACGCCACAAATGGTTTGAATTCACAACCGTCACTTCAACCCTTCAACCATTTGGCAATAGTGAGAGCGCTTACGGTGTTTCAGTTGTACGTACAAGTGCATGTTGTGGCACAAAGTGTCGCAACTGCACAAAGTGTCGCATCTTTGTAGTGAGAAGATCTGCACAAAGTGTCGCACTTTGGAACATGCGACAGTTTGTGCCGGGAAATCCCCTTATTGTGCAAGGGACATAATGTGCAAGACCCACACACTGGCTGAGTTCGAGCATTTCGGACAGATGGTCGCACACTTTGCGGTATTCCCATGGTCGCATACTTTGCGGTGTTCCCACGGGTATATCTTGGGTTCATCGTCGACTGATAAACAGTGAAGGTCAAAACGATGGAATGGTCTGAAAGCTGAGAATGAAGTAGTAGAAGTAGTAGTAGCAGAAGAAGACCAAGTTGAAGGAAAATGTAATAGCAGCACTTGTGGCTGGTTTTACAAATAGTATTAAAGAGAAATTATTGCTGTTGTTTCAAACAGTTCTAATACTTAGTAAACGCGCGCACATGCATGCATGCGTGTGTGTGTGTGTGTGTGTGTGTGTGTGTGTGTGTGTGTGTGTGTGTGTGTGTGTGTGTGTTCGTTTCATTTATTGTTTTGATTGTACGCTAGTTTCTTTGTGGTGGTAAGAAGTAGTTTCATACACATAAGTACATAGATGTCACCAAACATACCTTTTTCAATTCATTATCCCTTTCTTTTGTACATGAATGGTAGAGCAGCATGTAACAAATCAGGAACAACAAAAAGCAGGAAAAAAATATGTTGCAGTTTTAATGGTAGTAGTAGTAGTCTACTACTAAACATTATTGATGATGTAAACAGTTGTAATGCAGACTAAACATTTTTCCAGGGTTTTTTTTTTTCGTTTTATTTCTTGTTTTAATCATCAGTCAACTTCTTTGTGATGATAACAGTAGTTTTGTATACGTGCAGTGCACAATAGAAGCAGTAGAAAGTACTGTTCAATAAATGTCACCAAACATACTCTTTTTCGTTCATTATCAATTAGTTTTGTATGTTACTGATACAAATAACATGCAACAAATCAGAAACAATCAAATACAAAAACCATCTACGATGAGTTTGCCACACAACAAGCATTGAAGTAGGATCGCGTGCCGCCGGAGGAGAGCGCGTGGCGCACGTGCGCTTTTGGTAAACAACAGACCGCTCACTGAAAGGTGGCGACACACTACGCTGGAAAACCCTCTCCAGCAAGTGGAATGCGGTTGTTTGACACGGCAGTGACGGTTTGTTGACGGAAATCTAAACAACATCCCCCGCTGGCTTCCTCCAGTCCAGCAGGCAAGCGTCTGTACAGCTGCTGGACAGGCCGCGGCGCTCAGTGTTCTCTGAACATGGGCTCTGAAGAAGAAGAAATCTTAATTTGCGCTGTTTTAATCATTTTGATCACTTGCGTACAATTGAAGAATAAAAAAAAAAAAAAAAAAATCGAAGATGGTGGGTGAGACCATGAATCGCGAGGTGGGAAACGTTTGGTGCATACCATTCTCTTCTCAAAGAATTGCAAGAAGAAGATGCTCAAAGCAGAGTTAAAAGAAATCCAAGCTGTCTGCGTGCCAAATTCAGTACAAGTGGGTGAAGGACACTGGCTGAGTTTCACCATTCTTTTTGTGTTATTTACAGATGCAAGAAATGGGTTCAGCTGCGTACCTTCACGCAAACTGTTCTATTTGTTCTGAGCATTCTGAAGCCAATCAATTCATGGACCACACCCACAAAAACTGTTGACTGATTTAAACTGCAGTACCAACTCTTTTCAACGTACCAAACCCACCACCAAGAGACAAAATATCCCATGTAAAGAATGCAAAACAATACCAAACGAAGACAGGAGAAGAGAACTGCTCCCCGGCACTCTCTCTCTCTCTGAAATATACGACAGAGTGATGTAACTAAAAAAAAAAATATGATGACGGTAAAGTCAACACACACACGCACGCACGCACGCACGCACGCACGCACGCACGCACGCACGCACGCACGCACGCACGCACACACACACACACACACACACACACACACACACACACACACATATATATATATATATATATATATATATACATACATATATATGTATACGTATACGTCTCTTCCCTCACTACCATACCTGCTGGCACTCAGTGTGGCAGTCAATTGCTGATGAAGGCGAATAAAGCCGAACATTTCAACTATAACCACAACAGCTTGTTGTCCTTGTTCTTTTGTTTCGGAAATTAATTTATCTCTCTGTCTATCCACACCACACACACACACACACACACACACACACACACACACACACACACACACACACACACACACAATATATATATATATATATCTTCACAGATGTTGCTTCCTAGACGGTTGAGCTTTTTTCAGATTTTTAAAGGACATTTTTATATTGTTCGTGATATATATATATATATATATATATATATAATATATATGAGAGAGAGAAAAGAGAGAGAGAGAGAGAGAGAGAGAAGTATCTGTTGTCTGTCTGTCTGTCTTACTTCACTGTATCTCCCTTCACCTACCATCACTCACTTGCTCACTCAATACATGTACAGAATCGCGCCATTGCGACATTTTGTGCTTGCGACACTTTGTGCTGGTAAGGCTGATCAAACTGTCGCAAGTCAAATTTTGTGCTGTGCGACACTTTGTGCTGGTAAGGCGGATCAAACTGTCGCAAGTCAAATTTTGTGCTGTGCGACACTTTGTGCTGGGGAGGGGAGTGAAACAGAACACAAAGTGTCGCATTGCGACACTTTGTGCAGGTGCGACACTTTGTGCCGCAACAGATGGTTGTTGAATGGGCGTTGTGTATCTTTGGAGAGAGAGAGAGAGAGAGAGAGAGAGAGAGAGAGAGAGAGAGAGAGAGGTGGGGTGGGGGAAGCGGGGCGGGGGCAGAGGGGGTGGGGGGAGGAGAAAAAGGGATGTGAGCGCGGTACATAATTTCGAAAGATTTCATGTACACTGTTGCCCCCAGAGAAAACGTTTACTTTCAGTGTTTGCATCGAAGAATAGATAGATAGATTACAGACGAAAAAAAAAAAAAAAAGCTGAGTGAGACATTGGGTTGTTTGATTACATTTTCTTTTTTTCATCCCTGTCTTTTTACTGACATAAAGTCACAATATATGTATCCAGCTAGGCGGTTCGCTGAATTTTTTGTAAACTTTCATACGATTGGTGGGGACGTCGAGCGCCTTTACCTGTTACCATACTAAGTCAAACAGTACAGTACTGGCCTGCCGCATTGTCTGAGACTGTCAGACTGCGCTTTGTACTACTGCTACTATCAAGTCCTTCCGACAGACAGAAGACAATGAAAATGGTGGATTTTTTTTTATTTTATAAACAGCGTCTAAAGGTCTGCCTGCAGGTTCCAGCGTGCATAGCGATGACCCAATGTCTAGGAACGGAAGCAAGAACTGTTTCCGAAGCGAACCATTCAAGCGTCAAAGCAGGAAACGAAACGTTCAACGAGTGCATTCAAAACTAACAGTGTCAGTGACCCTTCTCACGATCTCTCTACAACAGACCAGACTTACAGACCCTGTACACTCTTCCTTTATTTAGCTGTTTAAGGATCTTCATGCTGCGCGCGCGCGCGCGCCGCACACACCACACACACACACACACACACACACACACACACACACACACACACACACATGTACGCTCGCGTGCGCACACATGCGTACGCACGTTCACATATTTTCACATGCGCGCGCGCGTGCGAGGCTGGCATGAACGCAAACGCACACATACACATACACACACGCATACACACACACACACACACACACACACACACACACACACACACACACACGCACGCATGCACGCATGCGCACACGCACGCACGCACGCGCACACAGCTGGTAGTCGTATCTCTACCCCAGTCTTAATGATGCACTGAAAGTTCTACCTAAGGACAAACATGAAGGCCTATTAATACAAGAAAGAAAGAACTAGAATGGCGCCCCTGAAGTACAGACCTCAACTTCAAGTTTTTTTCCGCCAAGGGAAGTAACTGTAGCTATAGACTAAAAGAGTTACTTCTCATGTGTTCTCACGTGCTTTTTTTAATTTTTTTTTTTATTCCCTCTCCCTCCAGCCCCACCCCAGCCCCCTCTCCACCCCGCCCCCATTTTGCATTGAAAGTTCTTTTTTTTTTTTAATTGTAACATTTTGATTTTCTTTGTGATCATTAAACAGAACAAAAATGAGGCAACAGCGAGAATCAGAAATTAGGTATAAAGCAAGCCAAAAATAAACAGATAAATAAAGAAATAAACGGAAAGGAGGAGATAACCTCAGCATAGCATCAATTATGTATATAAAGCATGGTTACTTGGCGACACACGTAACACAGTCCAATGCATTGTTCTTTGGGCAAGCTACTCGTATGTAGTGTAAACATGCTGTAAGAAAAAAAGTGAGAAAAAAAAAACACACAAACAAATAGAGTCAGAAAGAGAGATCGGTAAGGACAAAAAAGTAGCATGAGGAAAGACAGACAGAAGGATAGACAGACGGACAAACGGACAAGCAAGCAGACAAGCAGAAAGTTCTTTTTTTTTCTCCTGAACAAGAATACAGATCAGAATACCAAAAGTTTAAAAAAAAGAAAAAAAGGCACAAACAGGTCATAAAAATGTCACTTTAACATTTGTACCACACGCTCTGTGTGTGTGTGTGTGTGTGTGTGTGTGTGTGTGTGTGTGTGTGTGTGTGTGTGTGTGTGTGTGTGTGTGTGTGTTTCCGTTTTCACCCCTCCCTCTTCACTCCTATCTGTACCTTCATGACCATGTGAGCGATGTTTTAACTCATTACGTTCTGATGGTTTGATTAATTTCATCATTGTTTATTTTGCTTATACTTCAATGTTGCAACGTATAAAGTCGTATGTGCACTCAACTTGCCCTAATGGCTTTTTGAGCTGAAGGCAATAAACCGTCAACGCGTTAAAGCGTCTCTCTGTCTCTCACTCTCTCTCTCTCTCTCTCTCTCTCTCTGAATATGTGTGTGTGTGTGTGTGTGTGTGTGTGTGTGTGTGTGTGTGTGTGTGTGTGTGTGTGTGTGTGTGTGTCCCTGTCTCAAGTACAAGCACTCCCACTCAAATTTTCCACGGCTGCGACTTCAAAGCAGATGAAGTGACGAAGTTAGCTAAAAGACAAACTGCCAGGTAAAGAAGTCAGAGAGGTGTTTGGTGGAATGTAAGCCGCTGGCGTCAGTTTAACCGTTTAACACCAGAGGGACTAAACTCACTGAAGATGTGTGTGATGTCGAAAATCAAACACACCACAAAGGGTCAAAACTCCTCAATGTTACGACGCGTACATTATGACGGCTCTCTCATTCTCTTCACACACACACACACAAGCGCGTAATGCACGTGAGTAGTACATTCATCATAAGAATTCGCAGATTCAGTCGCCGTTTTATCTTTCATTTCACCTTCATTCAGTTGAACTTCTTACGATTTTCAGATTTCAAACCTAAATCTGAAATGCAACACTGAACGAGCAAAACGATCTACGGGATGAACATAACAACACGTTTATTCATTTATTTTTGTTTCTTATTTGCCGGTAGAAATGGGTTTAATCCGATAAAACTTTCCATTTACCACTGGGCTGCAATCCATTGTACAGTACTGTATTTCATCCTGTTATGTGGCTGGGACTTGCATGATGTGAGACATTAAAAAAAAAATTACAGCAGACTTCATGAAAGCCTTGTTCAGAGATGTTCCACCTGACGTGGTTTTTTTTTTTTTTTTTTAAATTTTTTTTAATTTCAATTTCAAAAAGTGATCAACATTTTTCATCTCATCTAAGATTTTTACGGAAGAAAGATTTCTTTAGCGAGATTCCGGTGTGATTTTAGAAGGTGTATTTTAATGTGCTGTTTGGATGAGGTTTGAAAAACAAACAAACAACAACATGATTTGAGAGTTGACTTCAACGCGGTGACAGCCTTAATATAGCTCTTCGCGGTCGGCTGGGCAGTAAGCAACATTATCTCACTCTGTCCGTTGTATGGTTAAAGTTTATCGTCACAACAGATTTGTCTGTGTGAAAGCCGTGCCGTCTTTCACCTCGGGGACAGTACAACGCCATGGTATAGCCGCCACACGTAGTTTTGGCTTTTTCTTTCTGCATAGCACGTGTCTTTGTTTACCAGTGTAGTTGTCCGCACATGAACCTCACTTCATTGCTTCGTCAGGAAGACTAACTCTCAGACCGCGAGAAATCTAAAGCAAAGGGAGAAAACCAACGCCACTACCACCACCACCACCACCACCACCACTTCTAACAAAGCCGTATGTAAAGATGGAACCGGCGAAGCTAGACGATGCACGATATTTTTTATTTGTCCTAATAGAATACAAAGATAATTTGTTTGTGGTGCCATCATCAAAATTCACATATTACAACAAATTGTAAACATGTATATCATTAAAAATAGTCCACTCTTTGCACTGTGCTCGGTCATTCCTTGTCAATTCATTTATCCATCTTGTGTCAGTCTGTACATATATACAAATATTAACATATGCATGCACACATCCTACCAGCCCTCCTCCTCCCCACCACCACAGATACACACACACCACACCAATACAGAATCACACGCACACACCCCGCCAAAATAGTCACACACACACACACACACACACACACACACACACACACACACACACACACACACACACACACACACAGAGGCGCGCGCACATCACCGCCACAAACCACCATCTTGCTTGTTATTAGGTGAGTGATATGTCTACTGTTCCTCGTCATCACACACACGCGCTCGCTGCCTCACTGCAGGCGAAATCCGACCTCTGCTTCTTCCAACTGACAAAAAAAAAGTGCACAGAATTCGGTGATTCAAAAAGGTTAATAATTACGAAAAACAACAAACAAACAAACAAAAGTTGAAGAACGATGTCACAGTTTCAACAGTCTAGTTTCAAATTCAGATTCTTCCTGTTTCAAGCCCTCTTCACCACTGATATCAGAGAGATAAACGTTGTCTTCGAGAGCGAGCTGTCAAGAGAGAGATGTTTTCTAGTTTTCAGCCAATATCCACCTTCCCCACCCGCCCACCCCCTCCACCTCATAACCACCCTACCTCCTGCCATGTTCCAGTGGCGGCCGTAAAGAAGAAACAAGTTTTGTGCCGTTCGCATACAGGCCCACACTCCTTTTACACCCATTCTTATCTTTTAAAAGGTGAAGAAGCTCCGTGGTGCGTTCTCTGTCACGTTACCACTCGCAGTGAAACACGTTCTTTTAGAGTGTTGGGACTTGTATGATGCGAGACATGTACGTTTTACAGCAGACTCCATGAAAACCTTGTTCAGAGATGTCCCACCTGATGTGATGATCCTTGAATTTCTGAAAGAGATCAACAATTTTTTCATCTGATGTAAGACTTTACGGAAGAAAGTTTTTTTTTTTTTTTTTTTTTAAATCGAAATTTCTGGTGTGATTTTAGAAGGTGTATTTTAAAGGGTTATGTGAATGAGTTTCTTTTTCTTTTCTTTTGCGTGCGTGTGTGTGTGTGTGTGTGTGTGTGTGTGTGTGTGGTGTGGTGTGTGTGTGTGTGTGTGTGTGTGTGTGTGTGTGTGTGTGTGTGTGTGTGTGTGTGTGTGTGAATAACTTGTGAGTTGACTTCAACGCGTTGACAGCCCTGAAATAGCCTTTTACGGTCGGCTGGGCTATAGACAACATTACATATCTATCTATCCATCTGTCCGTCTGTCTGTCTGTCTGTCTGTCTGTCTGTCTGTCTGTCTCTCAATCTGTCTGTCTGTCTGCTTTGTCTGTCTGACTGTCTGTCTATCTGTCTGTTTATCTATCTGTGTGTGTGTCTGTCTATTTGTCTGTCTCTCTTTCAATCTGTCTCTCTTGTCTGTCTGCTTGTCTGTCTGACTGTCTGTCTGTTTGTTTATCTATCTGTCTGTCTGTTTGTCTCTCTCAATATGTCTATCTGTCTGTCTGCTTGTCTGTCTGACTGTCTGTCTGTCTGTTTATCTATCTGTCTGTCTGTCTGTCTATCTGTCTATCTATCCTGCAACCAGAATAGTAGCCTCCTCTCTAGCTGGTAGGGGGCTCAGTGACAGAGCCATTTCACCATTGCAGTGCCCCTAGTCCTGATCGTACCCCCCGTGTGCCCAGTGCCCGAGCTTCACGTGCTACAGTTGCCCTGACCGCACCACCAGTTTAACGACTGACATGCAAATTATCTTGATGGGACAATTAGCCACAGTTAGCACGGTCATTATGTGGTGTGTAGATTGCCGCTGATCCTTAATGCACGTGTAGACATAACAGTAAAAGTAATCAGATACTTCGAGATAGTTCGCGCGCGCGTTCACACACACACACACACACACACACACCACACACACACACACAACACACACACACACACACAAGCGCGCGCGCGCGCGCGTGCGTGCGTGTGTGTGTGTGTGTGTGTATGGACCAGGTCAAGGCCACTTTGCCTCACCGTTGACAATGCTGGAGTTATCTAAGAGTACAGCTGATTACCTCCCATCAGACTGTGAGAGCGTGTTGACTTCCCTTGTTTCCTTTTTTTGTTGTTGTTGTTGTCTTGCAGCATATAGTGTCCTTTGATGATGGTTAATTTGGGCTTTAAAAAGTCTTTATCTATTCATTTATTTTTATTTATTTATTTATTTATTTTTTTTGCTAAGCGTTTCTTTCATGTACGTCTTTTGTCTTTCTTCCTTTTTTTCGGGTTTGCCTTTCTTTTTCCTTAAAAAAAAATTGCTTGAGTGTTGATTTCAACGTGGTGACAGCCCTGATATGGTCCTTTGCGGTCGGCTGGGCTATACGCGATATTATCTATCTATCTATCTGTCTATGTATCTGTCTGTCTACCTATCTGTATGTCTGTCTGACTACCTATCTGTCTATTTATATATTTGTGTGTCTCTGTATGTATGTATGTATGTATGTATGTATGTATGTATGATGTATGTATGTATGCATATATTATGTATCTGTCTTTCTATCTGTGTGTGTGTGTGTGTGTGTGTGTGTGTGTGTGTGTGTGTGTGTGTGTGTGTGTGTGTGTGTGTGTGGTTCTCTCTCTGTGTCTCTGTCTCTTCCTCCGCCCTTTCTCTCTGTCTCTGTCTCTCTCTCTCTCTATCTGTATATATGTGCGTGTATGTCTCTGTCTGTCTGTCTGTCTGTCTCTCTTCCCAACCTCCCCTGTCTCTCTCTTTAAAGAGATAATTGCTCTCCCACAGCACGTCCACTTGGAACAGGCCGAGCCTCCTTCCAGACTAGGGCTGAGGGGAAACAGCAGTGGGCACACAGGCCAGGGACGTCACTGTAAGGCAGTGTGCCGGGAGGGAAGATGTTTTACTGCGGTGCCAGACTGTTCCTGGCAATCTGACCGTTAGGGCTGGAAGCTGAAGTATGAGCTGACGTCACCCACCGCTCATGGAACTGACATCAGCCACTCATCTCCCCCCCCCCCCCCCCTCCACACACACACACACACACACACACACACACACACACACACACACAACACACACACACACACACACACAACATGTCTGTCTACCTGTCTGTGTCTGTCTCTGTCTCTCACTCTCTATATCTGTCTCTTTTCTTTTAAATAAGCTGGTGTGCAGGCTAGTTCTAAACTTTCTAAAGCATTTAGAAAACGTGCTCTTGATAATCAAACAACAGGAAATAATAAACAAGACAAAAAAATGTTTGTTCCCATCGTAGAACAGTTACAGGCATATCACTGTACATAAATTTTTGCTCGCGGTACCCATTCTCCCAGCACAAGGACAGACAGAAGAAACGGAGAACAGAGAAAGCTTTCCACA
>CM065738.1:32778411-32780911 GCA_033310375.1 Conus canariensis | reverse complement strand
AGGCAGCAGCCACCGTGGCGCCGTGGTTAGTGTGGTGGGCTACGAGCTAGGAGGTCGCGGGATCGAATCCCATCAGAGGCATTTCTTTGCAGGATTTCCAGCTCGACTGGTTTGTAGCCGGAAGAGAGTGTGCCAGGGTTCAAACAAGAGTCAGTCTGGAATCACATAATTATGTTTACGAGTTTCATGTTTCATACACTTAATGGATGCACTTCTGACCGCACTGCTCAAGTTTTATGATCAACTCTGCTGTTGTGTGTATTTCTCAGGTCTGGTTAATGTCGCAGTATGTCATGACAGGAAACAGAGACTACATCCCTGTCATACAGTCTCAGACGAGATCAGAATAGAACTCGCTTTGAACTTCTTTATTCTGTCCCATCTTCTATGCCGTCTCAGTGGCATTGCACCTACGCCGCTCATTTTTGACTCCCCCCTTTCCCCTCTCCCCTGTCCACAGCCATAGCTGTAACTCATAGGCGGCGGGCTATTATCAGGTCGTGATTCCCGAATTCCCTCCTGCTACCACCTTCTATTTGTCGCTACCGGGATTTGAACCTGCACTCTCTAGGATGGCTGGTCTGTCTCAGGACCAAGTCACTTGTTGAGGGATATCAGAACCACATAGTTATCGGACATCTAAAACGCCCATCTTGCGCCGAATTTGATGAGATCAGTGATTGGTCGTTCTTCATTTTCTTTGCCCTGAAGTGTTGTTCATCTTGCCTGAAGACGACCTGAGAGGTCGAAACGCGTCGTGTTTTGTCTTGTGATTCGTTTGTTCATGTTTGGCGGATATAGTACTTAAACGTTTTAAGATTTGGACATCCAGAAATTAAGCTTTACGAGGTTGACTTTCATTCCCTCTACACTAGATCCACTGGCACTCTACTCAGCTTCCTCTGCCGCTGCCGTTTCGGCTGTGGTCCTCCTCGGGCCAGAACTCACCCAAAAGGTGCTGCCAGGGCGTTTAGTGGACGTAAGCAAACGGGAGCAGCGTAGTCAGCAGAAGCGTCTGTCCCTAAGTCTGGAAGTTTCCGATACCGAGTGATGCGAGCGAACCATCCACCCAGCGGCATTATCAGCCCTGTAGCCACACACACCAACACTGTGGCACAGTGGCTGTTCTGCTAGTTTTCGCATGCAGCATCAATTCAGTTTACGTCTACAGAGGTATTGACGAGAAAAATGATGCCGATTTCATTTCATCTTCACATATGTTGTCCGCTTTCATTCCTTTCAAAGAAATCATGTCGTCGACACATCTCCAGGAAGGTCTATACGGAGACTGAAATCAAACAAACACGCCTTCAGATTGCTAGCGCGTCCGCGAAATTTTCGTGCGAAATATTTGAATGGCGCGTCCCATGTCAAACTTGTGCGTCAGGGTATCGCGCGCCTGTCGTCGTGACATTGCTGAGGTGGAGATCAGAATGACAGCAGTCCACACACACACACACACACACACACACACACACACACCCCCCCCCACACACACGCACACACACACACACACACGCACGCACACTCACACGCACGCACACTCACACACACACAAATACACTCACACGCACACACATATACGAACACTCTCTCTCTCATTCACACACACACACACACACACACACACACACACACACACACACACACACACACACACACAACACACACACACTCACGCACACGCATACCCCCCCCCCCCCCCCCCACACACACACTCACACCTTTCCTCCACACACACACACACACACACACACACACACACACACACACACACACACACACACACACACACACACACACCCCTAGCTGATCTTGTTCCAGTAGTTGGCTCAAATTGTGGGACTAGCTAAAGACTGCCACAAAAGCCTGATTTCACCAGAAAGGTTTAAAGGCAAATTAAAAAACTTCTGGGGAAAACTAGCAGAAAGAGCAACTCTCTCTCTCTCTCTCTCTCTCTCTCTCTCTCTCTCTCTCTCTCTCTCTCTCTCTCCCCCCCCCCCCCCATCCCCTCTCTCTCTGTCCATATTGATTATATGCATCAGTTTCTGTCTGTTCACACGTTTGCAAACATTGGCACATACACCGGTAGCACTCATGCAGGTACGCATTACACACACACACACACACACACACACACACACGCGCGCCGCACGCACGCACGCACGCACGCACGCACGCACGCACGCACGCACGCACGCACGCACACACGCAACCACCACGCACACACGCACCACACACACTCAAAGCGCCAGCCGGGGGGCGTTTAACGTAAACCAGCGGAACTTTCGACCTTTAGGTTGGAGAGATTCAGTTGCAGGGGAACCTAGTCCCAGACTGGGGTCTTATCGAATGCGGATGTTTGGTATCAGGGATGCTGACTGTATGACGCATTTCACGTCCAAGTCATCACAGCGGTTTCTGCCATGGTCCAACTGACTTGGGTCGTCCTAATCACGGAGTTTATAGCCATGAAGAGAGTAGAGGGTGGGGGGTGGGG
>CM065738.1:32765911-32773411 GCA_033310375.1 Conus canariensis | reverse complement strand
GGTACAGGGTTTTTTTCCCCTCGGAGTTAACATTGGTTCTGACTCCATTCCCCATACAGTCCTTCGAATGAGACCATAAACCGAGGTTCCGTGGTGCAGGAGTGTCGACGCTGAGGTGAAGGCCGCCGGAATGACGTGGGCCCAGCTAAGGAGGACCTGCCAGAATCGCGTGCGTTGGAGGAGAGTCGTCGTGGCCCTATGTTCCTCAAGGAATCAAGAGGCATAAGTCAAGCCGTGTGTGAACACACGCACAACATCTTGCACACACGTAAAATCCCATCACCAACTTTCGGAAGAGAAGGCCAGTTTGGCTGTTGGTATGGATGACACGTTACACATAGCATGCACCTTCCCCGAAGATGGAGTATGGCTGCCTTAACGGCGGGATGAAAAACGGTCATAAACACAAAACTCCACTGCTTGTCTATACAGGCAGTGTCCGCAGGAGTATCAGCCTGCGTGCACAGAGAGAAAGAAAGATAGGGCTCACCATTCAGGAGTTCTCTCTTGTTGGGGCCCTCTGACCATTTGGCATCAACATCCAAAAACAGCCTGTATCTGACCCTGCTGCACTGGCCCGCTGTACTCCCCACAGACACACTAACACACGACTCATTATTTTTACCACGTGTGTGGTACTGTTGTTCTTTCTTCCCTCCTTTCTTTTAGACTCTTCGTTTTTTTCTCTGTCAATCTGTTCTTTCTTACTTATCGATCAGCCACGTTTTTTTTTTTAAACTCTGATTTTCCTTCAAATACCTATACTTCTTCTTGTACGTACTATATTTTTTTCTCTATTATTATTATTGTGTAGTAGTAGTAGTAGTAGTAGTAGTAGTAGTAGTAGTAGTAATAGTAGTAGTATAGTAGTAGTAGTAGTAGTAGTGGTAGTAGTAGCAGTAGTAGTATCCATTTCAATGCTGATTGCCACAGTCAGACCCATAATTCCATTTCAACGCTGATTGACAGTCAGACCCATATTTCCATTTCAATGCTGACTGACAGTCAGACCCATATTTCCATTTCAATGCTGATTGACAGTCAGACCCATATTTCCATTTCAATGCTGATTGCCAAAGCCAGACCCATATTTCCATTTCAATGCTGATTGACAGTCAGACCCATATTTCCATTTCAACGCTGATTGACAGTCAGACCCATATTTCCATTTCAACGCTGATTGACAGTCAGACCCATAATTCCATTTCAATGCTGATTGACAGTCAGACCTATGATTTCATTTCAATGCTGATTGCCACAGCCAGACCCATAATTCCATTTCAATGCTGATTGCCACAGCAGACCCATAATTCCATTTCAATGCTGATTGCCACAGCCAGACCCATAATTCCATTTCAATGCTGATTGCCACAGCCAGACCCATAATTCCATTTCAATGCTGATTGCCACAACTAGACCCATAATTCCATTTCAATGCTGATTGCCACAGCCAGACCCATAATTCCATTTCAATGCTGATTGCCACAGCCAGACCCATAATTCCATTTCAATGCTGATTGCCACAACTAGACCCATAATTCCATTTCAATGCTGATTGCCACAGCCAGACCCATAATTCCATTTCAATGTTGATTGCCACAACTAGACCCATAATTCCATTTCAATGCTGATTGCCACAACTGGACCCATATTTCCATTTCAATGCTGATTGCCACAACTAGACCCATATTTCCATTTCAATGCTGATTGCCACAACTAGACCCATAATTCCATTTCAACGCTGATTGCCACAACTAGACCCATATTTCCATTTCAATGCTGATTGCCACAGCCAGACCCATAATTCCATTTCAACGCTGATTGCCACAACTAGACCCATATTTCCATTTCAATGCTGATTGCCACAGCCAGACTCATATTTTCATTTCAACGCTGATTGCCACAGCCAGACCCATAATTCCATTTCAATGCTGATTGCCACAGCCAGACCCATAATTCCATTTCAATGCTGATTGCCGCAGCCAGACCCATATTTCTATTTCAATGCTGATTGCCGCAGCCAGACCCATATTTCTATTTCAATGCTGATTGCCACAGCCAGACCCATATTTCCATTTCAATGCTGATTGCCACTGTCAGACCCATATCTTCACGTCAATGCTGATTTCCACAACTGGACCCATAATTCCATGTCCATGCTGATTGCCACAGCCAGACCCATATCTCCGTCACTGCTGTATGGCAAAACCGCTCCTCAGCTCCAGAAAGAAACTTCATGGAGTCCACGATCATCTCTCGCCTTGGCACCACATTTCTTGACGGACTCTATTCCCTTCTGACTTTTTTTTAGTTTCAATCGTTCCAGCTCTTTGCCGAATCTTTCCTACCCCCCACCCAACCTCTCTTCCATCCCACTCTCTACACATGCACATTCGCCCATTTTCCCATCTCACCATCTTTATATTCACACCCCATCTACGTAGCCACGATATAAAACATATACACTCAAAACACCACCGGCACCATCCAGGTATACATATATAAAACACACACACACACATGTGAATAATCCATATGGGCCTACTTTAATACCCAACCACACCCTACACCCCCGCTTTTCCCCCAATACACCCTCAAGCGCCCCCTTCCAAGCTGAAGACTCCTCCTTATCATTCTCTCCCTTTTTTGTCTTAATTTCTGCTTACTGTCTCCCCTTCTGTCTCTTTTTCATTCTCCCCATTCACACACACACACACACACACACACACACACACACACACACACACACACACACACACACACACACACACACACACACACACACACATTCTGAGCCCGACAGTGTGTTCCTGTTGTTTGCTCAAAGTGTGGGCTTTCCAGAATGATTGAGAGTGCCATCAGGTCCGGATTTCACAAAAAAAAGACTGAAAGCAAACAGAATCATTTCTGGGGAACACGGAAAGAGAGATACTCTGTCTCTCTGTCTGTGTAATGAATGCATGCTTATTTGCCAACACAATGTACCAGTCTCTATCACACACACACACATACACACATATTCTCTCTCTCTCTCTCTCTCTCTCTCTCTCTCTCTCTCTCTCTCTCTCTCTCTCTCTCTCTGTATATGTGTGTGTGTGTGTCTCGATCTGTCTCTGTCTCTCTTTCTCTGTATAATGAAAACATGTCTATTCGTCAAAACTATGTATCTGTCTCTATCACACACATGCACATCTGCTCTCCGTCTCTGTCTCTCTGTCTCTGTCTCTCTCTCTCTCTCTCTGTATAATGAATACATGTCTACCCGTCAACACTATGCACCAGCCTCTATCATTAACACAAACACACACATACGCTCTCCATCCCTCTCTCTCTTTCTCCCTCCCTCCCTCCCTCCCGCCCCCTCCATCCCCCCTCCCCCACCACCTCTCTCTCTCTCTCTCTCTCTCTCTCTCTCTCTCTCTCTCTCTCTCTCTAAGCACGCGCCAGAGCTTGGAATGTAGACCAGGTGGAGTTATCGACCGTTAGCTTGAGATTCAGTTTGGGTGGGTGGGTGGGTGGTCGGAAAATCTTGTCGTTTGTTGCTGTCCAACACGGATGTTTGGTATCAGAGGTGAAGACACCATGACGTGTTTTACTTCCCAGTCATCTCAGCAGCTTCTGTCACGGTCTGACAGAGTTTGCCGCCATGCAGAGGGAGGGGTGGTGGTAGGGGTGGGGGTGGGGGCGGGGCGGGGGGTGGTGGAGGTGGGGTGGGGTGAGGGGTTGGTGGTGGTGAGGATAATCTACAGTCCCTTCCTGTACTGCCGACATCTCTTTGACTTGTTTACTCAGGGCCAGCAAATCAAGGTCTCTCTGTCTCTCTCTGTGTCTTTCTGTCTCTCTGTCTGTCTCTGTCTCTTTCTGTCTCTCTGCCTGTCTCTGTCTCTCAAATCAAAGTCTGTCTCTCTGTCTCTCTCTCTCTCTCTCTGAAATATAGAATCATTGTCATTGCCATTGTCATTCTCTCTCTCTCTCTCTCTCTCTCTCTCTGAAATACAGAATTATTGTCATTGTCATTCTCTCTGTCTCTGTCTCTCTCTCTCTCTTACGTATGCACACACACACATACGCGCGCGCGCGCGCACGCACACACACACAAGCACTCACGCACGCACGCACACACGCGCACACACACACACACACACACACACACACGCGCGCGCGCGCAGACACATCTACAGGCGCACGCGCGCACGCAGTCACGCACACGGGCACGAACACACACACATAGCCAGCCAGCCAGCCAGCCAGACAGACAGACAGCCAGACAGACAGACAACACACACACACACACACACACACACACACACACACACACACACGCACACACACACAACACACACACACACACACACACACACACACACACACACGCACGCACGCACGCACGCACGCACGCACGCACGCACGCACGCACACACACACACACACACACACACACACGTGTCAGTGTACAGTACACAGTAAGTGACGCACACTCGGCATTGTCGTCCTGTGTTGAGTAGCAACCCTGTCAACACTACTACGGTACCAGCAACACCACAGCATCGATCTTCCATTGCTCCTCTCCAAGTCACGCAATGCTCCTGAAAGACTGACAGATGTTTGGAAGATGACGGTTGAAGAGAAAACCCTGACGTCACAGATTTAAAGTCCAACCGTTTTCCTTCATGTTAGTTCAAATAACGAGAAAATTGTAGCTTTTGCGGGAAGTCACAGCATTTGAAAAGATTACCAGTGAAAGCAGCGGGGGTGGTGAGAAATGCTGAATCTCAGTCTCGATTGTGGTGTAGGGAAGGGGTTAAAACCTCGGTTGTGGGAAAAGGGGGTTAAAAGCCTCGATTCCAGTGAAGGGGTTAAAAGCCTTGATTGCAGTGAAGGGGTTAAAGCCTCGATTGCAGTGAAGGGGTTAAAAGCCTCGATTGCAGTGAAGGGGTTAAAGCTTTGATTGCGGTGAAGGGGTTAAAGTCTCGATTGCAATGAAAGGGTTAAAGCCTCGATTGCAGTGAAGGGAGTTAAAGCCTCGATTGCGGTGAAGGGAGTTAAAGCCTCGATTGCAGTGAAGGGGTTAAAAGCCTCGATTGCCGTGAAGGGGTTAAAGTCTCGATTGCGGTGGAGGGGTTAAAGTCTCGATTGCGGTGGAGGGGTTAAAGCCTCGATTGCGGTGAAGGGAGTTAAAGAAGATAGGGTCCTGCCATTTTCAACCGAAGCGTTAGTATGATAACTACGCTGATTAGACCAGCTCTTCTTTAGCTTTCACAAACAATTAATTCGGATTGTTGCTATCTGCCAAGACAGGGTATTTCGAAGAAAAGAAACTGAAGTAGGTTAAAGTTTGATATTAATTCGTTACTATCTAACATTATAACGTTAAAGACATTTTCACTCATGTAAGTTGATTTCAGTACGACATGAAATATATTGTTGATACCCATGACACACATCTGTTTCAAGAGGACGTAGGCTCGACTGGTTGAAATTTTAGTTCTGAAGATTTTTGTTTGTTTGTATGTCCTCTTTATCATTTTTTTTTTCAGATATATTCATCGCCAACACCAAAACTATTATCTCCATTTCTGCATTTCCGACGTACGGGAGAGAGAGAGAGAGAGAGAGAGAGAGAGAGAGAGAGAGAGAGAGAGAGGAGAGAGGAGAGAGAGAGAGAGAGAGAGAGAGAGAGAAGAGACAGACAGACAGACAGGACAGACAGAGACAGACAGAAGACAGAGGCAGAGAGAGGTCTTACGTAGACGATGATAATGCACAAACTATCAACAATTGCATCTAGATTTACAATGTTCAAGATTTCGCGATTCCTGGCATTAATTCAACTTGAAAACACAGGTCACAGTCGTCATGCAGAGACATGGGGAGGTCAGTATGACAGAAAAAAATACTGAGAAAAATCCTCGACATGACCTACAAGTTCGGATGCGCTGATGCATCATCCGACGTATGGCCCTTGGTTTCTGGTGAGACTGAAAGTAGCAGAGTTAGGACCTCAGCAAGGTCGAAACGCGTCGTGTTTTGTCTTGTAATGTGTTTGTCGCTTTCGTTCGGCGGTGCAGTAATCATTTTTCTTTGAAGTAGGTTTTTCGGGTTTGGCAAACTATCTTTAGTGTCAGTGGCTGCTAGCTACACCTGTGTTGTCCTGACATTCCTGTACTCCAGACATGTTTGCGCTGCAGACGACTCGAGGTGTACTCAAGACACCTTTGTGCTCCAGACGTCTGTGTGTTCCAGCCACATATGCGCTCCAAACATCTGTGCGCTTAAGACACCTGTGTCTTCCACGCAGCTGATGGCGCGATCCCGAAATCTGTGTGCTCTAGACATCTGTGTGCTCCAAAATACCTGTGTGCTCCAGACACCTGTGTGCTCCAAAAATACCTGTGTGCTCCAGACACCTGTGTGCTCCAAAAATACCTGTGTGCTCCACAATACCTGTGTGCTCCACAATACCTTTGTGCGCCAGACATCTGTGTGTTCCAGAAATATATGCGCTCCAAACACCTGTGAGCTCCAAACATCTGTATGCTGCAGATGTATGTGTGCTCTAAACGTTCGTGTGCTCCAGAGATCTATGTGCTGTAAACACATGTGAGCCCCAAACACCTGTATGCTGCAGACATGTGTGTGCTCTAAACGGTGGTGCGCTCCAGAAACATGTGTGCTCCAGGCTGTTGTGTGCTCCAGACTCCTACGTGCTTCAGAAACCTGTGTGCCTCTGACATCTTTGTGCTCCAAACATCTGTGTGCTCCAAACATCCATGTGTGCTGCACACCTGTGTGCTCCAGGCATCAGCTGCGTCCTTACACACCTGTGTGCTGTGTGCCTCAGATACCTGTCTGCTGCTGTGTTTTTAGACACTTGTGTGCTGTGTGTTTCAGACACCTGTGTGCTGTGTGCCTCAGATACCTGTCTGCTGCTGTGTTTTTAGACACTTGTGTGCTGTGTGTTTCAGACACCTGTGTGCTGTGTGCCTCAGATACCTGTCTGTTGCTGTGTTTTTAGACACTTGTGTGCTGTGTGTTTCAGACACCTGTGTGCTGTGTGCCTCAGATACCTGTCTGCTGCTGTGTTTTTAGACACTTGTGTGCTGTGTGTTTCAGACACCTGTGTGCTGTGTGCCTCAGATACCTGTCTGTTGCTGTGTTTTTAGACACTTGTGTGCTGTGTGTTTCAGACACCTGTGTGCTGTGTGCCTCAGATACCTGTCTGCTGCTGTGTTTTTAGACACTTGTGTGCTGTGTGTTTCAGACACCTGTGTGCTGTGTGCCTCAGATACCTGCCTGTTGCTGTGTTTTTAGACACTTGTGTGCTGTGTGTTTCAGACACCTGTGTGCTGCGTGCCTCAGATACCTGTCTGCTGCTGTGTTTTTAGACACTTGTGTGCTGTGTGTTTCAGACACCTGTGTGCTGTGTGCCTCAGATACCTGCCTGTTGCTGTGTTTTTAGACACTTGTGTGCTGTGTGTTTCAGACACCTGTGTGCTGTGT
>CM065738.1:32748411-32750911 GCA_033310375.1 Conus canariensis | reverse complement strand
TACTGTCTGTTTTTATACATGTATGCTAATTGTTGTACGTTGTAGTACATTTCCATTTCAAATTATTACATTTTATGCTTAATTTCTACCTTCCATTTCTGTTGTTCCCCTTCTCCCTTCCACTCTCTCTCTCACTCTCTCTCTCTCTGTCTCTCTGTCTCTGTCTCCTCTCTCTCTCTGTCTCTCTGTCTCTGTCTGCTTCTGTCTCTCTCTCTCTCTCTCTCTCTCTCTCTCTCTCTCTCTCTTCTCTCTCTCTTTTGCTCCCCTCCCCCCAAATCCCTTCTCACTTTGCTAAATACCTTGTACGTATTTTCATGTCTTACGAAAAACGATAACATGTTGTGCCTTGCTCTCTCTCTCTCTCTCTCTCTCTTCTCTCTCTCTCTCTCTCTTCTCCTCTCTCTCTCTCTCTCTCCTCTCTCTCTCTCTCTCTCTCTCTCACGGCTTGTCGACTCTTCAGTGGACACGGCTTGGGGTTGGGGTTGTGACAGTCATGCCTATGATGTCTGACAAAGAACACCACCTAGACATTGTGGTACCCACCGTCCTTTTGAATTCCCTGTTAAATCATTTTCATGGTGACTGAGGATTTGTTAACCTGTGCATGTTTTCCCCCATTATTTACGCGTTGTTGTTCAGTATTTCTTTGCTCGTTTCTTCTTGTGTTGCCTGAAAAAAGATCAATAGTTCGAGGCTTGTTGTTTCAGTGTTTGTCACGTTCATTCGGCGACTAGTATTTCAACTGTAACTTCACCTGCAGTCTGTATACTTTGAAACTCAATACGAAATTGTTAAAACTTAAAACACTCTTTGTGTATTGGTAACATGTCTGTGTATGTAAACCTTCGCATCCGATCTTTACGAGAATATTTAAGCTTGTGTCAGAGAGAGATGAACGAGACTTGCTAGTAACGTGGTTCAGAATCTGAGGCGTGTGTGTTGTATTTTGCCCGCTGCGTTTTGGAATGTGTTGTCAGATCATAGAATGCTTTGCATAAGTTACGCGGGGATTGTCTTCAGTTGTGACAAGCTCCTAGCATAACATTATCAGTCTCCAAAATCCCCCGAGATCGGAGTGTGGCTGCCTATGTGGCGGGGGGAATCAAAAACGGTCACACACGTAATGTTCTCATCCCCAGCTGATGCATTTGTACCATAGTGTTCGAGTGCTTCGGCTGTTTGGGTGATCCCTGGAGTCTTTTAGCCAGAGTACGACAACAACAACAATAGAAGGTGTGTAACTGGTACCTGCTCTGGACCTCAGTTTGCCTAATCACAAATCATGAAAGACAGCATGTGATTTTCTTGTTAATCAGTTCAGTCAGGCCTGACTTTTCGTTCGCACCCTTACACGTACAGACCGCCAGAAACTGGCTCAGAAGTCATGGACCAGGGGACAAGCCCCTGAGGAGGAAAGAGCCACTGACCTCTGGTGATGCCCGGTTTGCGCACAGCGTCCCACACAGTCATGCGTGGAAATAAGCCAAGGCAATGATAGAGGAACGGGACACTCCATCGTTGTCATGTCACTGTCACTATGACCTCTGGTTTCCTCTTAACGGAGCGGCCCTTTGGTGCAAACGGTTCTTCTTCCAGTCTGGAGTCAGCATCGTGTCCCACGCTGCGCGGTCGGCATGCAGACCATTATTTATTTATGTAGCGCATAGGATGTGTTCTGTGTGTCATCTGTTCCTTGTGGGCCATGCTTTTCCGCAGGACTGAGATAGGGTGCAACGTGTGTGCTTCTCTCTCTCTCTCTGTCCTTCTGTGTGTGTGTGTGTGTGTGTGTGTGTGTGTGTGTGTGTGTGTGTGTGTGTGTGTGTGTCTGTCTGTCTGTCTGTCTGTCTGTCTGTCTCTCTCTCTCTCTCTCTCTCTCTCTCTCTCTCTCTCTGCTCATGTCCAATCAGAACGAACATGTTATGAAGAGCCTGTGCTTGTAATATCTCTTTCAAGGTTTTGTTTGTGTTTTTGTTTTTAAGACGGGCAAACTTGACAATGGAATCTGAAAAACCTTTCACATAGGAGCAGCTGTTTCAACGACCTATTGAAAAAAAAAAAGGTCAGCATATTGCTATCAGTTATTTGCTTTGATTTCGTTTAGCTTTGCTTTGTTCATTATCGTACACAATTTGTGAATTCATCCTCCTTCAAACGGGGCCATTTCCTTTGATGAATCTGTTTCCGTTTCCGTTTTCGTTTCCATTTCCGTTTCCCTCTCTCTCTCTCTCTCTTTCTCTCTCTCTCTCTCTCTCTCTCTCTCTGCATGCCTGCCTGTCTGTCTGTCTCTCTGTCTGTGTGTCTGCCTGTCTGTCTGTCTCTCTCTCTCTCCCTCTCTCTCTGTCGCTGTTTCTCTCTCTCTCTCTCTCTCCTCTCTCTCTCTCTCTCTCTCTCTCTCTCTCGATGTCTCTCTCTCTCTCTCTCTCTCTCTCTCTCTCTCTCTCTCTCTCTCTCTCTCTCTCTCAGTGTCTGAAACTGCTTGTTCAGCGGGGTGTTAGTCATC
>CM065738.1:32733411-32738411 GCA_033310375.1 Conus canariensis | reverse complement strand
GAGCAGGTTTGTACCAAGCAATTGTCTAAGAGATGTTCTGGGCTATATGTGTGTGTGTGTGTTTTTTTATGATGACTGTTTATTTATTTATGTATTTATTTATTTGTTTATTCATTTGTTTATTATTATTATTGTTGTTCTTGTTGTTATTATTATTATTATTATTATTGTTATTGTTGTTGTTATTGTTGTTATCATTATTATTATTATTATTATCATTATTATCACTATCGTCATCATCATCATCCTACTATGATCATCATCATTATCATGATCATCATCATGATCATCATCATGATCGTCATCATCAGCGTCAACATATTCATCATCGTCGTCATCGTTGTTATTATTATTATATTATCATTATTATTATTATCATTATCATCATCATTATTATTATCGTTATCATTATTATCATCATCATCACTATTATCATTATCATTGTTACTATTATTATTATTATTTCGAAAAGGAAACGTATGTATGCATCATGCTGTGTGAACAGGACATGAATCAGAGACATGTCCGTGGCTTACTTCGACTTCTATGGCATTAGACGGAGACGGAACGGTGTATATATATATATATTATATAAATATATATATACACACACACACATACAGCTGATTGTTGCCTCATTAAGAGCCAGTTGGTTTTTTTCCCCCTCCGCAGCCCGCTAATGAGCGGTATTACAGGCAAATTCCGGGCATAACATGGAGACAGCCCAGCCTCCCTGCTGACTTGACGACAAGTCAGAGCCTTGCTGTTCCCGCTGTGGCCTCCGTGAATCATAGTCTGGGTGGACGTCGTTGTGGTCGTGGACTTTGAGACTGGGCTGTAGCAAATAATCCCACTGGTGAATTTCAAGCGGGATTTGTTACGTAACTACTGTACACAAGATGTCAGTGTACTGTTACTTTGATGGTCTTTAGAGAAATAGTCCTACTGGTTTAAACGCAACTGCTCTACAGCATATCTCAGTGTACAGTTACTTTGATGGTCTTTAGCGAAATAGTCCCACTGGTTTAAACGCAACTGCTCTACAGCAATCTCAGTGTACAGTTACTTTGATGGTCTTTAGAAAAATAGTCCGACTATTTAAACATAGCTACTCTACAGTATATCTCAGTGTATAGTTACTTTGATGATCTGTAGAAAAATAGTCCTACTGGTGAATTTTAAGGGGGATTTAAAAGTAACTACTCTGCAATAGATCTTAATGAATAGTCCCTTTGATGGTCTTTGGAAAATATACTCACTGGTGAATGTCCAACGGGATTTAAACGTAACTATTCTACAGAAGATCTCGATGAGTAGTTATTTGATGGTCTGTAGAAATTAATTCTGATGGTGAATTTCAAGCTGGATTTAACGTAACTACTCTGCAAAAGATCTCAATGAATACTTACTTTGCTGGATTGTGTACAGTTGTCTCTCGGTCATTGTCATAGGTTGCCTTTACTGATTACTTTGATGGTCTCTGTAGAGTTCTCAGTCCTTCATTATATTTTGCCTTAAAGAGAAGGCATTTGATTCTGCTAAATAGAACTACCCTTTAGGGTTAGCCTGCCTCGTCGAAAACTGATGTCCATAGAAAATAACTTAGATGTATTCTGAGTATATGTGCAACGTGCAACGTGTGAAAGTCAGAGACACATGTGAAAGCGATATAACTGATTATCTTCAGTGTACTTTTGGTGTGAAGCAAGGTAACGTGTACAGCCTTGTTTTGTTTCACATGTTTACTCATGATTTCACTTCTGAGGTTGTTAGAAATGAAAGACAATCGTGTATAGCGTATAGGCAGTATCTTGAAACTACAGTGAACTCCGTCACAAGAAAGTCAAAGGGAGATGAATATTATTTATTTTGTTTTCTTACTTCCGAAGTTTCTTATAATAGAGGAGAACCATCTCGGTTGTAAAAAGTTTTTGATGGTATGTTCCTTATAATCGAGGTTTCGGAATTTACAGTCCGTTAGGTGTATTTTCTCTCTCTCTCTCTCTCTCTCTCTCTCTCTCTCTCTCTCTCTCTCTCTCTCTCTCTCTCTCTCTCAGTGAGTTTTCCCCACCTCTCCCCTCCTTCATCCCATCCTCCTTCTTTCTCTTTATCTGTCGGTCTGCTTTCCCTCTGTGCGTGTGTACAAGGTGTGTGTGTGTGTGTGTGTGTGTGTGTGTGTGTGTGTGTGTGTGTGTGTGTGTGTGTGTGTGGGGAGAGAGAGAGAGAGAGAGAGAGAGGAGAGAGAGAGAGAGAGAGAGAGAGAGAGAGGCGTGTGTGATGCTTTCTTGTTTGGTCTTCTGAATAACACAGACTCTTTCTTTGCCAAGCGTTTGTGTCGATCACTCCTTTATTTTTTTGTTCGAAGAGAAAAACAAACACACGGAAGTGTACTCTGAATATGAGTTATGTATCACATTTTTTCCCTCCCTGTCCTTCGGGTCTTATTTCAACTTCTATTCTAGACAGAGGAATGGAGAATAGTGCCGTCGGGGATGGGACTCTGTGGAAATGGCACCAACTCCGAGCACGCACGCATCTCTGTACTCATGTGTCAGACTCCAGTAGGTTTCTGATACCCAGAAATAAGCTGCAGACGCCCTGTCTGAAAGAAGACGCACAACGAGAGCTCTCTGATGAAAAAGAAAGAGCACAAACAAAAACGAATGACTGTCTGGCTCACGCCTTCATGAATTATTTCTGACAGTGGAAATGGAAAACGGATGAGTAAAGACGGGGTACTCGAGTTGTTTGGGTTATCGCAGGTAGACAGGCCTTTGAAAGTGAGCGAGCGACTGGATAGCGCTTAGATGTTTTCAGATCGAAATCAGGCGCAGTACTACTCTTCGTCGTCACGATCATCGTCATCGTCGTCATCATTCTCGTGCAGAGCTTGTGTTTGAGGTGGTGCAGGACGGAAGGGGGATAACTCTGAATTGCATCTTAAGTACCCGTTGATGTCGAAATCAGCTCCGCGCGGGAAGAGGGTGGGTGGATGGGTAGGGTCTCTCCTACATACACACACACACACACACACACACACGCGCGCGCCGCGCGCGCGCACGCACGCACGCACGCGCGCGTGCCACACACACCACACACACACACACACACACACACACATACACACACTCATACGCACATCCACATCCACACACACACACACACACACACACACACACACACACACACACACACACTCTCTCTCTCTCTCTCTCTCTCTCATACACACGCGCTTGCTTGCTTGCTTGCCTCCCCCCCCCCACCCCACACGCACACACACCACTCACTCACTCACACTTACACACACACACACACACACACACACACACACACACACACACACACACAACAAGAGAGAGAGAGAGGAGAGAGAGAGAATGCGCGGAAATGATTTCACAGTCCATCGCGATAGTAGCAGATGGGAGTGTTGCGGTTCCCAGGGTTTTCATCCTCACCAGCCGTGGAGTCGTCCTCCCGTCTGATGCCGTCACAGTCTGTCCACTTCTTTTGATGTTTCTTGTAAACACTTTGATATTTCGCAGCATGTCTCATACGACAGCCCGGAAGCGTGTTTTAAAAAAAAAAAATTATATATATATATATATATTATATATATATATATATATATATATATATATATCTGCTGGAACTTTGAGACTATCCCCGTTTTTGTACTCCCAGTTCTTATAGAACAGGGGGTACTTAACAATGGGAACGAAGAAATGCTGTCTGTGTGTCTGTCCGTGGTCAGAATGTGCTCCACTCGCTCCAGACGAAACTTCTGGGCCGATCTTTCTGAAAATTTGTCGGTATGTTCATTATGGGTCACGGATGATGCCCGATGTTTTATTTTACCAGAATAGCCATTACTAACGGCTGTAACGGCCCAAAACGGTTTTTCTTCTTTATGGAATATCTCTTTATGACGCATGTTTGTGACGTCAAATACATTATGACGCATGTTTGATTGTGATGTTTTTCAGGAAGATAAACTGGGAATACGTTTATATGCTTTGCATCTTGTTAAAACACGAGCTTGTGTATGTCTGACACTGTCGGAATATCCTCGGTGTGGTCTGTCAGTGTTGCAGACGGGGTGTACTAGGGCTGGCTGCCAGCCCCAACTTCCAGAGTCAGATCAGTTTCACTCACAGTCACTGTCTCCTGGTCAGAGTTGCACACAGTGTTATACTTCACACACGCACGCACGACACACACACACACACACACACACACACACACACACACACACACACAATACACACAGAATGAGAGAGAGAGAATACATACAGGTGCGCGCGTGCGCACTCACATACGCACGCACAATGAACGAACACAGACACGCTCAAGCGTGCAGACAGACAGGAAGACAGACAGACCGACAGACACACATATGCGTACGCACACACACACACACACACACACACACACACACACACACCACACACACACACACACACACACACACACACACACACACACACCACACGCACACACACACACAAAGATACACACGCGCGTGCGCGCGCGCGCCCGCACACACACACACACACACACACACCACACACACACACACACACACACACACATCGGAGATAGAGAAAGAGACAGACAGAAAGAGAGATTGGAGGGGGGGGGGGGGGGGGGGGGAGGGGAGGAGAGAATGGGGGCCTGTCCCTGACACTGTGTGGTTTACACCCACCAGTCCTGCAATGGCTTCCATGATCCGCCGAGCTGTAAACAGTTTCCACTTGTTTACACTACCTATTCCTGAGGGGCTCCCTCCACTACTTCCTTGGGTGGCTTATATATATATAATATACATATTATATATATATATATTTACTGAATAAAACGCCCGTGTCTACTTCTCTGTCTGTCTGTGTCAGTGTGTGCGTGTGTCTGTCTGTCGCAGTGTCTGTCTGTCTGTCTGTCTGTCTGTCTCGATCTCTCTCTCTCTCTCTCTCTCTCTCTCTCTCTCTCCTCTCTCTCGCTCTCTC
>CM065738.1:32713411-32723411 GCA_033310375.1 Conus canariensis | reverse complement strand
CCAGGAACTTGGGCACAATTCCCGACTCATAGACATATTCTTCATTGTAACCTTCATAGTCTGTAATTATTGTGTGGAAACTCTGTGCCTCTTACAAATTGTAAAGGCGATGCTATGAACGATAACTGTTGGTACCTGGTCAACCAAAGGAGTAGACACCCTGTTGCTGAGTGGACTGCATGTCCCCACTGACTACAGATTCACTGGAACTAAAACTGGAATCTTTTTCTACAGTCTATGTTGATTTACTATATTCAGTTTTTTTTTATGTCAATGGTTTTACACGCTGTGTTCAGTTTGGTGTCAGTGGTTTAACTCACTGCATGTAGTTTAGATGTCATGGTTTTTACACTACGCCACTGTATATAGTTTAGATGTCATGGCTTTACACTACGCCACTGTATATAGTTTTGATGTCCATGGGTTAACGCTACTGTGGCGGGCTTTGATATCATGGATTTACTCACTGTGTTTAATTGTGATGTCGATGGTTTACTCTGTTAAGTTTTTGATACTAATGATTACTCACTGTGTGAAGTTTTTGATACCAGTGATTAACTCACTGTGTGAAGTTTTTGATACCAATGATTAACTCACTGTGTTAAGTTTTTGATACCAATGATTAACTACTGTGTTAAGTTTTTGATACCAATGATTAACTCACTGTGTGAAGTTTTTGATACCAATGATTAACTCACTGTGTTAAGTTTTTGATACCAATGATTAACTCACTGTGTTTATTTGTGTGTGTATGTGTGTGTGTGTGTGTGTGTGTGTGTGTGTGTGTGTGTGTGTGTGTGTGTTTCCCAATGGTTAACTCACTGTGTTTACTTTTGATGTCAGTGGTTTATTTACCGTGTTTAATGTTGATTCAGTGGTTTGTTCACGGTGTACAATTTTGGCATTCATTGTTTACCATCCGTGTTTAGTTTTAATGTGTACCGTACTTAGGTTTCATAATTGTCACTGGTGCGCCAAAGAGTTCTAAAACGAAAAAAAAATCCATGTCTACTGCTCCAATAATTATCAAACGTATACCTAGGAACTCGGACTCAAACCAACTGAAATTTGATGTATGAAACCTGGGGAAGGAGAGAAGTCGCCTGTGTCTTCACTGACATATGGTCGTCGTCAGTCTGACGTCGGTTGATAGGTGCGAGGGGCACTGTCTGAGACCCTGAGTGCTGCAGACATTACTGGTCTGCCGGCTTCCAGACGCCAGAGTCGTCCGCCATGCCTGGTTCCTGCACGTGGTGGCGCCCCCCTGGTGGGGGACACTCACTCGCGCCGGCTCCACGACAAAGCAATTACTGTCGTCAGTAAGGGGCTTAGTAGGTGGTGTCCTGCGTGTGTTGATCAGAACAGGCGCCACTGAACACCACCGAAGTGACTCGGCAGTAGTGCAGTGTCTCCTCCAGTGGGTTGCCTCATGATGACTTGACCTTGACTGCTCCCTGCGGATTGCCGGTGCCGAGGCTGTCGTTGGACAAGCCGGGGTGTGGCTGTGGACGGGGAGCTTGAATACGCGGTGTGGATGTAAATGCCACTGAGGTAACACGGGAGATGAGACAGCAGAATGAATGAATAAATAAATAAATAAATGAATAAACTATTAAATAGATTAATAGATAGATAAATAAGTAAGTAGTAGGTAAGTAAATAATAGATGAATAAATAAATAGATAAATTAGTAGAATGAAATAAAACCAAAAGAAAGAAAGAAAGAAAGAGAGGGAAGAAGAAGAAGCAGTCTGGTTTCTGAACGGAAATCTGGACAAGATGGCGTGCAAAGCGCCGACCACCACTTCCGTTGGGAGTGGTTCTGGGACAGCGGTGGCCAAGGTTAAAAACAAACAAGCCGAATACAGGCTCAAATACAATTCTTTTTGTCATAATTATATGAAAAAAGAGTTTTTAAGAAATTAATTAGTGGAGGACGAAAAAAAAAAAAAACAGAAAAGAAAGAAAAAGGTTGAAAAATGATGTCTGGGAGTAACATAAATGCTCTGGAGAGCGAACCTGCATCCAGCTTTGAAGAAAGTATTGAAGCTATTGAGGTCACTCTCTGAGTAGGCGACTTCAGGAACTGGCACGAAACAGGCAGAACAAAAATGGCCTGAGGTTATCGAGGCAATCAGAATATAAAAATATATACATGAAAAAAAGAAGGAAAGGAAAGAGAAGAAGATGGCATGAATTATTGCGACATAGCGAAAAACTCGACTATATTCTGTGCAAAAACGAACGAACAAACAAAACCCTACAAAAAAAAGGAAGAGAGAGAGAGAGAGAGAGAGAGAGAGAGAGAGAGAGAGAGAGAGAGAGAGAGGAGAGAGAGAAAAGAACAAAAGCGAACGATCACAAGAAATTATCAACGACAGCCATTAAAGATATACCAGCTTTGCTATCACAGTAAAATGTCAGTCAAACGAAGAGAAAAATGCTAGACAGGTTTTAATTCTTATTGTTGATGTCCGTAGGTATGTCTGCTGTTCCGTGTGCGGAGACCATCAGAATACCGGGCACCTTTGGTCAGCCCAGCGCCACCTCCCTGACCCCAATCACTGCCCAGTCTGTCATTACAAACACATTGCATTCAAATGATCCGTCCACTGCCGATCAGTTTACACTTTCATACTCAGTAGCCAATGATTGTTGATTTGTATACTGATTATGTAATATCGTCCATTTGTTTACGGGACTATCAACGCACACGGCAACATTTGTACTTTCCCGTAGATCGGTCAGTGCACCGCCAATCACCTGTACTCTTGCTCATAGATCACCCGTGCATTTGCTCATAGATGGACTAATCGATGCACAGCCAATCCCTGCTCTCAGATCGATCAATATACATGTTATAGTTCATGTATTCGTACTTCGCAGGTACTAGGTTGGTCAATACATAGCCGATAGTTCTTGTATTCGTTCGTTCGCAGGTCGGTCATTGCATAGCTGATAGTTCTTTTTTTCACAGGTTGATCAATACAGATCTGATCGTTTTCGTATTAATTTGTTCATTGATCGATCAATATATGGCTGACACTTTTTCAGATTGATCTGTATACAACTAGCTACCTTTTTTTTTTTTTTTTTTTACTGGATTCATGGATCGATCAATATGTCTTAGGATTTATATATTTGTTCACGGGTAGATCGTAACGCACTGATCATCTTTGTACTTGGTCAGTGCATAGCCATTCATACCTGTTCTTGTCCACACATAGAAAAGTTCTTACCTTGGCAGTTCTGTAGATGTGAACACATCAGTCAATGCGTGGTTAATCATTTTACTTGGTAACACGTCATCAAAAACTTGTGAACAAACCAGATGGTCCACGACTGATTTTTCTTTAATTTGTTCATAGATCGGCCAGTGTACAACTTATTTGAAATTGTCCACTTCAGTGCACAAGTCATTAGCACCCCCCCCCCCCCACACACACACACACACACATACGCACGCACGTGCGTGCGCGCACACACACACACACCGCACACATGCACGCACACACACATTCTCTCTCTCCCCACTCTCTCTTTCTCACTCTCTCCTTCCCCTTTTCTCTCTCTCTTCACTCTCTCTCTCTCTCACACACACACACACACACACACACACACACACACACACACACACACACACACACACACACACACACACACACACTATTCATAAATCAAACAATATACAGCTGACGGTGAACCGACTCAACAACTCGTCCATTCACTGAGCGACAGCGAACACGACAAAACACGAAGCCGAAACATACGTCAAGGAAGATCGATTTTAATAGCGAAAGGGAGGGAACACATTACTTCGACACAGACCTGCAGCAAAGAAAAGGAGGGGTAGGGGTGAGGGCTGGGGGGGGGGGGGGGAGGAAAGAGAGGGCGGGACAGGGGAGTGGAGGGGGAGGAGGGTGGCTGGGGAGACGATGGCCTGAATTAGGGGAGCCCGGTGCTGAGACCCCCCCCCCCCCCCAAAAAAAAAAAAAAAAAAAAAAAAAAAACAAACAACAACAAAAAAAACAATAACAACAACAACAAACAAAAAACAATCAAACAAACAAACAAAAAACCCATAAAAGAAGGGAGACAACTGCCTCGCTGACTGGAATGTGCTGTCGAGAGGGACGGGGAAGCCATGGCAGGTAACTCTTGTCTCTGAGACTTACTGGGTGGGGAATTCAGGGAGAAAATTGAATCTGGACGCTTCTTCAGCTTTAATCGCCAACCCCTAAGAATGTTCCCATTTTCTTCTTCTTCTTCTCTCTCTCTCTCTCTCTCTCTCTCTCTCTCTCTCTCTCGCTCCGTTTTATTCACTTATTTACCAGCATTTTAACCTGGCTTCGCTCGATCTTTAGCCCTTGCATTGCCAGCCACCCAATTCCTCCCCCCCACCCCCACCCCCCACCCCCCACCCCACACACACACACTTTTTTTTTTCTTCTTCTTTTGTCTCTCTCCATCGACTGACTGCTGTCAAAGACTAGATTTACAAATCAGAGGGAGGGAAAAGGACGGAACAGAAGGGAGGGGGGATAACCTACGACTCGGTGACAGAATACAGTGACAGGGAGGGAGAAGAGGAGGTGGGGAGGGGTTGAGGAAGGGGAGGGAAGGGGTGGGATGGGATGGGCGGGCGGGGGGTGGGGGGAGGGGGGAGGGGGGTGTCGGTGACAGAACGTGACAGCTGGAGTGGACAGGTGGAAGGATTTCGCCTGGTTTACAACCTCACTCTCCCCCTCCTTACTTCACACCTCCCTCCTCATCCCGTCCCTCCCCTTTCTATCTTGCTTCGTGTCTCTCTGTCTCTCTCGCTCTGTCTCACTCTCTCTTGTCTCTGGCTGCCTGTCGGTCTCTCTCTCTCTCTCTCTCTCTCTCGCTCTGTCTCACTCTCTCTTGTCTCTGGCTGCCTGTCGTCTCTCTCTCTCTCTCTCTCTCTCTCTCTCTCTCTCTCTCTCTCTCTCTCTCTCTCTCTCTCTCATCCGTAAGTCTGTCAAATTATGCTGATGATCGAATGGAGGGAGTGGGGATGGGGATTCGGGTGGGGAAGGGTGGCGGATAATCCACCTCAGTGACAGACACACAGTGGAAGGGAGGGGAAAGTGTGTGTGTGTGTGTGGGGGGGGGGGGGGGAGGGAAGGGACGTGACATGCCAGGTCTTAGTCGCTGAGCTCCGTTGTCTGGTGGTCTCCTCGCACCCAGGCGTGGGTGTACACTACATGGTCATTTCCCTGTGCTGGCCAGCCAACTGTTAATGAAAATACTGACGAGTTCCGAACTGAAAAAAAAAAATGGTCTGTTCACATATGCGTGTTTGCCGGCATGCAAATGCGCGCGCGTGTACACACACACACACACACACACACACACACACACACACACACACACACACAACACAACACAACACAACACAACACAACACACACACACACACACACACACACACACACACACACACAACACACACACTCACACACATTAAAAGAGAGAGGGGGGGGGGACTGGTGGTGGAGAGAAGTGTCGAAAAAACTGACCACAGCTGCTAGGCAGCAGAAGAGGGAGACACAAGAAGGGAGTGAAGTGTAAGGGAGCTGGCTGACCCTATAAGGAAAGGGAGCGTGCGATTCCGCTATGCTGGGCCACGAGGAAGAAAGACACCATCATCACGGCTTACCACGAGAGAAGATAAACATCAACTGTGTACGAACGAACAACTTCACCCAGGCTTCTGCGTGGAGGAAACCTACTGCGGAAGAAGAAAAACATCGACTGCATACGAAGGAACAAATTCACCCAGGCTTCTGCCTGAGGAAACCTACCGCGGAAGAAGAAAAACATCGACTGTATACGAACGATCAACTTCACCCAGGCATGTGCCTTACCAGGGAAGAAGAAAAACATCGACTGTCTACGACCGAACAGCTTCACCCAAGCTTCTGCCTGAGGAAACCAACAACCCTGGGTACCTCAGCCCTACCGCAGACACAGACTCCAACCAAGCCTGCCAGCTGATAAGTCTGCCTGACAACCGATACTACGCGCTGTACTACCAACTTGTCTCTAAAAGCCTATACCGTGGGGACGTTAAAACTCAATCTACAAGTCCGCTATGTTGCCAACGGCCATACGACGTTGGAAAAACACCGGTTCGCGCCCGATCACTGACGTTAAAGCAACGTCAGGCCTCATTAATGCTTGGATGGGTGACTGCTATGTTGGTTGGCTTCTTGACCAGTCTGAGAACACATGTGAAACGCCCTGTGTTGTTGTCATTGTCTTCCACGGCAGTTCCATAGATGTATTAAGGCCGCGTAGTATCGGTTGTCAGGCAGACTTATCAGCTGGCAGGCTTGGTTGGAGTCTGTGTCTGCGGTAGGACTGTTTTAATTTTGAGAGAGTTTGCACTTAGAAATTTCGTGTCTGACGTATCCTGGGTGCCGAAGATCGCCTGTACTGAATTGCAGGGCGATGCGTTTAGACGTTTTGTCATCGTGTTGTCGCAAAAATCCTCTGTGTAAACAGAACTTAAAAAAAGGGACGGCATTTACCGGGAACAGGGATGGTGGTGGTGGTGGTGCCTTGCAGATCTTTATGATTTTTTTTAATGGGCCTTTGTCACACACTGTCTAGGTGTCTGTACGAGTGCATGGGGTAAGGCAGTGAGATCTCAGAATTCACCGGCGAACCCCCACCAAAGTGCTGCTCACACAGGCAGTAGGGAATGCAGAGACACAACAGCGCAAATACCAGTCTGTTTTCCCCGGCACTCTCGCGCAGTTGGGCGACCAGTTCTCAAAAGACGAATACTTGCAATCAAGGAAAGACGGCATAGAGAAACTGGCCTTCCAAATACCATACCACAATGCGGGGGCCGCGGGGACGGACGTGTTTCTGAGGATGTCACAGCAGAATTTTAAACATGGGCAAAGACCATAGGGCACTCCTTGTAGGGGAGCAAAAAAAAAAAAAAATCTAAGTCTGTGCCCTTGCCTGTCAACCAGGTAGCAAACCAAGTTCCGTTCAACCACAATCGAACAAGAAAAAAAAAGGAATAAAGAAAGAAAGAAAGAAATGGAGGGGGGAGGGGCTTCAAACAGGGCTTAATGAATTCCCTGTATAACTCTACATTGTTCTGACAGGACAGGAAAGCACTCCTGAAGGAGGAGAAAGGCTTTCTCAGAAATACGCCATCTAACTGCTGTTGGGCTGTAACAAGTTCATTAGTTTCTTCCTTGTAGAAGGAGTTGTCTTAGATCAATGCTCATGAGGAGGCGGGGGATGGAGAGGGGTGGTGGTGGGGTGGTGGTGGGGTAGTGGTGGCAAAATAAAAGAGTAACTCGGAGATCTGGAATAATTCTGGAAGTTCTACATTTCCCCAGGGCATGTCACTGACCTAGATTCCCTTGACCAGCAGGAGGTGTCAGCTGAGCAGAACGGGAACCTGGCTCACAGCAACCTCTTCGTGCAGTTATCCTGGGCATAGGCAATCATCGATCGAGGTGTGTGTCCCATGAACTCTGCTTAAAGGTCAAACGGATACACAGCCTTTCGACAACGATCTCGAGTCTCGAATAAGAAACGGATCCCCGAAATGCGAAAAACAAAACAAGAAAAAGCAAAATCAAAACTTCGGGAATACTTGGTTCCAAATTTCATTGATTGTATATTCCGTTGATAACAACTATAATGTAAATTGTGATAATTCCGATTCTTGAAATTCGTGGGCTTTGTTGTTGTTGTGTTGTAAAACATCGTTGACTCCACGACTTTCCCATGACTTTTCAGTAATGGTATTACTGCTGCAGTGTCTGATTTGGTATTACTGCTGCAGTGTCTGATTTGGTATTACTGCTGCAGTGTCTGATTTGGCATTACTGCTGCAGTGTCTGATTTGGTATTACTGCTGCAGTGTCTGATTTGGTATTACTGCTGCAGCGTCCGATCTGGTATTACTGCTGCAGCGTTTGATTTGGTATTACTGCTGCAGTGTCTGATTTGGCATCACTGCTGCAGTGTCTGATTTGGTATTACTGTTGCAGTGTCTGATTTGGTATTACTGCTGCAGTGTCTGATTTGGTATTACTGCTGCTGTGTCTGGTTTGTCTGATTTGGTATTACTGCTGCAGTGTCTGATTTGGTATTACTGCTGCAGTGTCTGATTTGTCTGATTTGGTATTACTACTGCAGTGTCTGATTTGTCTGATTTGGTATTACTGCTGCAGTGTCTGAATTGGTAATACAACTGCAGTGTTTGATTTGGTATTACTGCTGCAGTGTCTGATTTGGTATTACTGCTGCAGTGTCTGATTTGGTATTACTACTGCAGTGTCTGATTTGGTATTACTGCTGCAGTGTCTGATTTGGTATTACTGCTGCAGTGTCTGATTTGTAAAATCTCAAAACTGGTACCGAGAGAGACACGCGTGTAAACCAAATACAAAGGCAATGAGGTTTGGCTTTCAGGAACGAATCCCGAGTGATATAGTAATAAGCAGTAAATTTTTGGTTTAAACCAACGAGATACAAAGACCGCTGTTTGCTGTCATTGTGAGTATCCAACAGCCGCTGTGTGGCATGCGACATGTACTAAGTGGCAGTGAGACAGACCTACGATGCCTCTGGACTACCACTTCTTTTCTTTAGCTTGTTGCTGTGGTGACAGGCAGAGCGTGATTTGAGCCGAAGGAGGCGTATGGTGGGTTGGACTCGTGTCACTTCTTAGATCGTTCTGATAGGTCTGAGTCCCTGGGGGAGGATGGGGGTGGGAAGGGGGGGGGGCGATGGTGGGGGGAGAAGAAAGGAGAGGTGGGGGAACAGGGAAGAGGGAGCGGATGGGGAGGGGGCGGTGTATGTGGATTCTCAAAGAGTGGTGTGGGAACGGTGTTGTAGCCGTATTTTTCCGAATACTCGATTTGTCCCAATGACAAAAGTATACTGAGTGTGTCCCAGGGTGCTGTTGTTGCTGCTGTTGTTGTGTCTTAAATACATCTTTCTTTTTACATTCATCGTTGCTCTCTGTCTATCTGTCTGTTTCTGTTTTCTGTCTCTCTTTGGCTCTGCCTCTGTCTCTCTCTTCATTTCTTCTTTTTTTTTTTTTTTTAACCCACTGTCTCTATATATCTCTTCAATCTTCTCTTTTTTTTTTACCACACGTCTCTATTACTGTCATCTCTCTATGTTTTCCTTCTTCCTACACGTCATTTGTCTGTCTGTATGTCTTCCCTCCTCTCCTGTCCTCTCTGTCTCTCTCTGTCTCTCTCTGTCTCTCTCTCTCTCTCTCTCTCTCTGTCTCTCTTCCCCATATACCTTTCTCTTATTCACTCCTCTCCCTGATCCACATTCATCCGTTCCCCTGTCTCTCTCACTTTGGACTGGCGAAAAATAAGAAATAAAACACAAGACCGCTCAGTTTATCCCTCGAGCCTACAGCCCTCGTTCTTCTTCTCCGTGTGTGTGTGTGTGTGTGTGTGTGTGTCATGAAAAGCGCTGCACATTGTCCGCCCTTTTCTTGAAAATAGTTGAGAGTTAGTGCCCAGCAGGTCTCCCTGTCTGGCCATTGTGGAGGTCATTCACACAACCTGACATTCGGCAGTGTATCCTCCCCTATTGAAAGCGCCGCGGAAGCTCCGTTGGTTGTTACGTCATGCTGATGAAGGGAGCCGATATACCCCCCCCGCCCCCCCCCCCCCCCCCCCCCCCCCCCCCCCCACACACACACACACGCACTTTCCCCTCTCCAGTCTCTCTACGAGGTGGCATAGCACGGAGGGCCGACGGAGAGGTGGGCAGATGTTTCTCGCGGGACACTGATGTGAGAGGTCAGTGTCAGGCGGCGCAGTCAACCTTCCAGCACTATGGATGATGGCGGATGTACCCTGTGTCGTTGGGGGAACGGCTGCAGGAGATGTGGGGCAGTCAGCGGTGGAGCGCCGTCTGACTTCCGATTACCATGTCCTGGGCGTTCATGTTTTCGGGTCGGCTTGGGGGCCCTCTT
>CM065738.1:32700911-32710911 GCA_033310375.1 Conus canariensis | reverse complement strand
GTATAATCGTGTGTGTGTGTGTGTGTGTGTGTGTGTTGTTCTGTCTCTCGATCGAGAGAGAGAGAGAGAGAGAGAATCACGTCTGTCGGTGCATGTGTAGGTGTCATAAAACAAAGAAAATGGTGGCCACCACCGCCCACTCAACCGAACACAGCTTCCTGACTTGTCGGCGTCCGCTGACCACGTCGTCAGTCACAGAGAGTGGTCGGCCCTGCTGTCACCCCTGGGCCATGAATGTGGCTGCACACCCAAAAATTAGTGCGCCAATGCCTTGCGTAGGGAGTCGAGTATTTATAGACTGGCGCAATTAGATTGTTTTAAGAGGGGTTTTTTTGTGTGTGTGTCTGAAAGTTGATTCTCCTCGTTTCCTTTCATATGGCCACCGAGGTACAGGCCCAGGTGGTTCCTGGCGCAAAGACAGGGTCACGGGTGAGTGCAAAGGCCTGAAATGTGACGTCAACCAAAGGGAAGGTCATGTATTTGAAGATTGTATGTGATGTCATTGGTGAAAATCTCCCTAAACAAGGAAAATGATTGGTGGGGAGTTGTTGTTTTAATCAACAATCACTTTTACAAGAAATGCTGGCTCAAATTTATGGCAGGCCTCAAATCGCTTACATAGAAGATACAGTAGTGTAGTGCAAAGTCTTAATTGTGGTGTGTGACCCGTCTGCCATGCTCGCTCATATTGACTGCCCCCCACCACCCCCCCCCCCACCCCACCCCACCCCCGACCCTCCTCCTCCCACTTCCTATCTCCCGTCCGCGCGACCATCCTTCTGTAATCACAGCCAGTCTTATGGCTGATTGGTCCACACGGAAGACAGTCTGACAGTCCGGGAGACATTGCACGTACTGTTCGTTCGTTGCTGACTGGTGGAAAAACCTCGTCAGATTCTAACAGAGGTTGGAACGCTCTTGTCTTGAGGGTCAGTGAGTGTGAGGCTGCAGGTAGAAAAGTCATTGTCAGACAAAAACAGTAACATACGCTGTCTTCTTCCTGGAAAATGTAATATGAGAAGGTTAAGTTTGTGGTCGGGGGTGTAACTGTGTGTGAACGATTTCACTAATACTCCCTGCCTGTCAGAGGATGTGACAGTGAATAGTGTCCTGGAGAAAGGTAAGGTCATGTTGCGTACAGCCCAACCGACAGCAAAGGGCCATATCATGGCTGTCACCACCTTCAAGTCAACTCACAAGTCACTAAAAAAAAAAAGAAAAAAAAAGAAAGAAAAAAACCCATCACACAACCCTTTAAAATACACCTTCTAAAAACATACTGGAGATTTTGTTAAAAAAAAAAACCCTTCTTCCGTAAGATCTTAGATCAGATGAAACATGTTGATCTCTTTCAGAAATTCAAAAATCACATCGGGCGGGACATCTCTGGAAAAAGCACATAGTGAGCAAAGATGTCCTTTTCTGACCTCTTGTCTCTGTTGAGACTAATCGATAATGTTTGTATCATAGACAAAGAAATGACTGATGCCAGACATCAAGTGACATACGTTTAGAAGGTAATGGCTGACGTCAGGCAGGATGATGATGAACGGGCTGGGTGGTTTCATGTGCCAGTTTTATCATCATCATCAGCCGCCCCAGTATCATCTTCTTGCGGTAGAACGAATGAGGTTTTAACGTTTCCTGTCTGCGGTTAGTACTTTTTAACCCAGTTGTGGTAAATGGTCACTCCTCTGAGTTTATAGAAGGCTCTAAATAGCATTATATACACGCGCGCACGCACGCACGCACGCACGCACGCACGCTCGCACGCACGCACGCACGCACGCACGCACACACACACACATCTACATATTTATCTATCTACCTATCTATCTATGCACGCACATACCTACACACACACACACACACACACACACACACACACACACACACACACACACACACACACACATACACACAACGCACGCACGCACCCGCACACATCTATATATTTATCTATCGATCTACCTATATATCTGTGCAGACACACACACACACACACACACACACACACACACACACACACACACACACACACACACACACACACACACATTCATTCATTCAGAAAGGCATGCATCGGTTGTTTTTCGGGACTGGGAAATGTGTACGGAAGTCTTACTCGAGTTTTGTTCTTAAATACTATTGCAGAATAGTAGGCTACTCGTTCTGGATATGTAGGCTGGGAAGAGTTGTGAGGTCTACACTCTTCCCATCCGATCAAAAGCTCTCTCTCTCTGTTCACTGCAGCTGTGGGCGAGGAAGGGATGATCAAAGAATTAGAAAAGACAGTTTGGTTGAGGCTTTCTGCTCTTATATCACATGCAGTTTATGCTTGATGTGTTTTTCTCACTCTGTATGAGGAGAAGGGTGAGTAGAGAGACGGGTAAAAACCTGTGCAAAATCAAAGATGGTCAGATTTTTTTTTTTTTTTTTAAAATTCATTTTCACTTTTTTAAAGTCAGATTTTATTCATTTTCACTCTTTTTTTTTTTTGTAGTCAGGTTTGATTAATTTTCGCTTTTTTTTGTAGTCAGAATTTATTCTTCATTTTCACTCTTTTTATGTGGCCAGATTTTATTCATTTTTCACTCTTTTTTTTTAAAGTCAGATTTTATTCATTTTCTTTTCTTTTTTTTTTTTTTCTTTTTTTTAACAAAGCAGGTTGTTTACATGTAAGATGTGTTCCTTTGATGTGAAGCCAAAGTGCAAACAAACACACACAAAACGAGAGTGCAAAGAAACGCTCCAGGCAGGCGAATTTTCGGCAATTATGTTTTGTTCAGATGCCACAAACAACAGATAAAGAAGAAAGAAAACAAACAAACAAAGGGCACTAAACAAATCTCCCCCACGTGGCAGCCAACAGGAGAGTGGGTGTTCTCCCGCTGTCCCCCGTTAGGCTGACTGTGATTTGGGGAGAGGCTGTTGTGGGCAGTTTTCACGTCTGTATGTTTGTGACTTGTGAAGAAAATGTGTTTGTCAGAAATGTACTTCTCTTTTTTTTTTTTTATATTTGTATCGAATCATGGTTACTTTGCACTTTGCTTTTATATATTTATCTGTATTTTTTTTTTTTTATTTGGGGGGGGGGGTGGTTATCTGTATTTTTATTTTACGTTGTGTGCGCGGCGCGTGTATATATGCTATTAGCTTTATTTATATATATATATATATATATATATATTATATATATTTATGTGTGTGTGTGTGTGTGTGTGTGTTAAAAAAATTAATTTGCCGTAGTCTGTTTCAGTTTTCCTTTTTTTCATTTTTCTTTGTTCTTTGTTTGTTTTTTCTTGCTTTTTTTGCTTGTTTTTTTTTTTTTTTTTAGTGTGTGAAACGAAGTCACATTTCCGCTAGATTTCCACGGTGAACCAGTGTTCGATGACTAACATAATCAGGCTGGAAATGAACGTGCTATGTCCAGGCTGTTTGATAGCAAAGACATACAGTACCTCGCTCTTTGTTTTCAATAACGAAGGGCGGTTCCTATCGTACATGTATTTCACTGGAGAAAAAAAAGGTTATATTCTGAATGTTGCATTTGTCTCTCACTTTGCATGCAAGTCTGGTACAGGTGATTTTATAAAGAAATCTAGTACCGTCACTGAGAACAAAAAGCGGATAAGCCTACCACTGTCACAAAAAATGTACTTCAGATTTACACACGCTCTGGACTGAGTTATAAAATACTGACCGAAGAAAACGGTGTGACGAGTGGAATTCAAAGTTGCCTTTAACTCAGCACTAGGAATTATGCTAGAATAATCTTGCTTCGGTATGTAATTGTTGCTGTTGAGAAAAGACAACTCTCTCTCTCTCTCTCTCTCTCTCTCTCTCTCTCTCTCTCTCTCTCTCTCTCTCTCTCTCTCTCTCTCTCTCAATGTTAACAGCGTGAACTCAGGATTGTTCACTAGAATCCAGCAACTGTTAAGGAGAATTCAAGTGTTGTTTTTTGTATTCGTATGCATGTAAACTAAAAGAAAGCCTTTTTTGTGGACACTGAACGTCCAAAGTAAAATGGGAAGAACGTAATGTACGTTTATCATCGACCTACGTGGATTTGCGTGCCACATAGCTGGCGATGTAAACCATTGTTGTTTTTGTTAAAACATAGATAACCCATACAACGTATGTTATCGATATTCTGTCATTGTCATGCTACCTCTATGTGTCTCATAGGTGTCTCTAGGAACGTAATTCTTTGTATGTGTATGGCTGTGTACATTGATATCTGTTTTTTTTTTCTTTGTTTTTTTTTGTTTTGTTTTTTGTTTTTTGCTGAATGCAGTCACTGATGTTGAGACAATTTTCAGTTATCTTAGAGCTTATCATCTGCTTGATGATATCCACTTCTCTCTTTGTCTCTCTCTCTCTGTCTCTCTCTCTCTGTCTTTCTCTGTCTCTCTCTGTCTGTCTGTCTGTCTGTCTCTCTCTCTCTCTCTCTCTCTCTCTGTCTGTCTGTCTCTTTCTCTCTGTGTGTGTGTGTGTGTGTGTGTGTGTGTGTGTGAGAGAGAGAGAGAGAGAGAGAGAGAGTGTGTGTGTGTGTGTGTGTGTGAGTGTGTGTGTGTGTGTGTGTGTGTGTGTGTGTGTGTGTGTGTGTGTGTTTCTGTCTGTCTGCCTGTTTCTCTCTCTCTCTCTCTCTCTCTCTCTCTCTCTCTCTCTCTCCCCTCTCTCTCTCTCTTCTCCCCCGATGTATTGTTTCATCTTTGTTTCCGGAATGTTCACGGTTACTTGTGAACACTTTTGTTTCTGTATTTATGTTTCTTTACTTTTTTGTTAAAAAGAGAAATTTTGATTTTGAAAATTCATTATTAATATTTAGGTAAACTGAGTTTTATTGATCGAAATTAAATCTTCATGACGTTGATTAGGAAATCATACTCCGTGGGCTCATTGCAGACAGACCCGGATGTGTGTGACTGGCTCAAGACTGTTTCTTGGACTGTGACAGAAAATAGATAATGTGACAGACAGACAGGCCCCATTTCAACTGACTAAAAGCGGCTTTTTGAAAAGTTATGTCTGGCATTGTTGGTTGCAGATTGAGGCAAGCGGGATGCTGTAAAGACAGGCTGGAGGTCCCTGGACCTTGAGACCGTAAACCAGGCGTCCATCTCAGAGCACCGGGATCACCTCAGTTTGTTTTTGTTTTTCTTTTTTAGTTTTTTTTTTTCATTCTTCGTAAAGTCTCTGCGTGTTCTCAGAAGTAGAACTCTAAATCTTTTTTCTCAACGAAAAAAAAAAAGAGAGATGGGTGGTGAGAGGTCCGCTGTGATGAATTGCACCACCCACGTCACCCCTTGGTGAGGTCATCATCCAGCGCAGCAGTGCCGTTGAAGCCGGCCGCACCAGGTTGGTAGGACATGGCGGGGCACAACTACAGCCTGGCCTCCGGGGTTGTGCCTGCCCTCAACGGCACCAACCTGACGCACGCTCCCGAGGGGGAGGGGGGAGAGGAGGAGGAGGCGGGCTGGCACTTCGCCTTCTCCGTGACCCTGGCCGTCATCCTGTCCGTCGCAGCCTTCCTGGCCGTGGCGGGCAACGCCATGGTGCTGACGGTGGTCATACGTCACAGGGGCATGCGCACGCGCACCAACCTCTTCCTGGTGAACCTGGCGGTGGCGGACTTGCTGGTGGGGCTGTCGGTGATGCCCTTCACCATCACCACCCTCATCGAGGGCCGCTGGATCTTCGGGCTGGGCACGTTCTGCAACATCAACGGCTGGCTCAACGCCTTCTGCCTGGTGGCCTCCATCCACACGCTCATGTACATCAGCGTGCACAAGCACCACTCCATCACCAAGCCGCTGGCCAACCACTTCCAGCTGCGGCAGATCGTGGGCATGATGGCGGCGTCCTGGGTGTGGGCCGCCGTGTGCGCCTTCATCAACGTAGCCGGATTCACCGTGCGCTATAAACCCGGCACCACCCACTGCGGCCCCGAGTACCCCAACAGCACCAAGACCTACATCTTCCACGGCATCATCCAGGTGAGGACTGAGCTCTTTGTCTGGCCTGAAATCACGTATTGCTGGATTATGTTGGTATGGATGACACGTTACACATGGCATGCACCCTTCTTGGCATTCGTCCAGGTGAGCACCCAGATCTGTCGGACCAGAAATCATATGCTGTTGTTCCCACCCGCGTATGTTGTGTCCTCATACACCCCCCTCCTCCCTTTACCCCCATTCTGCACCTCTACCATTACCCATTTATACCCATGCACTTGGAGTGAGACACAGAGAGGTTACGGAAGAGAGAGAGAGAGAGAGAGAGAGAGAGAGAGAGAGAGGTTGGGGAAGAGAGAGAGAGGTTGGGAAGAGAAGAGAGAGAGAGACAGACAGACACACACACACACACACACACACATACAAACACAAACACACACATACACTCACAGAGCCACACACACAGACACAGACACAGACACACACACACACACACACACACACACACACACACACACACACACACACACACACACAGAGGGAGAGAGAGGTGCAGGGGGAATGAGTAAGATATTTCATACGAATAGTAAACACATGAAACAATCATTTATGACAAGATAAGCGAAAGTTGGACATCAGAGAGAGAGAGAGAAGAGAGCGAGAGCGGAGAGAGAGAACCAACGAAAGTTTTTTTTTTTTTTATCAGTAAAAGCCATGGCCATTTCTGAGGGAAAAAAAAAATTAACGATAACAGCTCATGTAACGAAGTAACATGACATGATTAGAAACCAAGGGGCCGACAGATAGGGACATTGAACGAACAACTGTCACGGGCAGAGCCTGGAGTTTGTGGAACAGCAAGGCGTATCTGCCAGAGGCGTTCGAAGATAGGCAGAAAGGTAGGCAGAGAACCTCATAACCGAACAAGATAAGTAGAGTCCCAAACACGCACACCACCGTCTCTGGCAAGAGAGTACAGCACACAGGAGGTATTTGTATGAATGTCGCAGTCAGATGTTTTACGTTGTCATTATATCCACCGCTACAGTCTCGATCGTACCAATCAAAGGGTAACAACTGTTAGATTAGCTCCCCTGAGGAAAGAACAGACTGGAGTTGCAGTCGGGTTCACAATATGCGCTCAATTCTGGCTTCTACTTCCATCCTCTTCCCCTCCTCTCCCTCACTACGCCCCCTGCCGCCCTAAGAAGAGACACAGTGCGCAACAAAAAAAAAAAAAAAACAAACAACTGTAAGGGGTACAGCAATCGAGAATAAAGTGTTACCTTCTTCGTGAGGGAGAGAGGGAGGAAAAAGCACAAGTTCACTTGGTGTTTTCCGTTAGCAGCACAAAGGCGGTACCAGTCAGGAATCTTCAGTATGGAACGTGTAGAAGGAATTCTGTTGCAGCCTCAGCTGTCAACAAAAGGAATCTTGCCGTTCTGGCTTGTCAAAACAAAGGTGTTTTATGTGTGTGTGTGTGTGTGTGTGTGTGTGTGTGTGTGTGTGTGTAACCGTCGCTAGCTTGTTAAAACGAAGTTGTTCCCCCCCCCCCCAAAAGACGAGCTCACGCGTTCCTCCAAAAAACCAACTTCTGTTCCGAAAAGAAAGCCGTGCTCATTACAGAATACTGGAACATACTTGCTTCTGTGGAGTTTGGCATCTTTTGACATAAAAAAGGAAAACGATAAATATTTCAAAGTTCCGTAATTCACATACTTCACCACCATCCAAAGTATAAACCCTGAAACAGGGATAGTTCTTCCCTGGGCGATTCACTGTCCCAGCCGCCCAAAGAACATAGCTCTGAATACAACTTTCCTGCCGTCAGAGTGAAGAGGTCAAAGATCCGTCCAGCCACCTGCTGGCGCACGTGGAGCACTGGGCGTCTTGGACAGCCTAGTATAGCACGTCTGAGGCTCCTCCTCCTCGCTAGGGAAGGCCGATATTGCAGGTCCAGGTCCACTATACTTCTGCGGAACCGTAAACGTGGGATCACTCCAGACCCTTACCAGGAGGGGAATGCACATCTAGAACACGGCTATAGCCTGCTTGGGTACCTGAGAGTGAACTTAATGCTAGAGTTGATTTAATTCAATTTAATTTTATTTCGTTTTTTTTTCCCATTTTATTTTGTTTTATTTCATTTCATTTCGTGTTATTTTGTTTTATTTCATTTCTTTTCATTTTATTTTGTTTTATTTCATTTCATTTTTATTTTCTTTTGCTTTATTTCATTTTTATCTTACTTTATTTTGTTTTGTTTTATTTTCTCACTTATTTCAGAACGGAACAGGCACGACCAAAATAGAAAAGATTTAGAAAGTTTCTCCCTACTCAGTTTGGCGAACAAAATAGTGTTGAATGTTAAGGAAGAAGCGATTTTCCACAAAAGAAAAAAAAAGATACCAACTGTTGCTCAGTTTCGACGTGGGATGGTTGGGTGGGGCCAGGTGTAATTAAACCCTACCTTGCCGCCGCGCTTGACGTTCACAGCCTGAGGATCAGGACGCAGTGTGTGCAGGGTACAGAGCTCTGCGTCCTAATCGTAGGGAAGAGTGCATATTGTACAAATCACGAGGCCCATCACAGAAATTAACTTTTTTTTTTTTAAAGGACAGATTAACAGAAAAAATAAACAACCACGTAAGTGTTTGAATCATCTTTTCCATTAGAATCCATTTTATTGATAAACAAGATCAATATTGATTGAAACGACGAAAGGTCAAAGCGAAAATCCCAGGGAAAAAAAACGAACAAACAAAAAAGCGTTATCTGATTAGACAACCGAACCGCTGCCAAATCCACTTTCGACGTGGTCTGCAACGGCGCTCTCAGCTGACTGCGCCGTTTAGCACGTTCCAGCTAGCCAGGTAACAGGTGCGGAATTTCAGCTCGCCTCGGTTGCACAGTCGGAAATCGTGAAAAACTGGTCGAGAATAAGGACTATGTTGAAAATAAATAGGGCCGCAAAAACAAACGTTCAAGAGAGAGAGAGGAGAGAGAGAGAGAGAGAGAGAGAGAGAGAGAGAATAAAATAAATGAAGCGAGTTAAAAAAAATCGGCCTGTGACATGATGATTAGAATTCATCAAGTGAGCCTAGTTGTGCACCTCTTTAAGGCGTTGTATAGGTATATGCATTTTAGCACTCCAGAATCCAGAAGCACAGGACAATAAATAAGAGAATATAATTCTTCTCATTTGTATTTTTGCATACACGACATAGCATATAAATATTTCTAGAATTTGCATATTGGTACTGGTTGGATTTGGTGTGTGTTATTTTGAATTTGAGTCTTGTCAGAAAACTTTCCATATGCCTACCAGTATTGCTTTTGAAGAGATTTCTGTAAACAAGGAGATATTTGAAAGAATCTATAAAATGAATATTGCTCAGTACCTGCTCAGATATGTTTTCATACCATTATGTCATCGATTATCAATCAGTCTTTGCCGCAGGTGTTTTTTACGTACGCATTAACATTTACTGCATCTTGATTAATCCAGACAAACCCAAGTCCATCACTAAAAGAGTACCTGAAACCCATGACAGTTTATCACAATATTTTAATTCTAGCGGCTTGTTTTATGCGTTATGTCGTAATTTTTTGTACTTTTTTCCCCATCCACCATGTACGTAAGTAGCACATCAGCATGTCAACGAGAGAGAGAGAGAGAGAGAGAGAGAGAGTGGTGGGGGAGAGAGAGAGAGGAGTGGTGGGGGAGAGAGAGAGAGAGAGGGAGGGAGAGAGAGAGAGAGAGAGGGAGGGAGAGAGAGAGAGGAGGGAGAGAGAGAGAGAGAGAGAGAGAGAGAGAGAGAGAGAGAGATTGATCATCTTTATTCCCAAGGGTAACAGATTAGCAAGAAGATGTGGGTTTTTTTTTTATTCATTTAGCCCTGGCCCCTTCAGAGACTAAGCATACATACAAACACACCAACGCTCTTACACAACATAGAACGAATCATAACAGGAACAGTGATGGGTCATGTTAGCATGAAAAAATATGTATACACACTGGAACTGTCTGTCTGTCTGTT
>CM065738.1:32685911-32693411 GCA_033310375.1 Conus canariensis | reverse complement strand
ACCCTGGGACTAGCGATCCAATAACAAACACATGCACAAACAATGAAACATGTTCTGCATTAGTGACACTGCCAGTTTGATGTAAGCTTCTGATGTTGCCTGATGATGAAACGTCCGATACCGTATCACTGTGTGGGACGCAAATGAAGGGAGTTTCTTTGCACCAGGTATCTGGCCACCTACTCTGCCCACCCCCACCCCACCCCACCCCCTTCCTCCCTCCCCGTGCCGTTCCCTCCCTCCCCTTTCAACCCCCTCCCCCCCCCACACACACACATATTTCCCCCCATTTTGTTTTTGTTTGTTTTGCTCTTATCTAGACTTCCTCGAACAAACAACAAAAACAACAAACAAAAAACAAAACCAAGAAAAAGCAGAGAGAGAGAGAGAGAGAGAGAGAGAATGGTATTCACGTTCACAATTTTGTGACACGCTTTCATTAAATCAGTTTTATAAATAAATGAATAAATACCCAATGGAAAGAAAACAATAGATTGTAGTTTTGGTAGAAAGTTTGAGGCCGTACACCTGCCTCCTTGCTGTCACCTGTGGTTTTACACATGTGTGTCTGTTTGTCTGTCTGAGTGAGTTTTTCTTTCTCTCTTTTTTTTTTTCCTTCTTGTTACGTCTACATACCTTCTTGTCCGTTCCGCTTTTTCCCTGATACTGGTTGCCTGCTATTGCCCACGTCCAGAACAAACACTGACAGGTCATTCTCTGATCAAGCCTCGACTACCAGGAACAAATTACCTCTATGTCTCTCAGACACTGACACTGCCTCTCTTTCTCAGACACTTAGATTGCCTCTGTCTCTCAGACATATAGACTGCCTTTCTCAGACACTGAGATTGCCTCTGTCTCTCAGTCACTTCGACTGCCTCTGTCTCTCAGACATATAGACTGCCTTTCTTAGACACTGAGATTGCCTCTGTCTCTCAGTCACTTCGACTGCCTCTGTCTCTCGGACATACAGATTGCCTCTGTCTCTCAGACATATAGACTGCCTTTCTCAGACACTGAGATTGCCTCTGTCTCTCAGTCACTTCGACTGCCTCTGTCTCTCGGACATACAGATTGCCTGTGTCTCTCAGACATATAGACTGCCTTTCTCAGACACTGAGATTGCCTCTGTTTCTCAGTCACTTAGACTGCCTCTGTCTCTCAGACAACTAGATTGCCTCTGTCTCTCAGACATATAGACTGCCTTTCTTAGACACTGAGATTGCCTCTGTCTCTCAGTCACTTAGACTGTCTCTGTCTCTCAGACATACGGATTGCCTTCTTAGACACTGAGATTGCCTCTGTCTCTCAGACACTTAGTTTGCCTCTGTCTCTCAGACATATAGATTGCCTTTCTCAGACACTGAGATTGTCTCTGTCTCTCAGTCACTTCGACTGCCTCTGTCTCTCGGACATACAGATTGCCTTTCTTAGACACTGAGATTGCCTCTGTCTCTCAGACATACGGATTGCCTTTCTTAGATACTGAGATTGCCTCTGTCTCTCAGACACTCAGATTGCCTCTTGTCTCTCAGACACACAGATTGCCTTTCTTATACACTGAGATTGCCTCTGTCTCTCAGACATACAGATTGCCTTTCTTAGACACTGAGATTGCCTCTGTCTCTCAGATATATAGATTCTCTGTCTCTCAGACACTTAGATTGCCTCTGTCTCTCAGACACTTAGATTGCCCCTGTCTCTCAGACACTTAGATTGCCTCTGTCTCTCAGACACTTAGATTGCCTCTGTCTCTCAGACACTTAGATTGCCACTGTCTCTCAGATATATAGATTCTCTGTCTCTCAGACACTTAGATTGCCTCTGTCTCTCAGACACTTAGATTGCCTCTGTCTCTCAGACACTTAGGTTGCCTTTGTCTCTCAGACACTTAGATTGCCTCTGTCTCTCAGACACTTAGATTGCCTCTGTCTCTCAGACACTGACATTGCCTCTGTCTCTCAAGACACTTAGATTGCCTCTGTCTCTCAGACACTTAGATTACCTCTGTCTCTCAAGACACTTAGGTTGCCTTTGTCTCTCAGACACTTAGATTGCCTCTGTCTCTCAAGACACTTAGATTGCCTCTGTCTCTCAGACACTGACATTGCCTCTGCCTCTCAGACACTTAGATTGCCTCTGTCTCTCAGACACTTAGATTGCCTCTGTCTCTCAGACACTTAGATTGCCTCTGTCTCTCAGACACTTAGGTTGCCTTTGTCTCTCAGACACTGACATTGTCTCTGTCTCTCAGACACTCAGACTATTTAACTATATTAAAAGACAGGCTTAAAAACACTTATGTATCATACAGTGTATGTGACGTATGCATTGTTATATGTCGATTGAACATATAGCCTATGGGTATAGTTATTTCTGGCTGTACATTACGTGTATGCCCTCGTGTATGTCTCTTCACATGTGAATTATGTGCGAATGAATGATTGAATGCAAGAAAGTCGTCACATAGTTTCTATGAACTGCCGCGAGTAAGTCTCCAGAACGTTCAGTAAACTAATATACAGTATTGTTGTCATTACCATTTATCGTTACATCTCTGACGTAAACGAGATAAATGTTGTCTTGAAGAGGTTACAGGTGAAAAGGGAAATAATTTCTTTCCGGTTGCAGGTGAGAAAGGAAATTATTTATTTTTTTTTTTTGGCACCATGATATGCAAATACATATTTACAACAAACAAAGGCCAAACGATTGGTCCATTGCATTGAGATGTTACAATTCTCCAATCCAATTCAGGTATATACAGCAATCTGTGGAAAAATATCAGAAGGTATCAACGTTTCTGTATGTCGTTATTTTCATCTATTACTTTCTAGAAGATTCTGGTATGGATACCACTTTTTACGAAATTCTGTGAATCGCGTTTCCTTGCAATGCATATATTTGTTGATTTTATATTTGTTGTTCAACTCATCCAAAAAGTGTTTGAGATTAGGTTTGACCTGACTGATTTTGCATTTATACATACAAATATTTAGCAAACAGGATGATTTGATCAAACTCTTCGTCTGTATAAGAAGTATTTTTGTTAGTTATGTCATGTTCTTTCACTCCCACCCCCCACCCCCAAGTGCACCAACAGAAACGTTCTGTGATTGTTAGCCATGTTTTACGGGCTGTCGTCCCCTGTGCACACGCACACTATTCAATGTACTGCACGATTCAACGCCCATCTTGCGCCAAATCGAGAAGATAACTGATCGCTCATTCTTCGTTTTCATTGTCCTGAATGTTGTGTTCATCTTAATCTGAAGAAGCCTAAGAGGTCGAAACGCGCCTTGTGTTGTCTTGCGTCGAATTTGAGAAAATAAGTGCTCGCTCGTTCTTCGTTTTCATTGTCCTGAATGTTTTCATCGTAACCTGAAGAAGACCTGAGAGTTCGAAACTCGTCGTGTGATGTCTTGCATCGAATTTGACAAAGTAAGTGATCGCTCGTTCTTCGTTTTCGTTGTCCCGGTTGTTGTCTTCATCTCGCCTGAAGAAGACGTAAGAAGTCGAAACGCGTCGTGGTGTCGTAATTTGTTAGTCCCTGTTAAATGGCGGATTATACTTTAAATCCCGTTTTTCAACAAAAAAACAAACAAAAAAACAAAAAAAGACTTAAGAGGTCGAAACGCATCGTGTGTTGTCTTGCGATGTGTTTCTCCCTGTTAACTGGCGGAATTTACTTTAAATTCTGTTGTTTTTTTTTTATTATGATTATTTAAATTCCGTTTTTTTTTTCCAATCTGTCTCTAAGACTTAAGATATAAGACTTAAGATTCCTTCTGTCTCTCAGACATGCAAATTCCCTCTGTTTCTCACACATAATAGATTGCCTCTGTTAATCCCCTGGCTCTCTGTCTCTGTCTCTCTCTGACTCTCTGTCTCTTTCTTTCTCCCTCTCCCCCCCCTCTCTCCCTCTCTCTCTCCCCTCTCTCTCCCTTTCTCTCTCTCTCTCTCTCTCTCCTCGCCCCTCTCCATCTCTCTCTCTCCCTCTCTGTCTCTCCCCCCCCCCACCCTCTCTTTCTCTGCAGGTGTCGTGCATCTTCATCCCGGTTATCGTGCTGGGCTACTGCTACACCGGCATGTTCCGCGCCATCCGCGCCCACTCCAAGCGGCTGCAGCAGAACTCCACCCTGGAGCAGGACACCATCCTGGCCCAGCAGAAGAAGGTGACCATCACGCTGTTCATCGTGCTGGCCGCCTTCGTGGTGTGCGCGCTGCCCTTCAACCTGTACACCACCTACGCCACCATCCAGAAGGACAAGCACTTCTCGCCCTACCTTAACCCTGTGGTGAGTTTTTTTTGATTTTTTTTTTTTACGTCATTTACTTACTAGCACACCGTACCACCACCACGCTGGCTGGGCCGGCCATGCTGCAGCTTTTGGGGGGATGGGGTGGGGTGGGGTGGGGGTGGGGGTGGGGGCTGTATGTGGTCTTTTGTTTTCTCTGTCTCTGTCTGTCTGTCTCTGTCTTTTTTCTGTCTGTCTGTCCGTCGGTCGGTCGGTCGGTCTCTCTGTCTGTCTGTCTGTCTCTCTGTCTGTCTCTCTGTCTCTGTCTCTGTCTCTCTCTCTCTCTCTCTGTGCCTCTCTGTCTGTCTGTCTGTCTCTCTCTTTCTCTGTTTGTCTGTCTGTCCATCGGTCAGTCTGTCTGTCTGTCTGTCTCTCTCTCTCTCTCTCTCTGACCTCTCTCTCTCTGCCTCTCTGTCTGTCTGTCTGTCTGTCTGTCTATCTGTCTGTCTGTTTCTCTCTCTCTCTTTCTCTCTCTTTTCTGTCTCTCGCTATGTCTCTGTCGATCTGTCTCTGTCTGTCTGTCTGTCTGTCTGTCTCCCCCCCCCCCCCCCCCACTTCTCCTTCCTGATCCTCTTTGCAATATTTTTGTTGTCAGCTTCTCTTTTTCTTTTAGTAGTAAAGCTGATTCTCTCAGTCTCGCTGTCTCTCTCTGTCGCTCTCTCTGTCTCTGTCTCTGTGTTGGTCTATCCCAACTCTCTCTCACTGTCTTTGCTCTCTCTCTCTCTCTCTCTCTCTCCTCTCTCTCTCTCTCTCTCTCTCTCTGTCAGTATGTCTCTGTCTGTCTGTCTGTCTGTCTATCTGTCCCAAGTCTAAGTGTGTGTGTGTGTGTGTGTGTGGGGGGGGGGGGTATGTCTCTGTCTGTCTGTCTGTCACTCTCTCTCTCTCTCTTTTTCCTGTTCTTTTTCCACTTTAATCTCTCTCTCTCTCTCTCTCTCTCTCTCTCTCTCTCTTTCTCTCACACGCACAGATACACACATACGCGCGCGCGCACACACATATGCACATACACAAACATACGCGCGCACGCACGCAAGCACCCACGCACGCACGCACGCACGCTCGCACGCACACACGCACGCGCACACACACACTGAGACAGACACACACACACACACACACACACACACACACACACAACACACACAATTTTTTTCTTTTTTTGTTATCTTACTTTTTAAATTTCCTTTTTCCTTGAATAAAGCATAATCTCTGTCTATCTATGTGTCTGTCTCTCTGTCTTACTGTCTGTCTGTTGGTCTCTCTCTTCTCTCTCTCTCTCGCTCTCTCCCTCTGTCTCTTCTGTCTCCATTCTTCTCTCTCACTTTTCCTTTTCGTTATTGTTACTTTTTAGTAGAAATATAAATGAAGCAGAATCTCTCTCTGATTATCTGTCTGTCTCTGTCTCTGCCTCTCTCTGTCACTCTCTCTCTCTCTCTCTCTCTCTCCTCTCTCCTCTCTCTCTCTCTCTCTCTCTCTCTCTCTCTCTCTCTCTTTCTGTTTGCCTCTGTCCGTCTGTCTGTCTGTCTGTCTAACTCTGTATTTTTTCTGTTGTTGTTTCTGATGTTTCTTTTTTGCTTTTATAATCCGTCTCTCTCTCTCTCTCTCCTCTCTCTCTCTCTCTCCTCTCTCTCTCTCTCTCTCTCTCTCTCTCATTTATATTAACAATATCCATCTCCATATTAAATCCACATGTGAACTCTTTGCATGTGAGACCACAGTTTACGGAAATTACTCTGACATTGCCATTCTTGCCATTTTTGTTCAAGAAAATGTCAAGTATCTCGTTAAAGAAACTGATCTCATATACATGTCGCTTCACGTTCATCATGTTTTAAAATGCTTATTTCAACCAAAGTTCTTCCTCCCCCCCCTCCCCCCCCCAAATCTGTCAACGTTTGCCCCACAATTCCTTAAAATGTTCCTGTTGAACAGGTTACACATCATAATTAAATTACTTGGAAAAAACTGGTAATTACAGTATAACTTCTTTGCGTGAAAGCATTTCTCAGAAAGCCTATCACCTCTCCAAACACGTCCTTGACCTTCATTCATACACGTCATTTTTGTACTCCCAGTTCTTAAAGAACAGGGAGTACTTTAGAATGGGAACGAAGAAATGCTGTCGGTGTGTGTGTGTCTGTGTGTCTGTCTGTCTGTGTGTGTGTGTGTCTGTCTGTCTGTGTGTCCGTGGTCAAAATGTGTTCCACTCGCTCCAGACAAAACTTCTGGGTCGATCTTTCTGAAAATTTGTAGGTATGTTCATTATGGGTCAAGGATGATGCCCGATGTTTTAGTTTACCGTTACAGCCGTTACTAACGGCTGTGACGGCCTGTAACGCTTTTTCTTCTTTATGGAATATCTCCGAAAGTACTTGGCCGATCTTTGTGAAAATTAGCAGGTATGTTCATTATGGGTCACGGATGATGCCCGATGTTTTAGTTTACCCCGTTACAGCCGTTACTAACGGCTGTAACGGCCTGTAACGCTTTTTCTTCTTTATGGAATATCTCAGAAAGTACGTGGCTGATCTTTGTGAAAATTAGCAGGTATGTTCATTATGGGTCACGAATGATGCCCGATGTTTTAGTTTACCCCGTTATAGCCGTTACTAACGGCTGTAACGGCCTGTAACGGTTTTTCTTCTTTATAGAATATCTCAGAAAGCACTTGGTCGATCTTTCTGAAAATTTGTAGGTATGTTCATTATGGGTCACAAATAATGTCCGATGTTTTAGTTTACCGTTATACTGTTACTAACAGCTGTAACGGCCTGTAACGCCTTTTCTTCTTCATGGTATATCTCAGAAAGTACTTGGCCGATCTTTGTGAACATTAGCAGTTATGTTCATTATGGGTCACGAATAATGCCCGGTGTTTTAGTTTACCGTTATAGCCGTTACTAACGACTGTAACAGCCTGTAACGGTTGTTTTTCTTCATGGAATATCTCAGAAAGTACTTGGCCGATCATTGTGAAAATTAGCAGGTATGTTCATTATGGATCAAGGATGATGCCCGATGTTTTAGTTTACCGTTATAGCATTACTAACGGATGTAACGGCCTGTAACGTTTTTTTTTTTCTTTATGGACTATCTCAGAAAGTACTTGGCCGATCTTTGTGAATATTAGCAGGTATGTTCACTATGGGTTACGGATGATGCCCGATGTTTTAGTTTACCGTTATAGCCGTTACTAACGGCT
>CM065738.1:32675911-32680911 GCA_033310375.1 Conus canariensis | reverse complement strand
TGTTTGGTTGTTTGTTTCTCTATAACCTCCTTCGTTTCAGACGTGCATCGTGTGGACGTTTCCTCTGACGTCAGGATCTAACTCGTCGGCTGTCATGCTGTTTGTTTGTTTGTTTGTTTGTTTTTGCCCTCTGTAACTTTGTTTTGTTTGTTTGTTTGTTTGTTTTTCTATCACTTCTTTCATTTGTTTGTTTGTTTTGTGTGTCTGACTGATTTCCCAAAGTCATGTTCGTAGCTGAGGCATCAGAGTGGTTCTGGACTGTCATGACCTCAAGGCTGTCAGTGTATGTGTGTAGCAGTTCCCGAATGTTGCATGTGACAGCGGTGGGTCCTCAATTAAAACCATCGCCCCCTGTCTTCTCCCCTCTCCCCTCTCCCCCTTCCTCTCCCAGTCTTTGTCCATTCCATGTTGACGGGTTCATATCCATAAGCCCACCAGTGATTCAGACAGGGAGGCCCATAGATATGGATTTAAAAGAGGGGAAAAAATGTGTGGGGATGGGGTGTTAGCTTTGGACAAAGAAGGATTAACATTTTCATTATTCATACACAACAAGACACACCACAAGCAAAACCGATAGCAAGGTAGAAAGAAAAAAGAAAGAAAAAGAAAAAAAACATTCTGGGTAGAGCTGTCTGGTTGAGGATCTGCATTATCCCTCCCTGCTGTTTTCTTCTTCTTCTTCTTCTTCTTCTTCTTCTTCTTCTTCTTCCCTGTTTCTGTGAACAGGTTCTTGGTAATGGAGCTGATCCCTCCCCCCCCACCTCCACCCCCCCACCCCAGCCTTACTATCCCTTTCTTCCCCTCCATCCCTCCACTGTCCTACCACCCTCTCCTCCTCTCCCCTTCTCCTCATCCACGTCCTATTCCCCCCCCCCACTCCTCCCGCTCTTCTTCTCATTCCTCCATTCACCCCCCCTCCCCTTTTCCCCTTCCCCTCTTCTCTACCTACCCCCTTCCGTCCAACCACCGTCCACACTCCCTGTTCTTATCTCCCGCCCCCCCCCCCCTCCCTTCCATTCCTGTCCGCTCCCCTCTCTTCTCGTCTGTTCCCTCCCCTCTACCTTCCCCCCCCCCTCTCATTCCCGTTGTTATCCTTTTCTCCCTCCCCCTCCTCCCCCCTCTCCCACGTCCTTCCCTCCTTTACCTACCGCTCTCCTCTATTCAACCTTCATTCACCCCCTCCCCCCCCCCTCTCCCCCATTCCTATCTCATCTGAGCCACCCCTTTTCCCCACGTCCCTCTCCTTTCGTCCACCCTCTTCTACTTACTTCCCTTTTTCTCTCCTCTACTCCACTCCCCCCCCCCCCCCCCCCCCCCCGCGCTCCCCCCCCCCCCAGGACTCCCCCCACTCCTCCTCCCACTTGCTTCCCTCGCTTCAAATGTACCCCCTCCCACCTCCCGCTCTCCTCTCTTCTTAACGGATTCATACTCCACTCTCCTTGGAAATAGCCAAACGTTTGGGCTAAGATCTGTATGAAATGAAGCAGGAATGTGAATGTGAATGTGTGTGTGTGTGTGTGTGTGTGTGTGTGTGTGTGTGTGTATGGGGTGTGTGTGTGTGGTTGTGTGTATTGTGTGTGGGGGGTGGGGGTGGAGGGGGTGCGTGTGTGTGTGTGTTGGTGCTGTGTGATGGTGTGTGTGTTTGTGTGTGTGTGTGTGTGTGTGGGGGGGGGGGGGGTAGGTGACCTGCGTCATTATTCTAGGGAAAAGTTCGGGTGTCGCGTGACCGTGCAATGACAGAAGATCGAAGTATCTTTCGAGGTTGTCAGAAGCAGCAAGGTTGAAAGATCGGGGCACTGATAGGCACCATCCACACTCGCATATAACTTGGCAGATGTTCTCTCCGACATCCAGCTTGTTGTACAGTTTTAAAGTCATCAACTGCAACATCAAAAAAAAAAAAAAAGAAAAAAAGAAAGAAAGAAAAAAGAAGAAGAAGAAAAAAAGAAAGAAAAGCAATTGTTTGAATCGGGCTTTTTTGCCCCCACTAAGGAAAATGGACAGAAAAGTTATAGGGCCTCCTACATCTCCATCACACAGAAGAGTCTTCCAGGTCACGTGGGCCCACGTGAGCAGTCTACAGCTTTTTGTCTTGAACTTGAGAAAGAAACTCTCTAAACAATCTTGGCTTCAGCAAGGAGACTTCAGTGTGTGCTTACCAGTCCTTACACGCCGTAACACCACCTACACTATGAGACCACGATAGGTGAGTTAAAGATCAATAGATGAGGAAGAAAGAGTTTGGATAGGGACTCACAGGCACGACAGCTGATGCTTGATCTACGCAGTCAATCAGCGTGCTGGTCAAGTTTTGAATGAGTGCTAGTTAACTTGGTCTGAGTGCTAGTTAACTTGGTCTGAGTGCTAGCTAACTTGGTCTGAGTTGCTAGCTAACTTGGTCTGAGTTGCTAGCTAACTTGGTCTGAGTGCTAGCTAACTTGGTCTGAGTGCCAGCTAACTTGGTCTGAGTCCTAGTTAACTTGGTCTGAGTGCTAGCTAACTTGGTCTGAGTGGCTAGCTGATTTGGTCTGAGTGGCTAGCTAACTTGGTCTGAGTTGCTAACTAACTTGGTCTGAGTTGCTAACTAACTTGGTCTGAGCCACAGGTCTCTGCCTAGAAGTTGGCCTTACTACCGGGTTTGTTTGTTCAAGGTTTTGTGGACTTTGGGTTTTCCATACAGGATTTGGTTATCACGAGTAATGCCGTCCAACTTACAAACCGACCACCTGTAAGGGTCCTCATCTTCAGTCTCTTGTTCACAGAATCTTCTGTGAGATGTACCAAAACGTCGTTGATGTTCCAGACAAACTCTATGAGAAGCCAGCTGTGATCTGCAGTGGTGTCTGCTGTGACAGCACTTCTTGCTGTTCCCGCTTTGGTAGAGGGACTTTCAGGTTTTTGTTTTTTAAAAAAAAAGGGAGAAAAAAGCTGTCCCTTGTAACTTTGGTAGTGACAGCATCCACACACAGAGCTTTTCTGGGAATGTTTTGCTTTTACTGAAATATTTTTAAAAAGGTTTAAAAAGAACTATTTGTGAGTCCGCCACACAACAGGGACAAACAAATGACAAGACAAAACACGACGCGTTTCGACCTCCTAGGTCTTCTTCAGGCAAGATAAACGACATTTAGGTTAACGAAAACGAAGAACGACCAATCACTTGTCAAACTGAGCGTTAGATGGGCGTTGAAAAAAAAAGTGGCTGACCTCTGCAAAACCCTTTCTTCACGCCCCCACCCCCACCCCCCACCAACATACCTTTCCTATAATCATTTATCAGTCAGCGCACTTTCCAGGTGGCAGAGTGTGTCCACCTGCTGCTTGAATATCTGCAGGAATGCTAGCCAGAAAAGAGCCAGAAAAGGGTTCTGCGGTGCTAAGGAATAAAAGGACTGGGACTGAACGGGAAACATGAGATTCAGAAAATGAAGTGCAGAGATTAGAGCATGAGGAGAAGGCCTCCTGTCCCTGCTGCTCTGGCTCCGTCACTCATCATTGCCAGAGATTACTATGGACAGCAGAACTGTGCTCCATCTCTCTGTTTCTCTCTCTCTCCCCTCTCTCTCTCTCTCTTTTCTATCTTGACCTCACTCTCCTCTCCCTCCCTCCCCCTCCCCCTTTTTATTCTCTATTCTGCCTCTTCCTCTTTCTCTTTCTTGCTTGCTCTTTCCTCTCTTTTCTTTCTTTCTTTCTCTCTGTCTCTGTCTCTGTCTCTGTCTCTGTCTCTCTCTCTCTCTCTCTCTCTCTCTCTCTCTCTTTTCTCTCACTCCCTCTCTCTCTTTCTATCTTTCTTGCTTTCTCTCTTCTCTCTCTCTCTCTCTCTCTCTCCTCTCTCTCTCCTCTCTCTCTCTCTCTCTCCCTCCCTCTCTCTCGCTCGCTCTCTGTCACTGTTTCTTTCTCTTCTTTTTTTTTTTCTCTCTGTCTGTCCGTCTGTCTGTGTGTGGCTCTTCTCTCTCTCTCGCTCTCTCTCTCTCTCTCTCTCTCTCTCTCTCTCTCTCTCTCTCTCTCTTCACTCTCTCTCTGTCTGTCCGTCTGTCCGTCTGTCTGTCTGTGTGTGGCTCTTCTGTCTCGCTCTCTCTCTCATTCTCTGTCACTCTCTGTCACTCTCTCCTCTCTCCCTCTCACCTCCCCCCCCTCTCTCTCTCTTTCTCTCTTACTTTGTATGCGCGCGCGCGCGCGTGTGCGTGTTTGTGTGTGCTTGTGTGCGTGCGTGTATGTGTGTACCAGTGAGTGTGTGTGTGTTTAAGTGCGTGCTTGCTTCCTTGCCTGGGTGCCTGTCTGTGTGCCTGCGCTGCCTGTGTGTGTGTGTGTGTGTGTGTGTGTGTGTGTGTGTGTGTGTGTGTGTGTGTGTGTGTGTGTGTGTGTGAGAGAGAGAGAGAGAGAGAGAGACAGAGACACAGAGAGAGAGAGACAGAGAGAGAGAGAGAGAGAGAGAGACGGACAGGCAGAAAGAGAGAGTGTGCGTGCGCGCACGCCTGCTTGCTTGCCTGCGTGCCTGTTTGTATGCCTGCCTCTGCGTCTCTCTCTCTCTCTCTCTCTCTCTCTCTCTCTCTCTGTGCCTTTGTGTATGAGACAGAGAAAGAGGGGGGGGGGGGGGGGGGGGGGGGGGGGAGAGACTGGTAAGCAGTAAACGTTGAGTAAGATGAGGTCGTCCCCCAGGCAGGCGGCGGTGGTATTAGTGCTGAAGATAAGCCTGCAGGGGCCCTGGCTCCCCCCCCCCCCCCCCCCCCCCTAACCAGGGCAGCTGCTCTGAACCCACACTGCTGCTTTTAGAAGGCGATGCCAAAGTGCCCAGCTCCTGTATAAACTGAAGAGAGAAGAGACTCATACCGGTCCTAATTGTCAGACTAAAAGCCGGCCTCTCACAACGATGAATGTATGGGAGCGTAGTGGCATCAGAAGATGATAACATCGGTTTGTTTGTTTGTTTGTTTTTTTGTTTTTTTTTACTTCAGTTTGCCCCCAAAGGACAAAAAAGAGTATTCGGAAAACGTCAA
>CM065738.1:32665911-32670911 GCA_033310375.1 Conus canariensis | reverse complement strand
ACCTCCACCATTCTCCCCATCCACTCCCCCGCCTCCTCTGCGTTATACACACGCACACACCATCTCCCCCAAATCCCTCCCCTTCTCCCATCGCTGCTGCGCATCGTTTTGAAGACTACACTTGAGTCTTAAATGTGAAATTGTGCTGCTCTTCTATCCTACCTTCTCTACCATCCCTCACCTCCCCTGCCCCCCCCCTTCCCCCCCCCCCCCCCCCCCCCCTCCCCGCCCCCCCCCCCCTACTCCCGCCCTACTCTCCCTACACCCAGCTGTCCCTCTCCCTCTTTCCCAGCTCATCAACTTTCTGAACAGTGTAATATAGGTGGGAATAGTTCATTGCAGATTCTGATTCAATATGGTTGGGGGTGGGAGGTAGGATGGGATGGGAAGGTGATCATCAAAGCCTTCTGATGTTTATTCGCAGAAGTCTGTCCACTTAAGAATGGACGAAAATCTACCACGCACAGCGCTCTTTGTGGGCACATTTTATCGCTTGAACAAATACATGCCAATTTTCCGAAAATTGATGATTCGCTTATAGTGTGAACGAAACGATCAAATCTTGTTATTTTTCTTTGAAGAAGAGGTAAAATTTGGCTCCTTTTTTTTTAAAAACTTATTCCTGCAACCCATTAAATGCTTACTCAGGACTGTGCATCATTAATTTGACTTTACAGGTTGAACTATAACTCTTTGCTGCCTCCCATGTGAACCCTTTTCATTCACCGAAGTGTAGAAAACTCTTACAGAGAATTCAAGAACAAGTAGAGTAACTCTTGCTCCCTTGATGAAATGAATTGTCGCCCATAACTCCAAACGAATGCTGCTTACGACACACCCTATCGCCTGGCAGATTTAAATCCTTTCTTACAGAGAAGTGAAGTGAACCCTTCGCTCATAGAACTGAACAGAGATGTTCGAAACAACCTTGAAAAGCTCTCCTCTGCTACTCCAGGAAGTGATCCTTCCTCTGGTACAGGAGAGTGAGAATGCTGATCGTTTCGTCCACCAATCAGAGAATGTTACTATTTCTGGCGCAGTAAGAAAGAAATTTATGTTTGAACGTAACGAGAAAGGTTACAAGTTTGACCTCTTGCCGTTGAAGACAACATTGATCTTGTTTGTATTGAAAAACGAAGTGGATTCTACATGCGGAAAAAAAAAGCCCTCTTAAAGGCACGGTAATTGAAATTTCGTCTTTTGTTTTTCCATCTGTCACTCTCTTATATGTGTGTAGAGGGGGTTGGAGGGGAGGGAAGGGGACGGGGGCAACCTGATTCACCGGACTTTGTCCAGTTCCCGTGTGACTGTTACAGCCTGACAAGACCGGTTTCCTTTTGTTTTTTTTTTTTCTTTTTTTTTTTCTTTGTTTTTTTTTCTTTTTTTTTCTTTTTTTGTTTGTTCTTGACCTGTTGATAGCTGTATACTGTTGCTTAACAAGACTGGTTTTCTTTTTTTTCTTCTTCTTTTTTTTTTTTAACCTTTCATAACCCTGCCTCTAACTTGGTTCCTGTCCATGGCATGACAAGCCGGTCTTGCCAACGCTCGTTCCAGACCTGGGTATCAGGCTGATGCCAAATGAATGAATGAATGGATGAACGTCTGGTCCTTGGCACTGTGAGCTTGTTTGCACCACCGCAGTGGAGTGTGTAGTTGGTTGGTTGGTGTTGAAGACGCAGACTTTGGTCATGCGTGATGGTTTTGCGTTTTTACATCATCTCTCTCTCTCTCTCTCTCTCTCTCTCTCTCTCTCTCTCTCTCTGTGGCTGCCCTTGTTACCTGCGTGCATGGCTTCCCCGCTCGACTGCCCTCGCCGCCGCTGCCTGGGTTTGCAGGCGGTCGCGCTCAGCGATGCGTGGAGTCGGTGCATCTGAGGTCCACCGCCGCATGACTTCCACTCCACTCCTGCCCAGCCCCCCCTCCCCCCCCCCCCCCCCTCCACTCTCCACCCGGCCTGTGCATGGCTCTGTCATGCTCTGAGCCCCTGTCTGTCCTGCTGCAGGTCATTGACTAATCCTTCATCAAAGTCCTGGTCTTTCAAACACCAGTGTTGGCCATGTTGCTTGTGGTGATTGCGCACCCGTGTTCTTCTGTTGGCGTTCTTTTTATCTGGTCTGATTTGATGGCACCTTTGCCGGTCGCGGTCCAGTTTGACCGCTCCACACGTGTTTGTGTTTTGGGCTGATTGTACAAGTGCCGCTCGGCGTTCTTTTTGTGTTCCCTTTCGACTTGCTGTTGTATTTTCGCTGAAAAAGTTTGGAGACTGAAGGAGTTGAATGGAAACAACCTTTAAAAGAAAAATGACTATGTCGCCGAACGAAAGTAACAAACACATCGCAAAGACGGTGTTACAGTCTTAGAATTTATTTGTTTCTTTCCTACGGCGGCATTGTCATTTTTCTTTTTTGAGTTTGCTCTGTGTTTTTTTTCGTTCAAGCATGGGTGTTCGGTGTGACTGCTTCATGTTCTGTTGTGGTCCTGTATGTGACTGCTTCATGTTCTGTTGTGGTCCCTGTGTGAGTGCTTCATGTTCTGTTGTGGTCCCTGTGTGACTGCTTCATGTTCTGTTGTGGTCCCTGTGTGACTGCTTCATGTTCTGTTGTGGTCCTGTGACTGCTTCATGTTCTGTTGTGGTCCCTGTGTGACTGCTTCATGTTCTGTTGTGGTCCCTGTGTGACTGCTTCATGTTCTGTTGTGGTCCCTGTGTGACTGCTTCATGTTCTGTTGTGGTCCCTGTGTGAGTGCTTCATGTTCTGTTTATGGTGCCTGTGTGAGTGCTTCATGTTCTGTTGTGGTCACTGTGTGACTGCCTCATGTTCTGTTGTGGTCACTGTGTGACTGCTTCATGTTCTGTTGTGGTCCCTGTGTGACTGCTTCATGTTCTGTTGTGGTCCCTGTGTGACTGCTTCATGTTCTGTTGTGGTCCCTGTGTGACTGCTTCATGTTCTGTTGTGGTCCCTGTGTCACTGCTTCATGTTCTGTTGTGGTCCCTGTGTCACTGCTTCATGTTCTGTTGTGGTCCCTGTGTCACTGCTTCATGTTCTGTTGTGGTCCCTGTGTGACTGCTTCATGTTCTGTTGTGGTCCCTGTGTGACTGCTTCATGTTCTGCTGTGGTCCCTGTGTGAGTGCTTCCTGTTCTGTTATGGTGCCTGTGTGACTGCCTTCATGTTCTGCTGTGGTCCCTGTGTGAGTGCTTCATGTTCTGCTGTGGTCCCTGTGTGACTGCCTTCATGTTCTGTTGTGGTCCCTGTGTGAGTGCTTCATGTTCTGTTATGGTGCCTGTGTGACTGCCTTCATGTTCTGCTGTGGTCCCTTTGTGACTGTCTCATGTTCTGTTGTGGTCCATGTGATTGCTTCATGTTCTGTTGTGGTCCCTGTGTGATTGCTTTCATGTTCTGTTGTGGTCCCTGTGTGACTGCTTTCATGTTCTGTTATGGTCCCTGTGTGACTGCCTCATGTTCTGTTGTGGTCCATCTGACTGCTTCATGTTCTGTTGTGGTCCCTGAGTGACTGCCTTCATGTTCTGCTGTGGTCCCTGTGTGACTGCCTCATGTGGATTGTGACTGCCTCATTAGTGATCTGGCCGTTCCATATTTTGTTGTCATCTGACTGCCCAGGTCTTGTGCGTTCCAGTTTGACTGCTCTGCTCTGTTGTTCTCTCATTGAACTGCTCCATGTGGTGTTCTGTCGTGTTTCTTTGGGACTCCTCCATGCCCCCATCGTGTTCCCTTTGAACTGCTGGGTGTTCATTTCTGTTTTCTGTTGGGTTTTTTTTTTCTGACGCTTTACTTAACGGTTTGCGTGAATGCTGTATGTGGCCACAAAGGTCTGAAGCGCTTTATTGTTGTCTGTAAGTTCTCGTTGTTTGTGGATATTCAACTTTGATCTATGCTTCTATGATTATTGTCAGTCTCATCCAAACGTTATGAAAAGGAATGCATTTAATTCACATTATAAAACAAAATCAAATTCATACTTTTTGTTTTTAGGATTAGTGTCTGATTCAAAAGGCAAACGCTTTTTCTTTCTTTTTTTTTATATACATAAGGACGAAGTGATGCTCTATAGTGATAAGGAGATGAAACGGTAGGAAATGTTCTCAGGCGGGAAAAAGGGAGAGCAGTGTGGAAGAGATAGGCTGTCTTGTTTTAAAACTTGGCAGACGGCTTTCTTTCCGTTCGTGCTTCGAGCCCACTTTGCTGTCGGCAGTTACCTCCCTGTTTATTCAAGCGACAGCTTCCTGTCACTTCTCTGTAAATGGGGGTTCTCTCTGAAACGAGTCGGCTCAAAAATAAGTGGTGAGAGAGAGAGAGAGAGAGAGGATGAGAGAGAGAGAGAGAGAGAGAGAGAGAGAGAGACAGACAGACAGACAGACAGAGAGAGCGAGAGAGAGAGAGAGAGAGAGAGAGCGTGTGTGTGTGATGTGTGTGTGGTGTGTGTGTGTGTGTGTGTGTGTGTGTGTGTGTGTGTGTGTGTAGGTCATTCGTCCATCGGCCGTTGTCATAATGATGCACATGTGAAAGGTCACCCAGTGGTATGCTTCCATGGTTCCTTTTTATGATTGATATCAAAATGTTTGCGTAGATGTCATCGGTGTCATGATTGCATGCTGCACCTTCTTCTCTTCCCTTTTTCTGTTGCATGATGAAGTATTTGACATGATTCCCTTTCATTCAATGTAGTGACTTTTGTGTTTTCTTTGTTTTTGTTGTTGATATAGTTATGTGTTAAGTAAATTGTGACCACTTTAGGGTGGTCACATTGTGTTGGATGTACTGATACGTGTACTTAGTCATCTCGTACAGTGTGTTGTGTGTAAAGAATGGAGATATTACATTGTCTTGATGATGTTGGTTCGGGTGTTTTAAACGATGTTGATATGGGAGAGTTAATGAAGTGTTTTTAGGATGTAATCAAAACGGTGATAGTATTACCTTGACAGTGAGGATGTTGATGAGGATGTTTGCAGGTGATAGTATTACATTGACAATGAGATGTT
>CM065738.1:32643076-32663076 GCA_033310375.1 Conus canariensis | reverse complement strand
ATCTGCCATATGTATCGAGTAGTGTACCATTGTGTGATAACGTATGATAAAAGTGAATCTGCCATATGTACCGGTTAGTGTAGCATTGTGTGATCTGTATGATAAAAGTGAATCTGCTATATAATTATACCGATTAGTTTTAGCATTGTGTGATCTGTATGACAAAAGTGAATTTCCCATATGTACCGGTTAGTGTAGCATTGTGTGATCTGAAATGATAAGTTTGAATCTGCCATAATGTACCGGTTAGTGTAGCATTGTGGTGATCTGTATCATAAGTTTGAATCTGCCGTAATGTACCGGTTAGTATAGTATTGTGTGATACGTATGATAAAAGTGAATGGACTGTCTGTACCAGCTTGCGTAGCATTGTGTGATACGTGTGATGTAGATGAATCGGCTGTCTGCGCTGGTGGGTTCACCGGTGCTTCTAGTCTCCTGGCACTGGCAGAGTGGGCATCGGGGTGGGGGTAGGGGGAAATTTGGGGTGGAAGGAGAGATGGGAAGGGAAGGGGGGGGGAGGAGGCGTCAGGTGACCAGGTGACAGGTGCCACCCGTTGTTGTGCAGGTCCCATGGGCACGCTGAAGTGCCGCACCGTGCACTCGGACGTGACCTAATTCTCGCTCTGTGTCCAGGTGATCGGTCTCTTTGTCTTTCAGCATCTCGTGCATGGCGGATCGTCAGCGTCCCCCACCCCCCCCTCTCTCTCCCCCTCCCCATCCCTCCCCACCCCCCCCCCTTTCCCCCCCCCCCCCCCCCCCACCTCTCCTCCCTTCCTTCCTTCTTTTAGTGCCTGCAGCAGAAAGTGCATCCGTGTGGACTTTTCCTGTGACATCAGGATCTAACTCGTCGATGTAATGCTATTGGTTTTTTTTTTTTTTTTTATTTACTTCCACTCTGTATTTTCTTTCGTTTGTTTGGTTGTTTGTTTCTCTATAACCTCCTTCGTTTCAGACGTGCATCGTGTGGACGTTTCCTCTGACGTCAGGATCTAACTCGTCGGCTGTCATGCTGTTGTTTGTTTGTTTTGTTTGTTTGTTTTTGCCCTCTGTAACTTTGTTTTGTTTTGTTTGTTTGTTTTTTTTTTCTATCACTTCTTTCATTTGTTTGTTTGTTTTTGTGTGTCTGACTGATTTCCCAAAGTCATGTTTCGTAGCTGAGGCATCAGAGTGGTTCTGGACTGTCATGACCTCAAGGCTGTCAGTGTATTGTGTGTAGCAGTTCCCGAATGTTGCATGTGACAGCGGTGGGTCCTCAATTAAAACCATCGCCCCCTGTCTTCTCCCCTCTCCCCTCTCCCCCTTCCTCTCCCAGTCTTTTGTCCATTCCATGTTGACGGGTTCATATCCATAAGCCCACCAGTGATTCAGACAGGGAGGCCCATAGATATGGATTTAAAAGAGGGGAAAAAATGTGTGGGGATGGGGTGTTAGCTTTGGACAAAGAAGGATTAACATTTTCATTATTCATACACAACAAGACACACCACAAGCAAAACCGATAGCAAGGTAGAAAGAAAAAAGAAAGAAAAAGAAAAAAAAACATTCTGGGTAGAGCTGTCTGGTTGAGGATCTGCATTATCCCTCCCTGCTGTTTCTTCTTCTTCTTCTTCTTTCTTCTTCTTCTTTCTTCTTCTTCTTCTTCTTCTTCTTCCCTGTTTCTGTGAACAGGTTCTTGGTAATGGAGCTGATCCCTCCCCCCCCACCTCCACCCCCCCACCCCAGCCTTACTATCCCTTTCTTCCCCTCCATCCCTCCACTGTCCTACCACCCTCTCCTCCTCTCCCCTTCTCCTCATCCACGTCCTATTCCCCCCCCCAACTCCTCCCGCTCTTCTTCTCATTCCTCCATTCACCCCCCCTCCCCTTTTCCCCTTCCCTCTTCTCTACCTACCCCCTTCCGTCCAACCACCGTCCACACTCCCTGTTCTTATCTCCCGTCCCCCCCCCCCCCCCTTCCATTCCTGTCCGCTCCCCTCTCTTCTCGTCTGTTCCCTCCCCTCTACCTTCCCCCCCCCCTCTCATTCCCGTTGTTATCCTTTTCTCCTCCCCCTCCTCCCCCCTCTCCCACGTCCTTCCCTCCTTTACCTACCGCTCTCCTCTATTCAACCTTCATTCACCCCCTCCCCCCCCCTCTCCCCATTCCTATCTCATCTGAGCCACCCCTTTTCCCCACGTCCCTCTCCTTTCGTCCACCCTCTTCTACTTACTTCCCTTTTTCTCTCCTCTACTCCACTCCCCCCCCCCCCCCCCCCCCGCGCTCCCCCCCCCCCCCCAGGACTCCCCCCACTCCTCCTCCCACTTGCTTCCCCGCTTCAAATGTACCCCCTCCCACCTCCCGCTCTCCTCTCTTCTTAACGGATTCATACTCCACTCTCCTTGGAAATAGCCAAACGTTTGGGCTAAGATCTGTATGAAATGAAGCAGGAATGTGAATGTGAATGTGTGTGTGTGTGTGTGTGTGTGTGTGTGTGTGTGTGTGTGTGTGTGTGTGTATGGTGTGTGTGTGTGGTTGTGTGTATTGTGTGTGGGGGTGGGGGTGGAGGGGGTGCGTGTGTGTGTGTGTTGGTGCTGTGTGATGGTGTGTGTGTTTTGTGTGTGTGGTGGGGGGGGGGGGGGGGGGGGGGGGGGTAGGTGACCTGCGTCATTATTCTAGGGAAAAGTTCGGGTGTCGCGTGACCGTGCAATGACAGAAGATCGAAGTATCTTTCGAGGTTGTCAGAAGCAGCAAGGTTGAAAGATCGGGGCACTGATAGGCACCATCCACACTCGCATATAACTTGGCAGATGTTCTCTCCGACATCCAGCTTGTTGTACAGTTTTAAAGTCATCAACTGCAACATCAAAAAAAAAAAAAAGAAAAAAAGAAAGAAAGAAAAAAAGAAGAAGAAGAAAAAAGAAAGAAAAGCAATTGTTTGAATCGGGCTTTTTTGCCCCCACTAAGGAAAATGGACAGAAAAGTTATAGGGCCTCCTACATCTCCATCACACAGAAGAGTCTTCCAGGTCACGTGGGCCCACGTGAGCAGTCTACAGCTTTTTGTCTTGAACTTGAGAAAGAAACTCTCTAAACAATCTTGGCTTCAGCAAGGAGACTTCAGTGTGTGCTTACCAGTCCTTACACGCCGTAACACCACCTACACTATGAGACCACGATAGGGGTAGTTAAAGATCAATAGATGAGGAAGAAAGAGTTTGGATAGGGACTCACAGGCACGACAGCTGATGCTTGATCTACGCAGTCAATCAGCGTGCTGGTCAAGTTTTGAATGAGTGCTAGTTAACTTGGTCTGAGTGCTAGTTAACTTGGTCTGAGTGCTAGCTAACTTGGTCTGAGTTGCTAGCTAACTTGGTCTGAGTTGCTAGCTAACTTGGTCTGAGTGCTAGCTAACTTGGTCTGAGTGCCAGCTAACTTGGTCTGAGTCCTAGTTAACTTGGTCTGAGTGCTAGCTAACTTGGTCTGAGTGGCTAGCTGATTTGGTCTGAGTGGCTAGCTAACTTGGTCTGAGTTGCTAACTAACTTGGTCTGAGTTGCTAACTAACTTGGTCTGAGCCACAGGTCTCTGCCTAGAAGTTGGCCTTACTACCGGGTTTGTTTGTTCAAGGTTTTGTGGACTTTGGGTTTTCCATACAGGATTTGGTTATCACGAGTAATGCCGTCCAACTTACAAACCGACCACCTGTAAGGGTCCTCATCTTCAGTCTCTTGTTCACAGAATCTTCTGTGAGATGTACCAAAACGTCGTTGATGTTCCAGACAAACTCTATGAGAAGCCAGCTGTGATCTGCAGTGGTGTCTGCTGTGACAGCACTTCTTGCTGTTCCCGCTTTGGTAGAGGGACTTTCAGGTTTTTTGTTTTTTAAAAAAAAAGGGAGAAAAAAGCTGTCCCTTGTAACTTTGGTAGTGACAGCATCCACACACAGAGCTTTTCTGGGAATGTTTTGCTTTTACTGAAATATTTTAAAAAAGGTTTAAAAAGAACTGTGCTCCATCTCTCTGTTTCTCTCTCTCTCTCCCTCTCTCTCTCTCTCTTTTCTGTCTTGACCTCACTCTCCTCTCCCTCCCTCCACTCCCCCTTTTATTCTCTATCTGCCTCTTCCTCTTTCTCTTTCTGCTTGCTCTTTCCTCTCTTTTCTTTCTTTCTTTCTCTCTGTCTCTTGTCTCTGTCTCTCTCTCTCTCTTCTCTCTCTTCTCTCTTTTCTCTCACTCCCTCTCTCTCTTTCTATCTTTCTTGCTTTCTCCTCTCTCTATCTCTCTCTCTCTCTCTCTCTTCTCTCTCTCCTCTCTCTCTTCTCTCTCTCTCTCCTCCTCTCTCCCTCCCTCTCTCTCCCTCTGCTCGTCTCTGTCACTGTTTCTTTCTCTTCTTTTTTTTTTTTCTCTCTGTCTGTCCGTCTGTCTGTGTGTGGCTCTTCTCTCTCTCTCTCGCTCTCTCTCTCTCTCTCTCTCTCTCTCCTCTCTTCTCTCTCTCTCTCTGTCTGTCCGTCTGTCCGTCTGTCTGTCTGTGTGTGGCTCTTCTGTCTCGCTCTCTCTCTCATTCTCTGTCACTCTCTGTCACTCTCTCCTCTCTCCCTCTCACCTCCCCCCCCCTCTCTCTCTCCTTTCCTCCCTCTCTCTCTTTCTCTCTTACTTTGTATGCGCGCGCGCGCGCGTGTGCGTGTTTGTGTGTGCTTGTGTGCGTGCGTGTATGTGTGTACCAGTGAGTGTGTGTGTGTTTAAGTGCGTGCTTGCTTCCTTGCCTGGGTGCCTGTCTGTGTGCCTGCGCTGCCTGTGTGTGTGTGTGTGTGAGAGAGAGAGAGAGAGAGAGAGACAGAGAGAGACAGAGAGAGAGAGAGAGAGAGAGAGAGAGACGGACAGGCAGAAAGAGAGAGTGTGCGTGCGCGCACGCCTGCTTGCTTGCCTGCGTGCCTGTTTGTATGCCTGCCTCTGCGTCTCTCTCTCTCTCTCTCTCTCTCTCTCTCTCTCTCTCTCTCTCTCTCTCTGTGCCTTTGTGTATGAGACAGAGAAAGAGGGGGGGGGGGGGGGAGGGGGAGAGAGCTGGTAAGCAGTAAACGTTGAGTAAGATGAGGTCGTCCCCCAGGCAGGCGGCGGTGGTATTAGTGCTGAAGATAAGCCTGCAGGGGGCCCTGGCTCCCCCCCCCCCCCCCCCCCCCTCTAACCAGGGCAGCTGCTCTGAACCCACACTGCTGCTTTTAGAAGGCGATGCCAAAGTGCCCAGCTCCTGTATAAACTGAAGAGAGAAGAGACTCATACCGGTCCTAATTGTCAGACTAAAAGCCGGCCTCTCACAACGATGAATGTATGGGAGCGTAGTGGCATCAGAAGATGATAACATCGGTTTGTTTGTTTGTTTGTTTGTTGTTTTTTTTTTTACTTCAGTTTGCCCCCAAAGGACAAAAAAGAGTATTCGGGAAAACGTCAATAGCAGGGAGAACGGTTATTATCGCTTTTATGACCCAAAGACCACAACGTTGCCCATGTCTTTCCACGGGAAACAGTTTTCATCCTACGAGAAAACAGCAATATTAGAGACAACAGATGTTAGCAATATTATTCCTAGCGACCGGGGGCCGGAATAGCTCAATTGGTAGAGCGCCGGACTCGTGATCCTGGGGTTGCGGGTTCGAATTTCGGTACAGGGGGGATTTTTTCCCTCGTAGTTAACATTGGTTCTGACTCCATTCCCCATACAGTCCTTCGAATGAGACTATAAACCGAGGTTCCGTGTGTGAACGCACGCACAACATCCTACACACACGTAAAATCCCATCACCAACTTTCCAGTTTGGCCGTTGGTATAGATGACACGTTACACATAGCATGCACCTTCCCCGAAGATGGAGTATGGCTGCCTTAATGGCGGGATTTAAAAAAAAAAACGGTCATACACACAAAACTCCACTGCCTATCTAAACAGGCAGTGTCCGCAGAAGTATTAGCCTACGTACGCAGAAAAAAAGGAAGAAAAAGAATTCTTAGCGACCGCAACTGTTTTTTTTTTCTGTTTCTGAACTCCCATTTCTGGCTGCTGGCGCGAAAAACAATGATGCCAGTGTGCATACATAAGTCAAGGACAGCAGGGAAAACGTTGATGATGATTGATTTCCCTGTTGTCACCGTGTTCATCCCAGTAACAACTGTTTTCTCCGAGGAATACAGGGGAAACAGTTGTTATCCAAATAAAAACAGTTGCAATATTCACAAAATTCCACTTTGGCGAGTCTTTGGGTGCTCGTGCGATACAGCCCCCCCCCCCCCCCCCACCCCCATGACAGTGGAACACCTCCTGCAGGACTGCCCCACACATCAAGAGCTAAGAGCAGAGACCTGGCCTGCTGCTACATCGACGAGGGAGAAGCTCTATGGATCTCTGGGGGGTCTCCGCCTTACAGCAGCCTTCGTCAGTGTCTCTGGGGTTCCTGTCTGAGTGTACGAAGAAGAAGAAAAAGAAAAAGAAGAAGAAGAAGAAGAAGAAGAAGAAGAAGAAGAAGAAACAACAGTTGGTATCCCTAGGAATAGCGTCAATAATAACTGATTTCCCTGTTGTTTGGGGCAGGATGATAACTTGTTTTGCTCCGGACAACAGGGCTTTTATTGGCTTTTGGTGACAGTGTGTTCCCATATGAACGCCAGTCCAACCAAGCCCTTAATTTCACCGTCTTTTTTCCGCTTACATGAAGCAACGGCTATTTTTACAGGTCTTGACTGTGGCCGGCTGTGTGTAGAAGTGTTTGAAAGCAGTGTTAAGTATGCGAAGCAATGTAAACAGGCAAAGACATCTGGACCCTCTGAATGAGATCACGAACGATGAAAAGAGATCGTCAAAAAGTATGGGAACTTCCCGGCTTCAAAGGCCCGAGAGAACCGTTTTGGCTATTAAAACTAATTCTCTCTCTCAAGAAAAAAGAAAAAAGACAAAAAAAGACGGCAGTAATATGACCTGAAATCATTGACCTTGTCGATTTTGTCATTACTCGTTCAGTTGTTTTTCAGCGGTCAAACGTGATCACCGCGAATGCAGTAATTATGACTCGTGAAAAGAGATAATTAGGGATCATGTTCGTGCGAACCACCCGTGAAGTCGGATATTTTCGACTTGAAAACCCTCTCTATCCAGCCAGCAGTAATTTGATATTTGATTCAGCTCAGGGAAGGCTTTGACGGCAGAAGGAGAGAGATTGGCACCGCTTTCTATCATGCCGTGCCCCAGATACGGTCAGCCTCTAACAGTTCACTGCCAGGACAGCTTTTAGGCAATGACATTCTAACCATCTTTTTTTTTTAAACCTCTACGTTGAAGTTCAAGATCACCATATGCAGAATAAGTTATTTTGATGTCCAAATTGTGGCGTGTGTTGCACGAGACACCTGGTGAACGGCGGTGGTAAAGGCTGAAAGAGAAAAGTGTTGATGGCATGGCTTGGGCTGAGGCAATAGGGCAGGTCACATAGATCAGTAGAAGACAGTACGTTATGTGGCTTGAGTCGGCTTGAGGAAGTTGGTCGGTGTCATGTAGGGGGATTTGAACCCTCCCTGATTGCCTTGTCTGATTTTCACATTGATGTATACAGCTCGTTCAGTTATCGCATAAAGTGTGTGTGTTTGTGTGTGTGTGTGTGTGTGTGTGTGTGTGTGTGTGTGTGTGTGTGTGTGTGTGTGTGTGTGTGTGTGTGTGTGGTGAGAGAGAGAGAGAGAGAGAGAGAGAGAGAGAGAGAGAGAGAGAGAGGTGTTACAATTGTCACTACAGTACTTGTAACCGTTTTAACGAAACCAGAATGGTTACTGTCTGTAGTGATGATGATAGTTTTACAGTTCATAATTCGTGTGATCGAGTTCATAATTTGGACTCGCGAATATCCGAACAACCTAGCATCATCACAAATCTTTTTTCTGTCTTTTGTTTTCCTTCCTTCCTTCCTTCCTTCCTTCCTTCCTTCCTTTCTTCCTTCCTTCCTTCCTTCCTTTCTTCCTTCCTTCCTTCCTTTCTTCCTTCCTTCCTTCTTTCTTAACTTCCTTCCTTCCTTCCTTTCTTCCTTCCTTACTGCCTTCCTTCCTTCCTTCCTTACTTCCTTCCTTCCTTCCTTACTGCCTTCCTTCCTTCCTTACTGCCTTCCTTCCTTCCTTCCTTCCTTACTGCCTTCCTTCCTTCCTTCCTTCCTTTCTTCCTTCCTTCCTTCTTTCTTAACTTCCTTTCTTCTTTCCTTTCTTTCTTCCTTCCTTTTCTTCGTTCCTTCCTTCCTTCTTATCTTCTTACTTTCCTTCCTTCCTTCCTTTCTTCCTTACCTTCCTTCATTCTTTCCATTCTTTCTTCCTTACCTTCCTTCCTTCCATTCTTTCTTCCTTCCTTCCTCCCTTCCTTCCTTCCTTTCTTCTTTCCTTCCTTTTCTTCCTTCCTTCCTTGTTTTCTTGCCTTCCTTTCTTTCGTTCTTTCTTCCTTCCTTCCTCCCTTCCGTTCTTATGTCATTCTCCTTTCTTCCGTCCTTCTTTTCTTTCTTCCTTCCTTCCTTTCTTCCTTTTTCTCTTTTTCCTTCCTTCCCTCCTTCCTTCGTTCATTCCTTCCATCCCTCCTTCCTTTCTTTCTTTCTTCCTTCCTTCTGCCCTTCTTTTCTTTCTTCCTTCATTCCTTTCTTTCTTTCTTCCTTCATTCCTTTCTTTCTTTTTTTGTCCTTCCTTTTTTTCTTTCGTTCTTTATTTCTTTCGACAGTTCTTTCTTTCGTTCTCTCTTTCTTCCTTCCTTCTTTCTTTCCTCTCTTTCTTTCTTTCTTCCTTCCTTCCTTCTTTACTCCCTACCTTTCTTCCTTCCTTTCTTCCTTTCCTCATTCCTCCCCCCCCCCCTTCCTTCTTCCTTCTTCCCTTCCTTCGTTCCTTCCTGCTTTCCTTCCTTCCTTCCTTCTTTTCTTCCTTCCTTCTTTCCTTCCTTCCTTCCTTCCCGTCTTTCCTTCCTTTCTTCGTTTGTTCGTTCCTTTCCTTCTTTCCGTCCTTTCTCTCTCTCTCTCTCTCTCTCTCTCTCTCTCTCTCTCTCTCTCTCTCTCTTCCCTCTCTCTCTCTCTTTCTTTCTTTCTTTCTTTTTTTTTTTTCGTTCCTTTCTCGAAGCCGGCTGCCACCTTCAGGCCTCTGCGAGACTTGCTGTGTTTATGCTCCAAAATAGCAGCTTCCGTTCACACCGAGGCCCCCGGCTGTCAGTTCTGTAGTTTCATAAGTCAGCTGAGCTTGGCAGCAAGGGTCGGATGGTTGGGTGGGGTGTAGGGTGTGTGTGTGTGTGTGGGGAGGGGGGGGTTAGCCAGCTGCAGTGATAGGAGGCAGAAAGGAAAAAAAGAAGAAGGAAAAAAAAAAAAGAAACCTTCACGCACAAAAGACAAAGTACCCCCACCCACTGCACAGATGGAAGCGATGTAAAAACCCACTGTTTCACTGAAGCAAAAATAAATCCCGCTCTGCCACAAGGCAACTGAGGTAAATTTTCTCCCAAACGGAGACTCTACAGGCGAAAGGAATGGTCTCGTAAAAACCAACAACCTCAGACGTCTTCAGCCCAGGGGAGGGGGTGGGGGTGGGGGGTATCCTGTACACAAGGGAACTAGCAGTAGAACCTCAGTAATGTGAACTTTTTTTAAAATCACATAATATTAGAGCTTACAAGTGTGCAGAAAGAGGCAGTAACGTGAACTTCTTTAATGGCAAAGCGAAGTTTCTTTTTAAACACAGAGCTGAAGTGCTATCCACTCACACACAGAAGTCAAGAGAACCAACTAGCTCTCAGAAGGAAAGTGAACTCTGTCGTAAACAGAAGTGAAGTAACCCTGTCACAAATAGATTAAGTGAAGTGAATGCACTCACACACAGAAATGAACTCTCTAACACACAGGAGGAAACCCTCTGACAAACTGAGGCGAAGTGAATCCTCTCGCATACACAAGTGAATCCGCTCACACACAGAAATGAACTCTCTAACACACAGGAGGAAACCCTCTGACAAACTGAGGCGAAGTGAATCCTCTCACCAAAATGAACTCTTAACACAAGGAAATCCGCTCTGACAAGAGGCGAAGTACCCCACACACAAAATGAACTCTCTAACACACAGGAGGAAACCCTCTGACAAACTGAGGCGAAGTGAATCCTCGCTACACAATGAATCCGCTCACACACAAATGAACTCTCTAACACACAGGAGGAAACCCTCTGACAAACTGAGGCGAAGTGAATCCTCTCGATCACAAGTGAATCGCTCACACAAAAATGAACTCTCTAACACACAGGAGGAAACCCTCTGACAAACTGAGGCGAAGTGAATCCTCTCGCATACACAAGTGAATCCGCTCACACACAGAAATGAACTCTCTAACACACAGGAGGAAACCCTCTGACAAACTGAGGCGAAGTGAATCCTCTCGCATACACAAGTGAATCCGCTCACACACAGAAATGAACTCTCTAACACACAGGAGGAAACCCTCTGACAAACTGAGGCGAAGTGAATCCTCTCGCATACACAAGTGAATCCGCTCACACACAAAAATGAACTCTCTAACACACAGGAGGAAACCCTCTGACAAACTGAGGCGAAGTGAATCCTCTCGCATACACAAGTGAATCCGCTCACACACAGAAATGAACTCTCTAACACACAGGAGGAAACCCTCTGACAAACTGAGGCGAAGTGAATCCTCTCGCATACACAAGTGAATCCGCTCACACAAAAATGAACTCTCTAACAACAGGAGGAAACTTGACAAACTGAGCAAGTGAACCTCTCGCATACACAAGTGAATCCGCCACACACAAACATGAACTCCTAACAAAGGAGAAACCCTCTGACAAACTGAGCGAAGTGAATCCCTCACACACAAACGAACTCAACAAAGAGGAACCGACAAATGAGGAAGTGAATCCTCTCACAACAAAATAACCTCTAACACACAGGAGGAAACCTCGACAACTGAGGCGAAGAATTCCGTAAAGGAATCGCTAACACAAACATGAACTCTTACACCAGGAGGCTGACAAATGAGGCGAAGTGAACCTTGCATACACAAGTGAATCCTTAAACAAATGAACTCTCTACACACAGGAGGAACTGAAAACTGAGCGAATGAATTCTTCAAACACACTTAAGTGAACCTACAACTGAGCAAGTGAATCCACACACAGAAATGAACTCTCTAAACACAGGAGGAAACCTCTGACAAACTGAGGCGAAGTGAATCCTCTCACACCAATGACTTCTACACAAGAGGAAACCTGACAACTGAGCGAAGTGATCCTCTCACACACAAAATGAACTCTCTAACACACAGGAGGAAACCCTCTGACAAACTGAGGCGAAGTGAATCCTCTCGCATACACAAGTGAATCCGCTCACACACAAACATGAACTCTCTAACACACAGGAGGAAACCCTCTGACAAACTGAGGCGAAGTGAATCCTCTCGCATACACAAGTGAATCCGCTCACACACAGAAATGAACTCTCTAACACACAGGAGGAAACCCTCTGACAAACTGAGGCGAAGTGAATCCGCTCACACACAAACATGAACTCTCTAACACACAGGAGGAAACCCTCTGACAAACTGAGGCGAAGTGAATCCTCTCGCATACACAAGTGAATCCGCTCACACACAGAAATGAACTCTCTAACACACAGGAGGAAACCCTCTGACAAACTGAGGCGAAGTGAATCCTCTCGCATACACAAGTGAATCCGCTCACACACAGAAATGAACTCTCTAACACACAGGAGGAAACCCTCTGACAAACTGAGGCGAAGTGAATCCTCTCGCATACACAAGTGAATCCGCTCACACACAGAAATGAACTCTCTAACACACAGGAGGAAACCCTCTGACAAACTGAGGCGAAGTGAATCCTCTCGCATACACAAGTGAATCCGCTCACACACAGAAATGAACTCTCTAACACACAGGAGGAAACCCTCTGACAAACTGAGGCGAAGTGAATCCTCTCGCATACACAAGTGAATCCGCTCACACACAGAAATGAACTCTCTAACACACAGGAGGAAACCCTCTGACAAACTGAGGCGAAGTGAATCCGCTCACATACACAAGTGAATCCGCTCACACACAGAAATGAACTCTCTAACACACAGGAGGAAACCCTCTGACAAACTGAGGCGAAGTGAATCCTCTCGCATACACAAGTGAATCCGCTCACACACAGAAATGAACTCTCTAACACACAGGAGGAAACCCTCTGACAAACTGAGGCGAAGTGAATCCTCTCGCATACACAAGTGAATCCGCTCACACACAAAAATGAACTCTCTAACACACAGGAGGAAACCCTCTGACAAACTGAGGCGAAGTGAATCCGCTCACATACACAAGTGAATCCGCTCACACACAAAAATGAACTCTCTAACACACAGGAGGAAACCCTCAGACAAACTGAGGCGAAGTGAATCCTCTCGCATACACAAGTGAATCCGCTCACACACAGAAATGAACTCTCTAACACACAGGAGGAAACCCTCTGACAAACTGAGGCGAAGTGAATCCGCTCACATACACAAGTGAATCCGCTCACACACAGAAATGAACTCTCTAACACACAGGAGGAAACCCTCTGACAAACTGAGGCGAAGTGAATCCTCTCGCATACACAAGTGAATCCGCTCACACACAGAAATGAACTCTCTAACACACAGGAGGAAACCCTCTGACAAACTGAGGCGAAGTGAATCCTCTCGCATACACAAGTGAATCCGCTCACACACAAAAATGAACTCTCTAACACACAGGAGGAAACCCTCTGACAAACTGAGGCGAAGTGAATCCGCTCACATACACAAGTGAATCCGCTCACACACAAAAATGAACTCTCTAACACACAGGAGGAAACCCTCAGACAAACTGAGGCGAAGTGAATCCTCTCGCATACACAAGTGAATCCGCTCACACACAAAAATGAACTCTCTAACACACAGGAGGAAACCCTCTGACAAACTGAGGCGAAGTGAATCCTCTCGCATACACAAGTGAATCCGCTCACACACAGAAATGAACTCTCTAACACACAGGAGGAAACCCTCTGACAAACTGAGGCGAAGTGAATCCTCTCGCATACACAAGTGAATCCGCTCACACACAAAAATGAACTCTCTAACACACAGGAGGAAACCCTCTGACAAACTGAGGCGAAGTGAATCCGCTCACACACAAACATGAACTGAACCCTCTCGCACAAAAGTAGGGTATTGGGACACCTATTCCCGGGGGAGGAGGAGGGGGGGGGGGATTGCAAGCGCCTTAAAGATCATGCTGGAAAGGAAGGTGCGTGAGCGCGCGCGCGCGCGCACACACACACACGCGCACGCACGCACACACGCACAGAAAGAGAGACAGACAGACAGACAGAGCGGGAGAGAGAGAGAATCATAGAAACGTGTGCGTCATCAGCAATATTGCAGAAAAAAAAAAAATGCGGATTACACAATGCCTCCACCACCACCTTCTCTCCCCCTACCCTAATCAGTTTTTGGCGAGTGCGCTCGATTTGGTGAGCAAAAATATCTCCGTGCTCTTTCCCTCCCTTCCCCATCGCCCTCCACCTCCACCATTCTCCCCTCCACTCCCCCGCCTCCTCTGCGTTATACACACGCACACACCATCTCCCCCAAATCCCTCCCCTTCTCCCATCGCTGCTGCGCATCGTTTTGAAGACTACACTTGAGTCTTAAATGTGAAATTGTGCTGCTCTTCTATCCTACCCTTCTCTACCATCCCTCACCTCCCCTGCCCCCCCCCCCCCCCCCCCCCCCCCCCCCCGCCCCCCGCCCCCCTACTCTCTCCCTACACCCAGCTGTCCCTCTCCCTCTTTCCCAGCTCATCAACTTTCTGAACAGTGTAATATAGGTGGGAATAGTTCATTGCAGATTCTGATTCAATATGGTTGGGGGTGGGAGGTAGGATGGGATGGGAAGGTGATCATCAAAGCCTTCTGATGTTTATTCGCAGAAGTCTGTCCACTTAAGAATGGACGAAAATCTACCACGCACAGCGCTCTTTGTGGGCACATTTTATCGCTTGAACAAATACATGCCAATTTTCCGAAAATTGATGATTCGCTTATAGTGTGAACGAAACGATCAAATCTTGTTATTTTTCTTTGAAGAAGAGGTAAAATTTGGCTCCTTTTTAAAAAAAAAACAACTTATTCCTGCAACCCATTAAATGCTTACTCAGGACTGTGCATCATTAATTTGACTTTACAGGTTGAACTATAACTCTTTGCTGCCTCCCATGTGAACCCTTTCATTCACCGAAGTGTAGAAACTCTTACAGAGAATTCAAGAACAAGTAGAGTAACTCTTGCTCCCTTGATGAAATGAATAGTCGCCCATAACTCCAAACGAATGCTGCTTACGACACACCCTATCGCCTGGCAGATTTAAATCCTTTCTTACAGAGAAGTGAAGTGAACCCTTCGCTCATAGAACTGAACAGAGATGTTCGAAACGACCTTGAAAAGCTCTCCTCTGCTACTCCAGGAAGTGATCCTTCCTCTGGTACAGGAGAGTGAGAATGCTGATCGTTTCGTCCACCAATCAGAGAATGTTACTATTTCTGGCGCAGTAAGAAAGAAATTTATGTTTGAACGTAACGAGAAAGGTTACAAGTTTGACCTCTTGCCGTTGAAGACAACATTGATCTTGTTTGTATTGAAAAACGAAGTGGATTCTACATGCGGAAAAAAAGCCCTCTTAAAGGCACGGTAATTGAAATTTCGTCTTTTGTTTTTCCATCTGTCACTCTCTTATATGTGTGTAGAGGGGGTTGGAGGGGAGGGAAGGGGACGGGGGCAACCTGATTCACCGGACTTTGTCCAGTTCCCGTGTGACTGTTACAGCCTGACAAGACCGGTTTCCTTTTGTTGTTGTTTTTTCTTTTTTTTTTTCTTTTTTTTTCTTTCTTTTTTTTTCTTTTTTTTGTTTGTTCTTGACCTGTTGATAGCTGTATACTGTTGCTTAACAAGACTTTTCTTCTTCTTCTTTTTTTTTTAACCTTTCATAACCCTACCTCTAACTTGGTTCCTGTCCATGGCATGACAAGCCGGTCTTGCCAACGCTCGTTCCAGACCTGGGTATCAGGCTGATGCCAAATGAATGAATGAATGGATGAACGTCTGGTCCTTGGCACTGTGAGCTTGTTTGCACCACCGCAGTGGAGTGTGTAGTTGGTTGGTTGGTGGTGAAGACGCAGACTTTGGTCATGCGTGATGGTTTTGCGTTTTACATCATCTCTCTCTCTCTCTCTCTCTCTCTCTCTCTCTCTCTCTCTCTCTCTCTCTCTCTGTGGCTGCCCTTGTTACCTGTGTGCATGGCTTCCCCGCTCGACTGCCCTCGCCGCCGCTGCCTGGGTTTGCAGGCGGTCGCGCTCAGCGATGCGTGGAGTCGGTGCATCTGAGGTCCACCGCCGCATGACTTCCACTCCACTCCTGCCCAGCTCCCCCCCCCTCCACCCTCCACCCGGCCTGTGCATGGCTCTGTCATGCTCTGAGCCCCTGTCTGTCCTGCTGCAGGTCATTGACTAATCCTTCATCAAAGTCCTGGTCTTTCAAACACCAGTGTTGGCCATGTTGCTTGTGGTGATTGCGCACCCGTGTTCTTCTGTTGGCGTTCTTTTTATCTGGTCTGATTTGATGGCACCTTTGCCGGTCGCGGTCCAGTTTGACCGCTCCACACGTGTTGTGTTTTGGGCTGATTGTACAAGTGCCGCTCGGCGTTCTTTTTGTGTTCCCTTTCGACTTGCTGTTGTATTTTCGCTGAAAAAGTTTGGAGACTGAAGGAGTTGAATGGAAACAACCTTTAAAAGAAAAATGACTATGTCGCCGAACGAAAGTAACAAACACATCGCAAAGACGGTGTTACAGTCTTAGAATTTATTTGTTTCTTTCCTACGGCGGCATTGTCATTTTTCTTTTTTGAGTTTGCTCTGTGTTTTTTTCGTTCAAGCATGGGTGTTCGGTGTGACTGCTTCATGTTCTGTTGTGGTCCTGTATGTGACTGCTTCATGTTCTGTTGTGGTCCCTGTGTGAGTGCTTCATGTTCTGTTGTGGTCCCTGTGTGACTGCTTCATGTTCTGTTGTGGTCCCTGTGTGACTGCTTCATGTTCTGTTGTGGTCCTGTGACTGCTTCATGTTCTGTTGTGGTCCCTGTGTGACTGCTTCATGTTCTGTTGTGGTCCCTGTGTGACTGCTTCATGTTCTGTTGTGGTCCCTGTGTGACTGCTTCATGTTCTGTTGTGGTCCCTGTGTGAGTGCTTCATGTTCTGTTATGGTGCCTGTGTGAGTGCTTCATGTTCTGTTGTGGTCACTGTGTGACTGCCTCATGTTCTGTTGTGGTCACTGTGTGACTGCTTCATGTTCTGTTGTGGTCCCTGTGTGACTGCTTCATGTTCTGTTGTGGTCCCTGTGTGACTGCTTCATGTTCTGTTGTGGTCCCTGTGTCACTGCTTCATGTTCTGTTGTGGTCCCTGTGTCACTGCTTCATGTTCTGTTGTGGTCCCTGTGTCACTGCTTCATGTTCTGTTGTGGTCCCTGTGTCACTGCTTCATGTTCTGTTGTGGTCCCTGTGTGACTGCTTCATGTTCTGTTGTGGTCCCTGTGTGACTGCTTCATGTTCTGCTGTGGTCCCTGTGTGAGTGCTTCCTGTTCTGTTATGGTGCCTGTGTGACTGCCTTCATGTTCTGCTGTGGTCCCTGTGTGAGTGCTTCATGTTCTGCTGTGGTCCCTGTGTGACTGCCTTCATGTTCTGTTGTGGTCCCTGTGTGAGTGCTTCATGTTCTGTTATGGTGCCTGTGTGACTGCCTTCATGTTCTGCTGTGGTCCCTTTGTGACTGTCTCATGTTCTGTTGTGGTCCATGTGATTGCTTCATGTTCTGTTGTGGTCCCTGTGTGATTGCTTTCATGTTCTGTTGTGGTCCCTGTGTGACTGCTTTCATGTTCTGTTATGGTCCCTGTGTGACTGCCTCATGTTCTGTTGTGGTCCATCTGACTGCTTCATGTTCTGTTGTGGTCCCTGAGTGACTGCCTTCATGTTCTGCTGTGGTCCCTGTGTGACTGCCTCATGTGGATTGTGACTGCCTCATTAGTGATCTGGCCGTTCCATATTTTGTTGTCATCTGACTGCCCAGGTCTTGTGCGTTCCAGTTTGACTGCTCTGCTCTGTTGTTCTCTCATTGAACTGCTCCATGTGGTGTTCTGTCGTGTTTCTTTGGGACTCCTCCATGCCCCCATCGTGTTCCCTTTGAACTGCTGGGTGTTCATTTCTGTTTTCTGTTGGGTTTTTTTTTCTGACGCTTTACTTAACGGTTTGCGTGAATGCTGTATGTGGCCACAAAGGTCTGAAGCGCTTTATTGTTGTCTGTAAGTTCTCGTTGTTGTGGATATTCAACTTTGATCTATGCTTCTATGATTATTGTCAGTCTCATCCAAACGTTATGAAAAGGAATGCATTTAATTCACATTATAAAACAAAATCAAATTCATACTTTTTGTTTTTAGGATTAGTGTCTGATTCAAAAGGCAAACGCTTTTTCTTTTCTTTTTTTTTATATACATAAGGACGAAGTGATGCTCTATAGTGATAAGGAGATGAAACGGTAGGAAATGTTCTCAGGCGGGAAAAGGGAGAGCAGTGTGGAAGAGATAGGCTGTCTTGTTTTAAACTTGGCAGACGGCTTTCTTTTCCGTTCGTGCTTCGAGCCCACTTTGCTGTCGGCAGTTACCTCCCTGTTTATTCAAGCGACAGCTTCCTGTCACTTCTCTGTAAATGGGGGTTCTCTCTGAAACGAGTCGGCTCAAAAATAAGTGGTGAGAGAGAGAGAGAGAGAGAGAGAGAGAGAGAGAGAGAGAGAGAGAGAGAGAGAGAGAGACAGAAGACAGACAGACAGACAGACAGACAGACAGACAGAGAGAGCGAGAGAGAGAGAGAGAGAGAGAGAGAGAGAGAGCGTGTGTGTGTGATGTGTGTGTGTGTGTGTGTGTGTGTGTGTGTGTGTGTGTGTGTGTGTGTGTGTAGGTCATTCGTCATCGGCCGTTGTCATAATGATGCACATGTGAAAGGTCACCCAGTGGTATGCTTCCATGGTTCCTTTTATTGATTGATATCAAAATGTTTGCGTAGATGTCATCGGTGTCATGATTGCATGCTGCACCTTCTTCTCTTCCCTTTTTCTGTTGGCATGATGAAGTATTTGACATGATTCCCTTTCATTCAATGTAGTGACTTTTGTGTTTCTTTGTTTTTGTTGTTGATATAGTTATGTGTTAAGTAAATTGTGACCACTTTAGGGTGGTCACATTGTGTTGGATGTACTGAACGTGTACTTAGTCATCTCGTACAGTGTGTTGTGTGTAAAGAATGGAGATATTACATTGTTCTTGATGATGTTGGTCGGGTGTGTTTAAACGATGTTGATATGGGAGAGTTAATGATGATGTTTTTAGGATGTATCAAAACGGTGATAGTATTACCTTGACAGTGAGGATGTTGATGAGGTATGTTTGCAGGGTGATAGTATTACATTGACAATGAGGATGTTGATGAGGTATGTTCGTAGGATGATAGTATTACATTGTCAGTGATCATGTTGATCAGGTATATTTAAAAGAATGGTGATTTTATATCGCAGTGAACATGACGGTCAGGTTATATTTAAAGGCTGACTGTGTTACATTGTCGAGGTGATGATGGTCATAATTATATGCTTAAAGGCCGAGAGTTTTAGATTGTCATTGGTGATGTGGTCAGGGCGTATTCTAAGGATGATAGTCTGACATTGTCAGTTGGTCAGGATACGTTTAAAGGTTGATACAGACAGAATCACATCCCCAGGGATGATGATGGTCAAGTATGCTTAAAGGCTGATAGTAGTTCGTTGTCGATGATCATGTTAGTCAGGCATGTTTAAAGAGTGATGCGATTACTTAGTCAATGATGATGATGATGGTCAGTGTGTTTAAAGGATGATATTACATTGACAATGATGGTGATGGTCTGGTGTATTTAAAGGATTAGAATATTATGTTGGCGATGATGATGCTGGTTAAATAGTGAAATTAAGTCATGTTAGTGGTAGGCTCTATGAGAAGTCGTCTGTGATATGTTTAAAGCTAGTGGCCACACGGCACTTGTGACCTACATGGCATGTTTAAAGTGTGACCTAATGACTGTTTAACGTGCGATTTAATGACGTCTTAAAAATGTGACCAAGTGACATTTAAAGTTGTAGACTTCTGACAAGTGACATTTAAAGTTGTAAACTTCTGACGTGTTTAAAGTGGAACCAAGTGACGTGTTTAAAGTGCGACCTAGTGACGTATTTACAACGCAACCTAGAGACACGTTTCAAGTGTGATCTAGGGACCTGTTTCAAGTGAGATTTAGTGACGTGTTTCAGTTGTGATCTAGTGACGCGTTTCAAGTGTGATATAGTGACGTGTTTCAAGTGAGATCTTATGACGTATTTCAAGTGCGATCTAGTGACGTATTTCATGTGTGATCTAGTGACATGTTTTGAGTGCGATCTAGTGACGTGTTTCAAGTGAGATCTTGTGACCTGTTTCAGTTGTGATCTCATGACGTATTTCAAAGTGAGACCTAGTGACGTGTTTCAAATGTAATTTAGTGACGTGTTTCAAATGAGACCTTGTGACGTATTTCAAGTAGCGATCTAGTGACGTGTTTCAAGTGAGATCTTGTGACCTGTTTCGGTTGTGATCTCGTGACGCATTTTAAAGTGAGACCTAGTGACGTGTTTCAGATGTACTTTAATGACGTGTTTCAAATGAGACCTTGTGACGTATTTCAAGTAGCGATCTAGTGACGTGTTTCACGTGCGATCAAGTGACGTGTGTACAAAGACTGACCGTGTTGTTGCTGACCCTCCACCAGGACCTCCACCAGCAGCACAGGTAGACGTCAGTCCAATCTGTAGGTGTGAGAGGCCCACCCCCCTCCGGCTGGTTGGTGTCCGGCCA
>CM065738.1:32625576-32640576 GCA_033310375.1 Conus canariensis | reverse complement strand
AGGATACTGCTATTGATCAGTCTACGTGTGCCGCTATGCAGGGCATTGCATACTGCAAGGATACTGCTATTGATCAGTCTACGTATGCCACTATGCAGGGCATTACATACTGCAAGGATACTGCTATTGATCAGTCTACGTATGCCACTATACAGGGCATTGCATACTGCAAGGATACTGCTATTGATCAGTCTACGTATGCCACTATGCAGGGCATTACATACTGCAAGGATTCTGCTATTGATCAGTCTACGTGTGCCACTATGCAGGGCATTACATACTGCAAGGATTCTGCTATCATAGCCGTGCTGCAAGTCAGGGGCTTTCCTTTGGAAGCTGTTATTTGATCAGAGTTCTGGACACGGATCGGTTAACGTCCTGATCCATTGTCTGTAGATCGATATGAAATGCTCATAGAGACCAGTTCAGCCACCCCAGTCTTAGCATGTCACAGATGGGAACTTACTGTTATGGTCTGAGAGAGAGAGCGACAGCGAGAGAGAGAGAGAGAGAGAGAGAGAGAGAGAGAGAGAGAGAGAGAGAGAGAGGTTGGAAAGGATCGATGACATGATCAATGATAAGTAGCACGCACACACCTCGCCCATCAAGATTGTTCATTTATTGATGCCAGAAGCTCGGAACGTCTGCAATAGACAGGAAACTGCAGACTAATCAGTGTATCGATCTGTTCAGACTGAATATCGTACTTTTGAGAACTGGTTATTAGTGGTGTTTGTTCTCTCTCTCTCTCTCTCTCTCTCTCTCTCTCTCTCTCTCTCTCTCTCTCTCTCTCTCTCTCTCTCTCTCTCTTTTATATATACATGCTCATTTCATGTTATTTACAGGGAGTGAGGTATTCAGTAATGGTTTGATATTGTTGCTCATTATCATCATTGTAGCAACGGCTTTTTCTTGTAACAAAGCATTTTGGGATTCGTGGGGAAATTTTGAATGTGTATCGAAGTAGAGTTCGAAATTCATTCTTTTTTTTTTTTTTGTACGTAGTTTTTTTGTTTTTTTTTCACCCGCCCCTCAACAACCTCATCCACCCCTATTTCCCTCCTCCTCCATCCCCTTTATTCTCCTGTTGTTCTGTCTCCGCTATTCTTTCGTTTTCTTTCTTCCTTTTTTTTTTTTTTTCTTTCCTTTTTCTTTTAACTCGCGTATCCGATTTTGGTCCGTCTTCTCCTTCCCCTTCTTTTAGTGATGTTGTTTCCTTACTTTTCAAGTACGTAGCATGACAGGACGTACGGTGTTTAGGCTGACTGGCGGATGGACAGACAGAAAGACAGCGATGACTAGAGATACACAGGCAGGCAGGCAGACGGATAGACGGAAAAGAGTATGCGATTACGCGTGTGTGTGCATATTTGTGTGTATGTATGTGTGTGTGTGGGTGTGCGTGCGCATGTGCGTGTACTGTGCGTGGTGTGTGTGTGTGTGTGTGTGTGTGTGTGTGTGTGTGTGTGTGTGTGTGTGTGTGTGTGTGCGAGCGTGCGTGCGTGAGTGCGTGCGTGTGCGTGCTGTGTGTGTGTGTGTGTGTGGTGTGTGTGTGTGTGTGTGTGTGTGTGTGTACGCGCGCGCTCGTGCGTGCGTGCGTGCATGCGAGTATTTATATATATACTAATTTAGAACACACTTGAGTGGTCGCATCGTTATCTCCGCTCAGGCATGGCGCTGCCATTGCTGATTCTGCCGCCGACAGCATGACGTCGAATGCATTTCTCATGTTTCATTCTATTTGAGGACGACGCTACGAAGCTTCATCAAGCAGGTCACATTCCCATTCCTATTTTGGCTAACACGTTCAAAAATAAACACACAGCGCAGGTGATTGACATGTGCTCTAAAGGATAAAGCACTCACTTAGGAAGCTGCGGAGATTCTATGGCTGATGGTTCGGGTCTGAAAGTGAAGATACGAACAGTGCAGATGTGGGAAATGTCCGGCAGGGCATAACGCACTCACCTCGGAAGGAACAGAGGTTCAAGGATTCTCGGTTCGGCTCTAGAAGCGAAGATGAAATGCAGGTACCAGCCACCTTGGCCAAGTGGTTAGAGTCGCGGACTCCCGGCTGGGAGGTCGTGGGTTCGATTCCGATCAGAACTATGTGGGATTTTTCTGCCCCGATCGGTTTCTACCCAGATTTGAGTTTGCAACGGGCGCAGTTTTTGGGAAGATTGGGACCCACACGATCATGTTTCATCCACCAAACGGACGCGTTTCTGAGAGTGTTGCTCCGATTTCCTGACCAACACTGCAGGTATCTGTATCTCACGGGCTTGGTGGACGCCGGGATATATTATGAAAGTAAGCGTGGAATACAGCCCTGTCATGTAGTCTCAGACCAAGAATGGAAATCCGTAGCGTCGTATTCATCGTTCTCATTCTCGTCGATCAGCATTTGAAAGAAAAATAGAAAAAAAAAAAAAAAAGTGCAGATGTTAGAAACGTGCTCCAGTGGATAACGCCCTCGTTCCGGAAGCAGTAGAGATTCTTCGGTTCTCGGTTCTGGCCTTCCACGAGGCCCTTTTTCTCCTAGTTCCCTAGACCTTCAATGGCAGCCTGGGTGCTTGTCTTTCGTTTCAGATTGTCTGTCAACAGAGGTTCTGCGTTCAGCAGAACCTTCGGTAATAATTAAGTCTGTTCTCTTTGGTGAAACGCTGCAGGGAATCCATTTTGATAGACAAAAATAAATAGATAAATAAATGAATAAATAAGACATAAAGATAAATAAATAAATAAATAAATGAATAAATAGATAAAACATAAATTCATAAATGAGTAAATGAATAAGCAGATAAATAAATACATGAATGAATAAATAAACAAATAAGTGAATAGTTAAAAAAATAATTTTCTTTTATTGTATTTCATTTCATCTTATTTTGTACATAAATAACCAAGGAAATGAAGATTTTTTTAAACATCATTTTTTTGTTGTCTTTTATTGTATTTTATTTCATCTTCTTTTATTCATTTAAATTCTCCGGAAGAGAAAAAAAAAAAAGGTGGCGCTGTACGATGGTGACGCGTGCTACGTGGAAAGAGCCACTCCAGTTTCACACAGAGAAATCTGTTGTGTCGAAATTATGCAGCACCTTTGTGAATATGATGCGATACTATACAACAGAGCTCAGTACAAGACAACAAAAAGCATTAATTTTGGAACAAAATACTTTGACACAACAAAGCATTACAGTTAAATTTGGAACAAAGCACCCAAAGCGCTCGAAGATCAAAGCTATTATCATGATATTGATATTGTGTGAAATGTGGCGGATTTCTGGTAACAGGCCTAATTCCGTGAAAGAACGTTTCTCTTTCGTGAAGCTCGCGGCGTGTTTGGATTTGGTAAATGCTTGATGCGCAGTGGGCCTATCGTGTGTGTGTGTGTGTGTGTGTGTGTGTGTGTGTGTGTGTGGTGCGTGTGTCGTGCTTGTTCGCGCGCGCCTCCGTGTGTGTGTGTGTGTGTGTGTGTGTGTGTGTGTGTGTGTGTGTGTGTGTGTGTGTGTGCGTGCGTGCGTGCGTGCGTGCGTGTGTGTGTGTGTGTGTGTGCTGAAAGTAACCGATTAATTTTTGTTTTTTAAGTTTGACAAATGCACAATGCTTAACATTTTTTTTCAGCTAGAGCATTCGCTTTCCCATGTATATTGGTTTTTTTGTGTGAATATGCCTGTTGTTGTGCTTGCGAGCTTTTTCTTTCCTTGCAGTTTTCATTTGTCGTGCTTTTTTCTTTTCTTTTTTTTTTTTACATTAATTTTATTTAAAAATCAGTCTCTGTCTCTGTCTATCTGTCTGTCTGTCTGTCTGTCTGTCTGTCTCTCTCTCTCTGTCTCTCTCTCTCTCTCTCTCTCTCTCTCTCTCTCTCTGTGACATGTCAAAACGTTAAAATTGCTTGTGCATGCACATGACTTAGCGACTGAAAGCATAACAATTTGGTGTAAACGTAATCGACATTGATTTCTAAATGATCATGGCTCTCTGTTCAGATTGATGTGAAAGCATAGCTTTTTTTTTTTTTTTTCATCTTGTAGTCTGGGATGTGTTGTGTTGATGACATTGAGGCAGATGATTCCATGTTTGTGTACACACGTTTGGCATTCTCATAAACGTATGTTCATATACAGTGCCTAGGTGCTTAATCAGTTGAACAGGAAGACACACACACACACACACACACACACACACACACACACACACACACACACACACACACACACACACACCTTACACACACACTTACACACACACACACACACACACACCACACACACACACTTACACACACACTTACACACACACACACACACACACACACACACACACACACACACACACACACACACACCACACAGAAAGAGAGAGAGAGAGAGAGAGAGAGAGAGAGGGCGTATGCGCGCACTCACTTGCACAAACATACACAGTTTTGCACATACAGACGTATAGGTACACGGAGAGAGGGAGGAAGAAAGGGGAGGGGGACGGAGAGAAGAGAACAAGAGAGAGAGAGAGAGAGAGAGAGAGAGATGGAGAGAACGATTGAGAGAGTGACTGTTCTTAAATGAGTGTATGCAGAGCCAGCAAGCGATAGGCGCTTAGCTCTATGATTCAGAGAGTGTAGAAGGGAAGTCACTCTACACCTTTTGACCAGGATTGTTAGTAGATCCTTGTTACTTGCTCTTAAGAAGCGCATCCATAACAGAAAGAAAGTTACCTCAAACGGGTAGATCCATCAGCCTGTACCAAAAAAAAAAAGTCTCTAAAAGGCGAAGATGAGTACTTAGTGAAGGAATCAGTAAGGCTTTGTCATTAAAATGATAAATTAAAGTTTGTTTAGAAATCAAAAGGTGAAAATATTGAAGACACGCCTCGCTCTCTCTAAAAGATATGCCACTCTCTCTAAAAGACATGCGTCTCTCTCTCTCTCTCTCTCCCCTTTCACACACACACACACACACACACACACACACGCGCGCGCGCGCGCGCGCGCGCGCACATACACACAAAACAAACGCACGCACGCACGCATGCACGCACGCACGCACGCACGCACGCACACACACACACACACACCACAGAGAACTATCTAGAATAATGAATGTTTTTTTTTGGTCTTTTTCGTTTTCTTTCAAACGGAATATTTTAGAACATACATATTCATCACGAACGGTGTGTCTGATCCTAACGGCCTGATGTTCCAGACCTAGCTGCTGACGACACCTTCCGGAACCGCTTGTCATCCTTCTTCTCCTCGCTGCGTCGCGTGTCCACCACCTCGTCCATTAGGGACCCCAACACCAGAGTGTCCAGCGCCAGCCTGAGCAGCCTGATCAGCGTGTGGGGCTCCCCCACCTCTCTGCTGGCCGGACCCTCCGGCAAGAGGTCCATGGGCATGGCCGGCATGATCCGGGCCTCCAAGCGCTTCCCCTCCCACAACTCCGTCATCTGCCAGAACGGTGACGTCATCATCGTCAAGGGCGGCAAGATCGTCAGCATCCGGCGTGAAGAGCCGGGCCGGGGTGGTGGGATGGACGGCGTTCTGGAGGCTGGTGCCCACGTTCAGCCAGTGGCTGCCGACCCTGACCACGTGCCCGCTGAAGAGGTTCCGTGGAGCAGGCGCACCGGCGGCGACCACCAGCTGATCGGCAGTTACCCCCAGGTGGCGGCCAAGTGGGGGTCGCTGTGCTCGGCCGGCAGTGACGACGTGTTTGACAGCAGTTCCGGTGACCCCGCACCGTGCGACGACCTGCTGACTGGGTCGTTGCTGGACATGATCGGGGAAACCCAGCAACTGCTGTCGGCGGATTCTGAAGGGGACCAGCTGACGGTGAACAGTTACACCGACCTCTCCCTGTCTCACGTGGACAGATCGGTGAGGCCGACAGCTGCCAGCTGTGACTCTGAGGAACTCGGTGATATAGACTGCATCGTGGAAAACCACAGGCAGAGAAAGGACGTGGGGATCATCATCAGCATAGACGAAGACAACAGTATTCTGAACGTGATGCCCCTCACTCCGCTCACGAGGGACCGCATCACACGCAGTGCTCTGGACCTGAGCAAAGCCAGCCAGTGCAGGCTGACAGGCTTCGAAGAAACGCAGGCTGGCGTGGCGATGCAGAGTGACTTGCCTCCTGTGGAACACCTGGACTTCGCGTGGGGTTTCATCAAACGTTCTAGCAGTGACTTCGATGTGCGTCAGTCCTCTGGTTCAGAGAGAGTGGTACCCGTTTCTATGTTTAACAATCAACGATGATGGGTGTGGAGGAGGATGAAGAAGGAGGGTGAATGCAGTGGACGAATGTGTATGTTGACCCCCGTGTTGTGAAAACTTGCTTCACCCATGTACATAATAATGATGGACCCTGTGCTGGGCTGTGGCAGAGAGAAATCACATCAAAATGTAACGTTTCCCATGTTAAGTCTAACGCATTGTTCTGGCATTGTCATGGTCACGAGTTCTGTCTTTTCCTTTGTCAGCTTCAGAAGAAATAAAGCTTAAATGTGCAGAGTTTTATATGATTTGGTGCATGCAATTCAAACTGTATCGGTCTAAGGTATTTATGATGTTTCCAGCAGAGTTTAATTCTAGCAGATGGCCAAATGAATACACTCTTATCACCCACTGTCAGTGCTGAGGTCCTTCTCAAAGCCGACTTTGTTGTGAAGCCTGTAGACCTCACCGATGTTATCATAACTCACCTTGCTGAGGGATGGCCGCCTTTAAACTGAACGAAAAGTACTCTTCGTTCCCATATGCAGCCTCCTCAAATTGCTTTCTTCTGGTGAGTTCACACAGACACTTATTTGTCATTTAAATGATGTAGTCATTTAGAGAAAATAGGCTAAACAATAATGCAAAAACAACACAATGTTTGTCCAGATCGAGCTCTCAATCTTCTTCACTCAGGTGTTGGTCAAAACATTTTATTCTGTGAATCTGCTTGCAGTCTGGGTGTTAATTTGACCAGTCTTTGTCCATGGTCAAAACGAAATTCCATTCTGTGAGTCTGTCGGCAGTCTGGGTGTCTTATTTGACCAGTCTTTGTCCATGGTCAAAACGAAATTCCATTATGTGAGTCTGTCGGCAGTCTGGGTGTCATATTTGACCAGTCTTTGTCCATGGTCAAAACGACATTCCATTCTCTGAATCTTTCAGTCTGGGGTGTCATATTTGACCAGTCTTTGACCAGGATCGCTCAGATCAGCTGAGTCTGTCCGAAAAGTTATCTTGAATGTTGAATGATTGCTTTCAATTACACTGTCTAACCGAAGAAGCAACCACAACGCTCGTGCCTCCTCTTGCTGTCGTGTGCCTGGTCTACCGAAGGTACCATCCGGCTGATTTTCCACATAAACGTAGTGATCAGATACACAGAGTTCTGAACTATGCCGCTCGTCTGATCTACAGATCATTCAACCGTGATCCTATCACCTTTCTCTTTGAACTGCTCTGGTTGTCTGTATTTCCATGAATCAAATTCAAAATTGAGGTCATCATTTGCAAATATCATCTCGAACATTGCTTCTCTCTATCTCTGTGAATTCTTCAAACTGTATGTATGTATCCCCTTTCGCTCTCTTTGTTCTTTAACTGATGAATGTATTTTCCGTACTGTGAACAGCTTTAAAAAAGTTCCTTAGAGAGCACACCTTTTGCTGAGGATGACCTGGTCAGCTGGAACGAACTATAGTTCTTCGTCACATGCCCAAATTCTGTCCCTTTTTTTTTTCTTCAAATCTCAGTTGAAAAGCATTTCTGCTCCTGTGCATGATTATGCCAATCTAAGTCAGATCCAGTTTAGTCACGCTGTGTGTGTGTGTGCGCGCACGCACATGCATGCACGTGCGTGCGTGTGTATGTGCATGTGTGTGTGCGCACGCGCATGTATATATGTGTGTGTAAAAGTCCATTTTAAGTTATGTTTCTTACATTGTGATCCGTATTTTGTGTGTGTGTGTGTGTGTGTGTGTGTGTGTGTGTGTGTGTGTGTGTGTGTGTGTGTGTGTGTGTATGAGTGTAAAAGTCAATTTTAATTTATGTATTTTACATTGTGACCCTATTTGTATACATACATGTTTCATTTGTCTTTGTGCATGCTAATTTATTACATTTTTTGTAATCAACTTTTTTTTTTTTTTTTTTTTTGTAAACGCCCTGAGCCTTATGGGGATAGGGCTCGGCAAATAATTATTGTTGTTTTACTAATCCACCCAAAGCTTACCATAGTCCGCTGTCAGCGTTACGTCAGGGTGCTGGGCAATGTGATGTATGTTGTATGGTAGACAGTTGGGGGATCGCTCAGTATGTTGAACGATAAGCCTGTCAGTTTCATGAGTGTGGGGATCTTTTATTGTATTGAATGATGGACCCGTTACTTTCATTAGTTTGGGGATCATTCATTGTGTTGAACGATAAGCCTGTCAGTTTCAATTGTGCGGGGATCATTCATTGCGTTGAACGATGGACCTGTTAGTTTCATTAGTTTGGGGATCATTCATTGTGCTGAAGGATGGACCTGTTAGTTTCATTAGTTTGGGGATCATTCATTGTGCTGAAGGATGGACCTGTTAGTTTCATTAGTTTGGGGATCATTCATTGTGCTGAAGGATGGACCTGTTAGTTTCATTAGTTTGGGGATCATTCATTGTGCTGAAGGATGGACCTGTTAGTTTCATTAGTTCGGGGATCACTCATTGTGTTGAACGATAAGCCTGTCAGTTTTATTAGTGTGGGGATCATTCATTGTGTTGAATGATGGGCCTGTTAGTTTCATTAGTTTGGGGATAATTCATTGTGCTGAAGGATGGACCTGTTAGTTTCATTCATAGTTGTCCATGGTGTCACAGTTTTTCTTTTCATTGGACTTGAAGAAGAAGAAAAGAAGAAGAAGAAGAAGAAGGAGAGAGAGAGAGAGAGAGAGAAGAGAGAGAGAGAAGAGAGAGAGAGAGAGAGAGAGAGAGAGAGATCGTTAAATACATATATGTCTTGTACATAGAAAATGTTTGTGTTCATTTGTGTGTGTGTGTGTGTGTGTGTGTGTGTGTGCGCGCGGTGTGCGCATGCGTGTGTGAACGCACATGCTTGCTTGTGCTGTCATACAGAAAGGATGCCTGTGCGCTCAGTTTGGGTCCAACTAAGGGTGACAGATATACATGTGCATGCGCAGGTCCTCGGAAAGCCTCGATGTGGATGACGATGGCTGCTGTGTTATCATGGCTCTTTCTAGTTGTCTGACCATCTTGAAACAATGCATACACAATGATGTTTTATCTCCAGAAACTTTTGATGATATCTCTTTCTCTCTGTCTCTGTCTGTCTCTCTATCTTTGTCTCTCTCTCCCTCTCTCTCTGTCTGTCTCTCTCTCCCTCTCTCTCTGTCTCTCTATCTGTCTCTGTCTCTCTATCTGTCTCTCTCTCCCTCTCTCTCTCTCTCTCTCCCTCCCTCCCTCTCTCTCCTCCCTCTCTCTCTCAAACCGTTTTACATTGTGTTTTTACTTTTTTTAAGTGCTTGCTTTATTGGTCACTTCACCTCTGCCTCTTCTCATCTTTATCATTTTCTTGTTTCGTTTTTTCCCCCTTCTTGTACCTCTTTAGATTTCTTTTCGTTCGTTCTTTCACTTTTATTACTCTTGTACCTTTTTTTCATTGTCCTGTTGTATCTGATATGTAGCCATTTCTGTCGCCTTTTAAGTGTTTATTCCATGGTTACATGCATCTTTGTTGATTTCGTTACCGTTTAGGTTTGAAATGTTAACAGCTACAACAACAAAGAAAATCGACCTGAAAGTATTCTTAACAATGCATGCAGCACCAGACACTTTTTTTTCCCCAAAGGATAATGTCATTTTTGATATTATGAACACATTGATATATGTTAAGCAGTACTAAGTGCGAGTGAAAAGTGTAGCACCGCGTTGTGTGTGCTGAATAATGAGTAGTGAGTCGCAATAAATACGTTAACAGCCAAAGCAGTACACATAATGAGACAGACAAATATTTCGGTTGAAGTATTTTCCGTTGAAACGGTACCAGTTAAATCTCTGTGCATATATGCAGAGCGGTAACAGAACTTAGATCTATTTGTGTACGCTAGCACATACTCCCTTTTTGTTGTTGTTAGTGGTGCTTGTTGTTATTGTTCTGTTGAATAATGAGTGTCAACATGATGCCAATATATTCAGTCGAACTTATTTTTGTTGTATTTTTTGTTGATGTGATACGTTCAGTGTTTTTCTAGAAGCTCAGTATTACCGGAAAATCACGGAGAAAATGCTCAATGTTGTCTGCGCTATGAACTTTCGTTGTTTTCCTTCGTCGTTTAGAAGGATATTTGTTGGGCGCCTATTGTGTGATATTTGCCAATGTAGGATTCTCCTATCTTCTTCTCCCTGTACTCCATGGGGAGTCATTGAGGCTGCACAGTGAAGAACAGTTCACAGGTTCCTCCAGTTCTGTCGGTTGTGTGCCGAGGCTTCGGTAAGCAAATGTTTTCCATGCTCACTCTGCAGTGTTGTCAGTCCATGTTTCTTTTTGTTTGTTTGTTTGTTTGTTTTTCTGTTCTTCCCTCCGTCTCCCTCGCTCGACAGATCCATGAAGGATTATTGCAGCAAGGCTAGTGGAACTTGTTACTTGGCCGTACCAACCAACGTAGTTGTCTTTTCCTCACTGAAGTCGGTAGATGTTCGTATAGTTCAATGTACTGCCTGACGGTATGACCTATTTGTTGATTGGTGATATGATCAGTGCATCTGATGGTCAGTGTCTTTCCGTAGCCTCTCATTTTCATGGCTTGAGTTCTGCTTTCCAGATCCGCTGTGAGGGTCTATGTCTTGCGTGTGTATAAGAAGATGGAGTGTAACAGTGCAGGTAGGAGCCTGACCTTGTGCTTCGTGGAGATGTTCTTGCCCTTCCAAACAGGTTTTAATCTGGACAGTGCTGTGCTTGTCTCTGCTGTCCCTGAGAGGATTTCTTGTTTGGATCCCTCACTGCTGAAGATGGATTCCAGGTAAATGAATCGTTGAGCAGATTCTAGCTTCAGACAGAGGACAGATAGATCATACTTGATTGTGCTGTTGTGGCTGGCTATCAGTTTGGTCCCCCTGGCGCTGATTTCCATGCCTATCTTGTTGATGTGACATCTTGTCGTTCAGCAAACACAGTGAGTTCTTGTGAAGTGCCTGCCAGATCGTCGATGACAACTGCAATCAAAATTTTGTGATGGTTCTTCCTCCAGTGCTGACTGTGCTGATATGATCTCCAAGTGCATCAGTCATGATGCGATCCAGGAGTATGTTGAAAAGTGAGGGAAATAGAAGGTAGCCTTGACGAACTCCAACTGAAGTATGGGACCATTCTCAGTAGCACCCTCTAAAGCACTGCACGGGTTGTTTTGGTGCACAGTTGCTGGATGGTGATGATAAGCCTCTGTCTGATGCTGACTTTCTTTATCAAGGCTCATAGTGCCTCATGCCAGACTCTGTGGCATGCCTTCAAGAAGTCTACGAAGATGTAGCATATCTCCCTCTGGTGCTGGAGATCTTATTTACAGAGGGTGTGTAAATGAACCAGCCGTCGTGGCGAAGTGGTTAGCGTCGCGGACTCCCGGCTGAGAGGTCGTGGGTTCGATTCTCATCACAGCCATGTGGGATTTTTGTGCCTCGACCGGCTCCTACCCAGAGTTGAGTTTGCTACGGGCTCAATTGGGAAGACTGGGACCACACAGTCGAGTTTCATCCACTTTATGGATGTATCTCTGAGAGTGCTGCTCAAATTTTCTGACCAACACTGCGGGTGTCTGTATCTGTCGGGCCTGGTTGACGCCGGGATACATATTTAAAGTAAGCGTAGAGTACAGCCCTGTCATGCAGTCTCAGACTGGAAGAGAAATCCGTAGCATCATTTTCATCATCCTCATTTTCATCAATCAGAAGAAAAAGAAAAGTTTCAAATTCTGTGACTTTTCATGTCCTACTGTCATGGTGACCTCAGTTTCAATGTCGTCTCCACGTCTGTGGCCTTGGTTTGATTCCGTTGGGGTCATTAGTATCGGCGAGTCCATGGGGACTGTCGTTGGACGGACGTAGTGGTTCACTCATGCCGGCTCCGCGACTACGCAGTTATTGCCTCAGTAAGAGGCCTAGGTGGTGTCCTGCGTATCTAGGATCAGAACAGGCTCCACTGAACACCGCCGAAGTGACTCGGCAGCAGTGCAGTGTCTCCTCCGGTGGGTTGCCTGTTGACGACTTGACATTGAGTGCTCCCTGTGGATTGCCGGTGCTGGAGCTGTGGCGGACCGGGCCGGCCGGGCTGTGGCTGTGGACGGGGTGTCGGAATTAGCAGCCTGGGTGCGCTGCCACTGAGGTAGTACAGAAGATCGGGGGGGGGGGGGGGGGGGGGGGGGGGGGGGGGGGGGGGGGGGGTGTGGTGGATGTGTGGATGAAAAATCTGTTCTATAGTTCTTCTGCCATTACGGAATCCAGCCTATTCTTCAGCAGTGATGGTGGCTGCTTGCGATTGCAATCTATTCAGCATGATTTTTTTTTTAAACATTCCTTTTCTCGCGTAGCTGACCAGGCTTGTAGTGCACTAGTTCTGGAAGTTTGGAGATTTCCTTTCTTGGGAAAGGTGACGATTTGTGATTGAGTTCATGGCGTTGGTCACTCTCCCCGAGTGTCACATTTTGTTGCCGATGGCAGTTAGGATATCAACTACTGCATCTCCGCCATATGTCAAGAATTCAGTGATGATGTTGTCGACACCAGCAGCCTTCCCATATTTCATCACTTTTACTGCAGTTGATGTCTTCACAGAGTAGTGGCAAGTCATCCTCATCTGCTGAATGTTTGGATCTCCTGTGCTCTGTTTGTTCTAGAGTTCACAGCAATCTTGTGTCCACTTTTTAATGATGTTTTCTTCCTGTGCTTGACAGAAAATTTAATGGGATTTGTCGTGAATGGTGCTGATTTTATTTCGCTTTTGTTTGCTCAGGTTCTTCATAATCTTAAAGTCTTTCTTTGTACAGTTGTTGTCTTGTTTTTTTTTCCCCAATGTCCTCACACTGTTGATCGACCCAGCTTTCCTTTGCGCCCTTCATTTCTTCACAGATTCTCTTGTTTCTAGCTCAATGTCCCCCCCCCCCCGCCCCCCCCCCCCCCCCCCCCCCCCCCCCCCCCCCTTCAGTCTTCTTGAGCGATTTTAAAGTCCTTCTAATGTCACGTATCTGCAAGATATTCCTTCAGATCCATGGACTCGGTTTCCATCTGCCTTTTCCTTGGACTTCTGTTGCTGTTCCAGTCATCACTTTCTTAAAATTGTTTGTTAGGGCTTCAAGGTCTTCTTGAAGTAGTGGGGCAAATTTTCCACCTAACAGCCGTCCTAGTTTTCTTTCTATCTACCTATCTATCTATCTATCTATCTGTCTGTCTGTCTGTCTGTCTGTCTGTCTATCTATCTATAGATATTTTCGAGCTCTCGGACATAATAGTTTGTGAATTGCCAAACACATTTACCTGAGTCAGAAAAAACCCTTTAGACACACAGTTGTTTCTTTGTTTAAGTTGTGTTTCTTTCTTTTTGTTTGTTTTGTCTTGTACACATGTGGATCACATGCTTGCGTGTTGTTGTCAGTTTGTATGTTCCCGCTTTCTACCCAAAGAAAACAGTTTGGCAATTACATCGAGAACTGCAATGTATTCCGAAACGTTCAGCTTTGTTTTGTGTAAATCGACTTTTATTTTTTAACAATAAAACCATTTTTGGTAAATCAAACTGCTCACCTGTGTTGGACTGAAATCTTTACTTGCTTTAACCCTTTCGTTTGCCGTGACATGAGGAGTTCTACTTTTTTTTTTTTTTGGTAGTGTGTTAGAATTGATACATAAAACCCGAGAGTGAATGTTTGTACACAATCTTAACATATTGTGTTTGAAAGGTGTCTTTTGCAATGTGAGCATGTACATCAAACGTCTTTCACAAAACCATTCTTCATTGTGTCCAACCTGTCAAGGTATTTTGATGGACGATTTTCTCTCGATACCATGTGGGTATTTTACTCCAGTTGTCATTGTATCTTGTAGCAAAGTATGACTGTCGTATACTGTCGTTTTTATAGAATTCTCAGAATGGACCAGTCCACCTTCTAATGCCATTAACATTTCTGTACGCCTACGTATGTTTGTTTTGGGGAAGGCGGCGTGGGGAAGAGGGGTGGTTTACAAAAATGTGTAAGCAATCGTTTCTTGTTGTTGTTGTTGTTTTAAAAAAAACTGCATTTGGAAGGCAGACTGACTAGATGGTGAAAATGATCGAGTGGTCCGACTGACTTGAAATGTTTTCTTTACCACGTGTTTGCCGTGGATGCTCACATGATTCTTGCAGTATTTTTTTTGTTGTTAGCTCTGAACATCCTACCTGTCCTCTGAGCTCAAGTATCCCCAAGTGTGTTCGGTCACTCTGTTTGTTTCTGTATGCGTTTTTATTTGATATTTTTCAGCTGAGGAGAATGGAAAATGTCGATCACATTTCTGTCCACAGTCTTATTGTGTGTGTGTGTGTGTGTGTGTGTGTGTGTGTGTGTGTGTGTGTGTGTGTGTGCGCGCGCGCGCGCGCGCACGCGCGTGTGTGTGTAAGTGTGTGTGTGTGTGTGTGTGTGCGTGTGCGTGCAGAAAAATGTTTAACGTGGAGGGGACTATATTGTTACCTAGATGTGCAGACACTGCAACCAGGCAAACTTTTTCAAGTCAAGGTTTTACCAGGACCTGTTATACAAACTGAAAGGATTTGGACTTCATACCAGAATATACAAGATTATCGCTGTTTGTGAGCTAAGCAGGGAAGAAAAGAGATAAAAATTGAATTTAGGATTCATGAACCTCAGATTTTGTCAAACGTTTAAACTTCTCCCATGTACGCTAACCGCTGAAGATTCCTTGATATACGCGTTTCAGACGTGTCTTGGTGAAATCACACCGAGCATGCGAGAGCTTACCCAGTAA
>CM065738.1:32608076-32620576 GCA_033310375.1 Conus canariensis | reverse complement strand
TGATAGTTTTACTGACCAACAAAAGGGACTTGGTGCAGTCAGACAAACTCGAGATGGAAATGTTCCAGATGAATTCGGTGTTGCAAAAAAATCATTGACTGAATTTTTCACTCCAAAGAAAAATACTACTTACGAAATTTTCAAATTTCGGCAGGCTTCTCAGAACTCTGGAGAAACGATTGATTCGTTTTACACACGTTTGCACACATTGGCAAGTACTTGTGAATTCCATGATGTTGATAAAGAAATCCTTTCTCAGATTTTACAAGGATGTACATCTTCCAGAATAAGAAGAAAAGCCTTGAAAGAAAATTACACATTGAAGCAAGTCTTAGACGAGGCCAAAGCGCTCGAGTTGTCTGAATCAAGAGCTTCAGTGATGGAAGGAAAAAGTGTAGATCTAAATGCTGTGTCCAGTCGCAGATCTAGCGGTGATAATTTCAAACGCACAGACAGCAGCAATGATTCTGGTGCTAGTGGTTTTGGTGCACATGGCCGTGGAAACTTTTCACAACGTGGTCACAAGGTCAACAGAGGCAGATCTACTCATCGTGGGCGTGGGCGAGACAACACAACAGTCCGAGGATCTTCTCGTCACCCTGGTTCTCATCGTGGTGGTTTCACAAGACATAGTGACACTAACTCTTGTCATTACTGTGGTGGTCCATCTTCACATGCTTCTTGTCCAGCGAAGGGGAAGGAGTGCAGACGATGTCATAAGATGAATCATTTCGCCTGTGTTTGTATGTCCAAACCAGAGGTAAGGCAGATTAACTCTTATGCTCGAGCATGGACGAGAGTATGGATCTTCAGAGTCAAGTGATGAATCTGTGTTCAATGTCAGTGACAGACATACATCAACAACTCCAGTAATCACTGCAAGCATTCTGAAAGCCAAAGTGAATTTTTTGATCGACACTGGAGCGAGTGTGAAGATTTTGAGTGGACATGTTTATGATAAACTTAGTGTCAAACCCAAGTTGCAGAGTCCATCTCCTCTGATTTATGTTTATGGCTCAAAAGACCCTCTTCCTGTGCGTGGATTTTTCACCACTAACATTGTATACAAAGACAAACATGCAAACGCAGGTTTTTATGTTGTGAACACAAGCAGACTTCAGTCTCAGTCTCACAATCTTCTTAGTGCAGACACTGTACAAGCACTGAACATTGTTCATTTTGCCTTTTCGTCTCCTGCCTCCACATCCATTCCAAATCAGTTTCCTTCACCCTTTGATGGAGAAATGGGAAAGACAGATGGGGGTATAGTCAGATTACACATTGACACTAAAGTTCAGCCTGTAGCACAACGCCATAGGCGTATCCCTTTTCATGTACGCAAAGATGTAGAGGCAGAGCTAGAACGTTTAGAGAAGTTAGATGTGATCGAGAAAGTCACTGGTCCTACTCCATGGATTAGTCCTGTGGTGGTGGTACCCAAGAAGATTAAAGGAGTCAGAGTGTGTATTGACATGCGTGAAGCAAATAGGGCAATAGGGAGAGAAAAGCATCCAATGCCAACTGTGGATGGTCTGATTGCTAATCTTAATTCTTCTTCAGTTTTCAGCAAGTTAGACTTGACAAACGCGTATCATCAACTTGAACTGGAAGAATCAAGTCGCTATAGTACCACATTTTCAACACATGCAGGATTGCGCCAGTACAAAAGACTTCTGTTTGGTGTTAATGCTGCATCGGAAATATTCCAGAAGAACATTGCTGATCTTCTCAGTGACATTCCAGGTGCTAGAAATTTGTCTGATGATATCATAGTGCATGGCAAGACGCAAGCTGAGCATGATGAAAACCTAAGAAGAACTCTGAAGCGACTTCAGGAAAAAGGAGCAAAACTGAACAAAGAAAAATGCAAGTTTTCCGTCAACAAACTCACTTTCTTTGGACATGTGTTCAGTGATAAATGAATCTCAGTGGATCCTAAAAAAATCAAATCCATTATTGACACTGACTCACCCAAGAATGTTGCAGAAGTACGATCATTTTTGGGTATGATCCAGTATGTGTCCCGCTTCATTCCTAAGTATGCAATACTTACTGAACCTCTGCGTCAACTGACAAAGCAAGATGCCCCTGGAAATGCTCTGAAGTTGAACAGCAAGCCTTCAGCAACCTGAAAGAAGCATTGACAGGAGCAAAAGTCATGGTATACTTCGATTCAAACAAGTCAACAGAAATCATTGTAGATGCTAGTCCTGTTGGTCTTGGAGCGATCTTCACTCAAGAAGGCAAGATTGTCAGTTATGCAAGTCGTGCATTGACAGAGGTCGAACGACGCTATTCACAGACTGACCGGGAGATGCTAGCTGTAGTGTATGGAGTTGAGCACTACCATCTGTATCTTTTCGGCTCAGCATTCACTGTTGTAACGGACCATAAACCACTCTTGGGAATTCTGAAAAGCTGAAAGGCAGCTACAGCAAGAACTGAACGTTGGCGTCTTCGTCTTATGCCATACGAGTTTGATCTTCAGTATCGTCCAGGAAAAAAATGACAGAAATCCAGCAGATTTCATCAGTAGACACCCGCACACTCAACCTGAGAGAGACAATGCAGGCGAAGCTTACATCAAGTTCGTCAGCAAGAATGCAGTTCCCAAAGCAATGACTTTTGAAGAAGTTCGAACTGCCACACAACAGGATTCCCAGTTCCAGAAACTGAAGATGGCAGTTGAAACAAACAGGTGGAAAGATTCTGACCTTTCTTGTTTTGCCCGTTTCAAGGATGAACTGTCTGTCTATGATGATGTCATTCTTCGTGATCATCGAATTGTGGTTCCCCCCTTTTTGCAACAGAAAGTTGTTGACATCGCTCATCATACACATCAGGGGATAGTCAAGACCAAACAACTCATCAGAGAGAAGGTGTGGTTTCCAGGAATAGACAAATTAGTGGAAGAGATGGTGAAGAAATGCATTCCGTGTCAAGCCTCATACCCTGGTCACTCACAGCGTGAACCTCTGTGTCCAACACCACTTCCTTCTGAACCCTGGTCTGAAATCGCAGTTGATTTTGCAGGCCCATTTCCCTCTGGTCACTACGTGCTAGTTGCCATCGATGAACATAGCAGGTACCCTGAAGTTGAGGTGATTCCGTCAACATCAGCAAGAGTCGTCATTCCACGTCTGAATGATATATTTGCACGTCAGGGTTTTCCCAGAGTTGTCAAGACTGACAATGGTCCTCCATTCCAAAGTTCAGATTTCCAGGACTTCGCGAAACAGTCAGGTTTTCACCATAGGAAAATTACTCAATTATAGCCAGAAGCCCGGGACCAGGCTGCTTCCAATTCAGTAGTGGGGCGACCATCCCCAACTCGGCGGGTCCCCGGGTGGCGGATAGGGGAATGGCCCTCAGATATGGGGGTTAGCTGCGATATAAGTCAGGCTTGCCTGGCAGAATAAGCAGTCCCGGACCAACTGGCGATGTTCCTATCAGGACGGGGTGGGTCAACAGGTGGCACTGTTGTCCTCACTGAAATACCCCATGTGTCCTATGACGGGCTCATCATGCGGTCAAGAGGCGCGGTATAACCTCTAGCCCCGGGGTGGGATCCCCGGAGAAACAATCCCCCCTGTGCTCACAGGGCAGGACGCACGGGCCATGAGCTAAGGGTGAGGCACCCCGAAAGAAAACTCCAGCTGAAGACGGAGGTATCGGGCCACTGGCGCAGCTTAAACCACGATACCACGCATATACGCCTCCATGATGATGCAGTCCACAGAATTTCGATGTGGCGCTCGACCTTCGGAGACCCGCCGGGGAGGTCGGGAGCCGGGCCCTATGCCTCAAAGGGGCCCACCCCAAGCGGTCGGTGGTCAGACAAAGAAATTCTGCATGTCAATGCGACGAAGAAGGAGACCTCATCCTCCTGCTAATGCCAAGCAAACGGTACCACCCAGAATGCTCAACATTCTCCAGTGGAATGCAGAAGGGGTGCATAAAAAGAAACTTGGCTTGGCAGAAAGGATGCATCAAGAAAATATTGATATCGCATGTGTCCAAGAGACACATTTGACCGTAAACCATCGCTTTCAAGTGAGGGGTTACGAGACCATCAGGTTGGACCGTGAGGAAAGAAACAAAGGAGGGGTGCTTATCTTGGTGCGGAATTCCATCGCCGCATAAGAACTCAAGATCAACACCAATCAACAGGCAGAGATCCAAGGTATTGATATAGTCCTTAAGGAACGCAACATCAGGATCTACAATGTCTATTGCCCTCAAGATCGTGATCTTTCCCTCACATACATGAACATCCCAGACAACAACTGCGTGGTGGTGGGTGATTTTAACAGTCACTCAGAGAGATGGGGCTATGAGGAGACGGACAAGAGAGGCGAAGAAGTTGAGGATTGGGAGATTGACACACATCTTCATCTCATTAATCAAGAAGATGATGAACCCACCTTTTACTCTAGACGCTGGATGACCACATCAACACCAGATCTAGCGTTCGCCACCAACGACCTGTTCGTCAGGACCACAAGAACAGTCCTCAACCAGCTTGGAGGAAGTGACCACAAGCCCGTCAAACTCTCTATCAACCTCAACTTACAGTGTCCACAAGCAAAGTGTTTTCCCCGCTGGAATTACAGAAAGGCGGACTGGACTCTCTTCGAGACCCTCACTGATACACACACAAAGCCAATCAACATCAGGCAGAAGGACTCAAACAAGATGGTTCGAGACTTCACAAATGCCGTCTTGAAAGCTGCTACAGAATCCATCCCAAGAGGAGCACGTAAAGATTACAAGCCCTACTGGACGGAGGAACTCCAGAATCTGGAAGATGCTGTTACGGAAGCCAGGGACAGAGCAGAAAAGCAGCCATCACTGGAGAATAACATAGCGCTGAAGGAAGTAACTGCCAGATACAAGCTGTCCTGCGCACAAGCTGCAAGAAAAAGCTGGCAAGAGAAAACTGAAAGCCTAAATCTCGACAGGGATGGCAGCAAGCTGTGGAAACTGGCTAGAACCCTCTGTAATGAAACAACAAGTCACACCACTATAACAATACAAGAGAATGGAAATTACCTCTCTGGAAAGAAAGCAGCAGACCACTTCATAGACGTCTATGAAAACATCAGCAATCTGGAAGTCCCTCCTGAACATAGAGCTGCAGTGCACAGGGCCCAAGGTGAACTTCATGAGGAAGAGCCCCAAGAGGAAGTCATGACCACAGCTTTCACAGAGAAAGAGCTGGAGGAAGCGTTGCAGAGCCTCAACCTGAAGAAGTCACCTGGACCAGACGGAATCACAAATGAAATGATTCTGCATCTTGGGATGAAGAGCAAGGCAGTCCTTCTAAAAATCTTTAACTCCAGCTGGAAGACAGGATCAGTACCACAGTGTTGGAGGGAAGCAGACATGATCCCCATTCACAAAAAGGGAAAGGACAAGTCGAAGGCTGACAGCTACAGACCCATCAGCCTTACAAGCTGCTTAGGGAAGCTGATGGAGAGACTTGTCAACACAAGGCTTGTCTGGCACCTTGAGGAGCATCAGCTGCTGAGCCCTGAACAGGCAGGCTTCCGCCAACACAGATCAACAGAAGACCAGATCACATTCATCACGCAAAGCATTGAGGACGCTTTCCAAGAAAAGAAGAACACGCTTGCTGTCTGGATTGACATGGAGAAGGCGTTCGACAAAGTCTGGAAGGACGGACTTAGGCTCAAACTACGGCGATGTGGTGTGTCTGGGGGGATGTACACCTGGATCAGCCAGTACCTACACAATCGCCAAGCCCGAGTCAAGATTCAGGGCCAGAAAAGCAAGAAGAAGGTGCTGAGACAGGGAGTACCACAAGGAGGAGTCCTTTCGCCAACGTTGTTCCTCATCTTCATAGATGACATCGTCAGAGAACTGCCAAAAGGGGTCAGAGGAGCGATCTACGCAGATGACCTGGTGCTTTGGTGCTCTGAAGAGTACACCACCACAGCACAGGTACGCCTCCAGACTGCGCTCAACAAGATCAGCGACTGGACCAAGGAATGGCTTGTCTCTGTCAACTCAAGCAAAACAACCTACACAGTCTTCAGCCTATCCAGCAAGAAGCAAGAGGCGAAGCTGACACTGAACAACCAAAGGCTTGCAGAGGAACCCACACCTACCTACCTGGGAGTGACCTTTGATCGCAGGCTCACTTGGAAACAGCAGATCACCAGATGCTGTAGCAAGGCCAAGTTGAGACTGGCGATCATGAGGAAACTTGCGGGGACGAACTGGGGGGCTGACGAACGTATCCTGAAGAGACTCTATACAGGGAGAGTCCGACCTGTAGTTGAGTACGGGACATCAGCATGGGCATCAGCTGCAAAGTCTAACCTCAACCACCTCAATAAGATACAGAACCAAGCTCAGCGTGTCATAATTGGCGCCATGAGATCCACCCCAATCCTGAAGATGGAAGAGACCACTGGGCTACAGTCATTAGAGGACAGAAGGGACACAAAGATCCTCATCCAAGCAGCAAAATTCAAACGCCTTGAAAACCATCCAATGAACAACAGAATGAGCAGACCCACCAAGAGCCGGTTGAAAAGAGGCAGCTTCATCTGCCAGTCAAGACGCCTTGAAAGACAAAGCCCAGTCTTGATGGAACACGAAGCAAAGCCTATCCCGGCAAATGTCACCCACCCATCTTGGAAGAGGCAGGTGTTCCCAACAGTCGTCACCAGCATTCCCGGAGTGGAGAAGAGAGGAATACAGTCAGACACCCAAAGGAAGGCCCTGGCCATGGAGTACATCTGCAACCAATATCCCCAGGAAGACTGGACCCATGTCTTCACAGATGGCTCCGCCACAGAGGCAACGAGGGATGGTGGAGCTGGAATCTTCCTTCGATACAAAGACGGAGATGAAGAAATTGCAATTCCAACAGGAAAATACTCCACCAACTTCCGAGCTGAGCGAGAAGCCCTCTGTGAGGCAGCCACAACAGTCTTGCAGAACTCCAAAAGAACAACAGGGCAGGTGGTGGTCTTCTCTGACGCTCTCTCCGTGCTCCAAGCCCTCAAGAACTCCCGCTGCAAAGAACAGAACCATATCACTTCAGCCCTTGTTGCCCTGAGTGCCAGAGTGGAGAAAGTGGTGATACAATGGGTACCAGCACACTGTGGCATCAGAGGCAACGAAAAAGCGGACATTCTGGCAAAAGATGGTGCACAGAAGGAGCAGGCCAACAACCTGGTGTCATACGATGAAATTAAGACAATCATCAAGGCACAACAAGGAATAAAATGGCGCCTCCTGCATCCCAAATACAACCCAGAAGACACATACCATTTGCTGGGACGACGGGAACAGGTCAAGATCTTCCGCCTGAGGACTGGACACAATCGCCTGCTCCACCACATGCACACAAAATTTGGCATTGGACAGAGTGGAGAGTGCCCTTGTAGTGAGGGACCAATGACAACTGACCACATCCTTCAAGTCTGTACGACGTATGCAGCATCCAGGAGAAAGTACTGGCCAACACCGACAGCAGTGGAAGCCAAGCTGTATGGCACCCTGGAGGAGCTGCGACGGACGGCAGCCTTCATCGAGGACACCGGGCTGCTCATCTAACGGGATGGCGAACGAGGAAGAAGAAGATAGCCAGAAGCAAATGGTGAAGCAGAGCGTTTCATGAGAACGTTGAACAGGTATGTTCGAGCTGCCACAGCTGAAGGCAAAGACTGGAGAATGGAACTTCCTGATTTCCTTCATCAATACAGAGCTACGCCACATGGTGCAGCAAACATATCCCCATTTGAAGCTCTGACTGGAAGGAAGATGAACATTGGTATTCCTGCAGTTCCCAATTCCCCTACCATGCCAGTTCACTCACGTCTAGCTCACAACGATGCTGTCAGCAAAATGAAGATGAAAAATTATGCTGATCAAAGACGACACACAAGAGAGTCTGACATTAGGACAGGTGACCATGTCCTCGTGAAGCAACGGAAAAGAAACAAACTGACCCCATTGTATGATCCCCATCCCTACACTGTTGTGAAGAAACGTGGTAGTATGATTGTTGCAAAACGAGGCAATCATTTCGTCACACGAAATTCTTCATTCTTCAAACCAGTGCAGATTGACGTTCCTTCTGAAGAAGAAGAGGAAGAAGAAGTTGAGGCATATCATCAGTGTGATTTTCAACCAGAGACAGTGACTCAAACACCATCAGTTTTTCAACCAGAGACAGTGACTCAAACACCATCAGTTTCACCATCAAGGTCAAAAGAAATGCCTACTCCAAGATCTTCACCAGTGCCTGAATCACCCATAGATGTGTCTCTGCAGCAAAGCAGATTCACAGAACCTGCTCAGGCACAACCAGATCAGACAACTCCAAGAAGAAGTTCTCAAAGAACTGTGGTGTTGCCGAAGAAATTCAAGGAGTTCATCATGAAATAAACGTTTTGCATGCTGCTGTTTAAATTCCTGTTTACAGCAACAAGAGCACTGACGCTGCATCTTTCAAAGCATGTTTTATGTTCTGTTCAGTTAAATTTAATTTTAAGTTTGATGTTACAGTGTGGAAAAAAAGAGAATATTTCAGGTGTTTCATTTTGAAATATCATCTAAGCTTTTAGTAATATAGTATGTAAGATAATTGCTAATATAGTTGGACTTGAGTTAGAAACTCAGACTCATTTTAATCTTACAAAATGGACTTGAATTCAACCAAAGGAATCTCCAACTGTTTCACAGTGACATTTGGTGTGAATCGTCAACGTGAACATTTAGTAATCTGGGTTATGAACAGATTAATCATACTCCTAAATTTATGCATGTTGCACGTTAACTTTATGATTGATTACAGAATGCATGTTACATCTGTTGCGAATAATATTAATACTAAATGTGCAACTAAACTGGGGAGGGATGTTATGTTTAATATTGAAAGTAGCAAGAACTATAACTCTATGTGAAAGTCTAATGCATGCGTAAAGAGAATGCGCAGAAGGCCAACGGTTGCATGTCGAGATATATGGTCAACGATCAGAGCGTTCCTTTAGTACACATCGTTTGGAGTTTACAACATGTGTGTGTTAGTGTCGTTGTTGCGTGCCAACATCAGCCATTCTAGACACATCAGTCCCCAATGCTCCTCTCTTGTGGTGGCCTCAGTTTCAATTTCCCCTCCATATCCACGTCCTTGAAGACATGTCAAAGTCGCCGGCATTGGCAAATTCATTGGGACGTGTCGTTAAACAATTGCGATGATACCCTCTGGAAAGGGACGATCACTCACGCTGGCACTTTGACCAGTAAAGTATTGTCATTAGTAAGGGGTTAGTAAGCGAGGTGGTGTCCTGCGAGTGTTGATTAGAACAGACACCGTTGAACATCACCAGAGTGACTCGGCAGCGGAGCGGTGTTTCCTAGGGTGGATTGCCACATGATGACGTGATATTGATTGCCCCCCCCCCCCCCCCAATAGACTGCCAGTGCTAAGGGGGTGGAGGGCAGGGAGAAGGGGGGGGGAGGGGGCAACAGGACAACGTGGATGTGCGAGGAGCTAGAATGAACGACATGAAATGTAAATGACATTTGAGACATTCTAGTACAGATTCATGATGCGAACTGCCAGTGTGATGCGATGCTCTGAGCAGTATGTGTGATTACAGCAACAGTGAGAAAGAAGGAAGCCTCAGAAGGAGTTCGAGAGATGGACGGACAAAAGGCTGGGCACCATCAGTGCCACAAAAAAAAAAAAAAAAAAAAAAAAAAAAACATCCACGATCTTCCGTCTGGCCTCAGTCACACATTGTGTGCATCTTAAGGTAAATCGTTTTTCCTGTCTCGGTGCAGAAGACCAACTTATTCACAGGCATGCAGTCACACACCGCACACACACTAACACCCCACTCACTCCACACACACACACACACACACACACACACACACACACACACACACACACACACACACGTGCGCGCATACACTGGCACACATACATCCCTGCATGCACACACTGACACACACATGCATGCATAGACACATATAGACACTCACACATACACATGCAGAGAGAGAGAGAGAGAGAGAGAGAGAGAGAATTTGCTTATCAGTTGATTTATTTTATCACTCGATGTTGTTCGTATAGCATTATCTTGCCTGCTTGATTACTTATTTTGCAGTATAGCTAGCTGATAAGTAAATTAGCGATTGTAATGAGGGCCATGATGAGGAAAGTTTGTTAATTTGTTCAGCAATTTCTTATACGGGTTGGCCTTTCTTATATAGTTTTATCATATTCTGTAACTGTGAACTCAGACCTTTCCCATCGTGCTCCACCACGAATTCTAAAGGTCAAAAGTCGATGTTCACTCAGGCACCATGGCGTCTGCTAGAGATGTTTCAAGCTCAGCCGCGGAAAACGGAGACGAAACAGAAATAGATGGAGCAACCGTTTTGTGTCGCGCACTTAAAGAACAGGTTTGGTATAGCGTGGAGTGTGTTCAAAGACTTCAAAACCTTTGTGCAGTCTGTGTATTAAGCCACACGAGTTTCCTGCAAACGATCTCCAGTTTGTGTTCACATACTCGCCATAGTCGAAGAAGAAGAAGGGGTAGTCTTACTTTCACTTTTGACATTTTGTAAAAAGTTCGGCAAACCTAAAATTTCGAAGACCACAACTTTCGATACTAACTGCCTTTAAACATGTCTCGTTCTGATTAAAGTTAAGGTGAATTTAGCGTACTTTGGTGAGTCCTAGGTAAAGTAGGCTGAAAGCCCCTTACAGATAGACTGTATCTCATTGCTTGGCCCTCAGTCCCCGTTGCGTTAGTCTGTTTCCCATTGCTTGGTCTTAAGCCCCCTTTATGTTAGTCTGTATCCCCTTGCTTGGCCCTAAACCAATCTTTTGCATGAAAAAAAAAAAAACGAAATGGAAGGGGGTGCTTGTGAGTAAGTGGCTAAGTACAACAAAAATGGGGAGCTTTTTTTGTTCTTCCTGTTCGGAATCTCCGTCAGGAAGGAAAGTTAGGAGCGCGGTGGGGGGGAAGGGGGGTGGGGTGTTACCATAAATAAAGTGGGTATGTGATATGTAAGGAGAATTCACTGAGATGGATAGACACAATCAGTAAATAATAAAGGGATAATTCAGCCTTTGCTGCCGTGGTTAAACTGTTTCGTTAAAATAACTTGCTGATGGAGATTGTTTTACCCATGCATTCCCCTAGAACATGTATGCAGACAAGAAGCATACGGAAGAAGGGTGATAATTTCCCAGAAAAAAGGGGGATTCAAAATTTGTCCATTTCTCAGATTTTACTGGCACTCACAGGGCAGCTGTATGGCAGAAGAACCAACAAAAATTTACATGAATTTTATTCCAAGACTGGAGCAGCCTAGATTGTGAACATTGTAACACAGAACACAAGGACAAACAGCCACAAATAAGTTTATTTCAGCATGGTTTATACTAGTAGAGAAAAAGTTAGACTGGCATAGATATGTCAACAGTAAATACTAAATCATTAAACCTGAAAGTTGACTTTGGAACGTGTTTCATTGTGCCTTGCAGTTGTTGCAGCATTTAGTCGGGTCAGGGTACACCACTATATGGTCAAACTTGAAACTTACTTTTTCAGGAAATTTATGCATGTGTTCCGTGCACTGCATCTTCTGGAATGCTAGGTAGAAAAGCACCCGAGCAGTACTGAAAACGTTATGTATTTTATTCACTGTGGGAGCAAACGTTGTTTTCCATGGACATTAATATTGATTGGAGAGAGCTGATGACTTTCATGACAGAAAAAAAACATCCCACCCGCAAAAAAATATGATCTCATATATTATTAACAGTCTCTAAAGGCCCCCTAGAAGCACCAAATGCTCAAATGTATTAGTAAAGTGGATTGATGCATATCACATTAATTATTTATTGAATGTCCTTGATAACTTTTTTTGCAAATTACGTTCACCCTCTCCTCTCTGTCTCTCTCCCTCCACCCGCTCCTCGGACATACATCAACAATAAGAGTAAAGCAATGTAGGTTCAAACCGACCAACTTGATCAGTGTGTGTGTGTGTGTGTGTGTGTGTGTGTGTGTGTGTGTGTGTGTGTGTGTGTGCATACATATTTGCGTGTGTGTGTGTGCGTGCATGAATATTTGTGTGTGTGTGTGTGTACATATTTTTTTTATGATTTTAAGTTTTTGCATGACAGTACAGTTTACATGGTTTAACATACCAAGGACAGTTTTGGTCGTGGGACAGGCAGTGCCAATGATCAGATTCAGTCCCGCTAAGACTGGAACATTGACCAGGTGAGAAGGGATCATCTTCTAATGATGTACTGACACAGACAGGCACACTCACAAATTTTGAAAACAAAGTAGCTTACTGAAACTATAGTTAGAAATAAACATGCGTATGTTTGTATCCTTGTGTGCACATGCATGCATGCATACATACACACACACTCGCGCGCACACACACACACACACACACACACACACACACACACACACACACACACA